>CM046875.1:199120124-200320124 GCA_025667525.1 Glebionis coronaria
AATAAACATATACTTAGACAGCTTTTAAGTTCATTTTAATGAATGAGTAACATATTTAAAGTTAAAAATTGAGATGGCATGTTCTTTAAAAAGAAAATACACAATTTATATAGTTTTAATTTGTTAGCAAAACCCATTTATTATTATTATTATTATTTTTGACAGAATAATAGTTTTATTTATTTAAAATTTTTTATAAGTTTTGGAACACAAATTTTAAACACAAATAATATAGTAAAATTGAAATTTTATTTTAATTAGTAAACAATTAAATAAAAATAATAAAAAATAAAAAATAAAAAATAAAATTAGGAAGGAGGAAAGTAGTGTAGTATTTGTGCTTAAATTATAAGCGGATATGGCTATGTTTAGTAAAATTAGCTGTAAACTGTAAGCTGTTAACTGTAAGCTGTTAACTATAAGCTGTTAGCTGTAAGCTGTTTACTAAAAAGTTTTATTTTTAATAGAAGCGTTTGGTATATTAGCTGTTAACTGTAAAAATTATAATATAAAATGACTTAAAAGGACATATTTAAATAAATTATAATATGGTTGGAAGGTATATCAATAATCTACAGATTTAACAACTCTTGACAATTTAAAAAGTTATATCAAACAGCTTTTTATTTAAGAGCTACTTGGTGAAAATAAAAAGCTAACAGCTCTTAAAAATAGTTATACTAAGGCTATGTTTGGTAAAATTAGCTGTAAGCTGTAAGCTGTTAACTGAAAGCTGTTAACTGTAAGCTGTTAGCTGTAAGCTGTTTACTAAAAAGCTCTATTTTTAATAGAAGTGTTTGGTATATTAGCTGTTAACTGTAAAAATTATAATGTAAAATGACTTAAAAGGACATATTTAAATAAATTATAATATAGTTGGAGGGTATATCAGTAATCTACAGCTTTAACAGCTCTTGACAATTTAAAAAGCTGTATCAGACAGCTTTTTATTTAAGAGCTACTTGGTGAAAATAAAAAGCTAACAGCTCTTAAAAATTGTTGTACCAAACAGAGCTATTAGATTATTTTTTTAACAAAAAAGCTAATAGCTCTAAAAAAGCTTTAAAAAAGCTCTTGCCAAACATAGCCTAAGGCTATGTTTGGTAAATTTAGCTGTAAGCTGTAAGCTGTTAACTGTAAGCTGTTAGCTGTAAGCTGTTTACTAAAAAGTTATATTTTTAATAGAAGTGTTTGGTATATTAACTGTTAACTGTAAAAATTAAAATGTAAAATGACTTAAAAAAACATATTTAACTAAATTGAGAAAAAAAAAATAGCCCTAAATAGAGAAAAAAAACTCTTGCAGCCATAAACTCTGGTTAACAGTTCTGAAAAAAATAGCCCTAAATAGAGAAAAAAAACTAACAGTTCTGAAAAACTTAAAAAAAAAGCTCTTGCAGCCATAAACTCTGGTTAAAGCCTAACTTTTAAGCAGACAGCAATATATAAATACTTCCAAAACAACAAAAGGTGGGCTCAAAAAGAAAAACGAGCGAACGATTTAAGTGAGTCAGTTACTAAAAACAGGTTCTGATTAGTGACGTCACTCACCATCCGATCATAATCATGTTCCGTACAACAACCATGAATAATAATAATAATAATAATAATAATCCGGAGGATCTTGCTAATCTAATTAGTAGACTCAGTTTTAGTAATATCGGGGGGCCTTCTGCCATGCTGTGTGATGATCAGCAAGAAGAACCAGTACCAGTACCAGTTGATGATGATATCAAGGACAAGGGGGGTTTGGATAAAGAAAAAGAAAAAGAAGATGAGTTGAAAAAGAATGCTAAGAAAGAATTGAAGGAGAGTTATAATTTAGATGGATTGAATTGTGCCATTTGTTATGACCAGTGGACTCTTGATGGCGATCATCGTGTCTCGTAAGTTTTTTTTTTTTCCTTTTTTTTAAACCTTTATTATTCTTAAAATTTTAATCTAAGGTTTTGGTAGTAAGGGTTACTTTCGTTACAAATTTATTTGGGTGTGTGTTTTGATGGTACTAATAATCAAACATATTATTCCTGAATTTCGACCCTATATGCTCCCTCGCGTATCACGAAATACTCAATTGGGTAATTCACACTTTGTTTCTAAGGCACCAGAAAATTAAGCACTACACACAAAGTTAGTTAAATTCGGTTAAGAGCACTTGGCCTGAAGAGCCAGGTGTGTCTTTTGGTGGGGAAAAAACGGTTGGAGGGAAAAACGGATAATACCCGCAATGGACGCGGCCCCCTCGACGCCGCACTAGGTTATAGGCTAAACCCAATTAAGCCCTTGATCTCAAGTAAATCACACTTACATAAAATGTAAGTGATGACACTAAAATCACCAACACACTTGAATCTGGAGATGATATGTTAGCAAGCCCAAACCTGGTTTGTGGACTCGGTGCGGAAATTGAAAGACATTCAGGAGATGAATTTTTTATAGGATAAGTATAGAGAGTAGTTTGTTAGTAATTTTGTTGTAGGTAACAAATTAAATACAAATTTTCAAGTTGATATATTTTGATGCTCAATGAAATTTTGATACGTATACTCTTACTTTGAATTCGAAGATATTGCTAGCGGCTAGTGTATTTAATATCGTATAGATTTTTGGGGTCTTGTAAAAATTAGGGCCTAAATCCGCTGCTTTAGTTGCTTTATGGCTAAGAAGGCCCTAAGCATAGGGTTTAGTGATTATAAATACTCTAGTTTGGTTAGGATTACATTTATGTAACAGTATCTGCCTAATAACATAAAAGAGACCCTTAATACCTGTGGATGCAGGTGGATCGTCCGAGAAAATCTTTGTGTTCTTGTGTGATAATCCATTTATTTCTCATTTATAGTTTCATTTTGCATGTATATATTTGATGTGTGTTCAATTATACCTTATCCCACCCGCATTGCCCATGAAGAGGGGAGAACCTGGTTATGTGACCATTTGGCGTTGGCGTGGCCCGAGCAGGTCGGTGCGTACCAGTACCCTAGCAAGTAATTAATCTACTTTTTAATTAGTTTCGGGGTATAGAGGTTGATATATGTATTAAGAGTAATGAATGTCATGCCTAATTAGTTCTTTTTTGGTTAGCTAGTTAAATGAGCTACTAATTCTATGTGTCTCGTGTTTACTTTTGATTTTGTCATATCTGTGTCTTTTAGTTAGACATACTAACTAGAAATGCTAATCATATATTTTAAATATTCACCTGGCCTCTTTTTTTAACAATCATGATATATACTCCTTGGTTAATAAAATGTGTTAGACGAAAATGATTAAACCTAGGTTTAATGGAAAATTAAAATGATGTATGCTGTTTAAGTGTAACTCAGTTTAACAAAGTAAATGTAAATTCCTTTTTGGTAAGATATATAACTTGCTGATGATAGTTACTACTATAAGATTGAATCATTAGTCAGAGAATTGTAGATGAGGAGAACATGTTGGAAAACTGTTTGTTTTGATGGAATAAATGTTATTGTGATGCATGATGATAGTGCCTTGGTACAGAAAGACAGTAGTCTATACAAGGTGAAACTAAGTTGTAATATTGTTCTGTAAATTCTTCTGTGTTTTGCATAGGTTAAAAGAAGTCGATATGTTTTCTTACTATGTTTTCGTAGATGTGTTTTTATTTCTTTGACCATGACTTTGGCTTGTTGCAGCTGTCTTCCTTGTGGGCACATATTTGGTTTATCTTGCATCAATAGATGGATTCAACCCCGCAGAATGCAAGCCAAGGTAATTTTTTGGTCCAAAATTTACATACATCGCATTTTTTCTTCCTTTCTTGCTGCAGGTGAATACAAGCTTTTAACTCGTGTGCCTTTAATTTTATCTTGTGCAGTGTCCTCAATGCAATGCGAAAATTGGTCCAAGTGGCGTGACAAAGCTTTATGCATCACCGGTTGTTTTGGTGGAGGAGGAAGATCAGCAGAAGGTCGGAGTTAATAAATCCTGTATTTGTTCTTGTTTGTTACAAAAAATTGTTAAACTTATATTCCCTTTTCGGTGCAGAAAGATGAAGTATCAAAGGATAAAGATCTGAAAAAGGAGGTAAGTTATTAATTGGATCCATATGTACTCTACTATAGCAAACTCATGTCAATAACATAAAGATTTCTTTTGACGGATTTGATTAGCTGCTTTTTCCTTCATTTTGATGACCCAAATGATGTTTTAAGTTGAAATATATAATCAAGGGTATTAGGAATGGCTTATTGTATGTCTTGAAGAATCCTCGACTAACAGTCTACTGAATTTCTGATGCATAAAGCAGTAGGGAGAGTCTTTATGTCAATAAAACTAAAATAGGAAGAGGACTATTCTTGTGCATACTTTGATGAATGTTAGAAATACAAAACTGACCACTTAACTTATAATCCTCTTGTTTGCAAAACACGTAAAACACAGCACTTCATAACTTGTTATTCTCTGTTCTTATATCCTATACATACAGTGGCCACATTTTAAAATTTTTGTCGCTTGTCTTTGGATCTAGCTCTGAACTCACTTCACATAAGCTAATTTTGGTTATTGAGTTAGCTACTAAGGTTTTTAGCATGTTTATGCCAAAATAATTGGAGTAGTGACACCAAAAAAAAAAAAAATCATTTTTGCAGAATCTTAACCTACTCCTGATACAAGATATGTTGCTGAAAGAGTTGTGTCTTTTGAAGGTATGTTTTGAAATACTTAAATCCACTTTGTGATTTAATGTCATGATTCAGGTTTGTAAAATCAATTGTAAACTGTGTTTTATCATTTATGATCACCTTGGGGTATAAAGTGTTCTTTGTCATACTAAATTGTTATCATTTCTTATTTTATTTTTTTGCAGAAACAAGTGTCTACTGGGACTGTGAATCTTGAAGCCATTCAGAGAAACAACGATGAATCCTTGACTGCTGAACTGGTTAATGAAACTCAAAAGGGTCAGTATTTCAAATATTTCAATTTTGTAGATGGCAATTTTTTGAAGTTAAGTTCAGGGTAAGAAAAAGTACTAACTATAACTGAATTTATCCCAATCTCATCCAAATAAATGGAACATATTATATCACTTTTAGAATCATAGCTATATCTATGAATGCTTAATTGTCATTGAGGGCTAAAATTTCAATGCAGTGCTCAACTATGATGCAAAGGTTGATACACGCGGGGCTCGCCGTTGCAATTTCATTTTAAAGGTTTGTCAAATTTGGCACACTCTAAATTTTTTTTCACGCAATGCTTTAATTTTGATGTTACTAATTTTATACTGAATAAAATAATCCCATTTTAAAGCACGAGATGCCTGTGGAAGGTGCACGCCTTTTTGATATGGATGCCGGTTATAAAGATTTGCTTCTTGCTCGAAGAGTTCCAGGCATGGGTGGCAGGCATGTTCTAGAGAAGGTAAGTATTCATTGAAGTGAATGTTATTAACCTAATTTGTTGCACTCTAATTGTCCATTAAAATAAAAAATATATTCAAATAATAGGATTACTACCTGTAACTGTAGATAGACATGATGAACCACCAACGGAAAGAAGTAATTATGCTTCCTGCGAGCACTAAAGCTGTCAAGGATCTAAATATTTCTCCTTGCGGCCGACTTGCACTTTTAGCTTCTCTTGGGAAGAAGTTATCCATTACAAGGTTTATCTCTATCTTTTGTTTTTAAAGTTGTTTATATAATGTGATTATATCTTAGTAGTAATCTAACGTTTATATATTCTTACAGCATGGGTGGCAACAGCGTCGTGGTGACATACAATTTACCTGTAATATGCTTTGCCAGTTTCTTCTCGCTTTCTTTTGCTGCATTCAGGCAGAGCAATCTACGAAACTCTGATTCTTAATTATATATTGCTTTTTTTTTTTTTAATTTCAGATGCCTGCTTGGTCATGCTTATGGGATAATAACAGTCCAAATTATATGTATGCTGGATTGCAGGTACATTGCTTCAGTTTCTTTTACAAATTATATAAGCTTACTCTTTGAATGCAATTCTTGCACGAGATATAATCACCATTTAGTAACGTTGGAATTGTCTTCTTACAGAACGGTATGCTTTTGGTATTTGATATGCGTCAAACAATTCGTCCGGTGGAATCCATACAAGGACCGGACTCGCGACCAATATATACAATACAATCTTTTGAGCATAATACTTCCCATCCTCAGCAAACGACACAGCTTCTTACAGCTTCTTCTTGTGGGCCGTGTTTGTGGAACATTAATGGTGGCTTTCAAAGGTTGGTCCAGTTAAAGTGATTTTTCCATTGTTTGACCAAACACATAGTTTTATGACCCAATGTCAAAAATATCCATAACTTTTTGTGCATCTTCCAGGTCAATGAAAGTTCCGACATTGCAAAATGAGGAAGCCTCGTGTATATCAGTTGCATATAATTCCGCAAGTAAAGACATTGTTGCTACATACAGACCCAAAACTCAAGTGTCGAAACCAATCGATACCAAGCGATCTTCTCTATGTGGTAAACTTGAGCCAAGGCCAAGCATTCTGAATCACATAAAAAGAACTGCTAGCGGCTTTTATTTTAAGTCGGGGTCTGCTTCTGCACAACTAGGTTACGGGATCACCAAGTCCACTTTCATCAACATCGAAAACTGTCACCCAATGTTTGCATATGGAAATGACGTTTCAAATGGTTTGAGATTGCTTGAAATCCCAGGTTTAGACGTGACACATAATCTCAAACCACATCAGCATCCCATTCTTGATGTCAAATATTCACAATCTCAAGGCTATGGTGTACTCGGTTGCATAAGTAAAGACAAGCTCCAACTTTTTTCAGCAAAAGTTTTGTGACAAAACGTAAGTTACCTCTTTCACAAAATTCTATATTTGCTTGTGTTTTTAATTGCTTGTTGCTTGTTAACAGGTTGTGGTGAAGCCTTTTTTGAACTAGCATTATATTGGTACCACATCTATGGTATATAGAATTATAGATCATCAAAAATTTTTTTGTAATGAGTTGAGAAGTTGGAAATTTCAGGTTTAGCTGGGATGACTTTAAATATGCTGTAATTATTGCTAGTTCGTATGTAAATATTTCTACAAATATTAGCTTATCGATTACAAATGATCGTTAAACATTTTCGGGAGTTATGTGTTTAGCTTAGCTTATTGATTCGTTATTTTTCTTTCTATACAAAATGAACCACATTTGCATACATAAAGTAACTCATTCTACAAAATGAACCAATAAGCCAAGGGTCATAGTGAAAGTTTTTTCAATAAAAGATCACCTTAAAAAACGGACACATCTCGTAGCGTATATTTTCAAAAAGTTTATGTAAGTCCTAATTTTTTAGCTTATTTATGATACAATAAACTTATTTAAAAAAGTCTCTAAATAAGCTTGAATAACTTTATCACGATATAATAAACTTATATCGGAACAAGCTTAAGTAACTTTATTATAATATAATATACATGTAGCATCGAAACGGAAACGGCACTAGGATACGGGAATGATACAGGAACGGGAAACGACAAAAATAGAAAATTTAAAATACGGGAACGACAAGGATACGGCAATAAAAATATATAAATAAAATAAATATATTAAAGAAAATACATAATAAATATTTATTGATGTAAATCACTAATATTTCAATATTTTTTTGTAGCAATACGGTTTAATCATGCTAAAAAAGAGGTTAAATCAGTAATATTTTAATATTTTTTTTTTTGAAAAATAATAAAACTAAATTGATAAATTATAATCTAAAGGGGTTAAAATTAAACTTTTATCAAAAAGTACACCCACTAAGTCTGAATAATATAAAATAAGAATAACATTTGTTGGGCCAATGAAAGTTTTAACTATGACCCAGTCTAGATTTGTTTAATTAGACTAAGTGTTTGCTGATCGCTGAGAGGACCAGCGACAGAGACTAGACCAGTGGAAGGCAAAGCCTCAGCTGGCACACGAGGAACATTCAAGTCAAAGACAACGTCAGAGAAGTCGAAGATAATCTGAAGTCAGACTCACCAGCGATTATGGATAGCTGAGATGTTGAAGGAATGTATTGGTGTTCAAGGATCTCTGAGTTGACAACACTCAGAGATCACTTAAGAACCCTAGAAGTCTGGGATAAGCAAAGCTTACCCAATCCTTTATAGTTTAGGCGGGAGAATCTACCAAGTGTTTTGAGCGGGACAAAACAAGAGATTCAAGATAAAGCCTAGTACGACCTAGTGGGACAAAAGGTGAACAGTTGACAGAACTGTTCACCTAAAGTTGGTTAAAGGTATGTCTCGATTTAGACATGCATTTAATACGTTGTACTCTTCCATTTAGAAGGTGACACGTATCAACTACTCCCACTAAGGAAGCAAACTCGTACACTATAAATAGGAGTGAGAAGGAAGAATTAACGCAACCCTTGTGCTTGGATAATTTATCTAAGTTAATTCTCTCCTTGGAACCGCTGAGCCCTCAGTTGTCTACCAGCGTCTCATTGGTTCCCTTGTAAACTTGAGTCTCAAATCTAGTTTACTTGTTTCTAGGGTTCATATCTTGTTGTCATTCAACGAGTGTATTCATAGCACTTTGTAATACTTTGTTTATAATACTTAATAAAGCATTACGCGTTTGAAAAGTATTTCATTGTGATTCGTGGTTACAAGAGTTATAGTTTATCAACAATTGTCATATTAAGGGACTTTCAATCGGTATCAGAGCGGTTTGATTTATAAAACCTTTCATAAACCGTTCTAGTTTTTAAAATCAAGATCTTAATATGGCTGATACTATACCTCCTCCACCTTTTGGTCAAACCAGTTTAGGTACCACTTCGACCATCATACCGGCAACCACATCTACTACCATGCCTACACCAGTTGTAAGCACTGGTAATAATGATGATGACCTTCCCCAACTACTTGATGTTAGAGGAGGGTCACATTTGTCCAATGTACCAGCATTCGATGAAGAGGATTTCTCAAGTTGGAAAAGTGAATTTCTTATATATTTAGATGTCTTAGAACCCTTCTTGATAGAAATCTTAGAAAATGGTCCATATGTACCACTGGCCGTTTCCTCTACCCCTGAGAGACCCATTAAGAAACCTGCTAAGCAATGGTCTCCAGCGGATAGACGTCTGGCTAACCAGGACAAGAGACTCAAAAGTATCATAGTCTCTTGCCTACCCAAGAACATTATGAAGTCCATCATTAAATGCAACTCTGCTAAAGAGATGTGGACTGAATTAGTTCTAGGGTATGAAGGTCCAGAGGAAACAAAAGAAACCAAGATCCAAGCCCTTAGACTTAATTTTAATGCTTTTAAAGCTTTAGAAACAGAAACTGTTGTACAAACTTATACTAGGATTAAGATTTTATTGAATGATTTAGGAAACAATGGAGTTGTTCTACCTAAGGCTGAGGTTAATGCTACTTTTGTCAATAGCTTACCTAGAAAATGGCTTATCCTGAATCAGACCTTAAGAGCTAATAATGCTATAAAGAATGACACTTTAGCCCAATTGTTTGGAAGATATAACTATGAAGAAGGGCTAATTGACTCCATTTATAAATCAGAGACTGACAGATTTACCACCAGTGTCACTGGTTCAAAAACTCTTGTTGCTAACCATTCCTTTCAGGACAGCGACTCTGACATTGAAGAGGACACCAGAAGTAGTCAAGAATTTCTTGATGAATTACATGCTGAGTTTCATGACAGAGCTCTTTTAGCTGATCAAAAGAGGTACTACAAGAGATCTGGTAGAGTTGGAGCTGCAAAGGTTGAAAAATCCAAGGTGTCTTGCTACACTTGTGGAAAGACTAGTCACTATCAAAAAGATTGCTGGTCAAACAAAACCTCCTCTCCAAGCTTCCCTTCATCCAGCAGCAACAACAACAAGAAGAAGTTTTCCAACTCTCATTTCAAGCAAACCTCTCTCTCTGACTCAGAAGGGAAGAAGGACTACAAAGTCAAATACAAAGCCTTGAAAGCTGAGTTGCTAAAACTCAATCAGAAAGCCGATGATGCAGCAAATAAAAAGGATGTTAAGAAGACTGAAAAAGGTCTGATCGCTGCCTCATTCGACTGGGATGATGAACCTCTCACTTCTGAGGATGAAGGTACCACCACCGTCAGAGCCTTTATGGCTGTCTCTGATGAAGAACCCGCTGTAGGTAAAAGTGAAGCAAGATCTGGTCAATGGGTGGATATCACCATGAAAAAGGTACAAAGAATGTTATCTATGTCTGAAGGTCCTGATAGAGACCATGTCAGTGACTATACCTTGGTTGACCTCCACTTTGTGGAAGAGCAAAGAAAAAACCTGTTAAACAAATTTCACAGTCTTAAAACAGAGTTAAATCTTTGCCAATCTGAATTAACAAATCTTAAACCATTTATGAATCTTGCTAATCAACTTCAAAATGAAGTGAGTAAATTATCCATTGAAAATGAGTCCTTGTCTGATGAAAATTCTGAACTAGAAAAACCATTGAGAAATGGAATTTGGCTCAATCCACAGTGGAAGAAATAGTCGCTGGATCCATACCTGGTGATGTGGTTCAGGCTATTAGGGGAAAGGGTAGATTCAAAAATCATGTCCCTGTTCCCAATGTCAAATTTGTCCCATCAGATGTCTCTTCTCCTTCTTCCACCTTTGTGGATGAGAAGAACTCTGACAAAGAATCAGAGGTACCAGCTCCACCAAGACCCGCTGGTGCCAACCCATCTGATTCCTTGCTTAGCCCTAAACCTCAAACCAAAACCCCTGGGAATTCAATTCTCAAAGTCACTGACAAAGCGAATAAAAAGGTTTTTGTGGCTAAGGACACCAACAAACCCACTCCTCCCCTGAAGAGCTTTCTCCCACCAAGCAACTTCTCCTCACCCTGATGGAAGAGGTGAAAGGGTTGAAAGAACAAATCAACCCCAGAGTTAATAGTCCATCTGTTAACTCTCTTGGTGAGGGGTCTAGTAGCTCCAAGGGGAGAGCTTTGTTCAGACCTTGCAAGCACTGCGGTTTCAAGAATCACTCATCCGAGGATTGCTCTAAGAAACCTAAGTGTATCACATGCGAGTCCTCTGAACACACATCCAGAGAGCACGAGGAGATCATAGCGGTTCAAAGAACCAGAACTCAAATGAGATCTAAAACTCCTCATCGACCCTCAAGAAAGGCTGAGCCTAAGCCCAGAGATAACTCTCAGGGCTACAGACCTAACCCCCCCTGCAAATACTGTGGTTTCTTCGACCATCACTCTGATGAGTGCGAACATTATCCTGGATGTGACATCTGTGGAAGCATGCGTCATGAACCCAGGGATTGCAACCAAAGAGGGGGAGGTAACCAGAGAAGGACCAATGTCGCTGGTCAGCGACAGCATGGACCCACTGGAAAGTGGGTTCATCATAGAAACTAATCTGGATTTGTTATATCTATGCAGGAATATCTGAAGAAATCTGTTTGGTATCTGGACAGCGGGTGCTCCAGACACATGACAGGGGTTAAACAATATCTGCATAGATATAAAAAGGAGTCTGGTCCTAAAGTAGTCTTTGGAGATGATTCCTCAGGGGCTACTGAGGGTTATGGCTCAGTGGATTGTAATGGAATAACCTTCACAAGGGTCGCTTATGTCAATGGACTGAAGCACAACCTAATCAGCATCAGTCAACTCTGCGATGCTGGCTTCAAAGTTCTGCAAGACCCAAGGAACAATCTTTAATCAAAATGATGATGTTGTTCTTATTGCACCCAGGAGAAGGGATGTGTATGTCATCAACATGACATCTTGTCCAGAGGGGACAACCACTTGTCTCTATGCCAAAGCATCAGATAGTGAAAATTGGCTATGGCATAAGAGACTCTCCCATCTCAACTTCAAAAACATTAACAAACTGGCCAAGAATGATTTAGTAGCTGGGATTCCCTCTCTGACCTTTACCAAAGATAGACCCTGCTCAACGTGCGAGAAAGGGAAGCACCATAGAGCCTCATTCAAGACTAAACAATCATTCTCCATAAATAAGTCCCTCCATTTCCTTCACATGGACTTATTTGGACAAGTAAAACCTCAATCCCTAAATCACAACAAATATACACTAG
Source organism: Glebionis coronaria (assembly GCA_025667525.1). Lineage (NCBI taxonomy): Eukaryota > Viridiplantae > Streptophyta > Magnoliopsida > Asterales > Asteraceae > Glebionis > Glebionis coronaria. The sequence goes on from CM046875.1 coordinate 199,132,208, forward strand.
TCATTGTAGATGAATTCTCCAGATACACTTGGGTATTCTTTCTCAAAAGAAAGAGTGATGCTGCTGAAAGAATAATGTCCTTCATCAGAGAAATTGAGAATCTCAATGACTGCAGAGTTAAGGCTATCAGAAGTGACAATGGCACTGAATTCAAGAATCATGACATGGAAGCCTTTTGTGATGAAAAGGGAATATCACAAAACTTTTCCAACCCAGGCACCCCTGAGCAAAATGGTGTCGTTGAAAGAAGAAACAGAACCCTCATAGAGGCTGCTAGAACAATGCTCAGCGAATCAAGACTTTCTAAACAATTCTGGGGTGAAGCAATGAATACATCTTGTCATACACAAAACAGATCCATTATTGTGAAGAGACATGGCAAGACCTCTTATGAAGTATATAGGAAGAGAGCACCTGATGTAAGCTACTTCCATGTCTTTGGTTGCCCTGTTTTCATTCACAACTACAGAGATCACCTGGGAAAATTTGATGAAAAGTCTGATGATGGATTCTTCGTTGGTTACTCTTACAGAGTGTTAAACATCCGTAGACAAGAATTAGAAGAATCCATCCATGTCACCTTCAATGAAGCAGACGCTGTTATCAACCACACTAACTCAGAAGAATGTGACATTGACTTCAATGAAGTTAAATCTTATCCAGATGATGATTTCTCACATCCCAAGGAATCATCCAAGGGCAGTCACAAGGACTTCCCTTATGTTCATGCATTTGATCCTCATTCAATCTCTGACATCACTCCAGAAGTTAAAAATGCTGAACAAATCACTCCACCCGCTACTGTGAATGCTGATCTTATTGAACCAATCTCTCCTTCTGATGAAGAGATTATGGATGAAGAAATAATCTGTGAAGAACCCTCAGCATTCATTGAACCTGTTTTGACTCCTGAACCCACAGAGACTCCTGCTCCTCAATCTAAATGGAGTAGGAACCAAGATATTCTTCTGGTGAATATTCTTGGTGAATCCTCTGAAGGAGTCACCACCAGAGGCAAATTAAGATCTCTAGAAACCGCCTCATCGAATGAATGCCTTTTCGCTGATTTTCTCTCTGAAGATGAACCCAAGAATGTGGCTGATGCGCTTCTAGATGAAGGGTGGGTGGTTGCAATGCAAGATGAGCTTAATCAGATCAAGAGAAACAAGGTGTGGACTCTGGTAAAAGCTCCAGCTGGAAAGCAAGTGGTTGGAACTAAATGGGTCTAAAGAAACAAGAGGGATGAAGCTGGCATGATTGTGAAAAACAAGGCTAGGCTTGTGGTGCTGGGATATAATTAATCTGAGGGGATTGACTATGATGAAATGTTTGCACCAGTAGCCAGATTGGAAGCTATCAGAATCTTCCTAGCCTTTGCAGCTTATATGGGGTTTACTATGTACCAGATGGATGTGAAGAGTGCTTTCCTCAATGGAAAACTTACAGAGGAAGTATATGTCTATCAACCCCCAGGGTTTGAAAGCAGTGAGTATCCTGACCACGTCTGCAGACTTCACAAAGCACTCTATGGGCTAAAACAAGCGCCTAGAGCCTGGTATGAAACCCTATCCAAATTCTTACTTGAAAATAAATTTGTCAGAGGTACCATTGATCAAACCCTGTTCACTTATAGGTCCAAGGGTGATTTCATTTTAGTACAGATTTATGTGGATGATATAATTTTTGGTTCAACCAATATTACATTGAGCAAACAGTTTGCCAAATTAATGACCAAAAAATATGAAATGAGCATGATGGGGGAATTAACTTTTTTCTTGGGTTTTCAAATTAAACAGAATTCAAAAGGATTTCCATTTGTCAAGAAAAATATGTTAAGGATTTGCTCAAGAAGTATGATCTGTCTGATTGTTCATCAGTGAAATGCCCCATGCTTCCTCCCAACAACTTGGGAGCTGATGACTCAGGGGTCTCTGTTAATGAGACCTTATATAGAGGCATGATTGGGTCACTGATGTACCTCACAGCAAGCAGACAGACATACAATTTGCCACATATCTCTGTGCTAGGTACCAAGCTAACCCCAAGGAATCTCACCTTGTAGTTGTCAAAAGAATTTTTAGGTATTTAAAAGGATCTCCCACATTGGGTCTCTAGTATCCTAATGGATCAGGTTTCGATCTCAAAGCCTACTCAGACTCTGACTACGCTGGGTGCTGTCTTGATAGAAAGAGCACCTTTGGGAGTTGTCAAATCCTTGGTGGAAAGTTAGTATGTTGGAGCGCCAAGAAACAAAACTCTGTGGCCATGTCATCAGCTGAAGCTGAATATGTTGCGGCCGCTGGTTGCTGTGCTCAAGCTCTCTGGATGAAAAGTCAGCTGGCTGATTATGGGATCATTTATGAAAAGGTTCCCATATTCTGTGACAACACAAGTGCTATAGCCATCTCTAATAATCCGGTACTTCATTCTAGAACTAAGCATATTGACATCAGGTATCACTTTATCAGAGACCATATTTTAAAAGGTGATATTGAGCTCCATTTTATACCCACTGAATACCAGCTCGCTGATATATTCACCAAACCTCTGGCTGAGCCAAGTTTTACTAGGTTGGTTGCTGAGTTGGGTATGCTCAATATTGGTAAACAAATCTGATAAATGATCTCTGACCATATTTTAAAAGGTGATATTGAGCTCCATTTTATACCCACTGAATACCAGCTCGCTGATATATTCACCAAACCTCTGCCTGAGCCAAGTTTTACTAGGTTGGTTGCTGAGCTGGGTATGCTCAATATTGGTAAACAAATCTGATAAATGATCTCTGACCTCTGTCTCTGGGCATTAAAGGGAATTAAATGTAACGAGGTAGTTACATTCCAATGGGACTTAATATATTCCCATATTTAATTCAAATGATTAACCTTTATTGTCAACAACTTTCTCGCTTTCCAAGGGACAGAAATATCACATGAAGAGTCAAGGGGTCTCACTTTTCCTAAAAGGTAAATTTTTGCATTAAATGCTTTAATTGTAAAACGACAAACCCTTTTATCAAAACCCTTGACTCACTTTTCAAAACTCTCATTCTCATAACTTTCACACACACACAACTATTCATCTTCTCAAAACCTTCATTTCTTCCACACTTCAACAATGGCGTCTTCATCATCCAACACCGCTTTTACTGTTATGGCCGCCTCGAACGTTGATTTTGGGATACACGATGGCAAAATTGTCGTGAACAACTGTGTAGCTCTCTTGGAACACACTAATTCACTCTACCAACCTTTGTTCTCCTTCCTAAAAAACTCCACCATTTTTGAAGCCATAACCAGAGTACCCTCCACTTGCTACCACCAATATTTGAAGGAGTTCTGGTATAGCGCGGAAGTTGATCCAACCTCTTCTCACATCAATTTCAACCTTTCCACACATCCCCAACCTCTCACCTTTGATCTTCCTACATTTGGCAAAGTCATTGGACTTCCTGTCAATGAAGGTATGTCCGCTGTGCCTGCCAGCGCCACTGTGAAGAAGGCTCTTGCTACCCTTCGTCCTCATGACGACAATGATAAACCCTTCACCACACAAGGTTTCCAGACCAAATCCCTGATCAAAGTGAACTACTTCTCACCTATTTGGAGGACGCTGATGTTATATATTGTGAAATGTCTGGGTGGAAACCAGGGGTCTCATGATCAACTCAATGGAGCCCAGCAAGCCATTGCCTATAACTTATTTGGGGACAAGATATAGGGATCGCCCATATACTCTACTCTGACCTCATTGCTAAGTTAGAAAACAAAGGGAAGAAGAACAGACTGTCCACCATCTGCTACACTAGATATCTCTCTTCTCTTAGAAGACATGCTGGGTGAAGGATACACCAATGATGAACTTCTCTCTTTCTCTCCTTATCACATCACTGCTGCATCACTAAAGACCCCACTGGAAGATGAAGTGCCTCTCAGCAGACACATGATGCAGGTCGCTGGGTTACCGGTTGTTGATGGAGAGCCCTTGATCCCTCACAATGAGGTGAATGCTGAAAGAGCAACTGACAAGTCTCTGTTAAAGACCTCTGTGCAGTCTTCTTCTCAGCCCAAGGTGCCCAAGGAAAAGAAGAAAAAGAGGAAAGACATTCCCCTTTCCTCTAAAACCCCTTCTGTTAATCCTTCCAAGCCCAAGAAGACCAAGAAGAACCCATCCACTTCTCTGGTGGATGTGGTTGTAGAGCCTGCCACTTACAAACAACCAGAGTCTAGCATCTCCCAGTCAACAGAGACGACTAAGAACCTTCTCAACGCTGATATCTCTCAGGTATTAGTTTGCCATTTTATTCTTTTGGAGGCTCACAAACAATCACTCTCAACATTCTGTAGGAGAGAGTGATGAAGACTTAGGGTTTTCCTCAACCCATAGAGTGTCTATGTCAGCACTTAGATCCTTAGGATTATCTGTACACTCTGTCTTAACACAAGGATATGATTCATTTGTGCTCATAACGCACCCCGATGATCCTTCACCCTCTGGACTGTGCTCTTGTCCATAACAACTTGAGCATGCTATAGGTCCTGACCCAGAGTCTCTGCACTTCACGCAGTCTCTGGGTCCCCTCATTAAAAAGAGTCCCAAAGAATTCATTCTTTTGGGGGGACTGAATAATCACCCTCAGTCTTCCTAGGGGCAGCTATAAAAGGCGACCATTACCTTCAAACAATTCACAACTAAAAGAGTCCCAAAGAATTTATTCTTTTGGGGGGACTGAATAAACACCCTCAGTCTTCCTAGGGGCAACGATAAATGGCGACCTTTAACCTCCATGAATTCACAACTAAAAGAGTCCCAAGGAGCAATCCTTCAGGGGGAGCTGGATAATCACACCCAGCTATCCTAGGGGCAGCGAACGGCGACCATTCACCACATAATTTTCACAACTCAAAAGAGTCCCAAGGAGCAATCCTGATGGGGGAGTTGGATAATCACACCCAACTATCCTAGGGGCAGCGAATGGCGACCCTTCACCATAACTATTTCACATTTAAAAGAGTCCTAAGGAGAAATCCTTAGGGGGGGGGGGGGGGTGGATAATCACACCCAGCTTTCCTAGGGGCAGCGAATGGCGATCTATAACTTCATTATTTTTCACAATTGGTTACTAACAAATGTCATAACAGGCTCATAATCTTCATGAAGAACAGCAGAATGATGATGCATATTCTATCGCTGGTGATGACAATGCTGAAGTCCCCCACATAGATCTTGATGCCATGTCAAACATTGATTCTATACCAGAGGATGAGGTCTTCATTATCGAAGAGGACTTGACCATTTCAGACTATGCTGATATGGATGCTGATGAAGACCAAGTTACATCAGAATTGAAACCCATCCCCTTCCCACCACTGCCCAATGTGCAAGAACTAGCTGCTAAGCGGCTATTGGACCAGAGGCTCTGTGCACCAACCCCAGTTCCCTTCCCAACACTGCCAAATGTCATGGAACTAGGGGCCAAGCAACACTTAGAATATTTACAAAAGCTCAAGCCTGTCCATGTTCCTCGAATGAAAGATGTTCAGGAACTCGCTGCTGAGGCTCTCTGGATCAAAAGGGGTGACATCAGTATAACAAAGCCCAAAGTCACAAATGATGTCATCCTCTCTAAACTGCAAAACCTAACCCATGCTGCTGAGGAGCTCACCACAACACTAGAGACTTCACTAACTTCGTCTGTGGAGTCCTCTATGTCTGCTTTACTTCCACAACTACTGGGGAGTGCCTTGCAAGCTCACCTCCCAGCTGTTATTAACCAGAGCCTCCAGCAATACATACCATCTGTCATCTCTTCAGCTGTCAAGGCAAATGTGGCAGCTATTGCTAAGGCGTTTGAGCCTTCACGAACTCTTCTTCAAGAGCTGTTACAAGAGGAACTTAAGGAAATCGGCCTATTTGTTCATCAAGAGTTCAAGAAGTTCCTTAGTCCTGGTTCAGGCACAACTACTATCGGTGCTATGCCTGAGGGGGAGAATTCAGCAACCTCCACCTCTGAAGAAGAAGAAGACACTGCCTCACCTAAGGGGGAGCAGTCACTCAAACACCCAAAACCCTCAACAGTGATTCCTACACCACAACCTCTTAGATCCTTCAACCCCAACACTGATGCAATAAAGGATAAGGGTAAAGGAATTGCTATTGCACAGCCTGAAATAACCCTGCACTCCCTACAAGAAGAAGGTGGTTCTACAGCAAGGCTCTCCAAAGACTCTGACCTAAACAAATTCAAGAGTGCTGATGAACCACCACTCACACCAGAGCAGGCAAAAGCTCAAATCTTAGAACACCAAAGGCTGGCAAACATCAGAGCGGCTGAACTCAAAAGCAAAGAAGCTCTAAACAAACTCTCTCCTGCTGTAAAGGAAGCTCAGCTGGTAAAGCTCAAAGAATTGGAGGTTAAAAGGAGCAACCTTCTAAAGGAATATGAAAGACTTGTAAACCAGAGAGCTGAACCTGGTCAAATCACCAAGTATGCATGTTACACTGACAAGGACAAAAAGGTGGTGATGACCCTTTACAGAGAGAACCAACTAACCAACTATAAAGTCTTCAGTGACTTTAAACTCAGAGATCTGGGCCTCTCTGAATGGTTAGAAATGCTGGCTCTTGCCCAAAAGAAGACTGGGCCTGGTGCTGCCCAAATGATGAAGAATATTCAAGCAAAGCTTAATTGGGTAAGAGACACAGCAAAGAAGCTGAAGGTACCCCTGCCTCCTCAACTTTCACAACAACAACCTTCTTAAGGACCAAGGAAAAGGAAAACCCAAATGGGGCCTCTGGTGGAGAAGTTGGTTACTGAAAACATTGTGGTTGATGGGATGCACAGAAACTTGGTTCTGCCCGAAGAGATCACCAAACCAGTAGGGGGTCAAGTATACTCAGAACCAGAGACAGGGATGGTCTTTATGAATGGTAATTGTGAGTATTGCTTTCAGCGGATGAATGAACTACATCTGGCTTCAACCATCCAGCTTATCAGACTCAAACAGGGCATCCTAAGAAATTGCAAAGCAGCTGAGGACTTTGAGTTTGAAGTTGAACTTGTCATCAACTCTAGGAGTGACAAGGTTGAAGCCTAGAGAATCTGTGATCAAGGCCTAGATCGCTGAAGAACCTTTTACTTTTTATTTATGTTACACCTCTGGGTGCTTTTATAATAGACTAGGTTCTTTATGTTTAATAAAACTCTGAGGTATGTTTGTTAAATTATGTGTAAGAAGAAGCTGTGTACTCACTTACAATAATTTTAGACTTAGTATAATTTATAAACAAATAGGAGGAGATTGTTGGGCCAATGAAAGTTTTAACTATGGCCCAGTCTAGATTTTTTTAATTAGACTAAGTGTTTGATGATCGCTGAGAGGACCAGCGACAGAGACTAGACCAGTGGAAGGCAAAGCCTCAGCTGGCACACCAGGAACATTCAAGTCAAAGACAACGTCAGAGAAGTCGAAGATAATCTGAAGTCAGACTCACCAGCGATTATGGATAGCTGGGATATTGAAGGAATGTATTGGTGTTCAAGGATCTCTGAGTTGACAACACTCAGAGATCACTTAAGAACCCTAGAAGTCTGGGATAAGCAAAGCTTACCCAATCCTTTATAGTTTAGGCGGGAGAATCTACCAAGTGTTTTGAGCGGGACAAAACAAGAGATTCAAGATAAAGCCAAGTACGACCTAGTGGGACAAAAGGTGAACAGTTGGCAGAACTGTTCACCTAAAGTTGGTTAAAGGTATGTCTCGATTTAGACATGCATTTAATACGTTGTACTCTTCTATTTAGAAGGTGACACGTATCAACTACTCCCACTAAGGAAGCAACCTCGTACACTATAAATAGGAGTGAGAAGGAAGAATTAACGCAACCCTTGTGCTTGGATAAATTATTTAAGTTAATTCTCTCCTTGGAACCGCTGAGCCCTCAGCTGTCTACCAGCGTCTCATTGGTTCCCTTATAAACTTGAGTCTCGAATCTAGTTTACTTGTTTCTAGGGTTCATATCTTGTTGTCATTCAACGAGTGTATTCATAGCATTTTGTAATACTTTGTTTATAATACTTAATAAAGCATTACGCGTTTGAAAAGTATTTCATTATGTTTCGTGGTTACAAGAGTTATAGTTTATCAACAATTGTCATATTAAGGGACTTTCACATTTTTAATTTAGTTGTGTGTCATCCATCTTCCTCATAGATCTCAAAAATTCCATTAAACCCATTAAAACAATAATATACGAGTGCCAATCAAATTGCACCTGTCTTACGAAACGACTCCAGAATAGGTCAAAAACGGTTCTATGTATTAGAAATCGGTCAAGAAACGGTTCCGCGTCGTTTCGTAGGCGAATCCGCTCTCGAGCCGATCCCAAACGGGCACGCCACCCTAAATGGCGATTCCGTGCATCATAGATACTTATATTGAGACTTAAAAGCTTATATAACTTTATTACTATATGATATAATAAACTTATACAGAGACGGTGCTATATAAGGCTTGGGATGAGTCATGGCCAACCCAAGTTTTTTGATTAGACTAATTGGAGTGGTAACAAAGTCACTCACCGTCACGTCAGTGCCATATCAGCTTTTAACAAACTCACTACAACTAACCCACGAAGATAATGACACTCACCCAAACTCACCTTTATTTTTTTATTATTTTAACACACTTCACTCACAAAAGAACACCCAAAAAATAAAACCACTAGGACCCACAAAAATTAAACTCACACTGGTGAGTTTGCCCCTGTTTTTTTGCTCTGTGCCACTTAGTTGCGCGCGAGTTAACATGGGGGAATAACACTCGCGGGTAAGTTAATGATTGTCGCTCGTGAGAATCAACCCACTCCTTTCAGCCTTACTAGCAGCTATATACGTGTAATTTGCTACTTTGTTAGTATGTATTTATTCACTAAGATATCTTGGCCCACTCAAATTAGTAACAAAGAGAAATTCAAGTTGATATTGGGAACTAGAAAGTTAGAAGTATTTCATTGCCTATTGATCTCATTACTTATGAAAAATTACATTGCAAAAGTCGTTTCTTGTCATCACATTCGTTATCTGGCCATTTTTTTTGCTTATCTATAAAGGTTATGTTATTATGTCTTTTGATTTCAAGATAAAATAATTACTTTTTTTGTTTTTGTTTGACGTTTCTGCACTGCTTTTAAAAGGACCATAAATACTTGCTCATGAGTTTTCACAATTTTGATTTAAGTTTGTGTTTTGGACGATTTAAAGATGCAATAAGATATTGTGTGCTGTTGAATTAATACTTTTTATTGTTAAACTTTTATTTGTTCTTTTTATGATTCCTATTTTATCGATTTTAGCCTACCGGGCTTAAGAATCCTGGCTTCGTCACTAAACTTATATAAAGCCATAAATCTTCAAATAAGCCACAAAATTGAAACTTACATTATATAAAACGAAATAGGCTTACGTTGTATAAGCCAAAACAAACACCTCCTAAGTGAGTAAACTAGTTTAATTTTAACCTCAATTTTTTATATGTTACCAAGAGTTATTTTAAATATTATATAATAGCATAAAAAGTACCCTTCTTAAGTCAAAACTCAATTAAAGGTATTCAACTTTTTTTTTCTGAATTTAAGGTATTAATTTTTTTCCTTGTTGCATTGTTAGACAATTAAAAAATTTAAAGGTTATATATTAACGAACGCTTACTTTATTATTGCATCGTTAGTCCTTTATATTAATAACACTTTATAATAAACTCAAAATTCATTTTCTACAGTTTTAGACCGTTTTATACCTTTTTCGTCTGATTTTTACCGTTTTTGTTTGGTTTCTAATTGATTTAGTCCATTTTTACAACATTCGTCGTTCTTTTACCGTTTTCGACCTTTCCGTCCATTTTTTACGTTTCCGATCCCTTCTGACCGTTTGTTTCCATTTTACAGCTTTTAACTGTTTTCGTCTATTTTTCCGTTTTCGGCCTTTTTTACCAATTCTGACCATTTTATACGGTTTTTTTTGTTTTTTTGGTCCGTAGAATAAATACGTGGTAATGGAAAGAAACGGACGAAAACAGTAAAAAGAAGTCGAAAACGATATGAAACGCACTAAAGAAGGTCGAAAACGATAAAACAGATAAAACAACAAAAAAACGGACTAAACGATTAAAAACCAAACAGAAACGGTAAAAATCAGACAAAAAAATAAAAATGGTCTAAAACTGTAAAAAACGAATTTTGAGTTTATTATAAAGTGTCGTGAATATAAAGGACTAACGATACAATATAAAGTAAACGGTCGTTATTATATAACTTTTAAATTTGTTAATTGTCCTAACATTGCAACAAGAAAAAAGATTGGTACCTTAAATTGAGGAAAAAAAAAGTTGAGTACCTTTAATTGAGTTTTAACATAAAATGAGTACCTTTTTTATGCTATTTGGATTTTTTTTTTAAATCAAGCACATATCATCTTTATCTTCTTCTAATGCATAAGATTAAAATTAACTTTCTATTTCATATACTTTTTATAATTTAAATATCTTATAAATTGTTAACTGTTAAACGAAAAAAAATACAACCATGAGGAGCATTTCACTATCTTTATATAATATACTTTCGAAGAAAAAAAATTAGTGTTTAAAGGTTTTTCATCTTTTTTCTCGTTGTTGAAACTTGCATGAAATATTATATATGATATTAGTGTTATACCACATATTGTAAGTTTATGGACTCATATTTAATAGTCGTGTCATAGGATCGAACTCGAGATTACGGGATTGCACACAATACGTAAAGAGTTAATATAATTAGTAAATATATATATTGTATTTATTAATTTATTTAATAAATATATTTATGTATTTATTAATTTAAACTGAGCAAGTAATTATATTACTTTAACGATCATTAAATAATTAATAGTTAAGTTATAATGAATGTTAAATAAATATATAGTATACATAAACATAAGGAAAGAAGTTTGGAAGATTCCAGAACACCCCTAAGGGGTGTTAGGCGGCCGAATTATGGGCTCAAGGGGGGGGGGGGGGGGGGGGGGGCATTTGTTGCCTTTTATTTATCTTGGGCTATAAGGATTTAGGCCTATAAATACACCTCATAACTCCTCATAATTCATACAACAATAATCTTTCTCCCCTCTCTCGCTTTGGGTCGATCGCAACACCAAAACCACAAAGGGTTTCGGTTGGTTTTCTTGGTTGATCGATTGTATACTTGATCTAGTCCTAGCCCCTCTCTATGGTTGTTGGGTAGATTAATTACAAGCGTTGTAGCTCGGTTTTTACGTGCTAGAATCACGGTTAGCCGTTGTATTACGTGTGTACAAGAACGTAATATAGTCTTACTTTAGACTATATCTTGCTATATACGGTTTAAACCCGAATCGGTGATTTGTTCTTCGTCTTGTGGAATTTCTTTAGCGTAAATGTATGTAACCCTAATTCGATTAATTATAATTGTGTTATTAATTATGATCTTGTTAAATCACTTCCGCTATATGTGTTTTGATCTCGTTTAGGGTTTTATATAATTGTTATGATATTAATAAACCTTCAGTGGTATCAGAGCCGTTTTAACATGTTATAATTATCGAAAATCTAAAGTTTTTTTTAACTATAATTGTTTTGAGTTAAAACTACATGTTTTTTAGGTTTTTCATAAAATTAGGGTTTTGTTTTTTAAAAATTAGGGTTTTTACTCTATTTTTAATTAAAAAAAGTGAATCATTTTGAAACCCTAAATTACATGTGGGATAATTTTAGATTATATTGCATGATTAATTGTTATGTCATGTATGGTTATGATCCGTAGAGATTTAATTGTTAAGATTTGTGGGGAATTCATGATTACGTGCATGTTTTCATGAATCGTAAAATTATATGTTTATATGATTTTATGTGCTACGTGATTATTTGATTCAATAAATCTAGAATTAGGGAAGACTTTTATATAGAGATATAAAGACCTACTTTGATGATTATTGAATAAATCGTATGCATGTGGCTATTTGATTTATTTGTTTCACATATAAATTGTTATTATGTGTTTATGATTTAGTTTTTTTACTTATTTATATAAAAATTGTTGAATTTTTGTAAACAAGGGTATTTTTGAAAAGAAATAATATGGACTAAATCATATTAAAAATAATGATTTGTTAGAGATTTTAAATTACATAAGATTACGTTGATTGGTGAAATGCAATAATAATCTAACAGCCTACTCAATTTAGACAAACTATAAAATGAGTTTAACGCACTGCTGGTCATGTACCTGGTTACGGAAGGAGGTGTTATGCCATTAGTCGCTGACCAAATTCCCGGCTCGCCTGTGCGTCAAAATTGGAATTACCTATGATTATTAATTGAATTGTACCTTAAGGGTGATTTACCACAAATTCACATCCGAACCACAATGAATAAGGGTATTGCTTTGTGCGTAGCCGAGTTCTAGCGAAGTACGATGTGATGAGTTATGGGTAAATTTCTTTAATTGGTTTAACCAATACCGCAACATAATTTATGAAGAAATTTAATCTCATGAAAAAGTTTACTAAATGTTTTATTAAACTTATGCTATGGAGATTGTATGCATGCTTCTCCATACGTAGATTTTGACATCAAAATTTATACCCTTAAAATTTAAGTCGAATGCTCCTAATTGACAAACACTTGAAATTACTTCGTCATCAAATGAGATTTTTGGATGATGTTGTGATGGAGAGAAAACCATTTGTAGAATGAGAATTCGTATGATGGTTTTACGTTACTCAGATTAGACGACTTAATTAAGTTACTCAGTGAGATCTGGAAACTTAATGCATTCAGAAGGGATGAAACATGTTTACAATGCAAAACTTTTTTTGGCAATGTAAATCCCTTAAATATCTAGAAACTGAAAATTGTTTGTCAATTGAATTGTTCGACAAGTCGCTATGTTGAGTACATTCATTACTAGCAGATCAACTGATGTAATGGATCTAGTCAATTTAGTTCTAGAATTCAAGGAAAATAATATGGTTTTAATACCGGTAATTTTATTTTCTTGAAAGTATTTTGTTATCGAAAATACTAATATTTGAACTTATTTCTATAGAAATGGCTCAACCCACCAATAACACGATAAGTTCTGCGTTCAAAGCTTTCTTTGAACGACCTGAACTTATTGGCCCAAACTTTAATGATTGGTACCGCTCGCTAAGAATTATCTTGAGAGCAGCGGGTACTATCGATATCTTGACTACTCCCTATCCGGAGGATCTTGCTGAAGGAGCATCTGATGCGCAAAGGCTTGAACACGCTGCTAATGTTAAGAAGCACTCTGAGGTGGCTTGCTTAATGCTGGGAAAAATGGCTCTTGCACTTCAACAGAAGTATGAGCTATTTTCTCTAAAGCGAATGCTTGATGAGCTCAAGGCTATGTTCGAAAAGTCACAAGCTGTGGAGATCTACGACTTAGTAGATGCTTTGCATAGCTGCAAGCAAGCTCCAGGAAAGTCTGTAAGTGCCCACTATTTGGAGATGAGGAGTTATATGGAACAACTCATTGCACTAGGACAACCCTATGATCATAATATGGCTATCAACTTGATCAATTGGTCCCTTAACAAGGACTTTAATGATTTTGTTAGAAACTATAATATGCATTGCACGGGGAAGACAGTTAATGATTTGCATGCAATGCTCATTGACTATGAAAAGGGGTTGAAAGACAAGGCATCTACCGCTACGCCTTCTGTACTAACTATACAAAAGGGTAGAGTGAGTAATCCAAAACCGCAAACGAACAAGAAGAAAGGCAAAGGAAAGGGTAATAAGGGCAAACAAGTTGTGACTTATTTGAAACCCAAGCAAAACTTTGCTAAGAGGAGTCAATCTCAAAAGGATGAGACTTGTCACCATTGCAAGGCAAATGGTCACTAGAAGAGGAATTACCCTCTTTACCTCGAAGAATTGCGAGAAATAAAAAAGAAGACTAAGCAGAGCGCTACAGCTTCAGGTACTTTATTTATGATTGAATTGTTCAATTTAACATACAAATTAAATTCCTGGGTATATGATACGGGATGCGGTATTAACATTTGTAATACGCTACAATGATTTAATCTGGAAAGGAAGCTTTCCTATGGGGAATAATATCTGCAAGTGGGCAATGGCGCACATGCAGCAGTTGAAGCTATAGGAACTTTTGATCTAGTTTTACCTTCGGGTTTAGTACTAAGATTAAAATGATTGTCATTATGCACCTACAATTGGTAGGGGTTTTATTTCCTTTTCTTTTTGTTAAATAATGGATTTGTTCACACGATTGATAATAATGGAATTTCTGTTTGGAAAAATGGTATTTACTATTTTAATGCAATTTCTGTGAATGGTGTATTTGAATTAGACATGCATGATAATGAATCCAAGACCGATAAATCTGTATTTAGCATGAGTAAGAAGAGAAAGTTTTACAAGAACTCTTCTTATCTTTGGCATTGTAGACTTGCCCATATTAGGAAGACTCGTATATAAAAGCTTCAACGTGAAGGTCTTTTGGAAAATATCAATGATGAATCATTTGATAAATGTGAGTCTTGTATCTCTAGAAAGATGACCAAGAAACCTTTTAATAGCAATATTGAAAGGGCTACTGATCTACTTGGACTTATACATATTGATGTGTGGGGCCACTTATACATACGTCAAGGAAAGGTGCTAGCTACTTCTTAACATTTACGGATGATTATAGCCGTTATGGATATGTTTATTTACTTAAGCATAAACATGAGGTATTTGAAACATTCAAAGTGTTTAAAGCAGAACTAGAACTGCAATTAGGGAAGAAGATTAAAGCTCTTCGTTCTGATAGAGGTGGTGAATATCTAAGTCAAGAGTTTATATATTATCTAGGTGAGAATGGAATTGTTTAGCATCTTACTTCTCCCTATACTCCACAACAAAATGGTGTATCCGAAAGGAGAAATCGTACATTATTGGATATGGTACTGATAGGTGTGTAAACACCCATCCTTTTTACCACTTAACTACAATAATAACCAAGCCAAAACGTGTATTTTATGTCGTAAATGTCGGAATTATGCGTGGCTTGTGTTTTTGTTGTGATTTAGGACGAAAATGTGAAAAGGGGAGAAAACACGGGCATTCACGGGCTTTTATCGAAGAAAAAGACAAAAGACGAAGTCGAAAGATCAAGAGTGCAAAAAGAACAGAAGTCCAAGACCAATTCTGAAGATTTATCGAAGAAAAAGTTAAAAGACGGAAGTTTACTAAAAGCCGAAGAACTCAAGTCTAATTTATTGAAGAAATTACAAGACGAGTTTATTAATCCCGAGACAAAAGTCGAAGACTTTGGAAGATTAAGGACTAATCAAGCAATTAAAGAAAGAAGAAAGAGGGGAGGAAGCTTCCACTAAGCACCTCCTTAATCTCCTATAAATAGATGTCATTTCCTTTCATTTGTTCTTGTTGGCTAGTTTGACAAACTATGCTCTTCCATCTTTAATTTTTGCACTTTAATTACTTGCACCTTTAATTACCTTGTCATGTACCTTTAATTCCTTTAAATTCAAGTAAGTTTCTTTTTCATGTTATTGATTCTTTATCTTTATTGTTGATCTCTCATATTCCTTTCTTGTGATTGATTTAATCTTATGTTATGTTCATGTTCTTGAGTTTTTATTAAATTGATTAAGTGGGTTTTGATTATTGTGATTATTATTTTTAGTGTTATTGATTTGGTTTGATTGGTATTGATTAGTTGATGTTATTTGGTTTAGTTTGATTTAATCTTTTGGTTGATTTTGATTAGTTTTGGTAGATCCGTATTTCTTTTTGTCCCGTGTTCTTCGTTACAGTATCTCTCCAGGTTATTCCGAATCAAGGACAAGCCCTTATAATTCCGGATGAATGCTTTGTTGTAATTGTTCCGAATCAGTTTAACATTCCGAATGAACCTTTTATTTAAATTGTTCCGAATGAGCTTATTGAATTAATTATTCCGAATCAGTGTTTTTCATTTTATTCCGGATCAGTGTGATTATTCCGAATGAACCACTTTGTTCCGAATGAAGGAATTTGTTCCGGATGAAGGAATTTGTTCCGAATGAACCACTTTGTTCCGAATGAAGGATTTCTTGTTTATTCCGAATCGGCATTTATTCCGGATGAAGGATTATTCCGGATGAATGATTATTCCGGATGAAGACTATTATTCCGAATAAAGGATTATTCCGGATGAAGCAATTTGTTCTGGATGAAGCCTATTATTCCGAACAAAGGATTATTCCGGATGAAGCTATTTATTCCGGATGAAAGACTTTATTCCGGATGAATGTGTTTTTCCGAATGAGCACTTTTTCTTAGTTTTATAATTTCAGTTTTGGTTTATTTTAAGTTTATGTTTTTGAATTTTAAACTTTATTTTTTCCACCTTTTACTTAGTCGCACTTTTAATTTACTTGCATTTAATTTTAGTTTACCTTATTTACTTTTAAGTTTGCCTTTTTATTTCTCGTCACGTTTTTAATTTCTCGTCATTAATTTCCCGTCAAGTTTTTATCTTTTAGTATTTCTTTTTACCGTCTTTACTTTATTTTTATTTGTTTCAATTCTTTATTTTTAATTAGTGTAGACAACGACAACCATTCTATTTCTTTTCCACCAAGAACAACTGAGTCGCACTTTGAACCAGAAATCATTTCGAGAAGATACCGAGAAACGAACTTTCAACTTAGTAAAATCTATGTATCAGGTACGATCTATTTTTAATCTTACAACTTTACCTTTATCCTTTTGGGATTATGCTCTAGAATCTGCTGTTCGCATATTAAATATGGTTCTCACAAAGAAGGTCGATAAGACACCATATGAACTATCGGGATAGGAAAAGACGGTTAATTGGTCTATGTCAAGATGCTTATATAGATAAGATTTTGAAGAAGTATAATATGCATAATTCCAATAATGGTATTAAACCTATGGAAGTTATGCATAATCTGAGTCATGAGATGGATGCATCAACTCCTGAAGAGGAGGGATATATGCAGAAGGTGCCTTATGCTTCGGCTGTAGGATCTATAATGTATACTATTAGATGCACGAGGCCTGATGTGGTGTTCGCTTAGAACTTGGCCAGTAGATACCAACAAAATTTAGGGAAGCTCCACTGGACTGCTATTAAACATATTCTAAAGTATTTGGGGAGTACGAAAGATATGTTTTTGGTATATGGTGGAAAACCAGACATAGAACTGAATGTTACAGGTTTTTGTGATGCGTCCTGGCAATGTGATAAAGACGATACGAAGTCTCAGACGGGTTACGTTTTGTTATCAATGGAGGAGCAGTAGACTGGAAGAGCAAGAAAAAGACAACAATTGCAATGCATGCTACTCAATCTGAGTACATGGCTGCTTCAAAATCTACAATGGAAACTGTTTGGATTAGGAAGTTTATTGAAGATCTTGGAGTGATGCCTTCAATTAAAGAACCTATTGATATGTATAGTGACAATTCTGTCGCAATAATATTTTCCAATGACCCTGGAGTCATGAAAGGCGCCAGACACTTTATGCGTAGACATCACTACGTTCGAGAACAAGTTTAAGCTCGGGAAATCAAATTGATAAAATTTCACATAGATGATAACGTAGCAGATCCTTTGACTAAGGCATTGCCTAGACCAAAGGTAGTTAAGCATGCCAAAGCGATTGGGCTGCAACTAGCTAGCGAACTCATGTAATAAATTTGTGATTAGTATTTGGATAAAGAATGTTATGACATTATTAATATAATAAAATAAAGATTGGGTTTCGTTTATTTTTATTATTTAAT
This sequence comes from Glebionis coronaria, assembly GCA_025667525.1. Lineage (NCBI taxonomy): Eukaryota > Viridiplantae > Streptophyta > Magnoliopsida > Asterales > Asteraceae > Glebionis > Glebionis coronaria. Next base: position 199,150,066 of record CM046875.1, read on the forward strand.
AAGTGTATCCTATTTTACATGTTTTAATCCATGAATAAAAGTTATGTTAAATGTCCGTTGTCGATTAATAATATTGGAGTATTATTAAGCTAAGACAAATCAAAATAGTGACAGAGTATACTTGAAAGTATATTGGTCAATTATGGATGATATTCGATGAATCGAATATAGGACTTATCCCAACTATATGTTATTACTTTATGGATCTTTGTCATCTCTGTGAAGTAATCTAACACTAAACGTAACTGGTAGCTATAAGGATTATTTTCGGAAGTGTTGCAAAATTTATAAGTTTTGCTCGTAGTCAATATGGGATTTATTTCCTCCAATTTCGTTTTGGAGTTTAATACATTTGGGCCCCTCGTGGGATTAGTAAGATGTTTGTGTGGCCACACCCAAATTTGTTTTGGTAATCTTGCTGAATCCGTGAACGAGAAACAGAATGGTTAATGAAAGGAATGACTGAGATCCATATCCTTATTAACGTTGTATTAGAAATAAAAGGATAATAATAACGATGCAGAATCGTTAAAAGGTTTTGTCCAGGAGACCTTACTCGAGTTGTACTAGTGACATTTCTAGTGTAACTAGACGCTAGTCAATGTGATCACGATATTCGAAATATGTCCAACTGGGAGCTGTAAGTTTATGGACTCATATTTAATAGTCGTGTGATAGGATCGAACTCGAGATTACGAGATTGCACACAATACGTAAAGAGTTAGTTAATATAATTAATAAATATATATATATATATATATATATATATATATATATATATATTATATATATTAATTTATTTAATAAATGTATTTATGTATTTATTAATTTAAATCGAGCAAGTAATTATATTACGTTAACGATCGTTAAATAATTAATAGTTAAGTTATAACGAATGTTAAATAAATATATAGTATACATAATGTAACACCCCACTTGGATAAGTGGACCGTTACGTGTATTTATCGCGTGTCATCAAAGCATAAAGTAAATGTCCTAAAACATTAACTGACCATAAAGGAAATACCGGAATCAAACATCGGTAATCCAAATATAAGCTCAGAACATAAAAAGTAAATACTGAAGGAAAGGACTAAACAATGTCCAATAAGCAGATTAATGTAAGAAGTGCACAAAGTAAGAAGTCTGGATAACTTCCATCTCAATGCACATGCTCTCAGAATCCTAAGAGCGTCCTGGTGTACCTGACGTTAGAACATGAAAGGAACTACGACTGAGCTTAACGCTCAGTAAATGGATACAAAGCATGATAAGAAATACTGAAATGAAGCAGATAATAAAATACTGAAACTGTAAGACTGATAAGTAAAGTTGCAGCGGAAATCTGTGTATAATCTGAAAAGTCTGATTTATAAATAATAAAGCTGAACTGTTATCTGTTAAATCTGAAAACATGCATTTACTGTATTTTAATTGCCAATAGCTTATATAGGTTATGTGGTGTAACAACTGCTGCATGAATAAATGGAGGGGTGACCTCATCATGTTGTAGAGGGGTGACCTCTAAATAATGTGCTGGGTGAAGGGATCAGCTCCAATGTGAAGGATGTAGAGCACACACCACATTCACCTGATAACTGTAAATTGATACGCCTAGGATGCATCCATACGCCCCACTAATAATACTGATAAAATGGCCAAGCTGAGCTAAATGGGACGCTGCAGGATATCACTCTCCTACAGATGAGTCATGACATTGGTGCCTCAAGTGTCATGGTTACGGTACCTCCGTAACTAGTACAACTAACTGGTCATGCTTGTATATAAGGCTCAGGCAATATCTTTGTTATTAAAATAATTTCTGATAATTTATAACATATACTGGGGAAAATATTTGGCTGTAGACGGGGAATCCTAATCATGTATAGAAAGGAAGTCCTTACTGAAAGGACGGAAAATCCGTACCTCGTGTCTAGCAATGAAATAAGAATGAAGGTTGAAAGATCTACTCCGACTTCACGGTTACTACATAAATAACGGAGGCTTAATAAGTTGTCTGATTACCGTTTACTGTTTCTGATTCTAATCTATTCGTAGTGTAATTTATTTATTCTTGATATACTGTATGTGTATAAACTGATAAATCTGAATGTTCTAATATTTCTGATTAACATATTCCTGTTCTATTATTAAGTACGGTATAACACGTATTCTGACGTTAAAATATTTATATATTTAGTAACCTGTTAATAATAGAAAGTTTCCTGAATTAGAACGTTTCCAAAATAAATAAAATCACCCCTTTTAAATTTTATAAAACTAATTTAATATAATAAATTTAATTTACTAATTAAATCATTTAAACATTTATTTATTTAAGAGATAAAATAAGGTATAATTAAATCGTCGCTTTAATCCTTTTTTAAAATGTAACCTCGAGCCTACCGAGATACCCCGTCTCGGTCGCACTAAACCAAGCAATTACTAATAAATTATGCCTATTAGAATCTGCGACAGAAAATTCTGTCACTAAAAGCTGTGACTAAAACTGCGTCTAAAGCTGTCATACAAACTGTCATGAATAAAACTGTGACAGAATTTAGTGTCGCTAAACTGTCGCTAATCCATATTAAAAGTCACTAATTTTATTTCTGAAAGTACCCACTGATGTTACCTACTGTTCCCACTGATCTTAGTACATTTCCCACTGTTTTGTTTTTTTAAATCCTAAACGCCCCTTCTTGGTTAAATATCCATACCGAGAGCCTTAGGCTCTCGGGTTTACCTTGGTTTTGCGATTTACCCACTGATTATCAAATCCAAACGCACCATTGTTAGCTAATCGTTCCCCTTGCTTGCTTTGGTTCGGTTGGTCATACACAAAACACCACCGAGACTCTTGGTTGTACATACCCAAGGCCCACCGAGAGCCTTCATGCTCTCGGTTTCCGCAACCAACCCAAGACCCGACTGATTTTTAATGATCTTTACATGTTTACTATATAACTCCTTTGTTTAGATTTTATAACAATACAATTCGTGGTCTAAAAGAGATTAGGAAAGGGTGGTACCGATATAAGCTTAAGGATGGATGATGAACACAACAATTGCTAGAAGAACAAAATCAAACCCGTATCAATTTTTGTGTTGATCTACAAGGCATAGGAAACCCTAGTTCTCTTTTTTTAACTTGTTAAAATGAAGTGCAGATAACTCCCCTTTTTTTTGTTTCATGTGTTTAGTTTTACAACGGGCCGGACTGAAGCCCATTTCCTTTTTGTTTACTAAATAATTCGGCCCCCCTTTACATATATATAAGTTTTCCAATTTTTCTTTTCGACACTAAAATTTATTCACGTATTTTCATCTATAATTCTCGCATTTTTATTTTTCTGAAACGAAATAATATTTCTTCTCCGATAAATATTTTTCTGAGTAATTAGTCGTAATATTATTTCTGATTTAATAATTATTTTCCTGAATAATTTGTTGTAGTAATAATTTATTTAAACTGAGGCTGCGTATTTAATATTCTGGAATTTTTAACTACGGGGTCTACAATTCTTCCCCTCTAAAAAAAATAATTCGTCCTAGAATTAAGGATGCGATAATGTTGTGGTTTTACAATTCTCTCTCTCTAAAAGGAAAATTCGTCCTCGAACATAAGGTAAATTAAGCTGGTGAAGTTATAAAAAAAACTGGAAAGGACACATAGGCTGAATGAACATGAAAGCTGGAAGGACAAATAAGCTGAAAGATAATTCGTACCCGAGGTAAGACATAATGCTGCTGAAAGAGTATAGCATGACATGACTGTGGAGCATAACATGACTGAAAGAACTTAACTGATTTATTGAAGGAAAAGGATGAGAGGTCCGGATGGACTCTTCCGTTCCGAGTGGCCTCCCACTCGAGACGACTCCTTCAAAGGTCTAAACACATTGAAAATCTTCGTCCTGATGACCTTGTCCTGATGATGCTAAATAGTTTCTTGGTCTATACTTAAGATGGGTTTTCTGAATCTGATAGAATGAATAAGCTATAGCATGCAATATACATGAAACGGTACATACAAATATCCTGAAAAGATAACATTTATCTCTCTGAGCAAGCTGCTGAAACATATAGGGAAGAACTACGTGAACAATTGTGAACGTGCTACGTGAGCAATTGTGAACGTAGTTCGCGATCGTTTGATGAACGCTAGGCATGGAATATGTCGTGAACGTAATCTGTGGAACATACTGTGAACGTGATACTAGACATATCATGAACGTATGTTGACTGAGGAAAGAATGTCAAACGATACGACCTGAGACGTGAAACGTCTGCCTGAGTATGGAAAAGCTGTGCTAAACTTGAGTCTGGTTTCTCAAGCTTTCTGTAACCGTATTCGGTAACAACTGTGAAAAGTATATCGTGAGATAGAACACGAACTTGAACGTGAACATGTTATGAACACGAACGTGAGCTTAAATCATGAGATGGCACAAAACAAGAACTGCAACAGCATCGTACTGCGAATGAGACGTAAACGTGAAACTGAGAATAACGTGAATGTAAACATACACATGATCGTGAACATGAGTTCTATCTGATATAATGGTCGATGGAATACCTTGGAATCGTACTATTTACTGCTGAATTTTCCGCAGGCCCGCTACTGCGTAATCCTTTCGGATGAAAGAAAACGCGTAGGTTGATTACATGGTCGACAATGACTTAGATAGCATCATACCTTTTCTGAGTCTGTTGTAACCAATAACAATCTTCATGAAATCTTGTCTCATTCTTGTTTAAAATTTGTAATGTTGGTAATAACTCACTAAGCATGACGGCGTTCTATCTTGAACCTGCGGTATGTCAAGCGTCCGGATATGAACATAGCTGTATCAATGTGTTATACTATTTTTATTAAAATTCTGCCTGGGTTTATGGTACATTCTGGTGGAAACTTGGTGAATAGTCATGAGAGAATTTGAGCCTTGGTAATTAGATCTCTCCTATATGGAATACAACATTTTAGTGTATGCCTCTGATGAGATGTCATTTATACATGATCTCATCGTTCTTTTTGGGCTTTAAATGCATAAAAATGTCATAAGATACCATATATATGCTTGTATTTGTTTACTTGTGTGTTTTAGGTATGGATATCGTGAAAAAGACAAAAGATCACAAGAAACAAGGAAAAACGGACACGAGAAACGAAGCCGTACAAAGAACCGGGCCCTAGTTCATAAATTATCCAAGATGAACCCTTGAAGACTTGAAGATGTAGAAGATTGATCCTTAAAATATGAAGAAATGACACTTAAAACCCTTGTATATTCATAGTTACAAGTTTGGTCCCTTAAGTTTGTCAAAATTACAAAATGGTCCTTCAACTTTGAAGAATTGGAAAGTTTAGTCCCTCAAACTATTCTAAATTGTCAATAATGGTCCCTCATGAAGTCAAAGATACAATGAAGACCTTTGAAGATCAAGAATGTCCAAGATCAGTCCCTCAAATATTCAGAATTGGCAAAACAAACCCTTGAAATACTTTTGGAAAAGTTTTGTGCCAAAAGTGTGAAATCAGAAAGTTAAATAACAAAGGAAAACGGGTTTTGTGGCTGAAAAACATGATTTACCATCTTTCCCAAAACACAAGGACCAAAGTTAGGCATTTGAAACATTTAAACTTGAAAATGTGCCAAACACTTTTACACTCCACAAAAAACGGATCAAAGGAGTTACTGTTCACTCCATGAACCCATTTACTACTTCACTTAAAACAAAGGGTAAAAGGAAATTACCCAGGCACATGCTTGATTCACATGCCTATGAACTCATTCCACACCCAAAACCCCAATCCCCACTCACCATCTGACCCCACCATTCAACACGTCACCCAATCATATCAAACCTTCACCTCTAAGGCTTGCCACATGGCCAAATCAACAGCCAAGACTCAATGCTTAACCCCAAAGCTAAAATGAACAGCCAGGATGCATTTGGACAGCTCAATATCAAAATTCGTCTAGAAGACTTAAGGGTATTTTAGGGACTTCATAGCTAGGGTTTTCTCTTGTAATCTCAGCCCTTGTGGCCTATATAAGGATTCCTCAACTTGTGAGAGAGCCTTGTTCTAGTTTTACCTTTTAAACATTTATAAAAGTTGGTATTTTAAGAAAATTGTAATTCCTTTTTATGTTTTTGAAAGTTGGTGTTGTTTTAAGTGTGCTTTAATCTTGTGGTTTAAGGACGTTTATGTTTGGTAAGGTTTTCAAGTTTGAAAATAACTTGAAATTTGTCTTCTGTTTTTGATATTTTGCTTGTACTAATCCTTAACCAAAAGCCATAAGCTCTTACAAGCTTGTTTACACCAAGCTTGTGAAGGGGTTTGAGCCTTTGGTTGGGTTGTTTGTTGCTTGTGTTGAAGAAATCAAGTCCTTGAGTTTCTACTTTGAAACATCAACCAAGGAAAATCTCATCTCCTTTGTTGAAGTACCTTGGTCTTGTTCTAGTTGTTGAACAAGGTCCAAGGAGCATTGCTGATCCTCCTAGGATGTTGTGGAGGATAGGTATAACCTCTTGTTAAGATTCCTCTAAAAAATCACATGTTATGGTCTGATTTATACTTTGCTATGTGATTTGTTGATTTTGTGTTTGTGCTTTGTGTTTTATGGTTGGTATATGTTAGTTGTCACCTAGTTGAGCTATTTGATCTATAAAATCAATAGGTTGTTTGTAGAAATAAGAAGTTTGTTTGAAAAAGGGCGTATAAAAGGGCTATTTGGGATTTTGGGATCATAAGGCCTTGTGGCCTTGTGCCCTTGGTTCTTAGGGTTTGGGAGGTCTAAACAAGTCATATACAATAGTTTTTAGTCACTGGTTAAGTTTCAAAAGGATTGGAAAAAGGATTTCAAGTTTTGTAAAAATCTAATAAAAAGTGTTTTGGAATTGGTCAAACACATCAGATCCAATAAAAACTTTGTTTGTTGGATCTAAGGTCTGAAATCAGGTTTGGGAAGAGTTTAGGTGATAAGCTATCTGTGCATTATCTGTTTGTTGAATTTGGTGGCTTATTGAAGGTGCTAGAGCTTATAAAAGTTGGCTGAAGTGGTCATTTGCATCAGCAAAGTGACCACCTCATTTTGGACTTTCATTTGTGATTCTAGTGTATGCTTTGTTGTTTTGTTGCTTGGAACTTGACATTGTGCTGCTTGTGAGTGATTTTTGCTATTTGGTGTGCCTTATTGCTGGCTTATAAGCTAACTGGCTTATTAAGCCCTTTTTGCCAAAATCAGTCATCATTTGGTCAACTGAGCACTTGATTCACAAGGATTCCTCCTTGAGTTCTTCACAAAAGTTGCTTATAACAAGCTTATAAACCATCCCTGATCATTTGGTGAACTTTGGAACACTTTGACTTTTGGTCAAATAAGCACAATTTGGCTTATTTTTTAGAACTGCTTATTGGTACATGCAACAACTTGGCTTTTGTAATAGGTGTCATTTTTCTCAGCTTAATAACAAATCTGGAAGGTTACAATTCATTTGGTTAAGCTTTTGCTAGAAAACTAGCTTATTTGGCTTTTTCAGCCAGCTTATTGGTTCACACAGCTTATTCTTGGCTTTTTGTGATTTTCTTGATTGATTATTCTTAGTTAAGCTATTTGCGAGCTTTTGCAACAAACCAGAGCTTCTGAAATAGCCTAGAACTCTAACCCGACTATTTTGTCTTTTAGTGAAATTGTTCTTGGCTTATTTCTGGCTTATTGAGTGTGCTATTTCAAAATTTCTTTTCACAGATCTCTTAGGCATCTCAAAAGAAGGTTGTGTGTTTAAACAGAGCTTATGGCATTGGCTTATTGCTTAATGGGCTTATTGGCCCAATAAGAATAAGTTGTTGACTATTTAAGCTGTGATAAGCTCAAAATCAGCTTTTGGGCCTTCAGACTTTTGTGCTTAGAATTAAATTTTGAGTCAGATAGGGCTTTTTCAGGTCATTTGGGTCTAGTTTGACTTTTTGGGCCCAAAAGCCCATTAAGGTTGACTGTTTTTGGTTTTAGCCCATTAGGGGTAATTTGGTAATTTCAATTTCATTTTCTGATTATTTAGGTTAAAATAAACTAGTTTGCAAGTTTTTAGAATTTTTTTATAATTTTTGGATTTTTAATATTATTTTAATATTATTTTAATATTATTTTACTATTAAATTTCAAATTTTACATTTTTGTACTTTTTATATTTTTCTTAGCTTTAATACATTAAAATAGGATTTTTGAAACTCTTAGATTAATTTATCATCATTAGATTAATTTTTATAATTATTTTAGGTTTTAATAGTTTTTTAAATCATTTTAAATAGTTTTATTTAGTTTAAAAATTTATAAAAATAGTTTTTAATCTTTTTAGGTCATTTTAGAGGTTTACCAATTGAAAAATCTTTATTTGGACTTTTGATAATTAATTTGATTTTTAGGGCTTTAATTAGCATTTAAAAATTAATATTTAATTAATTAAAAAGTTTGAAAAAGTTTTGATCATTGTTAAACTCTTAGTTTATTTAATTTAATTTTTGGTAATTTTTTGGGAATTTTTAGAATTAATTTTTATTTTAGCTCTTTTTACGGTTTTACGTTTAGTCGTCGTAGTAATTAATTTCACGTCTTCGTCATTCTATTTTCTCATCCCCTTCTCTCCAATATTAATCTCAAATCTTGTCACATTTTAGTCACACACATAACCTCCTTGGGAAACGAACTTGGAACTTTATTTGGGTCATTAGTGTTAGATTTTCTTAAATCATCGCTTAATACTTTTCCCTATTTACCTCCTTTTCCTAAAGGTGTGGTAAAACACTACAATCATTTTGGCGCCGCTACCGGGGAGGTGTGTCGTGATTAATTTGTCTTGTTGTTTTTAATATTAACCATAAATAGTATTTGTATTAGTAGAAATCTACTAATACGTATTATCGGTTTTTTCGTTTTTCTTGTGAAATTATTATTACTATATTGTATTAAGTATCACAATCAATACAAAATATCTCCAAAAGTGTGAAAACACAACCTTAATTGGGATTTGATCTCCTAATTATTGTATTCGAATCTCAAACAAAAAGAAAAAAGCAAAAATAGATAAATACTTTCGTGAAGCTCGATTTTGAAAAATAAAAACTATAAGGTGGGTATAAGGCGGGTATTATAAAATATACCCTAAGGAAAAAGGCTCTTAAGTGCTTCGCGCCGCCTCGTTTCCCCGCTTGCTTGTGAGTATTTTGAGATTGAAGGCTAATCGAGGGTTTTACCGCCCAAAGTATTATTACGTATCATATATATTTGCTTGGTTTTTTTTGTGATCAAACCCTCTTGAACAATTTGGTTTTCACCAAAGTTCTAAAGTCATTCGAAGGCGTTCACTCCACGTGATCGTTTTCATTCTTTTGAGGCTTCTTTAATCAAGAGTTTGATTCGAGGAGAGATTTGGTAGATTGTTGTCTACGAAGATACACAAAATCCAAAAAAAAATTAAAAACAATCAAAAACACAAAAAAATTGAAAATTCACAAAACAGCCAAAAAGAATCTTCTTTGCTCACCTTCCATTCTACGTGAAGTTTATGCTAACTCGTAGTCAAGTAGAACGAGGTCGTAAACGTCGTCAAAATCAAGGAAATCAAGAGACGTTGATTGAAGAACAAACTCCAATTGTTGAACCTATTGTAGAACAAGAAGTCGTCATGGCTAATCGTACTATGATGGAGTTGCTTCAAGCACCCACCAAGGGCTTTGAAGAAGCTATTGTGATTCCCGCTATCCTTGCGGAGAATTTCGAGATTAAGACGGGTTTAATGTCTATGTTGCAAGCAAATAAGTTTAGAGGTCATGAGAAAGACAACCCGCATTACCACATAAGGAATTTTAATCGTCTCACCGCAACTAGCAAGTTTAAGGATGTTCCACATGACGCCATTAAGATGATGTTGTTTCCATACTCGTTAGATGGACCCGCTAAAATTTGGCTCGAGAAAAAACCGCCAAATTCGATTTTGACATGGGGTGATCTCGTTTCTAAGTTTGTGAACAAATTTTTTCCACCATCTAAAACAACACATTTGAAAAATGAGATTTCAAGATTTGTACAACGAAATAATGAGAGTTTTTCAATGGCGTGGGAACGATTTAAGGAAATGTTACATGAATGTCCACACCATGATTTTTCGGAATTACATCAAATAGATACCTTTTATAATGGGCTTAATGATCATGAACGAGATTATTTGAATGCCGCCGCGGGTGGTAATTTTTTGTGCAAAACGACCGATGAAGCTTTTAAAGATTATCGAGAATAGATCTAAGGTTTAAAACCCTCGTAACACACCGAGTGTTGCCAAAATGGGTTCGTCATCGTCGTCATCGTCTCATAGCATTAATGCCTTACATGATGAAGCTAATGAGGAAAATCGGTTTTTCGATAGGTTTTCAAATCTTATGACTCATTGGAAAGCACAAGATGCTTTGAATTCCGCTTCGGTTAAAGCGGTTGATAAGAGTTGTTTGTCTTGTGGTGGAGCTCATGATCTTTCCGAGTGCATTACTGCCGGTGGTAACACTTCGAGTGCTTACGTAGCAACGGGAACTTACAACCAACACGACCAAGGTTCCCGCCCAAATCAAGCTCCACCAAATTAAAATGTTAATAACTATCAAAACAACAATCTGAATGGTGGTTATCAAGGCAATTCACGTAACTACAACAAAGGGAATTATCAAAGTGGGAATGGACAAGTTGCAAATCAAAACCAAAACCGTGATTTTCAAAACACTACACAAGGTTTTCAAAATGCCCACACTAAAAATCTTCAAGGATAATTTTTGGATTATGCTAAAGCAAATGATGCTAAGTTTGATAGCATGCAACGTGAGATGATTAGCTTAAGATCCGAGTTGAAACACGAGCTTAAAAACGAACTTGCTAATGAAATTAAGACTCATGCTAATAAAATGGAAGGAAACGTTCAACGTCTTCAACAAAATCAACAAAAGATGGAACAAGGACAACATGAGATTAAGCAAGAATTGTTAAAAGCGGATTTAAGGCAATCAAAATTTGAAGACCGAATGGTAAAAATGTTTGAAGCAATCATGTGTAAACCATCTTCCTCGGGTGGTCTTCCTAGTGATACCATTGCAAACCCGAAGGGAGAAATGAAGGTTATTACTACACGAAGTGGTAAAACTTTCAAGGAACCAATCTCTCGTCCAAGTACTTCTACGGAGAAGGAAATTGAGAAATAGCCCGAGGTGATGGTCGAAAAGGAGCATATTACAAGCCCACGAAGTACCGCTCATACCACACCTACGGTTGAACCAATACCAATCATGGAACCCGAGATTCCAAGGCCGTTGCCTAATGTCCAACCCACACCACCCTTACCTTACCCTTCGAGACGAAACAAAGAGAAATTGCAAGAACGTAACAAACAACAAATCGAGCTTTTTATAAAAATGTTTCAACAAGTTCATTTTGATGTAAGTTTAGCCGACGCGTTGTTATATATGCCTCGTTTCGCTTCCACTTTTAAAAGTATGATGAGCGATGATGACGTATAGTGGCTTCGCTCACTATTCGCAACCCCAACCCATCATCTTTTTGCTAAAGGTAGCCCATTTACGAGTGGAGCCATATGTTACGGACAACCCACGAGGATGTCCTAGCTGTAAGCCGCACGCGGTTGTTTAGTGAGCATGATACACGAATGAGTCTAGCATAACATGATCATGGACCATATCATACTAGACTGGGGGACATGTCGACGTACAGTCGGTATTCGACCCGACCCAACAGGCCCGCGGCCCACACACACCTAACTTATCCTTCAAGAAACCCTAGCACTATATAAACAAGGCTAGGGGTCTCATTCTACAACAGGTTCTCTCTCAACCACACCTCATATACAACATATCGATCAAATACTAACTTGACCGTCGGAGGTGGACCCCGGGGCTCCAGCCTCGAGTCCACGTCTAACTGGTTCTTCTATTGTTTGCCGCATTACACAGGACCCGGGAAGAGGACGAACGGCCCAGGAGAGTCGTCAGACCGGCCTAGCCAATTTATGCTCCAACAAGTTGGCGCCATCCGTGGGACTCGTCACACAAATATCTTTGCATATATTTCTTTGCCGCAGAAGTCCGCCTTTTGCCGGGTTATTCCTTTGCCATGGAAGTATCTCTTCCATTGGCTTATTCCTTCGTCGCGGAAGTACTCCTTCCGCGCGCTTCTTCCTCTGTGCCATGGAAGTATCTCCTCCATTGGCTTATGCCTTCGCCACGGAAGTATCTTTTCTGTTGGCTTATTCATGCGCCGTGGGAGTATTCTTCAACGTGCTCGTTATCTCTCACCGTGGAAGTATCTCTTCCACATGCTTCTTATCTTCGCCGTGGAAATATTTCTTCCACGTGCTTATTATCTTTGCCGTGGAAGTGTTTCTTCCACGTGCTTCTTATCTTTGCCATGGAAGTATCTCTTCCACGTGCTTATTATCTTCGCCGTGGAAGTATCTCTTCCACGTGCTTACTATCTTTGCCGTGGAAGTATCTCTTCTACGTGCTCATTATCTTTGCCGTGGAAGTATCTCTTCCACGTGCTCATTATCTTTGCCGTGGAAGTATCTCTTCCACGTGCTTATTATCCTTCGCCGTGGAAGTATTCCTTCCACGTGCTTATTATCTTCGCCGTGGAAGTAATTCTTCCACTGGCGTATTATCTTTGCCGTGGAAGTATCTCTTCCACGTGCTCATTATCTTTGCCGTGGAAGTATCGCTTCCACGTGCTTACTATCTTCGCCGTGGAAGTATCTCTTCCACGTGGTTACTATCTTTGCCGTGGAAGTATCTCTTCCACGTGCTCATTATCCTTCGCCGTGGAAGTATTCCTTCCACTTGCTTATTATCTTCGCCGTGGAAGTAATTCTTCCACTGGCGTATTATCTTTGCCGTGGAAGTATCTCTTCCACGTGCTCATTATCCTTCTCCGTGGAAGTATCTCTTCCACGTGCTCATTATCCTTCGCCGTGGAAGTATCTCTTCCACGTGCTTATTATCTTCGCCGTGGAAGTAATTCTTCCACTGGCGTATTATCTTTGCCGTGGAAGTATCTCTTCCACATGCTCATTATCTTTTCCGTGGAAGTATCTCTTCCACGTGCACATTATCTTTGCCGTGGAAGTATCTCTTACTCGTGAATATTATCCTTCGCCGTGGAAGTATTCCTTCCACGTGCTTATTTTCCTTCGCCGTGGAAGTAATTCTTCCACTGGCGTATTATCTTTGCCGTGGAAGTATCTCTTCCACGTGCTCATTATCTTTGCCATGGAAGTATCTCTTCCACGTGCTTATTATCTTCGCCTTGGAAGTATCTCTTCCACGTGCTTACTATCTTTGCCGTGGAAGTATCTCTTCCACGTGCTCATTATCCTTCGCCGTGGAAGTATTCCTTCCACGTGCTTATTATCTTCGCCGTGGAAGTAATTCTTCCACTGGCGTATTATCTTTGCCGTGGAAGTATCTCTTCCACGTGCTCATTATCCTTCGCCGTGGAAGTATCTCTTCCACGTGCTCATTATCCTTCACCGTGGAAGAATCTCTTCCACGTGCTTATTATCTTCACCGTGGAAGTAATTCTTCCCCTGGCGCATTATCTTTGCTGTGGAAATATCTCTTCCACGTGCTCATTATCTTTGCCGTGGAAGTATCTCTTCCACGTGCTCATTATCCTTCGCCGTGGAAGTATCTCTTCCACGTGCTCATTATCCTTCGCCGTGGAAGTATCTCTTCCACGTGCTTATTGTCTTCGCTGTGGAAGTACTCCTTCCACTGGCTCATTGTCTTCGCCGTGGAAGTACTCCTTCCACGTGCTTATTTTCTTCGCCGTGGAAGTACTCCTTCTACGTGCTTATTGTCTTCGCCGTGGAAGTACTCCTTCCACGTGCTTATTGTCTTCGCCGTGGAAGTACTCCTTCCACGTGCTTATTGTCTTCGCTATGGAAGTACTCCTTCCACTGGCTCATTCTCTTCGCCGTGGAAGTACTCCTTCCACGTGCTTATTGTATTCGCCGTGGAAGTACTCCTTCCACGTGCTTATTGTCTTCGCCGTGGAAGTACTCCTTCCACGTGCTTATTGTCTTCGCCGTGGAAGTACTCCTTCCACGTGCTTATTGTCTTCGCCGTGGAAGTACTCCTTCCACGTGCTTATTGTCTTCGCCGTGGAAGTACTCCTTCTACGTGCTTATTGTCTTTGCTGTGGAAGTACTCCTTCCACTGGCTCATTGTCTTCGCCGTGGAAGTACTCCTTCCATGTGCTTATTGTCTTCGCCGTGGAAGTACTCCTTCCACGTGCTTATTGTCTTCGCCGTGGAAGTATCTCTTCCACGTGCTTATTGACTTCGCCGTGGAAGTACTCCTTCCACTGGCTTATTGTCTTCACCGTGGAAGTATTCTTTCCACGTGATTATTATCTTTGTCGTGGAAGTAATTCTTCCACTGGCGTATTACCTTTGCCGTGGAAGTATCTCTTCCACGTGCTCATTATCCTTCGCCGTGGAAGTATCTCTTCCACGTGCTTATTATCTTTGCCGTGGAAGTATCTCTTCCACGTGCTCATTATCCTTCGCCGTGGAAGTATCTCTTCCACGTGCTCATTATCCTTCGCCGTGGAAGTATCTCTTCCACGTGCTTATTATCTTCGCCGTGGAAGTAATTCTTCCACTGGCGTATTATCTTTGCCGTGGAAGTATCTCTTCCACGTGCTCATTATCTTTGCCGTGGAAGTATCTCTTCCACGTGCTCATTATCCTTCGCCGTGGAAGTATCTCTTCCACGTCTTCATTATCCTTCGCCGTGGAAGTATCTCTTCCATGTGCTTATTGTCTTCGCTGTGGAAGTACTCCTTCCACTGGCTCATTGTCTTCGCCGTGGAAGTACTCCTTCCACGTGCTTATTGTCTTCGCCGTGGAAGTACTCCTTCCACGTGCTTATTGTCTTCGCCGTGGAAGTACTCCTTCCACGTGCTTATTGTCTTCGCCGTGGAAGTACTCCTTCCACGTTCTTATTGTCTTCGCCGTGGAAGTACTCCTTCCACGTGCTTATTGTCTTCGCTGTCGAAGTACTCCTTCCACTGGCTCATTGTCTTCGCCGTGTAAGTACTCCTTCCAAGTGCTTATTGTCTTCGCCGTGGAAGTACTCCTTCCACGTGCTTATTGTCTTCGCCGTGGAAGTAATCCTTCCACGTTCTTATTGTCTTCGCCGTGGAAGTACTCCTTCCACGTGCTTATTGTCTTCGCCGTGGAAGTACTCCTTCCACGTGCTTATTGTCTTCGCTGTGGAAGTACTCCTTCCACGTGCTTATTGTCTTCCCTGTGGAAGTACTCCTTCCACTGGCTCATTGTCTTCGCCGTGGAAGTACTCCTTCCACGTGCTTATTGTCTTCGCCGTGGAAGTACTCCTTCCATGTGCTTATTGTCTTCGCCGTGGAAGTATCTCTTCCACGTGCTTATTGACTTCGCCGTGGAAGTACTCCTTCCACTGGCTTATTGTCTTCACCGTGGAAGCTTTCCTTCCACGTGATTATTATCTTTGTCGTGGAAGTAATTCTTCCACTGGCGTATTACCTTTGCCGTGGAAGTATCTCTTCCACGTGCTCATTATCCTTCGCCGTGGAAGTATCTCTTCCACGTGCTTATTGTCTTCGCCGTGGAAGTAATCCTTCCACGTGCTTATTGTCTTCGCCGTAGAAGTACTCCTTCCACGTGCTTATTGTCTTCGCCGTGGAAGTACTCCTTCCACGTGCTTATTGTCTTCGCTGTGGAAGTACTCCTTCCACTGGCTCATTGTCTTCGCCGTGGAAGTGTTCCTTCCACGTGCTTATTATCTTCGCCGTAGAAGTAATTCTTCCACTAGCGTAATATCTTTGCCGTGGAAGTATCTCTTCCACGTGCTCATTATCCTTCATCGTGGAAGTACTCCTTCCACTGGCGCATTCTTTTCGCAACGGAAGTAATCCTTCTGTTGGCTCGCTGTCTTCACCGCGTAAGTACGTCTTTCGCCGGCTCGTTATTCATGTCACGGAAAGACGTCTTCCGTTGGATCATATTTGTTGCGGAAGTACGCCTTCCGCGACCAATTTCTTTGCCCGACCATTTGAGTGATTTTCCCAAGTTGATATTGTTTGACCGTAATTAGACGGAGTCTGATCAACTACGTTTAGTTCGGGAAAAGATGTGAAGAATTTTGGAAAATCATTGTCAAAAGTTGTGGCCGCAAAACATGCCACAGAAGTACGTCTTCTGTTGGCCTTAAGACGAATGAAATATTCGCGCTATACTGCATCATTAGTGGGTATAAGAAGTACGCCTTCAAATGTTCACGATGCAGCATACGGGTTCCACTTCCACCTTCACAAAACATTCTTATCGTCCTCACGTTAGAGATGAATAAGAATGATACCTTGCCAATGCCAGTGTTACCCCGGCTATAGAACAAGTTTTCTTCTTACGGGGTCCTTACCGTCTAATCACGGGAAACCAAGCATTCGAGCACACCCACCCGTCTTACGTACACGGGTTCCTCATTTATTTCGATATAGATACGCTTACAGGTAGCGGATATGGAGTAAAGTCTAGTAACCTTGGTGACAACCACGCATACTAGACTGGGGGACATGATGACGTATAGTGGCTTCGCTCACTATTCGCAACCCCAACCCATCATCTGTTTGCTAAAGGTAGCCCATTTACGAGTGGAGCCATATGTTACGGACAACCCACGAGGATGTCCTAGCAGTAAGCCGCACGCGGTTGTTTAGTGAGCATGATACATGAATGAGTCTAGCATAACATGATCATGGACCATATCATACTAGACTGGGGGACATGTAGACGTACAGTCGGTATTCGGCCCGCCCAACAGGCCCGCGGCCCACACACACCTAACTTATCCTTCAAGAAACCCTAGCACTATATAAACAAGGCTAGGGGTCTCATTCTACAACAGGTTCTCTCTCTCTCAACCACACCTCATATACAACATATCGATCAAATACTAACTTGACCGTTGGAGGTGGAACCCGGGGCTCCGGCCTCGAGTCCACGTCTAACTGGTTCTTCTATTGTTTGCAGCATTACTCAGGACCCGGGAAGATGACGAACGACCCAGGAGAGTCGTCAGACCGGCCTAGCCAATTTATGCTCCAACAAGCGATAAGGAAAAGCTTTCAAAGCTTGCTAATTGTTCTTCGGTTTATCTTAACCGCATACCGGAAAAAGTTGGTGACCCCAGAAAGTTTCTCATTCCTTGTGACATGAAGATATGAAAGAATGCCTCGCCTTGGCCGATCTTGGTGCGAGCATTAATTTGATGCTATTTTCCATTTGGAAATCGCTTTCGCTTCCGGCTCTTACTCCTTCGAACATGTCCATCGAGATGGCCAATCATTCTACGATTTTAGCATGTGGAGTAGCCGAGGATGTTTTCGTGAAAGTGGGGAAGTTCTACTATCCCGTTGATTTTATAGTAGTTGACATCCCCGCGGATCCTCAAGTTCCTCTATTTTTAGGTAATCCATTTTTAGACACCTCGAGATCGCTTATCGACGTTCATGCAAGAACTATTACTTTAAGATTAAACGAAGAGGAACTTGTTATAAACGCTACTCAAAACTCAAAACCTTCTCATGTTTATGCAATCGCTACCATCAATCACATCGACTTAGTTGATGTGATTTGCGATGAGTTTTCACAAGAAGTGTTAGGTTTTTCCGATAGCTCGTTGATCGACGTCGAAGTGCCGGTAAAAAAAATAACCTAATTACCTTATACTAGATAGGGTAAGCGGGTATCGATCCACGAGGACTATGTGGTTTTAGTTTAAGTTTTGGGGTGATCACTGATCAATAAAGGTTTTGGTTTTGAAATCTGACAACTAAAATACTTTTGATAATAAAAATGCGGATTAAAAATTAAAATAATTATTAAGCTAATAATAAAGCTAGGAAAATAAAATAAAGATGTAAACAATTAAAAGAAAAATGTAATCCCTTCCAGCTCCTAATATCTATGGTTGATCACACTTATGGATTATCGAAACTTTTTAGAACCGATTACAAAGATTATTTTGACTTAATATGAATGAATTAATGTCGGCATTTATTATGTTTATCAATGACTCACAATAATAAATCTTATATTAATCCAACCAATAATTATGTTTTAATAATTTATTTAGGTACAACTTATATTGATTATACGACCATCTTTTTTTTAACTAAATAAAATAAGAATGAATCGTTAACTAATAATGAATTGTCTCGCACAAATAATTAAACATAATATTAAATCAATAAAATAATTTATAAATAGATAATAAATCAATGTAATAAAAATATGATAATCCAAAAGTATTTATCAAACCATAAATAAAGTTACCGGAAGGAATTACAACAAAATTAGCCGGACATCGCGGTGCACTCGAGCCACGATCTACTGTTCATAGCTTTTCTTTTTATTCTTTGCTACTAATTAATAACCACACACATTATAATGAATCTAGTTTTCGACGAACGTGCAATACTAGCAATAGATTAATTCCCTCCTTTTACTTTGTTACATTCTCACAGGGATGATTATGTTTTTTTCTTTTTGGTACCTCTTCACTTGCTGCCAATTGTGATCCCCCAAAAAAATAATCGGAATGTTTTTTTTTCTTCTCTATGAATCTCTTATTTGGCTCCCACTTTTTTATTGCGGCTGAATTGATTCTTCCACCAAGGGCAATTGTTAAATCGTCCTCCTCCTTTTTCAATATATATAATATATCTAGGTGGGTATTGGGCTTTTGGATTTAATGGGCCAAAAGTTATTTTTTTTATTCTTTTGACATATAATAACTTTGGCCCAATAAAAAATAACCCAACGCCAATAATTGCTCCAACGAAGCCCGGATAAATAAAAGATGACCGAAAATATTGCGACTCACTCAAATATTTTTCTTCAATATTTCTTCTTTATTTATCGGCGCTCACAATGTCTTTTCTCCAAAAAATTAATAAAGCGTCCATTTTTATTCCACTTCGCTCGTAACCTAAATAATCACAAAACACATTAAAAGTACATGTATAACGAAAAATAAATATATAATTATACTAAATTAACATGCTATGAGGTGAATGCAAAATACACCGATTAACTCCTCTCAACTTAACTTTTACCGTCTCGAGTAAAAATAAAATAAAAATATACAAGCATGTTAATTTCATTATTTTTAATCATACTATTGAAATTTCATCAAAAAGATCACATTCAACCTAATATACTAATAACCATCCTACACGACTAATAATCCAAAATGATTACCAATATTTTTGTCCTTCTTAAACACTTAGCATAACCATTCCCATTGACTCCATTTACTTTATGTTTCATATAATTAACCATGTGTCCAGCATACCTATTACACACCTATAATCAATATAAACATTAATCTAAAACAAGAGGTGAGAATATCGTACACCTTTTATAACATTGGAGTTTTTATACCATAAGAGCACATCATAAGCCATCATACTTTAGCTTATATACTTCTACTTCCTTTCTTCTTTTTTTTCTTTCACAAATTTTCTTTTTCTTTCTTTTTTTTTCTTTTTCTTTTTTTTTCACATCACACATAAGCTCTTTTTTTAGCCATTCAGGACCGTTTCTTATACAAGTCATCCCGAACGCTTTATACACTCCTTTTAAGGTTGATATAAAGACCAATTATTCAGAAAAATGAATATCTATCCTATAGGTGCATACTAAGACACATTGGCACATGAGAACCGGTTAATTAAGTCTGTTTAATTAAATGGGAACAATTATACTTCGTGCCTACTGGTACATCACATGATGGAGTTATCTACCACATAGTATAATCATACAATGCACTAAATTAAACTAATCTTTCTAATTTCATTACAACAATACAAAGATTGGGTTATTTCACATAAAATTGTCTCAGCTAAGTGCAATGCTATCCATCATAAAAATTGGCGTCTGACCCATGCTAATAACTAAAGTATCACCTTGCGCGGGTGACGAATCAGATAGGCAAGCCCAGCATATGACTACCACCAATAATTATGAGAGTTCTCCAACTCTTTTCGAAGGCCACCGTGCGCGGGTGGCGAGCCGAATAAGATGAATTCTAAATGTCCTAACCCAACTATTACATTACTATATTTCATACTATTTATTCAAACTTTCTACTCGATCTAAGCAAAGGTAAGTAGAGGGACTTCAACCGGCGTGGTTTGATCATCTAAGTTATACATATGCCTAGCTACATGCGAACAATCAAATCAATTTAATAACCAAATTATACAATGGAATCGGGTGCACCTGATAATTATGGCCAAATCCTCAAGCTTGCTCCAATAAATAATCCACAAGCTAATCTTCAGAATCTGCAAATACTCAACAAACATATATGTAGAAGAAACTTCCACATCTAATTAGCAAAAGACTCTTATAATGTGATTTAAAATTTTAAAAATTTTCAATTTTTCCCAAAAATCACATTTTAACCCATTTTGACCAAAATTTCACACAAAAACATGTAACACATGTGCCACCCCCCTCAACTTAAAGCATTGCATTGTCCCTAATGCAAAAACTTTAAATTGAAATTTTGGTTAAAAATCAATTTGACAACCTCACACAAAAAACAAAAACCTAACTCGCTTTCGTAGGAATCACGGTTGCATTTAGCGTATGCAACAAGCCTTTAAACCACTCGGTAGCCCGACTGGACGAGTTTTGTCTCGTGAGGGTTTGTAGTGAACACACCCACAAAGTTCCACAAACCACGGGTTGCCTCCCGCGAAGCGCTAAGTTTACCGTCTTCAGCCAGACATAACTCATATGAGCTATTGAGACGGTTGGAGTGGATCCAAGTAAACCACATCCACTGTTTCCATCTGATCACTCTCCAACTCAACATACGGCTTTAAACGGTGTCCATTAACTTTAAAAGGCTCTCCACCCACAATATTTTTTATTTCAATGGCTCCATGTGGAGAAACTTGAGTCACTATGTATGGACCCGTCCATTTACTTCTCAACTTTCCAGGAAAAAGCTCAAGTCTAGCATTGAATAACCAAACTTTTTGACCAACCAAGAAGGACTTCTTGGTGATGTGTCGATCATGAAAAGCTTTGGTTTTCTCCTTATAAATCCCAGAACTTTCATAGGCATCACGTCTAATCTCATCTAGTTAAGATAATTGAAGTTTCCTAGAACTACCCGCTTTCTCTAAATCCAGATTAACGGTCTTAATCTCCCATTCAGCCCTATGCTCTATCTCAACCGGTAAATGACACGCCTTGCCATATACTAACTTATACGGTGACATACCAATAGGAGTCTTAAAAGCCATCCTATATGCCCACAAAGCATCATCTAACCTCAAGGACCAATCTTTCCTATCACTACGAACGGTCTTTTCCAAAATTCGCTTAATCTCCCTATTAGATACTTCAACCTGTCCATTGGTCTGTGGGTGATAAGGGGTAGCTATCCTATGATTAACTCCATAGTGTTTCAGTAATTTCCCAAATCTAAAGTTCTTAAAGTGAGAACCCCCATCACTAATGATAGCCTTAGGAATTCCATGTCTAACAAAGATATTCTTCTTAACAAACTTAAAAACTACACTATGGTCATTTGTTCTAGTAGCCTCAACCTCTACCCACTTAGACACATAATCAACTGCCACCAAAATGTACACGTTGCCATGGGAAGTGGGGAATGGTCCCATAAAATCAATACCCCACACATCAAAGATCTCAACAACAAGTATAAGATTCATAGGCATTTGATCACGCCTTGAAATCCCTCCAACTTGTTGGCAACGAATACATGCTTTCACAAAATATTGGGCATCCTTGAATATAGTCGGCCAAAAGAAACCGCTTTGTAGGACTTTATGCCCAGTTTTCGTAGCACCAAAGTGACCACCACATGCATTAGAATGGCAATGAGCCAATATGTCCATATGCTCATGGTCGGGAACACATCTCCTAAAAACTTGGTCAGCACACGCCTTATAGAGCTCCGGATCCTCCCAAAAATAATGCTTCAACTGGGAGAAGAAGTATTTTCTTTGTTGCTTGGACCAAAAATCCGGAAGATTTTTAACTACAAGATAATTAACTATATTTGCGTACCAAGGAACCTTAGAAACCTCAAATAGGCTTTCATCCGGAAAGCTTTCCTTAATCACATCAGAAGGGTTGAACGGCGAAGGGATAATTCTAGAAAAATGGTCAGCAACTACATTTTCTGACCCCTTTTTATCCCGAATTTCTAGATTAAATTCCTGTAAAAGCAAAATCCACCTAAGCAACCTCGGTTTTGTCTCTTTCTTAGTCAACAAATGTCTTAAGGCACTATGATCTGAAAATACTATCACCTTAGAATGCCCCCAAATATATGACCTAAACTTATCAAGAGCAAAAATCACAGCTAACAACTCTTTTTCAGTAGCTGTGTAATTCATTTGAGCTTCTGAAAAAGTCTTACTATCATAAAAGATTACAACGGGTTTCTTATCGACCCGCTGTCCTAGAACCGCCCCAGCGGCATAATCACTTGCATCACACATGATCTCGAAAGGCTTCGACCAATCAGGTGATTGCAGAATAGGGGCTTCTACAAGCTTTTGCTTAAGCATGTTGAATGCTTTAAGACATGATTCATTAAAGTCAAAGTGTGCATCTTTTAAGAGTAGATTACAAAGAGGCTTTGATATTGCACTAAAATCTTTAATAAATCGCCTATAGAACCCCGCATGACCAAGAAAAGATCGCACACCTTTGACGGTAGTAAGATGAGGAAGGGTTGAAATTACCTGAACTTTGGCACGATCAACCTCAAATCCTTTTTCAGACACAACATGCCCTAATACAATTCCCTCTCGAACCATGAAATGGCTCTTCTCCCAACTAAGCACCAAATTAGTTTCGGTGCATCTTTTGAACACGCTTTCAAGCTGATCAAGGCAGCTTTCAAAGGATTGACCAAAGATGGAGAAATCATCCATAAATATCTCTACAGATTCTCCAACCATGTCAGAAAAGATACTCATCATGCACCGCTGAAAGGTAACGGGTGCATTACACAGGCCAAAAGGCATTCTTCGAAATGCAAATGTTCCATAAGGACACGCAAATGTAGTTTTGGCCTGGTCATCAGGATGGATGGGTATTTGATTATAACTAGAGTACCCATCCAAGAAGCAATATAATTTCTTACCAGAAAGCTTCTCAACTATTTGATCAATGAAAGGTAGTGGGAAGTGATCTTTAGACGTGGCATTATTCAGCTTACGGTAATCTATACACACTCTCCACCCAGTAACTGGTCGGGTTGTGAGTTTTTCCCCATTCTCGGTTTCCACAACGGTGATTCCGGCCTTTTTAGGCACCGTTTGAGTAGGACTTACCCATTTACTATCCGAGATGGGATAGATGATACCGGCATCTAACCATTTAAGAACTTCTGTCTTCACCACCTCTTTCATATTAGGATTCAGACGCCTTTGCGCATCTCTTGCTGGCTTAATATCTGGGTCCGTAACAATTCGATGCATACATAAGGAAGGGCTGATCCCTTTTAAATCTGCAATCGTCCATCCAACTGCTGCTTTGTACTTGGAAAGCACTTTTAGAAGTGCTTCCTCTTGTGATTCAGAAAGATCAGAAGCAACAATAACGGGTAACGTATTGTTAGGACCTAGAAAAGCATATTTGACATTAGATGGCAAAGGTTTTAGTTCAAGAGCTGGAGGCACCTCCAGAGACGGCTTCGTGGTCGTATCAAAAGTAGAAGGCAAGGGCTCCACTTTATAAGACCAAGGTGGTTTTTGATGGTCCAAAGAACGGACCAAACACTCTTGAATCTCTTGAACTTCAGCAACATCAAGAATCTCCTCAGTATCACCAGTTAAATATAATTCCAAAGGATCATCCTTAAGCATACGGGATGCATGCTTTTGGACTTCCTCATCGATTACGTCTACTTGGTAGCATTCATTCATCGTAGGAGAATTCATAGAATTAAACACATTCAATCTTATCTTTTTATTACCGAATGCAATATCCATGGCGCCAGTCCGACAATTAATCCTAGCATCTATCGTGGCTAAGAATGGGCGCCCAAGGATAATAGTCGGTTGAACATCCTTGTATTGTGACTCGGTGTCCATAACAAAGAAGTCAACTGGGTAATAGAAATCATTAACTTTCACAATAACATCCTCTAAGATACCTCTAGGAATTTTAGTAGATCGATCGGCTAAGGAAATAATGGTGTCTGTCTTACGAAGAGTTCCTAAGTCATACTTATCAACCAAACTAGCAGGAAGGATGTTGATACTGGCACCAAGATCAAGTAGCGCCTTCTTAATGGCAATATTTCCGACCACAACTGAAATCAACAGTGCTCCAGGATCTTTGAATTTAGGAGGAAGAGAGCTAGATAAGACTGCACTAACATGCTCAGTTAGGTCAACCTTTTTAGGCAAAGACGCCTTCAGCTTCCTCTTCTGAGTACACAAGTCCTTTAAAAACTTGGCATATACAGGAATTTGCTTGATAGCATCAATAAGGGGGGGATTGATTTTAACTTGCTTGAAAGTCTCCCACATATCCTCAGCATGAGGACCCTTTTTAGCTAACCTTGTAGATGTCGATTTCTCCAAAGCCGTAGGGTAAGGTGTGCTGGACACACCACCCTTCCCAACTTCGGAAGATTCAGTAGCTTTAAGATTCGGTGTTGTTGGTTTAGGAAAATCATTTAACAAATCATTTACCAACTCAGAACCGGACTTAACATTATCAGAATCTTTACCTTCAATAATAATTTCGTCATCAGTAACGAAATCCTCGACATCAGGAGAATTTGGAATTCCTTTGTCATTGTTGTAGATTTTACCGTTTCGAAGAGATGTCACCATATTCACGTGCTCATTTCCATTTTTCTTGTGTGCGGGATTCATGGTGGGGTAGCTCGGTAGCCTTCCCTAATCTCTTTTGCGTAATTGATCCGCCAATTGACCAACTTGTCTCTCAAGAGCTGCAATAGATTTAGTAGTGGGCTCGTGTCTTTGATTAGTGACCTCAAATTTTCTATTGATCTCTTGATTGTTGGTAAATAATGAATCCATAAGCCTATCATACTTTCGGTCAAGGTTCAAGAGACGATTGTCATCTTGGCCTTGGCCCTGATTTGGATATTGTTTTTGTTGCCTATGATTGTAAGGATTTTGTTGGAAGTTAGATGAATCGCCACCCTCATACCTTGGTTTGTAACCATAGTGTTGTTGTTGGGTATTATTAGGGCGATTGTCTTCATCTTTCCAACGGAGGTTGGGGTGATTGCGCCATCCAGGATTATAACTTTCGGAGAATGGGTCATTTCGTGAACGACCACCATAGACTCCATTTACCTCCTCATTTGGTGGTGCCCCCCAACTTTGACAATTATCGACAGTATGACTCAGATCACCACACATTGAACACCCACTATGCGACACATTAGACACATTCGGAACACCTTTTCCTATATTTTTCAACAAAAGATTAACTTTCTTACTTAACTCGCTAATTTCAGAATTTGTGCCACGTTGGTTCGACACATAATTGGCGGAAGATGGGTGGTTGTTTCGATCCACTGAAGCTTGGGTCTTAGAACCTTTGCTTAGTTTTTCATAAAACTCCCATTCTTCCTCCATAGGTCGTGAGAAAAACATACCCCCACTAGTGGCCATCACAAATTGTTGGTTGTTATAATCCAACCCATCATAGAAGACTTTGACAAGCTCCCATTTTGGAACATCGTGATGAGGGCATGTTCTTAATAACTCCTTAAGTCTATTAAATACTTCATGAAACTGCTCGCCTGGGATTTGACGAAAGGATTTAATATTATTTCTAATGGCAACAGTTTTACTTATAGAATAAAATTCCTCAAGAAAAGCAGATTGCATTTCAGACCATGAGTTAATACTACCTGGATCAAGAGATGAGAACCAGTCCTTATCTTGATCTTTAAGTGAAAAAGTAAAAAGGCGAAGTCTTACCTCGTCCTTGGTAATATTATTAACCTGATGTGTGTCAGCAATTGAGAAGAATTCTCGCAGAATGTGCGTATGGCTCCTCACGACCTCTAAACACTGGCAAAATTGCTATGAGGTTCGGCTGGATCTTGAAGTTACTTGTAACCCCTTTAACCAGATCCGGATAAATGATAGGCGAGGGATCCTCGAAGATCCCCGGCCTGTAATAAGAATCAACACCCCGTGGTGGAGATTCTTCTCCGCTGCTACTTCCGCTAGCACTTCCGCCAACATCTTCGTCACCTGGCATTTCAACGAAAAGCTCTGCTAAACCTGAAAAATCAAGATTAGTAGAAAATTGTCAAAACGTATTCCTTCTTAACCTTGCACTTTTCTCAACCTCAGGATCGTAAGCTAACGGTGATGTACGTCCCGATCTACGTGTGCGCATACACTAACCTGCACACTCACAAGAAACAAAACAAACAAACAAACAAACAAACAAACGAACAAGAAAAATAAAATCTTTTTGTATTTTTGTATTTTATTTAAGAAAAATATTACAAAAACTTAAACGAAAAGCTCATTGAGTCCCCGGCAACGGCGCCATATTTTTTGATCGACGTCGAAGTGCCGGTAAAAAAAATAACCTAATTACCTTATACTAGATAGGGTAAGCGGGTATCGATCCACGAGGACTATGTGGTTTTAGTTTAAGTTTTGGGGTGATCACTGATCAATAAAGGTTTTGGTTTGAAATCTGACAACTAAAATACTTTTGATAATAAAAATGCGGATTAAAAATTAAAATAATTATTAAGCTAATAATAAAGCTAGGAAAATAAAATAAAGATGTAAACAATTAAAAGAAAAATGTAATCCCTTCCAGCTCCTAATATTTATGGTTGATCACACTTATGGATTATCGAAACTTTTTAGAACCGATTACAAAGATTATTTTGACTTAATATGAATGATTTAATGTCGGCATTTATTATGTTTATCAAGGACTCGCAATAATAAATCTTATATTAATCCAACCAATAATTGTGTTTTAATAATTTATTTAGGTACAACTTATATTGATTATACGACCATCTTTTTTTTAACTAAATAAAATAAGAATGAATCGTTAACTAATAATAAATTGTCTCGCACAAATAATTAAACATAATATTAAATCAATAAAAATAATTTATAAATAGATCATAAATCAATGTAATAAAAATATGATAATCCAAAAGTATTGATCAAACCATAAATAAAGTTACCGGAAGGAATTACAACAAAATTAGCCGGACATCGCGGTGCACTCGAGCCACGATCTACTGTTCATAGCTTTTCTTTTTATTCTTTGCTACTAATTAATAACCACACACATTATAATGAATCTATTTTTCGACGAACGTGCAATACTAGCAATAGATTAATTACCTCCTTTTACTTTGTTACATTCTCACAGGGACGATTATGTTTTTTTTCTTTTTGGTACATCTTCACTTGCTGCCAATTGTGATCCCCAAAAAAAACAATCAGAATGTTTTTTTTCTTCTCTATGAATCTCTTATTTGGCTCCCACTTTTGTATTGCGGCTGAATTGATTCTTCCACTAAGGGCAATTGTTAAATCGTCCTCCTCCTTTTTCAATATATATAATATATATAGGTGGGTATTAGGCTTTTGGATTTAATGGGCCAAAAGTTATTTTTTTCTTTTTTTTCTTTTGACATATAATAACTTTGGCCCAATAAAAAATAAACCAACGCAAATAATTGCTCCAACGAAGCCCAGACAAATAAAAGATGACCGAAAATATTGCGACTCACTCAAATCTTTTTCTTCAATATTTCTTCTTTATTTATCGGCGCTCACAATGTCTTTTCTCCAAAAAATTAATAAAGCGTCCATTTTTATTCCACTTCCCTCGTAACCTAAATAATCACAAAACACATTAAAAGTACATGTATAACGAAAAATAAATATATAATTATACTAAATTAACATGCTATGAGGTGAATGCAAAATACACCGATTACTCGTCAAGTGGCAATCCCACTATTTTGGATCCGATTCTTGCTAATTCTACACCAAATCTCACTCCATTCCAAGGAGGTGATTTTACTTCAAATGAAATCGACAATGAAGATGAGGTGATTATTAGTGATGATACTTCTATTCCACCATTTCTTCCACCGATGGAAGTTATGAGTTTTGAGCAAAAATCTTCAATCGAGGAACCGCCTATCCTTGAATTGAAAGATCTTCCATCTCATCTTGAATACGTATTCTTGGAAGGTGATGACAAGTTTCCGGTTATTATTGCAAAAGGTCTTGCTAATGATGAAAAAACCGAGCTCTTGAAAGTGCTTAAAGCTCATAAAGTGGCAATTGCGTGGAAAATTTCCGACATTAAGGGTATTGACCCAAAATTTTGTACTTACAAGATTTTAATGGAGGAGGACTACAAACCCGCAATTCAAAGTCAAAGAAGGGTAAACCCCAAAATTCATGATGTCATCAAAAAGGAAGTTCTAAAACTCCTTGACGCGGGAATGATTTATCCTATCTCCGATAGCCCATGGGTGAGCCCAATCCATTGTGTCCCTAAAAAGGGAGGAATGACCGTTGTGCCTAATGAAAACAACGAGTTAATTCCCACTCGTGTTGTGACCGGTTGGAGGGTGTGTATTAACTACCGAAAGTTAAATGACGCCACTCGTAAAGACCACTTTCATTTGCCCTTCATGGATCAAATATTTGAGCGACTCGCAGGAAATGAATTCTATTGCTTTTTAGATGGTTTTTCCGGTTACTTTCAAATCCCTATCGACCCTCGTGATCAAGAGAAGACTACGTTTACGTGTCCTTATGGAACGTTTTGCTTATCGTAGGATGCTTTTCGGACTTTGTAATGCACCAGGTACGTTTCAATGATGTATGATGGCTATTTTTCACGATATGATCGAGAAGTCGATGGAAGTGTTTATGGATGACTTTTCGGTGTTTGGCAATTCGTTCACGTCGTGTTTATCTAATCTCAAGCAAATGTTAAAACGTTGTGAAGAAACCAATCTTATGCTTAATTGGGAAAATGTCATTTTATGTGTAAACAAGGAATCGTCTTAGGACATAAGGTATCGAAAGCGGGGATTGAGGTCGATAAAGCTAAGGTAGACGTCATCGCCAAGTTACCTCATCCCAAAACCGTTAAGGGAATTAGGAGTTTCCTAGGCCACGCGGGCTTTTATCGTCGTTTCATCTAAGACTTTTCGAAAATCTATCGACCTATGACACACCTTCTCGAGAAGGATGCTCCTTTTAACTTCAATGAGGATTGTGTTTGAGCTTTCGAAACTCTCAAAAGGAAACTTACGGAAACTCCCATTCTTGTTGCCCCTAATTGGGAATTACCCTTTGAAATCATGTGCGATGCAAGTGATTATGCTATAGGGGTCGTCTTAGGGCAACGTTATGAAAAACATTTCCGTCCTATCCATTATGCTAGTAAGACGATGACCGAGGCTCAATTAAAGTACACCACAACAGAAAAGGAATTCCTTGCCGTGGTCTACGCTTTTGAGAAATTCCGACCTTATCTCGTCTTAACTAAAAGCATCGTGTATACCTAACATTCGGCTATTCAGTATCTCTTAGCTAAGCAAGATGCTAAGCCGAGATTTCTTCGTTGGATGCTCCTCCTCCAAGAATTTGATGTCACCGTGCTTGACAAAAAAGGAGCCGAGAATCTAGCGGCCGATCATCTCTCTCGTCTAGAAGATCCTCACAAAGATGTTTTTGAGAACAAGGAAATCACCGAAACATTTCCTCTCGAGACTCTCGGTGTAGTAAATTCTAAAGAAACCACCTCATGGTTTGCCGACATTGCAAATTACCATGCGGGGAATTTCATAATCAAGGGTATGACGACACAACAAAAGCGAAAATTCTTTCGTGACGTCAAGTTCTATTTTTGGGACGACCCTTATCTCTTTCAGGTTTGTGCGGATCAACTCGTTCGACATTTTCTTTTTGGTGCTGAAGCTTCTAACATCCTTAGAGCTTGTCACGAGGGACCCACGGGTGGTCACAACGGTGCTAATCTCACGGCTAAGAAAGTGTTCGATGCCGGGTTCTTTTGGCCTTCTATCTATCGTGATGCACACACACTTGTGAAGTCTTGTGATTCGTGCCAACGTCAAGGAAAATCGTCTCAACGTGATGAAATGCCACATAACATAATTCAAGTATGTGATACTTTCGACATTTGGGGCATAGACTTTATGGGGCCGTTCCCATCGTCTTATGGTAACAAGTATATCCTCGTCGCCGTCGACTACCTTTTGAAGTGGGTGGAAGCTAAGGCTTTACCTACTAATGATGCTCGTGTGGTAGTGAAGTTTTTGAAGCAACTATTCTCTCGGTTCGGAACCCCTCATGCTATTATAAGCGATCGTGGAACCCATTTTTGTAATGACCAATTCGAAAAGGTCTTAAAGAAATATGGAGTTACTCATCGTCTTTCTACGGCTTATCACCCACAAACGTGTGGGCAAGTCGAGGTTTCGAACCAAGCTCTGAAGAGGATTTTAGAGAGGTCGATTGGAGAAAACCGTGCTTCATGGTCCGACAAACTCGATGACGCTTTATGGGCCTTTAGGACCGCTTATAAGACACCTATCGGTTGTACTCCTTATAAGTTAGTCTATGGGAAGAATTGTCATTTGCCCATTGAATTGGAGCACAAGGCATATTGGGCCCTTAAGCATGCAAACTTTGACTTAAAGACCACGGGAGATCACCGGAAAATACAATTGAATGAATTGGATGAACTAAGAGACAATGCTTATGAAAATTCATTAATTTTCAAAGAAAAGACTAAAAAGTTTCATGATCCAAAGATTAAAAACCGAGTTTTTAGCATTGGTGATCAAGTGTTACTTTTTAACTCTAGATTAAAGATATTTTCTGGGAAATTGAAATCTCGTTCGTCGGGTCCTTTCACCATTACACAAGTGTTTCCTTATGGGACCATCGAGCTAGCTCAAGATGATGGTCCTAACTTCAAGGTGAATGGACATAGACTTAAGCACTACTTTGGTGGGTAAATTCCTTCATTGGATGACCTCGACCAAGTCACCTTCCCCAATGATAATTAGCATTGAGGGGATCAAGTCGAGCTCATGACTCGGTAATAAAAAACGAGGTGCCTCGTGGGGGAGATCCCATGCTTATCTTTTTATGCTTTCTAATAAATAATGAGAGGGGATTTATGCCCTTCCAACGCGTTGTCTCGTGGTTGTTTGTGATTGTGTTATCTAGATCATCATCATCTACGATTGAAGACTCTTGTGTTCGTTTACATGAGCCTCGATCGTTTACTTGAAGAAGTTTTTCACGAATCCATGACATATCCTTTATTGTTCTAACAATGATCTTTTAGCATACTTAATAAACGGCTTTAGATATATTGCTGATCACCCTTTCCATGCTAGATCCTAAGCATTCGACTCTTCGTCTCTAGTATGGGGGTGCTCCACCATTAGACTCGAAACATTGAGGACAATGTTTAATTTTAGTATGGGGGGGGGGTGAATAGGTACTTGCTTTGCTACGCCCTCACGTTTTCCAAACTTTCAATGTTTTGTTTTGATGCTAATAAGGCTAAAAATGGCCAAATTTTAAATTTTTTCGTAGTTTTAATAAGTGATTTTAAGACATGAATGTATATGTGACACCCTAAGCAAATCCCACATCGGCTGTGGCCAGGAAAGATCCATGGTTCATAAGATAACATTCGCCTTCTCATGACACAACGCGTTTTGTGGTCTACTGCAAGTGGGGTTCTTAGGAACTGGCAGTTAAGCGTGCTCATGTTAGAGTAGTACTAGGTTGGGTGACCAGCCGGGAAGTACTTACAAGAGGGCCACAAAGCAAAGCCGTGAGCCTGCGGGCAAAGCGGACAATATTGTAGTCTGAGTAGGCGGGATGTTACAATTATGGTATCAGAGCCTGGTTTAGGTTCGACCTGTAGGCTCTAAAACTTGACCTATGACTAGTGGGTAGTCACCAAGAACTTCCCAGATTTTAGCGTTGTTATCATTTATGTTTCTCATGCATTTATCAGTCAGTTTTCTTCATGTATCGTTCAGTTTTTCTTAAAATTTTGACTAAGTAAAAGGTTGGTACAGGACCGGCCATATTTAGTCGCATGTGCTTTTCTGCAAATTTTATTTTTGAGAACCGATCCATAGGCGTTCACCCTTGCCCGTTCAGATTTTGTATTGGTAAACCGACCATATGCGTTTACCCTTACTCATGACAGACTCATGTTTTCAGTCAAGTATTACTTGGTGAACCATCCATAAACGTTCACCATTTCTTAAGTCAAATTTCATGCTTTTCAGTCAAATGATGTTTTGTGAAACGATTCATAGTTGTTCACCTTTGACATATCAAGACATTTCATGAATTTTTGACAAGTATGGATTGGACTACCGCCATCCATGTTTTGTCCCAAATTGTAAATCCTACACATGACAGTTCTCATGAAATTTTGACAAGTATGGATCGACCCAGAATCACCCATACTTAGTCACATGCTTACTACTATGAATACTGTGAATTAAACCATAACGATCCACATCAGTGGATGTTAAACCTCAGTTGATTATTCTTCTATGTTCTTTGTATCAGTCAAGTTTGTACTCTCAAGTGGATGTCGTCTTCATGCTGGTTAAGTGCATGTCTCCTTATGATGATTACGTTTTCAACAAGGTGATGATGTTTTCATGCTAAGATACAGAAGAATTACAGAAAAAAAATCCTATTTCGAGATAAATCATGTTTTGGTCTTCATCAATCATGTCTTCATATTGAACATTGATGAAACTCCGTTTAATCATACCTTTCAGCCTCTATACAACCAGCATTAAGTCTACGAAGAAATTATTAGCCTATCATGTTAACCGTTTCTGTTCAGTTTGCTAGTCAGTTAAATTAATTTATTTCTTTTGATTATGTCAGACAATTGACACCAATATCGATCATCCCATAAAATTTCCACCAGTGCCATGTACAGTATTCCATATGTATCCCATGTACAGTGTCTCAGTTATACTCCATGTACAGTATTTCATGTATATTCCACGTACAGTGTCTCAGATATGCTCCATGTGCAGTATTCATGTTGGTACTTCATGTACAGTAGTCCATGAGTACTCCAGGTACCCTACGCCATGGATATTTCTAATTGATCCTCAATCATCTCAGGCGTTTCCACTTGTCGATATTCTACCAGGTGCTGATGCTGCTCGTGAGTTGCAGATTTTGCTAGATGCTGATGCCGCTAACACTTTGAAGGACCTCACAATTGCTGAGGCTGCTGATACTTTGGAGATTTCTCAAGATGCTGATGCTGTTTATACTATGAAGACTCCGCAGAACAAAGATGAAAACTATAAATTTGAAATTTCTGACGAGAATAAACTTCTACCATCTGACACTACCATTCTATTCCAGGCTTTTACTTTCTCAGCTAGATGTCACACTTCACTCAGCTAACCGTTCATTAAGAAGAGTGGGAACCGGAACCCAGTCGGTCACTCAGCAGAATAGTTACATGAATCACGGTCATGATAATGACCGTCATAAAGTGACAGACAAAGCAGTAGTGTCAACCACCATGCTTATAATTGATCAGTCAGTTGCTATCGGAACTCCGGAATGGACGTGACCAGAAATACAAGAGGTCAGTAGTCTAACCGGTCTGCCAATCCTAGCAGGTACTAGAAATTCTTAACCTTATTCAGACTCACCATTAAAATACATGTCCAGACAACAGTTAAGACACAGGTCTCAAGTATCATTTCGGAAGACATTTGTCAGGACACCAGTCATGGTATACGTCATATGAATATCTTCTTAATGTACGACTCAGAACTCGTAACTCCGTATATTTCTAAACCAGGCTCTCAATGATTCAGGGCACCCTCCAAGGGGGATACACTCGCTCTATTATGCAACACATAAATTAGATCATTTGAAAAATTCAGTCACCACCACTGGAGTATTATTCAGGTTAAACACGCAGTATTCACTCTGTGAGGTTACAAACGAACACATTCAGTGAAAAGTCTCCATGTTTACTTCACGTATTCCTATGTCAGCTTTATCTTAAATCAGGTAGTCACCTGCCTCTCAGCCAGAAAGGGCTCAACAGTATCACCATATTTATTAAAGCCCTATTTTCAGTTAACGACGGGATCCGTCTTACTAAATCCCAAATATATTCATTATACTTTCAGAAAAATCAGTACAAATTATTTCTGCCTTACAAGCGCGTGACTTATCAGTCCATAGCTACAAAGACTTTTAGCTACCAGTTATAAATTCACTTCTAAAAGTCCTCGAATCCATGATCAGCAGATTATACTAAAATTTCCAGATGTCATTCCAGAAATTCCTTTCTAACTACGAGACATAATTTAACATCGAGCTTGTCTCAAGAATAGTGCCTGTTTCCAAAACTCTTTATTCCAGAGTTGCATCTAAGTTAAAAGGGTTGCATCATTTCTGCAAGAATTATCGGAATGAGGCTTTATTCGCCCTGGCATACCACCAAGAAGTGTGTCGTTTTTGTCTATCAGGAAGAAGACCGGTAACATGAGATCATGTATCGATCACCGAAAATTTACAAGATCGCAATTCATAAAACGATACTCATTCCACAAATTAGAGGTTACCTGACCTACTACAATATCTTAAATATTTTCCAGAACAATTCGCAACCGCGACACCAGTAGTGGTGAGAGAAGAACTTGATGTTTTCCAGACTGCTGTTGCACATATTGCAGTCTCTCTAAAAATTTTGATTTTATACTTCTGAGCTCCCTAATGCTCCAGCTATGTTATGAAATTTATGAATAAAATTTTTCCATGACTCTTAGACAAAATCGCTAGTATATTCATTGATCACATTCTGATATGCCAAATTCTAGAGAAGAACACGAGAATCACCTTCTCACAGTGTACAAAATCTTCGATAGGAGAAATTTTATATACAGCTTCCAGATATGAATTACAATTGAACAAAGTGGCGTTTCTGAGCCACCTATTTCAGTAGAAAGAAATTTCAGACAATCCTACGAAGGTGAAGGCCATCACCTGATGGTCCCGACTGAATCCTGTGAACGAAGTACAAGATTTTCTAGAACTCAGTTAACTGCTACCGCATAAATTACAGGCAGTTCTCATTGAAAACTTTTCCATGACTACTCAACCAGATTTCCACCAAAATATTCTATAATCCCAGGCAGAATTTTGATAGAAGCAATATCACACACTGATGCAACTATGTTCATATCTAGATGCTTAACACATCGCAGGTTCAAGATAGAACACCGTCATGCTAGGTGAGTTATTACAACCATTAGAAATTTCTGAACAGAAATGAGACAAGCTTCCCATATAGTTGTAATAAGATTTTCAAAGACTTAGAAGAAGTATGATACTACCTAATTCATTGTCGACCAGTTCACCCAACCTACACGCCGCCTTTTATCCAAAAAATTACACAATAATAAATCTGCAGGCAATTCAGCAAAAGATCGTATGATTCCAAGGACTTCCATCAACAATCTTGTCAGATAGAAATTAGCATTCGCGAATCGCGCTCACGTTCATGTTCACGATCACGTGTACGTTCGCATTCATGTTCACGTTTATTTTCACCCTCACGTTTGCGTCTCATTCGCAGTATCATGTTGTTTCAGTCAATACTTGTGCTACCTCATGAGTGGTATCAGAGACACTCCTGAGCCGTTCGGGATGGTGGGGAAAACCTCATCGAGGACGATGAGTCCCGAAGGGAGGGTGATTGTGACACCCTAGGCAAATCCCACATCGGCTGTGGCCAGGAGAGATCCATAGTTCATAAGATAACATTCGCATTCTCATGACACAACGCGTTTTGTGGTCTACTACAAGTGGGGTTCTTAGGAACTGGCAGTTAAGCGTGCTCATGTCAGAGTAGTACTAGGTTGGGTGACCAGCCGGGAAGTACTTACAAGAGGGCCACAAAGCAAAGCCGTGAGCCTGCGGGCAAAGCGGACAATATTGTAGTCTGAGTAGGCGGGTGATAACTATGCTTTTGCCCAGGTTAAAACTTATCGTTGTACCAATCTCTTCGAATTGAAAAAAGGAGTTTAATGTGCGACTCAGTCGTTCTTTGGTGAAACAAAAGTGTGTCGTTGTAGTATTTAAAATAAAAGTGCAAAAACAATTAAAGCAAATGACTTGAAAGTAAATCTAAATCTAATTTAAATAAATGGTGCAAATATTTAAAAGCGAGGCTAAAATTAAAAAGCACTAAAAGTAACTAATGCAAACTTAAATCTAACTAAGGCAAACTTAAAACGCAACTAAAACTAAAGCTTAAACTAAGGAAGACTAAAATAAATCTAAGGCAAATAAACTTAAAGTGCGACTAAGTAAAAAGGCGGGAAAAACAAAGTTCGAAATTAAAAGGCATAAAATTAAAAACTAAGATTTCCCTATCCGGAATAAACCCCTATTCGGAATAAATGGCTATTCGGAATATGTCACCTATCCGGAATGTCACCCTACTCGGAATATTGGTCTATTCGGAATACAAGCCTATGCGGAATACAAGCCCTATGCGGAATAAAGTTCTCTATCCGGAATATGCAGCCTTATTCGGAATATTTGCTCTATGCTGAATACCTTGCCTATTCGGAATATTAGCACAATCCGGAATAAATAGACCTATGCGGAATACCCAAGCTATGCGGAATAAACGACAACTCGGAATAAACCCTATGCGGAATATCCTCCTATGCGGAATAAATCCCCTATGCTGAATATTGAGCCTTACTCGGAATAAGACCTCTATTCGGAATATTCAATATTCCGAATAGACCACCAGTGAAATGCTCCGTTCGGAATACTGAGAGATCAGAATCCTGGGAATTTCAGTAACAAATTCGCGAAGAACAAGGAACAAGAAATAACACGAATATAATCAAAACAAAGCTAAATCAACCACAAGATTAAATCAAACTAACAAATAAACATCTATTAATCATAAACAATCAATCCAAAACAATCAAACTCACAAAACTAATCAAAACAATCAAAACCCACTTTGATCAAAATAAGAACATAAGAAAATGAACATGAACATAAACAATAAAAATCAAAGATTAAGAAAGGTAGAATGAGAGCTTAACAATAAAGATAAAGATTAACAAGAATTAAAAGAAAAACTTACTTGAAATTAAATGGTAATTAAGGTGCAAGACAGTATTTAAATTTGACAAGTATTTAAATGACAAGGTAATTAAAAGTGGAAGAACTAATTGTCACTATTAGCCAACAAAATGAAAATGATTAATAACTAATCTATATATAGGGGAGGATTAAGGGGTGATTAAGAAGCTTCCTCCCCTCCTTCATTTTCTCTTAATTGCATCATTAGGCCCTTCCTTCTTAATCTCTTTGTTAATTGCACCATTAGTCCTTAAGCCTTTAAATCTTCTTTAATCTTGGACTTTAATGACTTTTGGCTTGGGATTTCTTTGAACTCGTCTTTTAATTCTTCAATAATGTAGACTTGAGTTCTTCGGCTTTAAGTAAACTTCCGTCTTTCGACTTTTTCTTCGATAAATCTTCAGAATTGGTCTTGGACTTCCGTTCTTTTTGCACTCTTGACTTCTCGACTTCATCTTTCATCTTTTTCTTCAATAAAAGCCCGTGAATGCCGTGTTTTCTCCACTTTTCACCTTTTCGTCCTAAATCACAACAAAAACACAAACCACGCATAATTCCGACATAAAAGACATAAAATACACGTTTTGGCCCGGTTATTATTGTAATTAAGTGGTAAAAAGGATGGGTGTTTACACACCTATCAAATCCCCTACACTTGACCATTGCAATGTCCTCATGCAATGCATTAGTTACAAAGCACGGTTACATTTTTCATCATAATCAATCCACGTTGGCCTTTATTAAAGAGATATAAAATTATAAACATTCAAAGTAAAGAAATCAAAAGCATACCTTGGGTTTTGGAAATGTCATGAATAATCATCATCCTCAAGTTTTCACTTTCTCCAAACCAAGCTTAAAAACGAGATCATTGTTATTATAAGTTAGTAAACTAACACGAACTCATGTGGGCCAATTACTCACTTAGACTCCCTTATTCCTAGGGGTATCTCTTATATTTTATTGTTGTCTTGAATGATCACGAGGATGCATTTTTGACTTATTTCGATTGTTATTTAGTCCGAAAATAAAGTGAACGATTTAATCAATAGTTAGCTAAAGGACAAAATCTTTTAAAACTGCTTCTCGGGACCTCATAAAGTTCATATCTTGGCATAACTCGCTTCACGATTTGAGACCTTTCTCGGACCGATATTTGGCAGCGACTTCATACTTCAAACCTTGAGAGACGTTCATGAAATAATGGTCTTCTCTTCATAATAGGGATTTCTTCACTTGAAGTTTTGAGAGATTCATACTTGGACCACGACTTATTCATTTTTCTCCAATCTTTATTTTGGACTTTGATATACAACGATCCGCATCCTTTTATGACTTGGATCTATTCATCCTCATACCTTACTAGAGTCTTTTCGGATGCACTTCTCCATGACTTTTGGGGATTTTTTGCTTTTCGTCGTGTGTCTCAATCCTTCATATTGATTTTCGATAAATGATTCTTCACATCACTTTGGATCTTTAGCAACAAAATATAGCCCTCATGCCTTGTTAGGGCCTTTTTGGACCCGCCAATCTTCGCATCCCGCTTCAATAAGTTATGCCTTGGCTATGAACTCTAATCCATACCGAGCAACTTTTAAACGATCTTGGGCTAGAAGCTAAGTAAATTTTCTAATCGTACAACCTTATTTATTGCAGATAAATTTATTAGCAGGCGATGGGAGAATAAGCTTATAATTAACTCACATAAATTCCTGAAAGAATACCAAACTTATAATTGGCTCTATCATCTCTCGTTCTCCACAATTTAAAATCTCAAGGAATGAGACTCGTGGATGCTTAGCCTATTCAATCAAAGTTTTGGGTTTTCAAGTCGCCTATAGGATCTTGCAAACTCTTAGACTTTTTCAAGTTTAGAAATCGCATTTTAAAGTTCCCTTGATAAACGACTCTCTAGGATCAATTATAGGAACTTGCGAAAAGTTCTTGTTCTTAACCCGTGAGAGTTAAGACTTTCGCGTTTTATAGCTCCCTATATAAAAGCCTAGCAAAACTTGACTTAAACACGTTAAGGATACTAGCTAGAGTAACTTAGATAAGTAAACTCGGGTTGAGTCAAAAGATTCACAACGTTTGAAAATAAAAACCACTTTATTAAACTTTTATTCTAGCAAAGAAAGAAAAATAACTATACAAAATGAAAAACTAATAGGCCAAATAGATCAAAAATTTTGAAAAATGTCGAAAAATTGATTTTCCGGTTAAATTAAGGACAAATACAAGGAAAAGGCCACTTAACTTCGATAGAAGTCCCCCTACACTTAATATAAACATTGTCCTCAATGTTTAAGCATGTGGGAGTAAACTCCCCTACACTTAGGACATTGTGCACTTTGTTTAAATCTCGCTAAGGAAAAGACAACTAAAGAGATTCCTATTTTAATATTGAGAAAATATAAAATAGTGAATCGAAATGAGTTTAGGATAGAACCGGGAAGAATGGG
The DNA here is from genome assembly GCA_025667525.1 of Glebionis coronaria. Classification (NCBI taxonomy): domain Eukaryota; kingdom Viridiplantae; phylum Streptophyta; class Magnoliopsida; order Asterales; family Asteraceae; genus Glebionis; species Glebionis coronaria. Next base: position 199,189,916 of record CM046875.1, read on the forward strand.
AACACGGAATCATGGGTCGTCAAGATTCATCAAGAGTGGATCATTGAAGCTCGAATACCTGATTAAGAGAGGAGAGGAAATAGCAAACCAATGGGTCTCCCCTACACTTAGGATAAAGAAAGCTAAAAGATAGTTGCATGGGTTGCCTCCCAAGAAGCGCTTGATTTTTGATTACCGAGTTGTGAGCCTAACTCGACCTTGATCATCATAGGAAGAAGCATGAAACATATCCACCAGGATCAAAGACATAGTTTTCGTCCATCAAATAGCACAAGCTTAAGGCGAACAAGGCAAGCCAAAGAAGAATATGCAAGGTTCCCTTAAGCAGCGATGGAGCACGGTGGAAGCAAGGGTGAAGTGGTGCAAGCAGATTTCCATAAGTTCCAAAGATATTTCCTTTTATTTCATCAGGTGGATACTGAGATGGCTGCAGAATATCGATACCGGGGTCGAACACCTTTTCCTTTAAGGGAAAATAGCACTCAGGCTCAGCAGAGTGTGAAGAAGATCCGCGAAGAAGCACAACCTCGTCCTCAGAAGAGGGACAAAGAGGTGTTAACTCATACGTGCTGCGGATATGGGTGTCGACCGGTTTCTTCTCCTTTGAAAGAATGTTCTTCAAATCCAAAGTAGGATCAAGACGATAATCTTCAAAATCATAAGGAGGAGCACCACTCTCATGAGGGAAGTAAGTGTTGAGAAATTCAGAGAAGTCTTCCTCAAATAAGTAATCGTCCAAAGTAGGATCGAGTGATGGCGGAGGATCTTCATCATGTGAAGAATCGCTCGAAAGAGTATCGGCCTCATCGAAATCATCGAAAGTGGGCATCTCGGGATACTCAGAAGTAAGATCATCATAATCATCCGAATCTGAGCTAGAATCATCATCATAAGCATCAAAGATCGGTGGAGAATCATAAATGAGGGAAGCGTCCAAATTGGATAGAGAATCAGCCACATCATCTTGAAAAAGTGGAGTATCATTGCAAGACTCGAATAGAGGATTGTTGTAAATGGTAAAATCATCGAGCACATTAATCATATTCACTGATTCTCGGCCTCCAAAGGATTTGCTTGTAAGCTTTCCCATTTTAAAAACTTATGAATCATTCCCGACTCTCAAGATTAACTCACCTTCGGCCACATCAACTAAAGCTCGTCCGGTTCTCAAGAATGGCCGACCAAGTACTAAAGGAATACGAGGGTCCATTTCATAATCAACAACAACAAAGTCGACCGGGAAAGTAAATGTGCCAACTTTAATGAACACGTCTTCGGCTATACCAACGGGGTAAGCGAGAGTGCGATTTGCAAGTTCGAGAGTCATCTTTGTTGGAGTGAGGTCGGGTAATGATAGTGTTTTCCAAACACTCAAAGGCATCAAATTAATACTGGCCCCGAGATCAGCTAGGGCAGTAAATTCTTCAGTTTTGTTGAACACGCAAGGCAACACAAAACGACCGGGATCTCCAAGCTTTTCCGGAAGTTCTTTAAGAATAACTGCAGAGCAGTTTTCATTTAAGCGCGTGTTGGCGAGCTCAATCAGCTTCTCCTTCTTGTTAAGCAATTCCTTAAATGCTTTAACAAATTTGGGCATGTGGACAAGTGCTTCAAGAAAGCTAATGTTGAAGTTCATCTGAGAGATCATCTTCACATAGCGTGACACTTCAGAGTCATCCTTGGTTAGCATTTTGGTCTTGCCTAAACGAGAGGGATAAGGGATATTGGTTTTGGGTGGTGAAGGTGAAGGTGTAGCAGGTAAAGGTTGAGATGTTGAAGGTTCCTTCCTAGAGACATCGTCATGGCGAGGCGGAGACGGTAATGGTGCACTAATACTAGGTGTAGGAGGAGTAGGGATAAATGGTGGTGGAGGAGGTGTAGATGATGGGGGTGGGATCGGTGGATCAAAAATGGTAATTCCACTACGAGTAGTAATAGCAATCACATTTGCTCGCGGATTGGTGACGGTGTTTGAAGGTAGAGAACTCGAAGTAGAAGGTTGAGCGGCGGGCAAGAAACTAGCAAGCATATTCTTTAAATCATTGGTTTGATTGCTGAAGGAGGATTGAATATTATCTCGAAGCTCGGATCTAATCTCATTTCCTTTCTTTGTGATATCTCCTTTCAGATTGATAATTTGGCTCTGAAGATTCTTGATTTGCTCACCTTGGGTTCTCATTATGGCTTCAACATCCGGGTTAATGGGTGGGGCTTGTTGAGCGGGTAGGTGATAAGGATTAGAAACTCTTGGCTGGATTTGGTTGCTTCTATTGTAGTTGTTGGCGGGGTTTTGGTTTTGAGGAGAAAAACCGGGTGAAAGGTAGTTGTTTGACCGGTAACTCAGCAGATTTCTATCCCCTTGTTGTCGAGCTTGGTAATTTTCCGGTGAATAATTACCATAAGCTGCATACACATTTTCCGGATTTCCTTGAGTCGAAGGACAATCGGTGTATGAGTGAGGACCACCGCATGTTTCTCAAGGATTAGCAACCGCTTTAACTTGTTGTTGTTGTTGGTTTGAAGCGAGAAGCGTGATACTTTTGCTCATTTCAGTCATCATGCGGGTGAGTTCGGTCATATCTGGGTTTGCTGAAGTAGAGGAGACATTGACTCTCGGGTTGTTCCTAGAAGAAGCAGAGGAATCCCAGATTTTGTGGTGATTAGTCATGTTCTCAATAAGCTCTCTACACTCCTCGGGTCTCCTTTTCATGAATGTGCCACCGGCGGCTGCATTAATTGTATCACGATCACGAAAAGTCAATCCGTTGTAGAAAGTATCAATCAATGTGACATGTAGCATGTTGTGGTTTGGACAACGATCAATCAAGACATTATATCTTTCCCAAGCATCAAAAATTGATTTATCAGGATCTTGCATGAAACCGCTGATTTGATTGCGAAGGCTTGTGACCATGGATGGTGGAAAGTAGCGCGACAAAAGCGTTGAGTCATGTCATCCCAAGTGTGAATTGAATTCTTCGGGAGACGATCAAACCATTTCTCGGCATGATGTGATAAAGTATGTGGGAAGAGTTGTAGGCGAAGAACATCCATTGTGGCACCGGGCAACTTCATGCTTTGGGTGATTGTAATGAACTTGTCGAGGTGTTTGTTGGCATCATCATCAGGCAATCCACGGAATGGGTTAGTTTGCACTTTCTGAATCATGTGGTGCTTCAACGAAAACTCAGGAGCGTTGATTTGCATCGGCGCAATCGGTCCTCCTCGTCCAAACATGGTAGGTTGACAAAGCTCCTTCATTGTCCGAAGATCGGGCTGTGGAAGAACATTGTTGTTATTATTGAGGTGCGGTGGATGATTATTGTTGTTAACACCTGACATACTTAAATCTTCTTGAGTCTCGGGCTCTTGATAATTAGAAGATCTAGTACGCATACACCTACAAAGACAAAAGAAAACAATACCAAACACAAAGACAATATATATACACAATAAAAATAAAATCTTTTTGGATTTTTGAAATTTTTAATTTTTATGATTTTTGAAAATTTTTGTGCAAGAAAATAACGCTCACGAGTGAACGGATCCAAAAAAAAAAACAACGCGTCTCTCACAGAAAACTGTTAATCTTTACGAAAAGAGCCGGCAGCAGCGCCATTTGATAACTATGCTTTTGCCCAGGTTAAAAATTACCGTTGTACCAATCTCTTCGAATTGAAAAAGGAGTTTAATGTGCGACTCAGTCGTTCTTTGGTGAAACAAAAGTGTGTCGTTGTAGTATTTAAAATAAAAGTGCAAAAACAATTAAAGTAAATGACTTGAAAGTAAATCTAAATCTAATTTAAATAAATTGTGCAAATATTTAAAAGCGAGGCTAAAATTAAAAGGCACTAAAAGTAACTAACGCAAACTTAAATCTAACTAAGGCAAACTTAAAACGTAACTAAAACTGAAGCTTAAACTAAGGCAAGACTAAAATAAATCTAAGGCAAATAAACTTAAAGTGCGACTAAGTAAAAAGGCGGGAAAAACAAAGTTCGAAATTAAAAGGCATAAAATTAAAAACTAAGATTTCCCTATCCGGAATAAACCCCTATTCGGAATAAATGGCTATTCGGAATATGTCACCTATCCGGAATGTCACCCTACTCGGAATATTGGTCTATTCGGAATACAAGCCTATGCGGAATACAAGCCCTATGCGGAATAAAGTTCTCTATCCGGAATATGCAGCCTTATTCGGAATATTTGCTCTATGCTGAATACCTTGCCTATGCGGAATATTAGCACAATCCGGAATAAATAGACCTATGCGGAATACCCAAGCTATGCGGAATAAACGGCAACTCGGAATAAACCCTATGCGGAATATCCTCCTATGCGGAATAAATCTCCTATGCTGAATATTGAGCCTTACTCGGAATAAGACCTCTATTCGGAATATTCAATATTCCGAATAGTCCACCAGTGAAATGCTCCGTTCGGAATACTGAGAGATCAGAATCCTGGGAATTTCAGTAACAAATTCGCGAAGAACAAGGAACAAGAAATAACACGAATATAATCAAAACAAAGCTAAATCAACCACAAGATTAAATCAAACTAACAAATAAACATCTATTAATCATAAACAATCAATCCAAAACAATCAAACTCACAAAACTAATCAAAACAATCAAAACCCACTTTGATCAAAATAAGAACATAAGAAAATGAACATGAACATAAACAATAAAAATCAAAGATTAAGAAAGGTAGAATGAGAGCTTAACAATAAAGATAAAGATTAACAAGAATTAAAAGAAAAACTTACTTGAAATGAAATGGTAATTAAGGTGCAAGACAGTATTTAAATTTGACAAGTATTTAAATGACAAGGTAATTAAAAGTGGAAGAACTAATTGTCACTATTAGCCAACAAAATGAAAATGATTAATAACTAATCTATATATAGGGGAGGATTAAGGGGTGCTTAGGAAGCTTCCTCCCCTCATTCATTTTCTCTTAATTGCATCATTAGGCCCTTCTTAATCTCTTTGTTAATTGCACCATTAGTCCTTAAGCCTTTAAATCTTCTTTAATCTTGGACTTTAATGACTTTTGGCTCGGGATTTTTTTGAACTCGTCTTTTAATTCTTCAATAAAGTAGACTTGAGTTCTTCGGCTTTAAGTAAACTTCCGTCTTTCGACTTTTTCTTTGATAAATCTTCAGAATTGGTCTTGGACTTCCGTTCTTTTTGCACTCTTGACTTCTCGACTTCATCTTTCATCTTTTTCTTCAATAAAAGCCCGTGAATGCCGTGTTTTCTCCACTTTTCACCTTTTCGTCCTAAATCACAACAAAAACACAAACCACGCATAATTCCGACATAAAAGACATAAAATACACGTTTTGGCCCGGTTATTATTGTAATTAAGTGGTAAAAAGGATGGGTGTTTACACACCTATCAGCGGGATGTTACAGTATATTTTCCGGTGGGTAGAATAAGAGCTAATTTTTGACTTGATGGGCATTTGGAGCCCTTTACATTCCTTAACCCGCTCAATTCAAGTTTTGCTAGACTTTTATATAGGGAACTTTAAAACGCAAAAGTCTTAGCTCATTCGGGTTAAGAACAAGAACTTTTCGCAAGTTCCTATAATTGATACTAGAAAGTCATTTATAAAGGGAACTATAAAATGAATTCTCTAAACTTGAAAAATTCCAAGAATGTGCAAGATCCTATAGGTGGCTTGAAAACCCAAAACTTTGATTTGATATAGTCTTAATGAAAGCTAATCCAAATTTTGGCTTAATTTTGACTTGCATGGCTAAGTATTCACGAGTCTCTTTAATTAGAGGTCTTTAAATAGTGAAGAACGAGAGATGATAGAGTTAGACAAGTGATCATGCTAAACGTAGAACATGAAAATGTTCTTTCAAAAACTCATATGTTTTTAATTGTAGCTTTTTCTCCCATAAGATCAATGCATTAGGAATAAAAATAATTGCAATAAGTAAGGTCATACGATTTGAAAGGTTACTTAGCTTCTAGCACAAGATCGTTTAAAAGTTGCTCAGGGTTGAATAGAGTTCATAGCTAATAAGTGTGAAAACACTTATCCTTTTACCGCTTATTTCCAATAATAACATGACCAAAACGTGAAATTTATGTCGTAAAAGTCGGAATTATGCGTGGTTTGTGTTTTTATTGTGTTTTAGGACCAAAAGATGAAAAAGGAAGAAAACACGGGCTTTCACGGGCTTTTATCGAAGAAAACGAGAAAAGACGAAGTCAAAAGATCAAGAGTGCTTAAAGAACGGAAGTCCAAGGCCTATTCCAAATATTTATCGAAGAAAAAGTCTAAAGATGGAAGTTTAATGAAGTCGAAGAACTCAAGTCTAAATTAAAGAAGAAAATTATTAAGACAAGTTCAAATCCTGAGACGACGTCGAGAAAAGACAAAGATTTAAATCGAGTCGAGAAGAAAAGAAAGAAGGAAGCACACCACACATGCACTTCCCACTTAGCCTATAAATACCCTCCTAATCACATTAGGAGGGTGGTTAGCTAGTTTTATTTTTCTTTGTTTTTAGTTTTCATTTTAGAGAGACAAAGTGTTTAACTTTCTCTCACTAAAACTTCATCTTTTCTTTTAAGTTAAGCTTTCATTAATCTTTGTATTTTAGTTTCCTTAATCAAAAGCAAAAGTTTAAGTTTGTGTTCTTTACTCTCTTTCTACATTTCTTGATTTTGATTGATTTTGATCCGAAACATACTTGTTTCGTGTTTGAATTTGATGTTTGGTGTTTATAAAGTTAATCTTTCTATTCCTACGTAAGCTTTTATACGCTATAAGCATCGTGCCGCGTGGGCCGACAAGTTAGATGATGCTCTGTGGGCTTTTCGTACCACTTATAAGACGCCGATTGGTTGTACACCTTATCGTCTTGTGTACGGAAAAGCATGCCACCTCCCTATCGAGCTGGAACATAAGGCATACTGGGCCTTGAAGTGGGCTAACTTCGACATCAACAAAGCCGGTGATCATCGGAAGATTCAACTCAACGAGCTTAACGAACTGAGGAATGAAGCTTACGAGAACTCACTGATCTACAAGGAGAAGACCAAGATCATCCATGATGCAAGCATTAAGAGCCGAGAGTTCCACAATGGTGATCAAGTTTTACTCTTTAACTCTCGGTTGAAGATCTTCTCTGGCAAGTTGAAGAGCCGCTGGTCTGGTCCATTCACCGTCGCTAAAGTCTTTCCATATGGCACCATTGAGCTTTCTCAGCCAAATGGGCCCAATTTTAAGGTGAATGGCCAGCGTTTGAAGTTGTACTTTGGTGAGGACATCTCTCATGAGATGATTCCATCCGTCACCACGTTTCCCATGAACTAGTTTTGGGTCGAGTCCGGCTCGTGACTCGGTTATAAAAAACAAGCGCTTCTAGGGAGGCAACCCGTGATCTATCCTTTACCGCTTTCATAATAAGTGTAGGGGGAGCTCCATATGTGTTGGTTGTCTTGTTTCTTATTTTGTGCAGGGATTCAAGCTTCAAAGAGCACCTCGATGACTTTTGACGAACCGTGATCCCGTGTACCCGTCTTCCTGGTTCTATCCTAAACTCTTTTGATTCTCTATTTTATATTTTCTAATATTAAAATAGGAATCACTTTAGTTGTCCTTTCCTTAGCAAGATTTAAACAACGTGCACAATATCTTAAGTGTAGGGGAATTTATTCCCACATGCTTAAACATTAAGGACAATGTTTATATCAAGTGTAGGGGGACTTCTATCGAAGTAAGTGGTCTTTTCCATAAATTTGCCCTCATCTTAACTGGAAAATTTGATTTTTCGACATTTTTCAAAAATTTTAATCTATTTTGGCCTTGTAGTTTTCCTTTGTTATCGTTATTTACTTTCTTTGCTAGAATAAATTTGCAATAAAGTGGTTTTAAATTTTTCAAAGTCGTGAATATTTTGACCCAACCCGAGTTTACTTATCTAAGTTTACTCTAGCTAGTATCCTTAACGTGTTTAAGTCAAGTTTTGCTAGGCTTTTATATAGGGAGCTTTAAAACGCGAAAGTCTTAACTCTCACGGGTTAAGAACAAGAACTTTTCGCAAGTTCCTATAATTGATCCTAGAGAGTTGTTTATCAAGTGAATTTTAAAATGCGATTTCTTAACTTGAAAAAGTCTAAGAATTTGCAAGATCCTATAGATGACTCGAAAACCCAAAACTTTGATTTAATAGGCTAAGCATCCACGAGTCTCATTCCTTGAGATTTTAAACTATGGAGGACGAGAGATGATAGAGTCAATTATAAGTTTGGTATTCTTTCGTGAATTTATGTGAGTTAATTATGAGCCTATTCTCCCATCGCTTGTTAATAAATTTATCTGCAATAAATAAGGTTGTACGATTTAAAAAGTTACTTAGCTTCTAGCCCAAGATTGTTTAAAAGTTGCTCGGTATTAATTAGAGTTCATAGCCAAGGCATAACTTATTGAAGCGGGATGCGAAGATTGGCGAGTCCGAAAAGGCCCTAACAAGGCATAAGGGCTACATTTTGTTGCTAAAGATCCAAAAGTGATGTGAAGAATCATTTATTGAAAATCAATATAAGGATCGAGACACACGAAGAAAAGCAAATACTCCCCTAAAGATCATGGAGAAGTCTATCCGAAAAGACCCTAGCAAGGTATGAGGATAAAGAGATCAAGTCCTAAAAGGAGGCGGATCGTTGTATATCAAAATCCCAAATAAAGATTGGAGAAAAATGAAGAAGTAGTGGTCCAAATATAAAGAATCTCTCAAAAAGTTCAAGTGAAGAAATTCCTATTATGAAGAGAAGACCATAATTTCAAGAACGTCTCTCAAAGATTTGAAGTATGAAGTCACTGCCAAATATCGATCTGAGAAAGGTCTCAAATCGTAAAGCGAGTTATGCCAAGATATGAACTTTTTGAGGTCCCGAGAAGCAGTTTTAAAAGTGAAGGTCTACGTGATTATTGGCCTCTTCTACATGATGGATTGAATTGATAAAGTGGGTAGATTGATTAATAAAATAAGGAAGATGAGAAGGGAGATGAGGGAGTAGAGAGAGAAAGGAGAGAAAAGAGAAGAGTAGAGAGAGAAAGTAAAGATTGATTAGTGAATGAATGAAAATGACCAACCCCTCCTAACATGCTAGGAGGGGTTATATATAGCCCACCCAACATGTGGGCTATATGGACTATACATTTACTAAGTGGATCACGAGCCCATTACATAATTATCGTTGGAGCGACCGATCCTTCATAAATACGTAAAACGTATTTCCAACAATCTCCCCCTAAGGGAGGTCGCTCCAAGAGACAAAGTTCTAAATAGTCTATATCTCGTGATCTATGCTAACTAAGATGTGTCCGAGACTTTATTGGGAAAAACGTATTTCCAACAATCTCCCCTAAGGGAGGTCACATCTTTTTACAAAATCTTAAACCTAGCATCTATGCTTGAGTCTCCGATCTTGTTCTTGTGAATGTGCTTGATGTGATCTTTGACTTTAGTCTTGAGCATGTTTCCTTGCCTTGACCTTGTGCATTCTTCACTTGTGATATTTGCCTCTTTATGACTTCATGTTCCACATACTTATACTTTTAAATTCTTGAAAGCTTCAGAGTTTGATACAGCGGAAGACTTGACCTTCAGGCTTTCTTGAATTTGTTGAAGTACTAATTGTATGTAGTATAAGCATGTGGTGACGACTTCTTCTGGTACACCGCAATGTCACCTTCTTGTTACGCTGCATAAGACAGTTAGCAACAAACAATATAAACGGATGAAATGGCCTTGAACATTTCATTCTAATTCGGTAGCATTTTACCTCCGGTCGGTGAAGACCGTTGGACGATATTAAATATCGTACTTGTGGCAGGTAGTTTCAATAAAGAACCTCCTTGACAAGATTTCGCGGGTAAACCCGTTCTCTTTACTCGACCGTCCAAAGCTGACTGCGAACGTAAAGAGTGAATCATTTGATAATCTTATCCGCATGATTTGAAGCCGTCAATTCATGTTCCTGGAACAAATGAAGTTCAATTAAGAACCGCACCGTCGTTGCTTTCCAGTTGTCACTAGCTTGATTCATATAGAATCTTGCAAGTTACCTACCAAGTGCTGTTTGATGTTAACACTAGAAGGATTTCCATTCGTCACTGTAAATACTTAATAGTATTACTCTGAATGTTCTGGCAAGATCACTAAGATATTGCGTAGAGGCCTGAAACGTGTTTAAATTCATTTAAGAATTAAAACACTGTTGCTTTCCAGTTATCACAAGTTTGATTCATAATGAATCGCATAAGTCACCTACCATGAGCTTTTTGATATTCGCTCAAGAAGGATTTCCATCTTCATTGTAAACACTTTCGTATTACTCGGATGTTCAGGCAAGATCATGAAGATTTTGCGTAGGACTCTTAAGATCTTTCTTACTTTTCACAGTGTGTGAAGAAGCAAGGAAATATGAAAGTGTGTCCTAATTAGATATTTGATGATCTCAAATGGCTCTAGACTCGATCGTACATTTTGGATTTTTAGTGATCGGAGGCTAGAGAGGAGTGCCACCTTTTCAATACCAATTTATTCGGAGTGAATAAATCAATAGATAATGCGTTGTCTCCGTGTGATTAAAACAAATATCTTTTGAGAGATATCTGAGTTAGCTGGGATGGGTTGTGCATTGCATCACTGGGTCCATGATGCCTGTCTTCAATATTAAGAATCATTAAACAATGATCTTAATAGCATATGTATTGACCCGGTTTCTGCCTAAGTTGTAAGGAGGGCTTCTTTCTTTACACCCTTTATCTTTACAATTCTTTTTCATTCTTCAACCCCTTCAATGCTTAACAATACGTCATCACTAGCACCTTGTTGTGATTGTTCCAGTGCTAACTTAAGTACTTGGTCGGCATTCAGCTACGTTCACAATCTTTCTCCATTTTTCCTAAGGACTACTATTTCTAGCTATGGAATGTCCTTGGGAAGATTCCTCCGGTTCTAGAGGAATCATTGGACTTTAACCTATCCTACCATCCTTATGTCACCACAATCTTCATCATCGTGAATAGAGATGTTTTGGGTAAGTGTATGTCACCATGAAATCCATTTTGAAGTGCAAATCCATTTTGCTCCCCCTTAACATATGCCACGATATCCAAAAACATTTCGCACATGTCGGGATGAGCTAGCACGTTAAGTCAAACCATTTGTGATTAATCATTTCCCATATTAAATCACATTTTCTCCCCCATATTAAAAATATTAACTCAATCAATGTTTTTAATATCAATTGATTTAATAGCGTTTTAAGAAAATTTGGGAAGAAAAATGCAAATCCAATTATCTTCATGAATTAAACAAGCTCCCCCTCAAATTAATGAGGGTGTACTTGAAACGTAAATTAAATACCTTTTAAACACAAGTGTAAGGTATTTATCACGTGCAAAGATCATATATGATAATGAATTCACAATATTAGCAATTTACGAGGTTGGACCTGAATGATGGAGAACATCATATGAAAGAAGCACATGGTTCTTGTTCACGAATGTTGGTCTTCCTCGTAACTTCTGAAGTTATCTCTTGACTCCATGTGTATGATTGATATCGTTGTCTTGACACCAATATGTGAACTTGGCCCTCTCGGCATCAAGGATTCTGAACGCTGGACAATTGCTCCCCCTCAATTATTGACCCGTGTTCTATTGAAAGAGCTGTAGTCATCATTTGATTAGTCGCATCGTCTAGTATGTAGATATCAATTGCAACAAACTTCGGATTGTGGAGTTGATAAGTTCGGATTTTGAAGTCAAAGCTTTCCGGTGAAATGCTTGACTTCAATGTGAAAAGCGGGTTACTATCGGAAATAATAGCAAACCATATGGAGCATGTTTTAAATCTTTTAAACTTCTGCTCGAACTTTATTTACAACCCCGTGTCATTATTGAATGACATTTCTAGGTTCGTAAATATTATCGATTCCAGAAGACATGCTCTTTTTATCAAAACGTTTTTGAACACACAATTTTGAAAGATTTAGAAAAACCTTTTGAGAAATTCTTGAAAAATTGTGTTCAAAGTTTTGAAAACCAATTACTTGAGCTTAAGATTTGGAATATCTTAGGAAAGCTCAAGTCCGAGAAGTTGTAAACTTCTCGTTGTAAGGATAAGTTACCATCGGCGATAAACTTTCCTTTTATCTGAAGGACGAGTCCTAAGCTGACATTTACTTAGAAGTCGTTTTCATGAGCTTGAAAACTTTGATTGTTTTAACGGAAAGCTCATGACCGAGAAAGGTTAATTTCTCGTTATGAGGAAAAGTTCTCTTATTTAAAAGATACACTTTCCTTTCTGAGCTTAAAACTTCGAATGTTTTAATACAAGCTCATGACCGAGAAAGGTGAATTTCTCGTTAAGAGGATAAGTTATCATAAACGATAATCTTTCCTTTATTTTAAGTTCGAGTTACAGTCTGACATTTGACTGTAAGTCATTGTGCATGAGCTTAAAAAACTTTGATTTTTTTTATTATTAGCTCATGCCCGAGAAAAGTTAATTTCTCGTTGTAAGGATAAGTTTATCATCGACGATAAACTTTCCTTTCTTTGATGCACGGGTTATCGTCTGATATTTAACGATAAGCCATATACACGAGCTTAAAATCGTCGAATAGTTTTAATGAAAGCTCGTGTCCGAGAAAAATTAATTTCTCGTTTTGAGGGTATGTTATCGTTGCGTAGATAAGCTTCCCTTTCTCTAAAGATCGGGTCACAGACTGTAATTTGACTGTGAGCCATTGTGCATGAGCTTAAAAACATGGAATGTTTTTTATATAAGCTCATGCCCAAGAAAAATTAATTTCTCGTTGTTAGGATAAGTTTACCATCGGCGATAAACTTTCCTTTCTTTGAAGATCGAGTTATAGTCTGTGATGTGACTATAAGTCCTTATGCATGAGCTTAAAAACTTGGAATGTTTTTTATATAAGCTCATGCCCGAGAAAAATGAATTTCTCGTTGTTAGGATAAGTTTATCATCGGCGATAAACTTTCCTTTCTTTGATGAACGAGTTACAGTCTGTGATGTGACTATAAGTCCTGTACATTAAGCTTAACCATGAATCCCCTGAGACACTTGTTTCTCTGATATCTTCTTCTTCAGCAACCAAACTCTGAGAGTGTCCTTAGTTGAACGATATACAATGATTGGACCGCTTCGTTCTTTTGGAACATCAACTTTGGTACATGCATTCTCATTAGGAGTTTGTATACTTTGACATGGGTTAGCGATATATATCTTAGAAGCATGTGGGGGTTCACAGTTGGCTTTACTTATGTCAGAGGTTACCTGAGTAGATGATTCACTTATCTTAGCTGGCAAACATTTTCTTTTATAGAAAACCTTAAGTTTAGGCTTAAGTGATGTATCATCCTTTGCAATTTCCTCCCTAGTAGTCTTAGTAGAATCAGAGACAATCCTAGTTAAAGGGCACTCGTTTCCTACAAGAGTGAAAGTTCTACCAGTGGGGCGCCACATTTTGCCAATGGGTTTGATTTTAGCGACCCAATGGGATTTAAGTCTAGCACGGGAGTTCACCTCATTAAGTAGTTTCTTGGTACAAGAATCATGATTTGCCGTAAAGACACATTTTCTACATGTTTTACAAGTAGCATATTTAATGTCCGAGTAAGATCTAGGATCCCTAGATGATTGATTGATGCTCCTAGGATTGGACATGCTACGGTTAGCAGTGTTGGGTAAACTAGAAGGTATCTTACTAGGTTTGAAATTCCTATCTCTTACTTGTGTCTTTTGAATAGCTTCCCTGTGACCAAAATCATGGCGCACATCATTTGAACTAGTTCTAGACGTGTTCTTTGAACTATTCTTAGAGAAACTAGAGGCAATCATGTGATTAGGTCTAGCTAAGGCTGATTTAGTCATATTAGGCCTAGTTGGTGGAGTGACAGTTCTAGAAATATGAACCGTATCAACTTGGGAGGCAAACCGCGGTCTCGAGGATTGTGATCGCTCGGATCTAAATGCAGTAGGTTGTCTGACAGTCGGTTGTCTGACGAACTGATTTGTAGGCGGTTTTCCCAAGATTGATGGTTTTTCAAGCTTAGTGTCCACACTAGGTCCTCTAGTTTTCCTTAACTCGTTTTTCAACGCAGCTATAGCAAAAACCTTTTCCTGTACTTGAGCTTTTAAGGTCTCATTCTCTTTGAGCAATTCATCTTGGGATGCCAACTTAGATTCAAGCAACTTAATTTGTTTCAAAAGATTATCCTTTTCAGCTTTAGAATCTAAAACTTTTTGATCCAATTTTCTTTCAAGAAAAACGTTTGACTTTTCAAGTTTTTCAAAGTATGTTTCAAATTTGTCCGTTTTCTTAGAAAATTCAAGTTTGGCATCCTCAAGATCTTTTGATTGTTGAGCTACAATCGTTTCGAGCTCTCTAATCTTGGAATCAGAAGCAGTCAGTGAAGCAGTTATAAGACAATTATCATGATGTTTAGCATTTTGAACACCTTCTCCCCCATTATGACTCACATCGGATGAATCAGAAGTGGTATTTCTATCACTCTTTTCCATCCCATGTTTGTCATAATTAGGTTCAAAATGCTCAATATGCGGCATTGCATCAGCATATACATCATAAACAACATTACATTGTACCATGTTTGCAGGCTCTTCGTCATAAACGGGTAAGGTGTCATCAAGAGAGATCTCGTGAACATTCCCTGACGTGCCACTGGTATCATGTTGTCCTCCTGATTCCGTGCTCTTACCATCGTTATGCTCCAAGTTGGCAACCGGATGACCAGTTTCCTCTTGCATCGAAGAGTCTTGCACTCCATTATCATACCCTTGCTAAGGTCGAGATCTTTCATAAATCGAAGACGAGACCGATGTCATGAGTTTCAAAATTGTATCACGGAAAACTCGAAGCTTGGTATGTGTATCTCGAAGAAATGATTGGCAAATCACTGAACTTTCAGGCTTGATGATATTGAATTGGAGGAAAGGCGTGAGTTGTGTCACAAGAGCCTTATATGCAAGTGCCGATGCAGAGTGATTAAAGTTTCCATGGTTGAGTTGCTCGGCGAGGTGGGTCAAAGTGGTAAAGATAGAGTCGATGAATATATGACGATCTTGACCAAAGATTGTCACAAATTCGCTCCCTCCTTGAATCCTCGAAAGAGTGACAAGATGAGACTGAAGCATTTGAAACGAAGTGATGCCACGTTCTCTAACTTTATTTTGCAAATTATGCGATTCTCCCTCGTTTGATGTCGACTTCAAAAAATCCATTGAATTCTGTGGTTGTTTTCGTGATATTGCCGTTCGTGAATAAATTTAGAAACAGAAAATTCACGGAATATGACAAGACGAACGAAAGATACGTGAGTTTCTTGTCGGCTCAAACGAAGATAAAACAAACCCGATCAAGAAATCGTCAGCAAAATAAACCTTGGCACTTTAGCACGTTGTCACGACACTTTTGTCACGTCACTTTGTCCCGACTATAACTTAATATCCCAAAAATTTACAAAATAAAAAATTTGAATAAAAATAAAAATAAAAATAAGAATAAAAATAACAATTGATTATTAAAATAAAATTAATATCCAAAATAAAATTTCCAAGTTAAAATTAAAAAAATGGAGTAAAATAAAATGAAGAAAAAAAATTTCTGGAAAATCAACACACTTTCTCACTTGTAACGAAAAACAAAAAAAAACACGTGTAAGGAAAGAGTGATTGGTGGCAGTTTTCTTGTTACCTCTGCCTATCTTAACCTATACATCATAAAACACTCTCTCAAACTTTACCTCCGTCCTTTATATCCTCCTCCTTCAACAAAGTCTCAAGATCTCTCTCTCTCCTCACTCAAAAACTCCTCCGTCTGCTTTCCTTCACTATTAACTCTCTCACTCCCAATCAAACCCACAAACACAAACCTAATCTAACTCTCTCCAAAACACAAACACAAATCACAATCTTTCCCTTCAATCGAATCAAAGACACCACATATCAAATCATCCAAATCATCATCAGCATCATCAAACGCACCCCATAAACATACGCAAGATTTTTGGCTTCAAGATCAAATAATTGGTCTCGGGTAGGTTTTTTATGTTGATTTGTTGAGTCTTTCTATCATCTGTAGGGTCTTTCTGTCACACAAATCGAAACAAGAGTAGATTATAACAAATTTGTTATAAATCTTTTCTTCTTTTTCGAATATTAATCTTGGGTATACCCAACAACAGATCAATGATGATTAATTTTTCGTGAGTCTTGATCTTTAAATGATCTAGGCATGCATGTTGAATCACAAAAAATGAATCTGAGATTAATTACAATCGAGTCTATTGGTTAAGGTTGTGTTGGTCGAGAGGAAGAGTGTGAGTGAAGTTTGTATGTGTCGAGTGGAGTGGGTAAACTAGGTCTTTGTGTTTATTAAAGGGGGAGAAGAGGGAGTTTTCGAGGGGGTGAGGGTGTTGTGTCGTGAGAGGATTGAGTGAGTCGAGAGTCAGTGAGGTAGTTCGAGGGTTTCAGTGGTGTTTGGCTTTCGAGGGTTTGAGGGTTTGGGTTGGGTGTGAGTGCGAGAGGTGTGGTGTGAGGTGTTGTGAGTTCGAGAGTAGAGGTTGAGGGTTTGAGGGTGTGAGGGTGTCAAAAGAGGGTGTGAGTTTTAAACGAAGTTGGTTGTTGTTTTGTTGGAGAGAATGAGAGGGAGTCTGTCGAGGGTGTGAGTTCGAGAGTTGTATAGTGAGGCTGGTGTGAGAGTCGAGATTGGTTTGGAGTCGAAGGTGGGTGGGTGATGTTTGTTTTAGACGAGAGTGTGAGGGATGTGAGGTTGTTTGGGTCGATGTGGTGTCGAGGGATTGAGGTGAGGGTCGAGGGTCTGTTGTAAGTGGTGTTTGACAGTTTTTGGATTGTTTTTCGAGAGTGTCTAAAAATTGAGTGGTGTGATTGAGTCGAGTCCTTGTTGGCCGTTATGTTTGAATCAAAGATGCTTCGTTCGGAACTTCGTTCGTCCGGAACTTCGTTCGTCCGGAACTTCGTTCGTCCGGAACTTTCGTTCGTCCGGAACTTTCGTTCGTCCAGAACTTTCGTTCGTCCGGAACTTTCGTTCGTCCGGAACTTTCGTTCGTCCGGAACTTTCGTTGGTCCGGAACTTTCGTTCGGAAGATTTCTTGATTCTGAACTTTCTTTGATCCAGAACTTGTGGTTCGGAATAATCAGATGAATTTGTGTGTTGATAAAAGACTGAAAGACAGAAAGATGATGAATGACAGAAAACCGCGATACTTTCGACAGTTGACCAAAAAAGAAAAAACAGAGAACAGATAGAAGATTGAGAAAAACTGATTATATAAAAAAATTTATAAAAACTGATTATAAAAAAAAATAAAAAGGTTATATAAAACTGATAAACGAAAACCCAGATATGATAAAAAAGGGTATATAAAAAAAAATTATAAAAAAATTATATAAAAAAATGATTATAAAAAACTGATAAAAGAAAAACTAATAATAAAAAATTAAAATGGAAACTGATTATAAAAAATTGATTTTTGAATAAAAATTTGTGATTTTTATATAAAATAAGTAAATCAAAGATTTAATTATGATTTAAAACATAAAAAAACAAACTTTATATAAAAAATACAAACTTTTTAATATTTAAGCGTGATTAAATCAAAACCCATCAAAATCAAACAAAAGAAAAACAAGAATAAGCCAATCTAACCTTGCTCTTGATACCAATTGAAGGTCTACGTGATTATTGGCCTCTTCTACATGATGGATTGAATTGATAAAGTGGGTAGATTGATTAATAAAATAAGGAAGATGAGAAGGGAGATGAGGGAGTAGAGAGAGAAAGGAGAGAAAAGAGAAGAGTAGAGAGAGAAAGTAAAGATTGATTAGTGAATGAATGAAAATGACCAACCCCTCCTAACATGCTAGGAGGGGTTATATATAGCCCACCCTACATGTGGGCTATATGGACTAAACATTTACTAAGTGGATCACGAGCCCATTACATAATTATCGTTGGAGCGACCGATCCTTCATAAATACGTAAAACGTATTTCCAACAAAAAGATTTTGTCCTTTAGCTAACTATTGATTACATCGTCCTACTTTATTTTCAGCCTAAATAACTATCAAAATAAGTCACAATGCATCCTCGTGATCATTCATGACAACAATAAAATATAAGAGATACACCTAGGAATAAGGAAGTCTAAGTGAATAATTGGGCCACATGAGTTCGTGTTAGTTTGCTAACTTATAATAACAATGATCTCGTTTTTAAGCTTAGTATGGGGAACGTGAAACTTGAGGATGATAAACGTTCATGGCAGCCGAAACCCCAAAGTAAGTTATTAATTTCTTTACTTGTTTTGTATATATTTCTATCTTTTTATTTTTCTTAATGTTTAGAATTTAATAAAGGCCAAGGTGGGTTATTTATGATGGAAAATGTAAACCGTGCTTTAAAGTTAATGCATGAGGGCATTGCAATGGTCAAGTGTAGGGGATTTAATAAGTGTGAAAACACTTATCCTTTTACCGCTTATTTTCAATAATAACAGGACCAAAACGTGAAATTTATGTCGTAAAAGTCGGAATTATGCGTGGTTTGTGTTTTTATTGTATTTTAGGACCAAAAGATGAAAAAGGAAGAAAACACGGGCTTTCACGGGCTTTTATCGAAGAAAACGAGAAAAGACGAAGTCAAAAGATCAAGAGTGCTTAAAGAACGGAAGTCCAAGGCCTATTCTAAAGCTTTATCGAAGAAAAAGTCTAAAGACGGAAGTTTAATGAAGTCGAAGAACTCAAGTCTAAATTAAAGAAGAAAATTATTAAGACAAGTTCAAATCCCGAGACGACGTCGAGAAAAGACAAAGATTTAAATCGAGTCGAGAAGAAAAGAAAGAAGGAAGCACACCACACATGCACTTCCACTTAGCCTATAAATACCCTCCTAATCACATTAGGAGGGTGGTTAGCTAGTTTTATTTTTCTTTGTTTTTAGTTTTCATTTTAGAGAGAGAAAGTGTTTAACTTTCTCTCACTAAAACTTCATCTTTTCTTTTAAGTTAACTTTCATTAATCTTTGTATTTGAGTTTCCTTGATCAAAAGCAAAAGTTTAAGTTTGTGTTCTTTACTCTCTTTCTACATTTCTTGATTTTGATTGATTTTGATCTGAAACATACTTTTTTCGTATTTGAATTTGATGTTTTGGTGTTTCGCAAGTTAATCTTTCTATTCCTACGTAAGCTTTTATACGGTATAAGCTATAAGCTTTTGGTGCTTATTGGCTTATTTGTATTTTGGCTTATTTATTTTTAAGCTTTTTAAAGAGTTTGAATTTTTTTTTATGTTCGGTTTATTAAGTTTCATGTTTAGATTCAAAAGTTTTTGAAAATGTGCTTATTTATATTTTTTTAGAAGTTTGAAAGTGCTTATTTGTTACTGCTTATCTATTTGGGCTTATTTACTCTTAGGACGCCATTTCCATCTTAGAAGGGTTTTCCCTTGAATACATTCTCTTGGCTTCGATCGCATAGATTGCGATCCGTTGTTCTTCCCTGGTGCGATCAAACACTTAGATCACCAATACGATATGTGGGTGCGATGGCATGTAACAATATTTGATTTCGATCGCATTGATTGCGATCTGGTGTGTTGCGATCACTTCCTACGATCAAAGGACCACGATGCACTAGTGCGATCGTGGTTGCGATCTGGGAGTACGATCACCCCTACCCATCGTACTGCTGAGTACGATCCAATTCCTTTGTTGTGATCGCATTGAGTGCGATCGGTGGATACGATCCATCTATTTGAGTACGATCGCATTACGATCGGACTCAGCCTTTTATTTGCTTTCTTAAGATTTCAAATTTACTCTTTCCCGCCTTTTGTCTTAGTTTATTTTAAACATATTTCCTAGTTTTTAATCATTTACATTTTAATTTCCAAAGAATTACACGCTTTTATTTGTAGTTTAATTTTTAAAGCTTTCACTTTACACAACGATAATTTTCTTACTTGCTTTTAGTTTTAAAATTTAGATAATAAAACAAACACATCCTCTTGTTTTCCAAAAGACAATTGAGTCACACTCTTAGTCGATAGTCAATTCGAAGAGATCGGACAATAAGATTTTATACTTGGTGCAAAAGCTTTGTATTAATAGCCAAGGCATAACTTATTGAAGCGGGACGCGAAGATTAGTGAAGATCCAAAAAGGCCCTAACAAGGCATGAGGAGCTCTATTTTGTTGCTAAAGATCCAAGATGATGTGAAGTATCGTTATTCCAAAATCAATATGAAGGATCAAGACACACGACGAAAAGCAATTACTCCCCTAAAGATCATGGAGAAAGTCTATCCAAAAAGACCCTTACAAGGTATGAGGATAAATATATCCAAGTCCGAAAAGGAGGCGGATCGTTGTATATCAAAGTCCAAAATAAAGATTAAAGAAAAATGATGAAGTCGTAGTCCAAGTATGAAGAATCTCTCAAAAACTTCAAGTGAAGAAATTCCAAAATATGAAGAGAAGACCATAATTTCAAGAACGTCTTCCCAAGATTTGAAGAATGAAGTACATGCCAAATATCGGTCCGAGAAAGGTCTCAAATCGTGAAACGCGTTATGCCAAGATATGAACTTAAGGAGATACACGAGAAGCCGCTTTAAAAGATTTTGTCCTTCGGCTAACTATCGATTAAATCATGCTACTTTACTTTCGGACTAATAAATACTCAAATAAGTCAATATGAATCACTTGTGATCCATGACAAATAGTAAAAAATTCTAGAAACCCATTTCCTTTTATAATAACTAGGATTGCGGGGAGAAAAATTATTACACAATTTGGACGTATGAGTAGTGTTAGCATTGTGACTTGTACCAACAATGATCTCGTTTTTGCACTTAGCATGGAATGTATGACAATCAAGGATGACGAAATTTACTCTAAGGGACATTTACTTGTTTCTATTCATTGACCCTAAAAGTCACATTCGTGATGAAAATCATACATTTTGTCTTTACACATCTTCGTAGTGTTATTGCAAGTCTTTTACTTTTTAATGAAGGTTAATAAATTTGAATTTTGGTGATGCTTAGATACTTTATTCTAGCATTGCGTGAGGGCACGACAATGGCTTAGTATAGGGGAGTGATGAGATGGCATTTATACATGATCTCATCGTTCTTTTCGGGCTTTAAATGCATAAAAATGTCATAAGATACCATATATATGCTTGTATTTGTTTACTTGTGTGTTTTAGGTATGGATATCGTGAAAAAGACAAAAGAACACAAGAAACAAGGAAAAACGGACACGAGAAACGAAGCCGTACAAAGAACCGGGCCCTAGTTCATGATTATCCAAGATGAACCCTTGAAGACTTGAAGATGTAGAAGATTGATCCTCAATATATGAAGAAATGACACTTAAAACCCTTGTATATATTCATAATTACAAGTTTGGTCCCTTAAGTTTGTCAAAATTACAAAATGGTCCTTCAACTTTGAAGAATTGGCAAGTTTAGTCCCTCAAACTATTCTAAATTGTCAATAATGGTCCCTCATGAAGTCAAAGATACAATGAAGATCTTTGAAGATCAAGAATGTCCAAGATCGGTCCCTCAAATAATCTGAATTGGCAAAACAAACCCTTGAAATACTTTTGGAAAAGTTTTGTGCCAAAAGTGTGAAATCAGAAAGTTGAATAACAAAGGAAAACGGGTTTTGTGGCTGAAAAACATGATTTACCATCTTTCCCAAAACACAAGGACCAAAGTTGGGCATTTGAAACATTTAAACTTGAAAATGCGCCAAACACTTTTACACTCCACAAAAAACGGATCAAAGGAGTTACTGTTCACTCCATGAACCCAGTTACCACTTCACTTAAAACAAAGGATAAAAGGAAATTACCAAGGCACATGCTTGATTCACATGCCCAGGAACTCATTCCACACCCAAAACCCTAATCCCCACTCACCATCTGACCCCACCATTCAACACGTCACCCAATCATATCAAACCTTCACCTCCAAGGCTTGCCACGGGGCCAAATAAATAGCCAAGACTCAATGCTTAACCCCAAAGCTAAAATGAACAGCCAGGATGCATTTGGACAGCTCAATATCAAAATTCGTCTAGAAGATTCAAGGGCATTTTAGGGACTTCATAGCTAGGGTTTTCTCTTGTAATCTCAGCCCTTGTGGCCTATATAAGGACTCCTCAACTTGTGAGAGAGCCTTGTTCCAGTTTTACCTTTTAAACATTGTATTTCCTTTTTAAATTTTATAAAAGTTGGTATTTTAAGAAAATTGTAATTCCTTTTTATGTTTTTGAAAGTTGGTGTTGTTTAAGGGTAATTCTGAGTTCCATTTGATGTTATAAGTGTGCTTAAATCTTGTGGTTTAAGGATGTTTATGTTTGGTAAGGTTTTCAAGTTTGAAAATAACTTGAAATCTGTCATCTGTTTTTGATATTTTGCTTGTACTAATCCTTAACCAAAAGCCATAAGCTCTTACAAGCTTGTTTACACCAAGCTTGTGAAGGGGTTTGAGCCTTTGGTTGGGATGTTTGTTGCTTGTGTTGAAGAAATCAAGTCCTTGAGTTTCTACTTTGAAACATCAACCAAGGCAAATCTCATCTCCTTTGTTGAAGTACCTTGGTCTTGTTCTAGTTGTTGAACAAGGTCCAAGGAGCATTGCTGATCCTCCTAGGATGTTGTGGAGGATAGGTATAACCTCTTGTTAAGATTCTTCTAAATAATCACATGTTATGGTCTAATTTATACTTTTCTATGTGATTTGTTGATTTTGTGTTTGTTCTTTGTGTTTTACGGTTGGTATCTGTTAGTTGTCACCTAGTTGAGCTATTTGATCTATAAAATCAGTAGGTTGTTTGTAGAAATAAGAAGTTTGTTTGAAAAGGGATTATAAAAGGGCTGTTTGGGATTTCGGGATCATAAGGCCTTGTGTCCTTGTGCCCTTTGTTCTTAGGGTTTGGGAGGTCTAAACAAGTCATATACAATAGTTTTTAGTCACTAGTTAAGTTTCAAAAGGATTGGAAAAAGGATTTCAAGTTTTGTAAAAATCTGATAAAAAGTGTTTTGGAATTGGTCAAACACATCAGATCTAATAAAAACTTTGTTTGTTGGATCTAAGATCTGAAATCAGGTTTGGGAAGAGTTTAGGTGATAAGCTATCTGTGCATTATCTGTTTGTTGAATTTGGTGGCTTATTGAAGGTGCTAGAGCTTATCAAAGTTGGCTGAAGTGGTCATTTGCATCAGCAAAGTGACCACCTCATTTTGGACTTGCATTTATGATTCTAGTGTATGCTTTGTTGTTTTGTTGCTTGCAACTTGACATTGTGCTGCTTGTGAGTGAATTTTGCTATTTGGTGTGCCTTATTGCTAGCTTATAAGCTAACTGGCTTATTAAGCCCTTTTTGCCAAAATCAGTCATCATTTGGTCAACTGACCACTTGATTCACAAGGACTCCTCCTTGAGTTCTTCACAAAAGTTGCTTATAACAAGCTTATAAACCATCCCTGATCATTTGGTGAACTTTGGAACACTTTGACTTTTGGTCAAATAAGCACAATTTGGCTTATTTTTGAGAACTGCTTATTGGTACATGCAACAACTTGGCTTTTGTAATAGGTGTCATTTTTCTCAGCTTAATAACAAATCTGGAAGGTTACAAGTCATTTGGTTAAGCTTTTGCTAGAAAACTAGCTTATTTGGCTTTTTCAGCCAGCTTATTGGTTCACACAGCTTATTCTTCTTGGCTTTTTGTGATTTTCTTGATTGATTATTCTTAGTTAAGCTATTTGTGAGGTTTTGCAATAAACCAGAGCTTCTGAAACAGCCTAGAACTCTAACCCGACTATTTTGTCTTTTAGTGAAATTGTTCTTGGCTTATTTCTGGCTTATTGAGTGTGCTTTTTCAAAATTTCTTTTCATAGATCTCTTAGGCATCTCAAAAGAAGGTTGTGTGTTTAAGCAGAGCTTATGACATTGGCTTATTGCTTAATGGGCTTATTGGACCAATAAGAATAAGCTGTTGACTATTTAAGCTGTGATAAGCTTAAAATCAGCTTTTGGGCCTTCATACTTTTGTGCTTAGAATTAAATTTTGAGTCACATAGGGCTTTTTCACGTCATTTGGGCCTAGTTTGACTTTTTGGGCCCAAAAGCCCATTAAGGTTGACTGTTTTTGGTTTTAGCCCATTTGGGGGCCCATCAGGGGTAATTTGGTAATTTCACTTTCATTTTCAGATTATTTAGGTTAAAATAAACTTGTTTGCAAGTTTTTAGAATTTTTTTATAATTTTTTGATTTTTAATAATATTTTAATATTATTTAATTATTAAATTTCAAATTTCACATTTTTGTACTTTTTATATTTTTCTTAGGTTTAATACATTAAAATAGGATTTTTGTAGCTCTTAGATTAATTTTATCATCATTAGATTAATTTTTATAATTATTTTAGGTTTTAATAGTTTTTTAAATCATTTTAAATAGTTTTATTTAGTTTAAAATTTTATAAAAATAGTTTTTAATCTTTTTAGGTCATTTTAGAGGTTTACCAATTGAAAAATCTTTATTTGAGCTTTTTGATAATTAATTTGATTTTTAGGGCTTTAATTAGCATTTAAAAATTAATATTTAATTAATTAAAAGGTTTGAAAAATTTTTGATCATTGATAAACTCTTAGATTATTTAATTTGATTTTTGGTAATTTTTTGGGAATTTTTAGAATTAATTTTTATTTTCGCTCTTTTTATGGTTTTACGTTTAGTCGTCGTAGTAATTAATTTCACGTCTTCGTCATTCTATTTTCTCATCCCCTTCTCTCCAATATTAATCTCAAATCTTGTCACATTTTAGTCACACACATATACCTCCTTGGGAAACGAACTTGGAACTTTATTTGGGTCATTAGTGTTTGATTTTCCTAAATCATCGCTTAATACTTTTCCCTATTTATCTCCTTTTCCTAAAGGTGTGGTAAAACACTACAATCAGCCTCTCCTTTATGCGTAAGCTTAGTCATAGAAAACTAATCGTGAGAACTGTCAGCAATTTCTGCAGTAGTAGTCAACTGAGTTCTAGAAAATTTGTACTTTAATCATGGGCGTCGGTCTTGACCATCTGGTGATGGCCTTCACCTTCGCAGAATTGTCTGAAATTTCTTTCTACTGAAATAACATGGCCCAGAAATGCCACCATGTTCAACTAGAAATCACATCCAGAAAGCTGCGTATATAATTTTCTCCTATCGGAGAATCTGCATGATCGTGAGAAGATGATTCTTGTGTTCTTCTCTAGATTTTAGCAATTCCGGATGTTATAAATGAGTATACTGCCTTGTTTGTCTGAGAACTCATGGAAAAAGTTTATTCATTAACCTCATACTATAGCTGTAGTATTTGGGAGCTCAGAAGTATAAATCAGAATTTTGAGTGATCACAACGTGTGCAACAGCAGTCTTGCAACATCATGTTCTTACTCTCACCACTGATGGTTGCCTGATCGTGAATTGTTCTGGAAAAAATGTTTAAGACATCCTAGCAGATCAAATAAAATTTCTATACGTGGAATGAATGTCGACAAAATGGTGATCCGGTAAGTTTTCCGGTGGTCGATATATGATCTCATGTTACCAGCCTTCTGTCTGATAGATAGGAACGATACACCTTCTGGTGGTGCGCTAGGGAGAATAAAGCCTTGTTCCGATAACTTTTGCAACAAATGCTGCAACTCTTTTAACTCAGCTGAAACCCTGCAATAAAGAGTTTTGAAAATAGGTTTTGTTCTTGAGACAAGCTTGATGTTAAATTATGTCTCGTGGTTAAGAAGGAATTTCTGGAAAACCTTCTGGAATGACATCTGGAAATTTTAGGATAATCTGCTGATCATGAATTTAAGGAATTTCAGAAGTCGCATCATGAATGGTGATTAGAAATCTTCGCAGCTATAAGATAATAATTCACGTGCTTGTCAAGCTGAAACAATTTATACTGATTTTTCTGGCAAAAATATAATGAACAAATCAGGAGTTAGTAAGACGAATCTCGCTTTCAACTGGAAGAAAAGCCTTTATAAATATGGTGATACTATGGAGTCTTTTCTGGCTGGAGGTAGCTAATACATGATTTAAGATAAAGCTGACATAGGAATACGTGAAGTAGACGTGACAACTTTCACTGATTGTGTTCATCTGTAACCTCACAGAATGAACAATGCGTGTCTAACCTGGATAATACTCAGGTGGTAATAACTGAGTTGTATTAGTCTGATTTATGCATCGCATAACAGAACGGGTATACCCCTTGGAGGGTACCCTGAATTTCTGAGGACCTGGTTTAGAAGGCATACTGGTGTTATGAACCTGACTCGTACTTTGAGAAGATATTCGTATGACGTATACTATGACTGGTGTCCTAACATGTGTCTTCCGAGATACTTGAGACATGTGTCTTGACTGTTTTCTAGACAAGTATTTTAATGGGCGAGTCAGAATAAGGTTGATAATTTCTGGTAACTGCTAGGGTTGGCGGACCGGTTAGACTACTGACCTCTGTATTTCTGGTCATGTCCGTTCCGGAGTTCTGATGGTTATTGACTGATTAATTATAAGCACGTTGGTTTTCACTACTGCTTAGTCTGTCAATTTATGACGATCATTATCATGACCGTGATTCATGTAACTATTCTGCTGAGTGGCCAGTTGGGTTCCGGTTCCCACTCTTCTGAATGAAAGGTTAGCTGAGTGAAGTGTGATTGTGACATCTAGCTGAGAAAGTAAAAGCATGGAATGAGATGGTAGCTTCCGATGGTTGAAATTTATTCTTGTCAGAAATTTCAAATTTATAGTTTTCGTTCTTGTTCTGCAGAGTCTTCATAGTATAAGCAGCATAAACATCTTGAGAAATCTCCAAAATATCAGCAGCATCAGCATTTGTGAGGTCTTCAAAGTGTTAGCAACATCAGCATCTGGTAAAATCTTCTACTCACGAGCAGCATCAACACCTGGTACAATATCGACAAGTGGAAACGCCTGAGATGATTGAGGATCGATTAGCAATATCCATGGAGTAGGGTACCTAGAGTACACCTGGACTACAGTACATGAAGTAAAAAATGAATGTTGCACATGGAGCATATCTGAGACACTGTACGTAGAGTACACATGAAATACAGTACATGGAGCATAACTGAGACACTATACATGGGGTACATATGGTATACTGTACATGGAACTTCTGGAAATTTTATGGTATGATCGATACTGGTGTCGCTTGTCTGACATGATCAAAGAAATAAATTGATTTAAACGGTAGTAAACTAAACTGAAAATAAGTAACATGATAAGCTGACAATTCCTGCGTCGACTTACTGCTGGTTGTATAGAGGCTGAAAAGAATGATTAAACGGAGTTTCATCAATGTTCAGTATGAAGACATGATTGATGAAGACCAGAACATGATTTATCATGAAATATGATTTTATTGTAACCCTTCTGTATTTTAGCCTGAAAGCATCATCACCTTGCTGAAAACATAATCAGCATCAGGAGACATGAGACTTAATCATCATGAAAACGATGTCCATGTGAGAGTATAAAACATGACTGATACAAAGAACATGGAAGGATAATCGATTGAGGTTTAACATCAACTGATGTGGATGGCTATGGTTCAATCCACAGAATTCAAGGAACAAAACATGTGACTAAGTATGGGCGATTCTGGTTCGATCCATACTTGTCAAAATTTTCTGAGAACTGTCATGTATAAAAATTTACAATCTGGGACTAAATATGAATGGCTTTAGTCCAATTCATACTTGTCAAAACTTTATAAAATGTCTTGATATGAGCAAAGGTGAACGTCTATGGTTCAGTTCACAAAACAATATTCGATTGAAAGCATGAAAATTTGACCTAAATAATGGTGAACGTTTATGGCTGGTTCACCAAGTAATATTTGACTGAAAACATGAATCTGACATGAGTATGGGTAAACGCCTATGGATCGGTTTACCAATACAAAATCTGGACGGAAAGGGTGAACGCCTATGGGTCAGTTCACCGAAACAAAATTCGAATGAAAAGCTCATGCGACTAAATATGGCCAGTCCTGTACCAACCTTTTACTTAGTCAAAAACTTTAAGAAAATTGACTGATAAATGGAGAAAACTGACTGATAAATGCATAAGAAACATGAAAGATAACAACGCCAAAATCTGGGAAGTTCCTGGTGACTACCCACTAGCCATAGGTCAAGTTTTAGAGTCTACATGTCAAAACTATGCTCTGATACCATAATTGTAACACCCCACTTGGATAAGTGGACCGTTACGTGTATTTATGGCATGTCATCAAAGCATAAGGTAAATGTCCTAAAACATTAACTAACCATAATGGAAATACCAGAATCAAACATCGGTAATCCAAACATAAGCTCAAAACATAAAAAGTAAATATTGAAAGAAAGGACTAAACAATGTCCAAATAATCAGATTAATGTAAGAAGTGCATAAATTAAGAAGTCTGGATAGCTTCCATCCCAATGCACATGCTCTCAGAATCCTAAGAGCGTCCTAGTGTACCTGCCGTTAGAACATGAAAGGAACTACGGCTGAGCTTAACGCTCCGTGAACGGATACAAAGCATGATAAGAAATACCGAAATGAAGCAGATAATAAAATACTGAAACTGTAAGACTGATAAGTAAAGTTGTAGCGGAAATCTGTGTATAATCTGAAAAGTCTGATTGTAAATAATAAAGCTGAACTATTATCTTTTAAATCTGAAAACATGCATTTACTGTATTTTAATTGCCAAGAGCTTATATAGGTCATGTGTTGTAACAAATGCTGCATGAATAAATGGAGGGGTGACCTCATCATGCTGTAGAGGGGTGACCTCTAAATAATGTGCTGGGTGGAGGGATTAGCTCCAATGTGAAGGATGTAGAGCACACATCACATTCAACTGATAACTATAAACTGATAAGCCTAGGATGCATCCATACGCCCCACTAATAATACTGATAAAATGGCTAAGCTGAGCTGAATGGGATGCTGCAGGATATCACTCTCCTACAGGTGAGTCATGACACTGGTGCCTCAAGTGTCATGGTTATTGTACCTCCATAACTAGTACAACTAACTGGTCATGCTTGTATATAAGGCTCAGGCAATATCTTAGTTATTAAAATAATTTGTGATAATTTATAACATATACTGGGGAAAACATTTGGCTGCAGACGGGGAATCCTAATCATGTATAGAGAGGAAGTGCTTACCAAAAGGACGGAAAATCCGTACCTCGTGTCCAGCAATGAAATAAGAATGAAGGTTGAAAGTGTTAGCCTCAAAATATGAGTCAAACAAGAATGCTCGGTCATAGTTTATTATCGTAATATTCATTAGAACGTTGTAATAGTTAGTTAAATAGTCGTGGTTCACGGGCTTGGATTTAAGCTACTTAAAGCCAAAAAGACAATCCCGATCCAAACAATATAGCCCATTATGGTTACATGTAAGCCCGACTATATAAGGCCCTTCCTAGCATGTTAGGACGGGTGGATTGTTCATTTGTATTCTCACTCTTCTAATCTAATATCACCTAGTTTCTCCATCTTCTCTCTACTTTCTCTCACTACTTTCCCTCTCTAGAAATTCATATCTTTTCATCTATATTCTATCATTAATCATCTAATAACATGGGACAACATTTGGTATCAATCACCACGGGGTAGACTGTGTTTGGTTGTTGGTTATTAATTTGATTCGTGTGATTTTTCATCTAAATCATTCCGAATTAAATCTTTTTAGTGTTTTCGGGCTATAAATCTTGATATTAATCACTTATATAGATGTGGTACGGATTTGGTTAGGTTTTTGTGGTTAAAATCGTAAGTTTTTGAGGTGTTTGGATTGGTTTTTGGGATACGTTCGTAAACAGTAGCTCTGTAGGCTATCAAGAACATTCCGAAAAAAGATTTTCGGATGAGGGTTTATTATTCCGAAATGAAGACTTTCGGATAAGGGTTTATTATTCCGAAGATTTGTGGTAATTTCGAAGAAACTGCTCATTCCGAAGATCTCAGGTACAATTTTTTCCTAAAATTCCATTATTCCGAAGATATTTCTCCGAAAAAGTGTTTTATCCGAAGATATTTCTCCGAAAAAGTGTTTTATCAGAAGATATTTTTCCGAAAAAGTGAATTTATCCGAAGAGCACCATTATTCCAAAAATCTCAAATTCTCTGAAAACACCACTTATTCCGAAAATCTCAAATTCTCTGAAAACATCACTTATTCCGAAAATCTCAAATTCTCTGAAAACATCACTTATTCCGAAAAACCCAATATTCCGAAGAAAAGCTATTATTCCGAAGAAGGTATTCATTTCCGAAATTTTCACTTTATCCGAAAAAGTGTTATTTCTCCGAAAATCCCATTTTTCCGAAAAACTCCAATTTTTCCGAAAAAGGAGTTTATTCCGAAAAAGTTCCATTTATCCGAAGAAGGGTCATTATTCCGAAGAAGGTTACTTATTCTGAATATATACCAATATTCCGAAAATAGGGATTTTTATAAAAGTGAAAATTTTTAACTCGTGTGATTTTTCGCCTTGGAATTTTTGGTTTATTGTGAAGACAACTTTTAGGGGATTTTAACATTTTTCATCGACAACAACAATCACAACACATCTACTTAAGATCCATTTTCACTTCATCGATTTCAAGTCTCTAGATATGGATTCTACTTATCGTGTCACAAACAACAATATCATGGTGGCGGGTAACAAAGAGTGACCACCAATGCTTGTGTCTGGTCGGTATGCTCAATGGCAATCACATTTCATACGATACCTTGATACAAGACCTAATGGTGATGCCTTGAGGAAATGTGTTACTCATGGACCATATGTATTCAAGAAGATCTCAATTCCTCCAAGACCAGCCATTGATACTACTGATGCAGTACCCGCAAGTGAACGTGATGAAACAAGATTCGATCTCACACCTGAAAATTGTGCTTGGCACGATGCGGAGAAGGAAGCTATCTATATGGTTCTAAGTGGGATTGGAGATGATATTTACTCCACGGTTGATGCATTTCCTACTGCACATGAAATGTGGACTGCTATTGAACGCTTGCAACAAGGAGAATCACTCAACAAACAAGATGTCAAAACAAACTTGTTTTGGAACTTTGGCAAGTTTACTTCAAAGGATGGAGAATCAATTGATTCATACTAATCCAGGTTTTATAAAATGATGAATGACATGACAAGAAATAATATGCAAGTCTCCACCATGCAAGTCAATGTTCAATTTCTTCAACAACATCAACATGAATGGACACGGTTCGTCACTTTAGTGAAACAACAAGAAAAGTTAGACGAGGTCTCATATCATCGACTCTTTGATATATTGAAGCAATTTCAGAATGAAGCAAATGAGATTCGAGCTAAACGTGTTGCAAAGACGGCTAATCCACTTGCTTTAGTGACTACCACTCAACATGTTCAAGATCATCGCTCTCGTGCTCCTAAGCCATACTCCACTACATCATCCTATCCACGATATTCCACATCATCTAAGTCTTCATCATCCACAAGATCACGCGACAAGGTGCTAAGAGCACCATCACCACCATCTGAGTCTTCTTCTGAAGAAGATAGTGATGAAGACCAAGCTCAAAAGAATCGAGAGATGAAACAACAAATTGCTTTCATAATGAAGACTTATCAGAAAATCTACAAACCCACCAACAACAATCTTCGAACATCATCTAACACAAAGAACCAATATGTTGAGAGTCCTCCAAGGTATGACACATGTCGACATGGTGAAAGTCCTTCTAGGTATGATCGACATAATCCAACGCATGTTGAGGGTTCTGCAAGATATGATCGACAAACTACAAAGTATGATACTCAGAGGATTGGTGCTGCTACTGGGAATAGGGAAACTGTTGGAAGTCAAGTGGTTCAGCAAAGTGGGATTCAGTGTTTTAATTGCCAAGGTTATGGTGTTAGGACCATTGGAATAGTTAATTGTAATAGGTAGACTAGGAGGTATGTAGTTCCTCCTGGTCCTAGTAGTAGTAGGAGCAAGTCGTGCTCCTGGTCCTAGTTAAAGTCAAACTTTATTATTTATTTATTATTCTGTTAGGATATGCATGAGATATGTTAGGAAAGGATATAAATATCAGTTCTACACGTTTTGTTAATGATGTATTAGGGTTTCCTTGTAGTATAAAAGGAACCTGAGGCAGAAGGGTTAGACACACCTTCAGAAAACATAGTTCTAGTCATTATCAATATTAGAAATCCTTAGAAAAGATCAAGTCTTTATAGTTATTCTATTCTTCTTTATTGTATTTATATTCTGCATTTATATTGTGTATAGAGTCTCTCTATGAATGGACTTGTGATTACAGAAGTCGTTCACCGTTCCTGACAGGCTGCAAGATCCACATCAAGTGGACTCAACAAGTGGTATCAGAGACTGGGAGAGTCTCTGTACAAGAAGAATCAAGTTTTCTTATTACTAACATTTTTGTTTTATCATGTCTGCCTCAAGTTCTACTCAAACAGGAGAAGACAACACTCCTAAAACTGTGCAACCTCAACAGATCGTTGCTACGGTTTCCAACACAAATGGGAAATTCCCTCTTCTGAAAAAGGATGAGTATGATAGTTGGGCAATGAAAATGGAATGGTGGATCACCAATACTGATCAAGACCTTTGGAAGGTTATTCTGAATGGGAACAGCAGGAAGCTAACTGGAAGAGACAAGAATGGTAATATTACTCTTCTTGACCCTAAAACCCATGAAGAAATCATAGCCATTCAGAAGGAGGTCAAAGCAAAAA
This sequence comes from Glebionis coronaria, assembly GCA_025667525.1. Lineage (NCBI taxonomy): Eukaryota > Viridiplantae > Streptophyta > Magnoliopsida > Asterales > Asteraceae > Glebionis > Glebionis coronaria. Next base: position 199,222,884 of record CM046875.1, read on the forward strand.
CCATTTTGCTTCAATCTCTTCCTGATGATCACATGGGTGACTTCTACCATTTGGATGATGCTAGAGAGATCTGGAATGGAATAAAAGCAAGGTTTCGTGGGAATGAGGAGTCAAAGAAAATGCGAAGATCCATGCTGAGAGATGAATTCACAGAATTCAAAATCTCAGAAACTGAAGGTATACATCAAGGGTATGACAGGTTCCAAAAAATATTGAGCCAATTGAATCAACTTCGGTCGAAACCTAACGATGGTGATATTAATGCAAGATTTCTTAGAGCCTTACCCTACTCATGGAATCAGGTGGTAATCTCTCTCAAAGCAAAAGGTGGGCTTGACTATCTCAATTTTGATGATTTATTTCATAAGCTCAAAACCTTTGAACCTCATGTGAGAGGATATTCAAGTGATTCTTTTCCCACTCCTGCTAATTCTGCCTTTGTGAGTTCTATGGCATCCAGTCCTATGTCGTATGCTAGTAGCCCAAGCAATACTGTGTCTTCTCAACATACTTTTCAGCATACTTCTGCTCCTGATCCTACAGCCAAGTCTGGTAGCATGGTAGAAGCTGTTCTTCATTCTTTTCTGGCTGATGTTGATGCTCAACAACAACTTGCTTTTGATGACTTCAAGGTCGATAAACTTGACCTTGATGAAATGGATCTTAAATGGCAGATGGCCATGCTCACTCTTAGGGTTCACAAGTTTGAGAAGAAAGCAGGGCGAAAATTCAATTACAACCCAAGGGAGCCAGCAAGGTTCGACAGAAGCAAGGTTCGATGCTATAACTGCCAGCAGCAAGGTCACTTTGCAAGGGAATGTCCTAGCAAGAATGACCAGGAGAAGAGCAGATACTCAGCTTTTAAGGTTTAGGAGGTAAAAGATGACAAGAAGGCATTAATATCTGTTGACTCTATGGTCAACTGGAATGATCATCAGACTACCACTTTGGAATCAGCTGAGTCCTCGACTGACGTGTTTGCAATGATTGCTGGGAATCTATCTGATGCAGAGGAAGCAGACGAGTTTGCTCTTATGGGCATCTCACCTCAGGTACAACATTGTCCTCTTGGTTGTCATGATAAATATTCAGAATTGTTGTCGCAATATAATGACTTAAATGATCAGAATGATAAGTATTTTTTAGAGGTTCAAGCCTATAAGACTTCTTTAAACACATTGGAACAACAAAAGAGGTGGCTACAAGATACTCAACGTGAGTATGAGGATAAAATTAGGATACTGGGCATCGATTTAGAAAACACAACAAATATGCTTAAATATACAGAAAAGGTAAAAGATGCCAGTATCAAAGAAAAACAGGAGATGCAAGAAAGATTAGATGCTACAATGTTGAGATTTGAAAAATGGCAAAAGGCACCTAAAAATCTTTCAAAATTAATCAATAGTAGCATGTCTGGTAGGACTAAAAGAGGGTTAGGATTTGATAAATATATTGATTCAGAAGATGTGTTTGATTTATCTTTTTCGAGTGTCTTTGATGCCGACAAAGAGGAAGAGGGAGAACCTAGTTACAATAGGTTTAAACCAGCAGCAGAAATGCATGCTGTCCCTCCACCTCTTACTGGAACTTTCATGCCCACTTCTAGGCATAATGACTTGGATGGATCACAGATGCATGAGTCTTCAAAAAGTTCTACTAATTCTAATGACTTTGTCTCGTGTACTTTCAGTGACAAAGCCAGTGACTCTACATCAAGTGGTTGAAGTGAAGAGTCAAGACCTACAAGTTCCAAGTCGAATGATCATGCTGCTACTGGTGCTAGGAAGTGTGAAGAGAAAGTTACTTTTAAGTCAACTGTGTCTGGTCCTGGTTTATTGAGTCCTAGGAAGATTGATTCTCCTAGAATTGTGTGTAATAAAGTTAGCAGTATGAAACAATGTCATTCTAATAAAAGGTCGATTAAAACATGTTTTGTTTGTGGAAGTGCTTTTCATTTGGTTAAAGATTGTGATTTTTATGACAAACATGCTTCTGTTCATCAAGCATTTCCTGCTCCTGGTCCACCAGGAGTTGCTCCATATTCTTCTAGAAGACTCAATCCTAGTGCTCAATCGTTTTCTTCTTCTAGAAGGACCTCTCCATTAGCTTCTGATCATTGGAGAAACATTGGATTAACAACAAATAGAACCACCAGTAACTATTTTCAGAATTTTAATCCAATTTATTCACATAATTCTGACCACATGTATTTTGGTTTAGGAAGTTTGGGAACTGCTGTTAAGCCCTTAGCAGGTTGTTCTTGGTCAAACAATAATACCAATATGATGCATAGGCAACCAAAGAACAACGGTGGATCTCATCAATCTTCTTGGCTCTCTACTAAAGATCCACAAGGCAGGCTCAAACCTGACAAGGTTTGGGTCCCCTAAAGACACTAACTTTTGCATTTTTATTATCTTGTTGTTGTAGGTTACTCCATACCAAGATCCTAGTCTAGGAATTGTTGATAGTGGTTGCTCTAGGAGCATGACAGGAAATAAAAGTCTTCTCTCTAAATTTGTACCATTTCAAGGCGGCAAGGTCTATTTTGGTGGAGGTGAAGGCAGGATCACTGGAAAAGGCACAATTCAGACGCCTAATCTAAATTTTGAGCAGGTTATGTGGAAGCACTTCAACACTTCAACTTGATATCTGTCTCACAGATTTGTGACAAGAAGCAGTTTGTTCTCTTTACGGATACTGATGCACTTGTGCTATCCAAAGACTTTAAACTTCCGGATGACTCACAGGTTCTGCTCAGAATCCCTAGAAGACACAATCTCTATAGCATCAAGTTGAATGAAGTCAACCCTACTGGTCAACTAGCATTTTTGGTTGCTAAAGCCTCAGAAGATGAAGCCACTCAATGGCACAGAAGGATGGGGCATGTGAACTTCAAGACCATTCACAAACTAGCAAATATGAATCTGGTGTCTAGTTTACCTCCCAAGTCATTTCGTAATGATATTAATTGTATTGCTTGTAGCAAAGGCAAACAACATAAAGCATCCTTCAAGGCCATTACTGCTCTCAGCCTTATAACTGAACCATTGCAGCTACTACACATGGATTTATTTGGTCCTACCTCTATTAGGAGCATTGACCACAAACAGTTCTGTCTGGTGGTAACTGATGGATATAGCAGGTTTACGTGGTTGTTCTTCATGGCTGCCAAGAGTGAGACCTACTCAATTCTAAGAGATTTTCTTACCCTTATAGAGAACCAGTTGTCCAAGAAGGTTAAAGGTATTCGTTGTGATAATGGAACCGAGTTCAAAAATAAAGACCTCATAGCACTTTGTAATGCTAAGGGCATCAAAAGAGACTATAGTGCAGCAAGAACTCCTCAACAGAATAGCATGGCAGAAAGAAAGAACAAGACTCTAATAGAAGCAGCAAGAACAATGCTTGCCGATTCCAAGCTTCCAACCATGCTCTGGACAGAAGCTGTTAATACTGCAAGTTATGTTTTGAATAGGGTGTCTATTACCAATCCTCACAAGAAGACTCCTTATGAGCTCCTAACGGCCAAAGTTCCAAATATTGCTCATTTGAAGCCTTTTGGGTGTCTTGTCACCATTCTGAATACTAGTGACTATTTGGGGAAGTTTGATGGCAAGGCAGATGAAGGATACATTGTGGGATATTCAGCTCACTGATAGGTGTGTAAACACCCATCCTTTTACCACTTAATTCTGGCTAAAACGAGACCAAAACACATATTTAATATCATTTGTTTGGAATTTTGCGTGGTTTTTGTGTTTATTATGTTTTCAGAGCCAACCGGATGGATATTGGAGAAAACATGGGATTGCACGGGATTTATCGAAGAAAAAGACTCAAGATGAAGTCTATTGTCCAATTGATGCAAAAGATTTGAAGTCACTGGGCCTATTCGAAGATTTATCGAAGAAAAGGACCAAAGATGGAAGATTTATATAAGTCGAAGAAACTCAAGTCTATTAAACGAAGAAGTTAAAAGACGAGTTAAATTTAATCGACGACAAATCCCGAATCAGAATCGAAAACGTCAACTTTTCTGAAAAGACGAGAAGACAAGAAGAACGAGAGAAAGGCCACTCACCAACCAAAGGGAACACTAATAACAAGATTTTTACTAGTTGAAAAAGTTCGTTTTCTCGGTGTCTAATCGAATTGATTTCCGGTTAATTGTGTGAGATTAGTTGTTCTTGGTGAAACAAATATTTTTGGTTTTGAGAAAATAAAGGAGCACGACTTAATAATAAATGACGAGAAATTAACACTAAAACAAGTTAAAATGTAAACGGTGCGATATTTAAAACTTTAAAAGTAAATGACGAGAAAAGAAAAGACGTAAAATTAAAACTTAACAAAAAGTAAATGATGCAAATCAAAACTTAAACTAAAAGGAAAGCAAATAAAAATTCAAATAAAGAAAAAGACAGGAAAAATCAAACTTGAAAATAAAAGAAGAAAACTTAAAAATAAAAACAGAAAAGAACCTAGACAGAAACCTTGATTCGGAAGTTTAAAACTTCCGAATGAACTGGCTTGATCCGGAACTTCTAATGTTCCGGATGAAGCTTCCTTCATTCGGAACTTTTGGACTTCCGGATGAAGAAGTATTCATTCGGAACTTTTGGACTTCCGGGTGAAGGAGTATTCATTCGGAACTTTTGACTTCCGGATGAAGCTTGCTTCATTCGGAACTTTTAACTTCCGAATGAAGCACTTGATCCGGAACTTTATAGACTTCCGAATGAAGGATTCTTGATTCGGAAGTTCTGGGAAATGATAAGATACAGAAACAATGAACTTGAAGAACAGGGGAGATACAGTAACGACAACCAATCCTCAAATTAATCAAAATCAAACAAAAGATTAAAACAAAACAACCAACAAGCATCAACTAACAATAATCAATCAAAACAAATCATCAAAACCAACAAACATAACCAAATCAATCAAAACCCACTTGATTAAAATCATAAAAATTCAAGATCATGAACAATGAAGATAGAGAACAAATCAAACAAGAAAGGAAGAAGATGGTAAATTAAAAGCTTAATTAAAAAGCACGGATTCAATAACAAATGCTTAAACACAAATTAATCTAGAGAGAGAAAGCATAAATCTAGAGAGAGAAACTACCTACTCCTAATCTAATCCTAAAACTAACCAACCCTCTCACAACAAGTGAGAGTGGTATTTATAGGAGAGGGGAGTGGTTGGTGGCTTCCTCTTTCTTTCTTTCTTGGTCCTCGGTCTTTCAGTCTTCTTAAATTCTTCGACTTTTAAGACTTCGTCTCGGGATTTCTATGAAATCATCTTGTAATTTTCTTCATAAATTAGACCTGAGTTCTTCGACTTTATTAAACTTTCGTCTTTGGACTTTTTCTTCGATAAATCTTCAGAATTGGTCTTGGACTTCCGTTCTTTTTCCACTTTTGATCTTTCGACTTCGTCTTTTGTCTTTTACTTCAATAAAAGCCCGTGAAAGCCGTGTTTTCTCCACTTTTCACCTTCTCGACCCTGAAACACAATAAAAACACAAACCACGCATAATTCCGCCATTTACGACATAAAATATACGTTTAGGTCCCGTTTTAATGTAATTAAGTGGTAGAAAAGATGGGTGTTTTCACACCTATCAAATCCCCTACACTTAACGATTGCAATGCCCTCATGCAATGCATAGCAATAACGCAAGGTTTACACTTTCCATCATAATCAACCTACCTTGGCCTTTATTAAACAACTAAGGAAAATCAAAAAGATAGAAAATAACAAGATGCAACAAGGACGAAACTTGTAAAGATATCTAAGACTTACATTAGGGCTTGTATGTCATGAACGTTTATCACCCTCAAGTTTCACGTTCTCCATGCCAAGCTTAAAAACAAGATCATTGTTAGTACAAGTTAGAATAACAAACATTTACTCATGCGGTTCAATTAATCACTTAAACTCCCTTATTCCTATGGGCATCTCTTATATTTTATTAATGTCTTGAATGATCACGAGGATGCATTGTTGCCTTATTCCGATAATTTATTAAGGCTGAAAGCAAAGTAGGACGATTTGATCAATAGTTAGCTAAAGGACAAAATCTCTTAAAACTGCTTCTTGGGATATCAAAAAATTCATATCTTGGCATAACTTGGTTCACGATTTGAGACCTTTCTCGGGCCGATATTTGGCATGTACTTCATACTTCATATCTTGAGAGACGTTCTTGAGATAATGGTCTTCTCATCGTTAATAGAGTTTCTTCACTTGGAGACTTTTGAGGGGTACTCCAACTTTGTTGACCACGACTTCATGATTATTCTTCAATCTCTAATTGGGATTTTGAGATACAACGATCCGCCTCCTTTTCGGACTTGGATCTATTTATCCTCATACTTTGTTAGGGTCTTTTCGGATAGACTTCTCCATGATCTTTATGGGAGTTGATTGCTTTTCGTCGTGAGTCTTGATCCTTCATATTGACTTTGGGAATAATGCTTTACACATCACTTAGGATCTTCAGCAATAAAATTGAATCCTCATGCCTTGTTAGGGCCTTTTCGGACTCGCCAATCTTCGCGCCCCGCTTCATAAGTTATGCCTTGGCTATGAACTCTTATCATTACCGAGCAACTTTTAAACGATCTTAGGCTAGAAGCTAAGTAACTTTTCAAATTGTACGACCTTACTTATTGCAGATAAATTATTAGCAAGTGATGGGAGAAAAAGATCATAATTAACTCACATAAGTTAATGAGAGAATACCAAACTTGTAACCAACTCTATCATTTCTCATTCTCCACAATTTAAAATCTCAAGGAATGAGACTCGTGGATGCTTAGCCTAATAAACCAATCAAGGTCTACATGGTTAAGGATACTAGCTAGAGTGAACTTGGATAAGTAAACTCGGGTTGAGTCAGAATATTCACAACGGGCCTAATATATCTAAGATATCTAAACTTGCTAAAACCATTTTATTAAAATGCTAGAAAGTAACAAAAATAAAGGAGACTACAACTAGGCCAAAATAGATTAAAAATTTTGAAAAATGTCGAAAAATTGATTTTCCGGTTAAAATGAGGGCAAATACAAGGAAAAGACCACTTAACTTCGATAGAAGTCCCCCCTACACTTAATATAAACATTGTCCTCAATGTTTAAGCATGTGGGAGTAAACTCCCCTACACTTAGGACATTGTGTACTTTGTTTAAATCTTGCTAAGGAAGAGACAACTAAAGGGATTCCTATTTTAATATTGAGAAATATAAAATAGTGAATCGAAAAGAGTTTAGGATAGAACCGGGAAGAAGGGAACACAGAATCACGGTTCGTGAAAAGTCATCAAGAGTGTGTCTTTGAGGCTCGAATCCCTGTAATGATAGAAGAAACACCAACGGGGCTCCCCCTACACTTATGATGAAAATAGATAGATAATTGGGTTGCCTCCCAAAAAGCGCTTGTTTTTGTTGACCGAGTCACGAGCCTGACTCGTCCCCGAATTAAATGGTCCATGGGGAAACCTCGAATGTAATACCGGGATCAAAGACCTTGTCCTCGTTCCCGGTGGACATTAATAAAGAAGGGGAGGTATGAGTAAAAGTACCGAATGGGAGGAAAGTCCGCTCAATATAAGAAAAGCAAGTGAAGTGCAGATTGATGGGAGGTGGGGTGGGTAAGGGAATCACATTGTCATCCTCCAAAGACAATGGATGCAGACCAAGTGGCAAAGCCGTGAGGGTATCAATGATAGAATTGTCATTGTCACCTCCCGGGTCAAAGCACTCATCCTCATTTCCCGGTATAAAACGAGTAGAGTAAAAGTGATACATCACCCGCTTGGGTGTGCACGTGGGAGGATGAGGTGGAAATATAATATGAGAAGTATGAGAACAATTACCTTCCACCTGCGTCCCTTTTTCAGTAGATTCACATCTTTTCACCTCTGGGATAGAAGGTGTAGTGTCATCGTGTAATAAATCCTCTAGAAAAAGTATATCTCCTTCCACATCAGAATACCCGGATATGTATTCTACGGGTGTATCAATATCAAGAAACTCATCGATCTCAGGAATGTGAAAACTATCATCACTAAGGAGTGAAGTATTTTGCTTTAGAAATTCCTCCTCGTCGAAAATAATCTCAATATCGTCATCACTCTCCTGATTATTTATAGGGCCAATAACATGCTCAGGGATATGGGTACTCGTCTGATCTCGCTGCTGCAAAAATGACTCCATACAAGTTCGCAGCGTGTGTAAAAGCTCTTTTGAATGCGCTTGAAAAGCTGTAGCAAAATTGTTTCTTTGTTCTTGAAAGGCTGTAGCAAGATCGACAATTGGTTCTTGGTAACTCATCCCGTGACGAGGCTGATGATCGAGTGAGTGCGGTGGGGGCTCAAGATTTTGAAAACCGGAATTATAGCACGGATGTGGCTCATATTTGTTCATGAGTTGAGAAGAATTAGAAACCGGGTTTGGTTCATAATAATCCATAGGTGAAGAAAACTGAGGATCCGGATTTTTCTCATAATAATTCATTGGTTGACAATAATAGGTATCGTGAGGATCCCCACAGTTGTTGCAAACCGGGTGTGGAGAAAAATCAGATGCGTCTTGTGGATAGCTATTTTCATTGTCATAATTGTACCCCGGTTCTTGCCCGTGACCATACGGGTATCGAACCGGGCACGAAACATGCCAATGAGAATCGCTTCCACAATAGATGCACGGGGGAACAGGAGGAGGTGGGTTCAAAAAGGACGAATTAGTCGAGTTGCACAAAGGACAAAATCCGAATAGGAATTGTGTATTGTCGAGATCGTTTCCACACCGCTCACATGTACACCATTGGCAAGAGTTGTTCCCAGATAATTGTTTCCCACACCGGACGCAATGGACATAAAAATCCATAAAGAAAGATAGATAAGCAAGAAGAATAGTTTTGGTGCAAAACTTTGAAAAAGAAATGCTTTTTATGATTTTTCAAATGTTTTTGGATTTTTGAAAATTTTTGGACACGAAAAATAACGTTCACGAGTGAACAGATCCCAAAATCCAACGCGTCTCTCACAAAAAACCGTCGATCTTCACGAAAAGAGCCGGCAGCGGCGCCATTTTAATAACAAGATTTTTACTAGTTGAAAAAGTTCGTTTTCTCGGTGTCTAATCGAATTGATTTCCGGTTAATTGTGTGAGATTAGTTGTTCTTGGTGAAACAAATATTTTTGGTTTTGAGAAAATAAAGGAGCACGACTTAATAATAGATGACGAGAAATTAACACTAAAACAAGTTAAAATGTAAACGGTGCGATATTTAAACTTTAAAAGTAAATGACGAGAAAAGAGAAGACGTAAAATTAAAACTTAACAAAAAGTAAATGATGCAAATCAAAACTTAAACTAAAAGGAAAGCAAATAAAAATTCAAATAAAGAAAAAGACGGGAAAAATCAAACTTGAAAATAAAAGAAGAAAACTTAAAAATAAAAACAGAAAAGAACCTAGACAGAAACCTTGATTCGGAAGTTTAAAACTTCCGAATGAACTGGCTTGATCCGGAACTTCTAATGTTCCGGATGAAGCTTCCTTCATTCGGAACTTTTGGACTTCCGGATGAAGAAGTATTCATTCGGAAATTTTGGACTTCCGGGTGAAGGAGTATTCATTTGGAACTTTTGACTTCCGGATGAAGCTTGCTTCATTCGGAACTTTTAAACTTCCGGATGAAGCTTGCTTCATTCGGAACTTTTAACTTCCGAATGAAGCACTTGATCCGGAACTTTATAGACTTCCGAATGAAGGATTCTTGATCCAGAAGTTCTGGGAAATGATAAGATACAGAAACAATGAACCCAAAGAGCAGGGGAGATACAGTAACGACAACCAATCCTCAAATTAATCAAAATCAAACAAAAGATTAAAACAAAACAACCAACAAGCATAAACTAATAATAATCAATCAAAACAAATCATCAAAACCAACAAACATAACCAAATCAATCAAAACCCACTTGATTAAAATCATAAACATTCAAGATCATGAACAATGAAGATAAAGAACAAATCAAACAAGAAAGGAAGAAGATGGTAAATTAAAAGCTTAATTAAAAAGCACGGATTCAATAACAAAAGCTTAAACACAAATTAATCTAGAGAGAGAAAGCATAAATCTAGAGAGAGAAACTACCTACTCCTAATATAATCCTAAAACTAACCAACCCTCTCACAACAAGTGAGGGTGGTATTTATAGGAGAGGGGAGTGGTTGGTGGCTTCCTCTTTCTTTCTTTCTTGGTCCTCGGTCTTTCTGTCTTCTTAAATTCTTTGACTTTTAAGACTTCGTCTCGGGATTTCTATGAACTCATCTTGTAATTTTCTTCATAAATTAGACCTGAGTTCTTCGACTTTATTAAACTTTCGTCTTTGGACTTTTTCTTTGATAAATCTTCAGAATTGGTCTTGGACTTCCGTTCTTTTTCCACTTTTGATCTTTCGACTTCGTCTTTTGTCTTTTACTTCAATAAAAGCCCGTGAAAGCGTGTTTTCTCCACTTTTCACCTTCTCGACCCTGAAACACAATAAAAACACAAACCACGCATAATTCCGCCATTTACGACATAAAATATACGTTTAGGTCCCGTTTTAATGTAATTAAGTGGTAGAAAAGATGGGTGTTTTCACACCTATCAACACCTATATAAAGGGTTCCCCTCACACACTTAGTGCCAGTTTTTAGTTTTTCTTTTCCCCACCTTTTTCTCCCTTTATGTTTCGTAGCATCACCAACACCACTAGGTTGTTTGGTGATTTTAATTTTTGTTCTTCAAATCTTATAATTTTAATCTTTGTTTTGTGATTGTTAAAACATTAATCATCAATACAAGTTCTTGTTTAATCTTTCCATTTCATCTTGTTCATCTTTCCTCTTTTTATTCAAGTTCTTAAGTTCTTATTCGATTGATTTGATCTTTAAAAAGTTGTTGAATTTGTGTTTTTACTGTTGGGATTTGTTGCTTATGGTTATTAGATGATTTGTGGTTAATTTAGTAAAACCTTTTTGATTATTTAGTTTGATTTTGGATCAAAACGTTTCTCCCTGTTTTTCTGCTTAAGTTACTGTTTTTGTGTGTTTCCCAGACTTTCGGATGAACAAAAGTTCCGGATGAACACCAAAGTTCCGGATGAACAAGAAAGTTCCGAATGAATATGTTATTGAAAAGTTCCGAATGAGTTTTCCTTTAAAAGTTCCGAATCAGTTGAAAAGTTCCGAATGAGCTGAAAGTTCCGGATGAACAAATCTTCCGAATGAACTGAAAGTTCCGGATGAATGATATTTCCAAAAGTTCCGAATGAATGCATGTTTTTAAGTTCCGAATGAATTTTTCTTTCAAAAAAGTTCCGAATGAGTTTTATTTACAAATCTTCCGAATAAACTTCCGAGCTAAAAGTTCCGAACCAACTTCCGGATCACCAACTTCCGAATCAATCTTCCGAACAAAGTTCCGGGTGAAAGTTCCGGGTGAAGTTCCGAATCAAGTTCCGAAGAAAGTTCCGGATGAAGACTTCCGAGTAAAGTTCCGAATCAAGAGACTTTGAAAGTTCCGAATCAGTTTTTCTTTTGAGCATTTCAATTAAGAGTTAAGTGGTATTTACTTACTGTTTCCTGTTTCTTACTGTTTCTTTATTTCATTTCATATTTTTATTTTATTTGTTAAGTTTAATTTTAATTTTAGTTTTATTAATTGTCATTAAATTAATTGCCTTTAAATTTAAGTTTACATTTTATGCATTTAAACATTCAGTAGAATATAAAACCACTCTCCTTGTTAGTAACCAAGAACAATCATTCCACTTAGAACCGAGATCAATTCGAGAGGACTGAGAGACATAATATTGAACCCATACAAAAATCAGAGTATCAAATGGCGCCGCTGCCGGCTCTTCTCGTTAAGATCAAAAGTTTTTTGTGAGAACTTGGATTTTGGGATCCGTTCCCCGTGAACGTTACTTTTTCATAAAAATTTTTCAAAAAAATCCTAAAAAATATAAAATTTTCAAAAATACAAAAAAATTAAAAAACATAAAAACCAAAAATATTTTTGCTTTGTTTTTCTTTGTTCGTTCTTTTGCAGGTGTATGCGCACTCGATCCACGTCTTATCAAGAGCCCGAGCCTCTCAATAACTTAGACATGGCCGGTGTACAAAACAAAAACAACATACCACCTCCAAACAATAATAATAACAACAACAACCCGCCTTTCAACAACATGAATAATAACAACAACAATGAGCCTCTACCGGATAATCGCCCGATGATTGATCTGCTGCAAGCTCATGTAGATGGCAACACTGATCCAATTGTCATACCTCCAATTGCAGCCGACAACTTTGAGCTAAAATCAGGCTTTATCCAGATGGTCTCCGCTCAACCATTCTTGGGGCGTACCATTGATGACCCACATGACCATATCAAGAGATTCTTGCAACTCACCAACACGGTCAAATTCAATGGTGTTCCACAAGAGGTAATACGGTTACAACTTTTTCCCTTTTCTTTAGGGGGACAAGCCCGGCATTGGCTTGCTAAGGAACCGCCACAGAGTATTCTCTCGTGGACGGATTTGGAAACCAAGTTTATCAATTACTTTTTCCCACCCTCTCGTACTACCGCTTTGCGGAATGAAATCATAAATTTTGAACAAAAGTACGATGAGTCGTTCAGTGAATCTTGGGATCGTTTCAAAGATCTTTTAAGAAAATGCCCACAACATGGTTTTACCAAAGTACATCAAATTAATACTTTTTACAATGGTTTAAGCATGAGTGACCAAGATTCACTAAACAGTGCCTCGGGGGGTAATCTTTTGGCTAAGACTTCCAATGCTGCTTGGGACATCATTGAGAATAAATCTCGTGTGCAAACCAAGAGTGTTCGGACCAATGTCGCTAGTGCTAGCACTAGTGACAGCGACAAGCAACTGGACAAAATCACTACGCTTCTTGAATCGCTTGTTACCCACACCGTCAACAACAACAACATCAACAACGCTAAAAACGCTCAAGTCAATGCTGTTAGCCAACCATGTGAGATATGCGGGGGTCCTCACTCTTACACCACTTGTACCGCCACCCAAGACTACCCTGCTGAGAATGTGAATGCAACTTATGGCACCTATCCTCAACCTGCTTATCAAGCTAGACCTCAAGGTGACCGTAATTTGCTTAGCTACCGCTCCAACAATTATCTTTCACCACCCGGTTTTCCTCCTACCAACCCAAACCAACAACAAAACCTCAACCGCCCTCCTCAACAACAACAACAACCTCGTACACCATACATCCCTCCTCACAAGCAGCAACACCACCTCAACGAAACAACCAAGTTTACCAGCAACCTGCTTATCAACCACCCGCATACACTACTCCTTCCAACCAAACCCCCGCATCACATCAAGACATTGGAACCTACATGAGGACTAACGATGTGATCGTGGATAATCTCCAACAGGAAGTGCGCAACTTGAAAGCAGACATGATGAAACAAGGGAATGATCTGAGAGCTGATATGAAAAACACTATGGATAGTCAAACGAATGACTTAAGAAACATGATGGCTAGTTTCTTCCACGGTAATCAACCCTCTTCTTCGGGTACTCTTTCAAGTAACACCGTTGCGAATCCAAGAGGGGAGATGAAAGCAATCACCACTCGCAGTGGCAAAGGTACCAAGGAACCCGAGCTTCCTATACCTCCACCGGTGATTGTGACTAAGGAGAACGAGTCACCTGCTCCTATTCCTCATCCTTCTCCTTCCCCAATTTCCCCACCTCCTACTTCTACCCCTCCTCCACCCAAGGATGTGAGTGATCCTATTCTTCCAAAGCCTTCCTCTTCTTCCAATATACCTTATCCATCTAGGTTGAGGAAAGAGAAGCTCAAAAGCAAGGACGATATTCAGGTTTCTAACTTTCTTAAAATGTTTAAACAACTGAATTTCAATATCTCCTTCGCTGAGGCTCTCGCTCACATGCCTAAATATGCGAAAATGTTTAAAGATCTTCTGAGCGACAAGGAAAAGCTCCTCGATATTTCCAACAACCAACTTAATGAGAATTGCTCTGCAGTGCTCTTAAGAAAATTGCCAACCAAGCTTGGTGATCCGGGTCGTTTCTTAATCCCTTGCAATTTCCCAGGAGTAGAGAATTGCATGGCCCTAGCCGATCTAGGTGCCGGTATTAATCTCATGCCTCTAAGCGTTTTGAAGCAATTATCTCTCCCTGAGCTAGTCCCCACCAAAATGACTTTGGAATTAGCTAACCGTACGGTTGCTTATCCAGTGGGGATAGCCGAAGACGTCTTTGTAGGAGTCGACAAATTCACTTTTCTTGCTGATTTCGTCGTCGTCGACTACGAGATGGACCCTCGTGTTCCCTTGATCGTGGGTCGTCCATTCTTGAGGACCGGTCGCACTCTCATCGATGTTGAAGCCGGTGAGCTTATCATGAGAGTGGGTGACGATAAAATCGTCTTCAACATGGGAAATTTGTCTAAACAACCTTATTCATACGAGAGTGTTAATTGTATTGACGTTCTGGATGAGGCTTGTGAAGAACACTTCAAAGATGCTTGCAAAAGTATTCCTACCTCTCTTCCCAATTTTGAAACCGTTGCCTCTATTGATTCATCACTGTCTCTATTTGGAGAAAGTGATTTGTTTTGGAACAATCTTGAAGACACCATGGGAGATGTGAATTTAGCTACTAATGATTCTCCCACCGATGGGGATGAAGACATGAATTTCTTTGACAATCTTCTCAACGAAGACAATCCTTCGCCTCCATCTCCCACGGTCATTGCTATCGATACTCCGACTTCGAATACGCCTCCCGTCGAAAATCCTCCGGATTTAGAACTTAAGGAGTTGCCGCCCCATCTCGAGTATGTATTCCTTGAAGAAGAGAAGAAGTCGCCAGTCATCATTGCTAAGGACCTAAAGGAAGAAGAAAAAGCCCGACTTATCACCGTGTTGAAAGATCATAAGAAGGCTATTGCTTGGAAGATTTCTGATATTCGTGGAATTGATCCTCACTTCTGCACACACAAAATTCTCATGGAGGATGACTTTAAGCCCACAATTCAAAGCCAACGAAGGGTGAATCCAAAAATACATGAAGTCATCAAAACAGAGGTTATCAAACTTCTTGATGCGGGTATGATTTACCCTATTTCAGATTCCCCATGGGTTAGTCCAACCCATTGTGTGCCTAAGAAAGGCGGAATAACCGTTGTTCCCAATGAACACAACGAGTTGATTTCCACTCGTCTCGTTACTGGGTGGAGAGTTTGTATAGACTACCGCAAACTCAATGATGCCACGAGAAAGGATCATTTCCCTCTACCTTTTATGGACCAAATGCTTGAACGTTTAGCGGGTAATGAATATTACTGCTTTCTTGATGGTTTCTCGGGTTATTTCCAAATACCCATCGATCCCCAAGATCAAGAGAAGACAACATTCACTTGTCCCTATGGCACATTTGCGTACAAAAGAATGCCTTTTGGCTTATGTAATGCGCCTGGGACTTTCCAAAGGTGCATGTTAGCTATCTTCCATGATATGGTTGAACAAACCATGGAAGTCTTCATGGATGATTTCTCGGTCTTCGGGGATTCCTTCTCTTGTTGCCTTGCCAATTTGGAACGTATGCTCAAGCGGTGCGAAGACACTCGCCTTGTTCTGAATTGGGAAAAATGCCATTTCATGGTAAAAGAAGGCATCGTGCTGGGACACAAAATTTCCAAAGCCGGTCTTGAAGTAGACCGTGCTAAAGTCGATGTCATCGCTAAGTTGCCTCCACCTTCAACCGTGAAGGGTGTGAGAAGTGTTCTGGGTCATGCGGGCTTCTACCGTCGATTCATCAAAGATTTTTCTCAAATCGCTCGCCCGATGACCCACCTCTTGGAAAAAGATACTCCTTTTCTCTTTTCCAAAGAGTGTCTTGAAGCCTTCAACTCGCTTAAGGATAAGCTAACTAAGGCACCCGTCTTGGTTACCCCTAATTGGGAGCTTCCCTTTGAGTTGATGTGCGATGCTAGTGATTTTGCTATTGGAGCGGTTCTAGGACAAAGAGTGAACAAACACTTCCAACCAATCCATTACGCTAGCAAGACAATGACGGGGGCACAATTGCATTACACGACAACCGAAAAAGAGCTTTTAGCTGTTGTCTATGCTTTTGAAAAATTCTGCCCCTATCTTGTCCTTTCTACAACAATTGTGTATACCGATCATTCCGCGCTGAAGTACTTGTTGACAAAGCAAGATTCCAAACCAAGACTTCTTCGCAGGGTTTTGCTGCTCCAAGAATTTAAAATCGAAATTCGCGATAAAAAAGGAGCAGAAAACCAAGCCGCGGATCATCTCAGCAGACTTGAGGATCCTTACCAAGGGGATCATCCGAACAAAGAAATCAATGATTCTTTTCCCTTGGAGACCTTAATGTCTATAAATTCGAATTCTGATGCAACCCCGTGGTTTGCGGACTTTGCAAACTACTTGGCGGGTGGAATTCTCAAGGAAGGGTTGACGTCTCAACAAAAGAAAAAGTTCTTCAACGATATTAAGACTTACTTTTGGGACGACCCTTACCTATTCAAACAATGTGCCGACCTGATTATCCGCCGATGTGTTGATGGACCGGCAGCTTTAAAAATCCTTGACGCTTGCCACAAAGGACCCACCGTTGGTCACTTTGGTCCCAACTACACCGCCAAAAAAGTGTTTGACTCGGGATTTTATTGGCCCTCCATATATCGTGACGCTCACAATATGGTTAAACGATGTGATGTTTGCCAAAAACAAGGCACGATCACACATAAAGACGAGATGCCTCAGAATTTCATTCAAGAGTGTGAAATCTTTGATGTTTGGGGTATCGACTTTATGGGGCCATTCCCTTCTTCTAAAGGAAACAAATACATCCTTGTTGCCGTTGACTACGTTTCAAAGTGGGTTGAAGCCAAAGCTTTACCTACTAATGACGCAAGGGTGGTTTGTAACTTTTTAAAAGCTCTTTTCGCTTTATTCGGTGTGCCTCGTGCCATTATTAGTGATCGTGGGACTCATTTTTGCAATGACCAATTCGCAAGAGTCATGGCTAAGTATGGTGTAAATCATCGTCTTTCCACAGCCTACCACCCACAAACTAATGGCCAGGCTGAAATATCCAACCGAGGATTAAAGCGAATTCTTGAAAGGACCGTGGGAGAGCATCGTGCCTCATGGGCTGATAAACTTGATGATGCTTTGTGGGCTTTCCGTACTGCTTACAAGACCCCGATCGGCTGTACGCCTTATCGTCTTGTGTATGGGAAAGCGTGCCACCTCCCCATTGAGTTGGAGCACAAGGCTTATTGGGCCTTGAAGTGGGCTAATTTTGATATTAACAAAGCCGGTGACCTACGCAAGCTCCAACTCAATGAGCTCAATGAACTCCGTAATGAGGCTTATGAAAATTCTTTGATCTATAAGGAAAGAACTAAGCTCATTCACGACTCCAAGATCAAAAACCGAGAGTTCCAAGTTGGAGACAAAGTTTTACTCTTTAACTCTCGGTTGAAAATCTTTTCGGGAAAGCTCAAATCTCGTTGGTCCGGCCCATTCACCATTGCCCAAATTTTTCCATATGGTACTCTCGAGCTCGCTCAACCTAATGGACCTAATTTTAAGGTGAATGGCCAACGAGTGAAGTTGTACTTTGGTGAGGACACCTCTTAGGAGGTGATTCCATCCCTCACCACGTTCCCCATGAACTAATTTTGGGTCGAGTCAGGCTCGTGACTCGGTTATCAAAAACAAGCGCTCCTTGGGAGGCAGCCCGAGTATCTATGCTTTTATGTTTTAACCTCCTAAGTGTAGGGGGACTTCTATACGTGTTTTTATTTGTGTGGTGATGTGATTACAGGGATAAGTGCACTCTTGGAATCTTTCAAGAACCGTGCTCCCGTGTTATCCGAAATCTGGTTCTATCTCTCAACTATCGTGATTCAATTTTCTTCATACTCACACTTGAAATTGATCACTTTAGTCGTCTCTTCCTTAACTTGAGTTAACCAACGTGCACAATGTCATAAGTGTAGGGGAGACTTTTCCGACATGCTTAAACATTAAGGATAATGTTTATCTTAAGTGTAGGGGGGACTTCTATCAAAGTTTTAAGTGGACTTTTCCATGAAAATGCCTTCATTTAACCAGAAAATCCTATTTTTCAACATTTTTCAAATTTTTTATTAACTTTGGCCATTTAGTTGTAATTTTTAAATTTTTATCTTTGCTTTCATATGTATATATCCCGCAATAAAGTCAAAAATATTAATAAAGTGGTGTAGCTAGTTTAGTAATCTTTGACATATTAGGCCCGTTGCGTTTATTTTGACTCAACCCGAATAGACTTATCCAAGTTTATTCTATCTAGTATCCTTAACCATGTAGACCTTAATTGGTTTATTAGGCTAAGTATCCACGAGTCTCATTACTTGAGATTTTAAATTATGGAGGACGAGAAATGATAGAGTCAATTATAAGTCGGTATTCTTGCACAAGCTCACTTGGTGTAATTATTTGCCTATTCTCCCATCACTTGCTAATAATTTATCTGCAATAAGTAAGGTCGTACGATTTGAAAAGTTACTTAGCTTCTAGCCCAAGATCGTTTAAAAGTTGCTCGGTAATGATAAGAGTTCATAGCCAAGGCATAACTTATGAAGCGGGGCGCGAAGATTGGCGAGTCCGAAAAGGCCCTAACAAGGCATGAGGATTCCATTTTATTTCTAAAGATCCCAAGTGATGTGAAAAGCATTATTCCCAAAGTCAATATGAAGGATCAAGACTAACGACGAAAAGCAATCAACTCCCATAAAGATCATGGAGAAGTCTATCCGAAAAGACCCTAACAAGGTATGAGGATAAATAGATCCAAGTCCGAAAATGAGGCGGATCGTTGTATCTCAAAATCCCAATTAGAGATTGAAGAATAATCATGAAGTCATGGTCAACAAAGTTGGAGAACCCCTCAAAAGTCTCCAAGTGAAGAAACTCTATGAACGATGAGAAGACCATTATCTCAAGCACGTCTCTCAAGATATGAAGTATGAAGTACATGCCAAATATCGACCCGAGAAAGGTCTCAAATCGTGAACCAAGTTATGCCAAGATATGAACTTTTTGATATCCCGAGAAGCAGTTTTAAGAGATTTTGTCCTTTAGCTAACTATTGATCAAATCGTCCTACTTTGCTTTCAGCCTAAATAAACTATCGAAATAAGTCCAAAAATGCATCTTCATGATCATTCTAAGACAAAAATAAAATATAAGAGATACACCTAGGAATAAGGGAGTTTAAGCATTTAATTAAGCCATGTGTGTAAGTGTTTGATTTACTAACTCATAATAACAATGATCTCGTTTTTAAGCTTAGTTTGGGGAACGTGAAACTTGAGGGTGATAAATCTTCGCAGCACCAACGCCCTAATGTAAGTCATTGATTTCTTGGCAAGTTATTTCCATGTAGCTATTCTCAAGTGAAAATGGTTTTCTACCCTTTTGTTTCCTTCAAAGTTTAATTTCTTTTAAGTTCTTTAATTTTTGTTTAGTAGTGTTTTAATAAGGCCAAGGTTGATTGATTATGAGAAAAGTGTAAAATTGCTTTATCACTAAGCATTGCATGAGGGCATGGCAATGGTTAAGTGTAGGGGATTTGATAGGTGTGTAAACACCCATCCTTTTACCACTTAATTCTGGCTAAAACGAGACCAAAACACGTATTTAATATCATTTGTTTGGAATTATGCGTGGTTTTTGTGTTTATTGTGTCTTCAGAGCCAACCGGATGGATATTGGAGAAAATATGGGATTGCACGGGATTTATCGAAGAAAAAGACTCAAGATGAAGTCTATTGTCCAAGAGATGCAAAAGATTTGAAGTCACTGGGCCTATTCGAAGATTTATCGAAGAAAAGGACCAAAGATGGAAGATATATATAAGTCGAAGAAACTCAAGTCTATTAAACGAAGAAATTAAAAGACGGGTTAAATTTAATCGACGACAAATCCCGAATCAGAATCGAAAACGTCAACTTTTCTGTAAAGACGAGAAGACAAGAAGAACGGGAGAAAGGCCACTCACCAACCAAAGGGAACACCTATATAAAGGGTTCCCCTCACACACTTAGTGCCAGTTTTTAGTTTTTCTTTTCCCCACCTTTTTCTCCCTTTCTGTTTCGTAGCATCACCAACACCACTAGGATGTTTGGTGATTTTAATCTTTGTTCTTCAAATCTTATAATTTTAATCTTTGTTTTGTGATTGTTAAAACATTAATCATCAATACAAGTTCTTGTTTAATCTTTCCATTTCATCTTGTTCATCTTTCCTCTTTTTATTCAAGTTCTTACGTTCTTATTTGATTGATTTGATCTTTAAAAAGTTGTTGAATTTGTGTTTTTACTGTTGGGATTTGTTGCTTATGGTTATTAGATGATTTGTGGTTAATTTAGTAAAACCTTTTTGATTATTTAGTTTGATTTTGGATCAAAACGTTTCTCCCTGTTTTTCTGCTTAAGTTACTGTTCTTGTGTGTTTCCCAGACTTCCGGATGAACAAAAGTTCCGGATGACACCAAAGTTCCGGATGAACAAGAAAGTTCCGAATTAATATGTTATTGAAAAGTTCCGAATGAGTTTTCCTTTAAAAGTTCCGAATCAGTTGAAAAGTTCCGAATGAGCTGAAAGTTCCGGATGAACAAATCTTCCGAATGAACTCAAAGTTCCGGATGAATGATATTTCCAAAAGTTCCGAATGAATGCATGTTTTTAAGTTCCGAATGAATTTTTCTTTCAAAAAAGTTCCGAATGAGTTTTATTTACAAATCTTCCGAATAAACTTCCGAGCCAAAAGTTCCGAACCAACTTCCGGATCACCAACTTCCGAATCAATCTTCCGAACAAAGTTCCGGGTGAAAGTTCCGGGTGAAGTTCCGAATCAAGTTCCGAAGAAAGTTCCGGATGAAGACTTCCGAGTAAAGTTCCGAATCAAGAGACTTTGAAAGTTCCGAATCAGTTTTTCTTTTGAGCATTTCAATTAAGAGTTAAGTGGTATTTACTTACTGTTTCCTGTTTCTTACTGTTTCTTTATTTCATTTCATATTTTTATTTTATTTGTTAAGTTTAATTTTAATTTTAGTTTTATTAATTGTCATTAAATTAATTGCCTTTAAATTTAAGTTTACATTTTATGCATTTAAACATTCAGTAGAATAGAAAACCACTCTCCTTGTTAGTAACCAAGAACAATCATTCCACTTAGAACCGAGATCAATTCGAGAGGACTGAGAGAATAAATTGAACCCATAGAAAATCATAATATCACTCACTCTCGGGCTTATCGTGTCTACAATCTCCAAGCCAAGCGGGTCATTGAAACTATTAATCTCAGGTATTTTGAAGAGAAGTCAAACATCCAAGGCAAGGGTCCTGAATGGTATTTTGATCTTGATTATCTTAGTGATTCATTAGGATATTTTCGTTTCAAAACTAACCATGATGCAGGTCCACAAGTGTTTGCAACTTCTAGTACAGGTGTTCCTTCTAGTCTTTTTGACTCAGATGACGAGGATGATATTTTTGTGGTTCCATCCTACTCCACCACGGTCTCTCCTACTCCTCCTAGTGATGCAACTGCATTGGATGTACTGGATTCACAAGTAGCTCTTGACACCCTACTCAAACAACAACAAGAAGCTACTACAGCAGCTGCTCAAGGTGGCTTTGAGTTTCCCTTGAATACGTCTTCTGACAAAGCTGCTCCTAGCACCCCAGCTACTACTCCTAGTGCTAGTTTAACACCTATTGGTATTCCGGCTAGTGAGTCTTCTTCTCATACTCGATTCTCCAGTCCTTCTAATTTGGGGAACCATCAGAAGAAGTCTTCTACCAAGCTGGATGATATTCATAAACAACCAATAGATGGCATTTTCAACGCTGCTTCATATGATGCTGACTTTGTTGGGGAAATCAATAATCTGGCACCAGAAGTGGAGGTAGCTTCCAATCCAGTGTTGCAATCACACAAAGATCACCCTACCACTCAAATCATTGGAGATCCTGGTTCTACTGTCACGACACGCAGAATGCATAAGAAGGCCTCGTCTGATCATCATGCTCTTGTGAGCTATATTGAAGATCAAAAGCGTAATAATCATACGGACTTTCAACACCGTTTGTTTGCTTGTTTTCTTTCACAGGTGGAACCTAGATCAGTCACTCATGCTCTTGAGGATCAAAGTTGGGTGGAGGCTATGCAGGAGGAAATGCAGCAATTCTTGTTTCAGAATGTTTGGGTTCTAGTTGACTTACCAGATGGAAAGACATCAATCAATACCAAATGGATTCTCAAGAACAAGAAAGATGCACCGGGAATTGTAGTGAGGAATAAAGCTAGGCTTGTCGCACAGGGCCAGACTCAAATTGAGGGCATTGACTACACAGAAGTTTTTGCTCCGGTTGCTAGGATTGAGGCTATTCGTCTGTTTTTGGCTTTTGCTTCTTATGTGGGCTTTATGATTTTTCAGATGGATGTCAAGAGTGCATTTCTCTATGGCAAGATTGATGAGGAAGTGTATGTCACTCAACCTAAGGGCTTTGTAGATCCACTTCATCCCAAGAAAGTTTACAAGGTGTTCAAGGCTCTTTATGGATTACATCAGGCTCCTAGAGCTTGGTATGAGCGTCTTTCAACTTTCTTGTTAAAGAATGGCTATTGAAGAGGTACTATTGATAAAACACTATTTCTTAAAAGGAATACCAAGGACATTATCCTTGTTCAGGTTTATGTGGACGATATTATCTTTGGTTCTACTAAGAAGGAATGGTGTGATGAGTTTGAACACTTGATGAAAGGCGAATTTCAGATGAGTGCTATGGGAGAGCTTTCCTTCTTCCTTGGTCTTTAAGTCAAGCAACAGACGGATGGGATCTTCATCAGTCAAGATAAATATGTTCATGAGATCCTTCAGAAGTTTGACATAGATCCTCTTAGACCAGCAGCAACTCCTTATGAAGTTGCTAAAGTCAAACTCCAGAATGAGCCAGATCCCCCAGTCAATGTTCACATGTACAGGTCTATGATTGGTTCACTCATGTATTTGACTGCATCACGTCCGGATATCATGTTTGCCGTAAGTGCTTGTTCTAGACATCAGGTGGCTCCAACGGTTTCTACCTTTGAATGCAGTTAAGAAGATTTTCAAGTATATCAAGGCTCAACCCAAGCTGGGCTTGTGGTATCCTAAAGAATCACATGTTCTTGAAGCATATAGTGATAGTGACTATGCAGGTGCTAATAATGACAGAAAATCTACTACTGGTGGTTGTAAATTTTTGGGTCGAAGACTTATTTCATGGCAATGCAAGAAACAGACGATCGCAACTACTTCTTCAACAGAAGCTGAATACGTTGCTGCTGCTAGCTGTTGTGGACAAGTTTTGTGGATCCAAAATCAGATGTTGGATTATGGGTTCAATTTTTTGAACACCAAAATTTTCATTGACAATCAAAGCACTATCTGCATTGTGAAGAATCCTGTTTTTCATCAACGTACAAAGCATATTGAAATTCAGCACCATTTTATACGGGATGCCAATGAGAAGAAGTTGATACAGGTTCTTAAAGTTCGTACGGATGATAATGTTGTTGATTTGTTGACAAAAGCCTTTGATGGTCCTCGGTTTAACCACTTGGTGGTTCACATTGGGATGGTCAATCCTTGAGGTCTAGGATTGAGGGGAGGCTAAGCCTAAGGGGAGGCTTCGTGTACATATTTATTTGCACAGACTAACATATTGGTAGATTTTAACAAAATATTGCATTGGTTCTGGTGGTGTGTGTTACTCCTGGTGGAGGTTTTTGCTCACTTCTGATGGTTATATTCATTCATGACTGGCTTCTAGTCCTTATTGGTTAGCTTCTAGTCATCATTAGCTGGCTTCTGGTGGATGCAAATCCTTCATTGTCAACTGGTGGTTGCCTTCTGGTACTGGTTTGGGACACTGTTCAATTTGTTGACTTCTGTTGACCATATTCTGCTTCTAGTATTGACCATTATGCGGTTTGACTTTTAGTCAACGCATTCAAATTCTGGTATATATCATCTTATTTAACTTTGGTAAATTAGAATTTGCAAATAATGTTTAAAGGGGCAAGTGATTACTTTGCAATAACTGCCTAATTTGAAAGGGCAACCCCCATTATTAGGGATCAATGAACAGTTACTCCCACCATTATTTATGGTCAATTAACCTTTCTTGACTCATTCATCTCACTCATAACACACACACATCCGATCCTACTCTCTCAAACCCTAACAAATCATCTTCCATTCCTATTAATCAAGATCCATGGCTGCCCTGGTATACCAACCTACTCACAACAAGGTCGCCTATCTAGGAGATGGTCCACACCGTGATGATTTCACTGACATTCTGGATTTCATTGAGGCTTCAAACCTCAGGTATGCTTTTACTGTATGTCCCACTATTTATGATAGTGTCATTCGTCAGTTTTGGGCTTCTGCTCGTCTTGTGGCTCTGGTTGGTCGTCCACGTGAAATCCATGCTACCATAGATGGACGTTCATACGTGGTTTCTGAAGCTTCTATTCGTAGTTCCCTTTATCTTCAAGATGAAGGTGGTGTTGTTTCCATCCCTAATGCGGAGGTGTTGGAGGGGATGGCTGCTATTGGGTATAATCATGGGGGGAAGTTTAAGTTCCAAAAGAATAGGTTTTCCCCCCAATGGAAGCTTCTAGTGCACTTTCTGATTCATTGTTTAAGTCCCAAGTCTGGGAGTTGGGATGCTTTCCCTACTCCTTTGGCTACTGGTCTAATATGCTTAGCATAGGGTAGGGTATTTAATTTCTCTCGTTATTTGTTTGAGGGGATGGTTAGCAATCTGTCTAGTGCTGGTTCTAGGAAGAAGTTTCTGATGTATCCTAGGTTTTTACAACAGATACTTGTTTGTATACCTCGTGATAGGGCTGAACATGAGCCTTCTAAGCTTACTGCTAAAGTATACTATAATATGGCCCATGGGTTTAGCAGGGAGTGGAGGCCCCTTACTGATGCCATGTTGGGCCTTGCTCAGGGTCCTCCTGATGTTGTTGTTCCTCCGGTTGAAAAAGCCGAGGAGGAACCTCAGTTAGGTGATGAACCAATGGAGGAGGAGAATCCTGCTGGTGGTGCTCCTCATGTGGTTGAGGAAGAGCTGGTTGAGGAGGTGGTGGTTGAAAAGCCATCCACTTCCAAGGCTGCTCCTTCTTCATTGCCACATTCGTCTCCATTTGTGGAGACTCCCCCTCCTAGTCCTGCTCCACCCTCTTCTGATAAGCCTTCTGGTGCTGGTGCTCAAAATGATGACCCCTTTATTGCTTCTGGTTCCAATGAAGCCTTCCCAGATACAAGTTCTCTGGGTGGGAAAGCGGAGGAGCCTATTACACTTACTTCTTTACTTGATCTTATGCACAGGTATCATGCACAAATTCTTTCCTTGGAAGCAGATTTGAATCAACACCGTAAGCTTACTCGGGAATTTGTTCTTCCCATGGCTGACCGGATCAAAGCATTGGAAATACAAAAAAGGCGAAGGAAGAAGCATGTGGTTCACTCTGATTCTGATGAGGAGGTTAAGGATCGTGTTGAGGATGGTTTGACTTTGTTGGCAAAGGCTGCCTTTGCTGATAAGTTGTATGATGATCTGCCGATTCCTCCTACTTCCTCTAGCATTCCTTCTCCTGCTGCTGTTCCCACACCAATGGAAGGTGCTTTTGGTCCTACTGCTGGTTCCACTGCTAGTCCATCTCATGATCCAAAGGGGAAGGCCCCCATGACTGATGCTCCGTCACCACCTCGCAAGCGTACACGCAGACAGCTTGAGGAGGATAGGTTGGGTGAGGAGGCTGGTCAAAGGATGCAAGCCGAAATTGATCAAGCTGCTCGGGCTGAGGAGGAAGCTCTTCAACAGAAGAGACGTGAACAGGTGCAGCATGATGCTATGCATTGGAATGATAGCGATTGGATACGGGTGTTGACTATTCTTACCAAGGATTATTCCCAGTTCACTGATCTTTTGGGTTCGGATGTGGATGAGCAAAACTGTATTCCTCGAGCCATGGTGTTAATGCGCAAGCAGCAATTGCCGCTTGCTGCACAACTTCGTGAGAAGCGTAAGAACAGACCTTTGTCGAGAGCTGAGGAGCGAAAGCAGATGCAGCGATATGTGAAGTATCAGTCGGCTGCCTATTTCACTACTGGTTGGAAGTGGGACAGGGTTAGGGCTTTGTCTTTTGATGAGCTTAAGGCGCTCTATGAACGAATGGTTAAGCATCAGAGCACCCTAATTCCGGAGCGATTCATTTATCGTCCTTCTCCACGTGTGGTGACCACTTCTCCACCTGCTGTTACTACTAGTCCTACATTTGATCCTACTCCTGGTTCTGCTGCTATTCCATCGGTTGTTGCTGTTTCTACAGTTGGTACCATCCCTACTCCTTCGGTTGCTCCTCCAGTTTCTTCTTCAGGTCCTGCTACCACCACCACCTTTGCTACCACAACCACCACTACTCCTACACCTGCTATGGCATCACCATCACCACCCGTGCCTGGTTCTCAACCTATTCCTTCTTCTAGTGTAGCTCCTGTTGATCCTTTGGGTGGGCAAACTATTGATTCTACTTCTACTGCTCCCACTCATGCTGCTCAGGTAAAAGTAAAGGTTGAACCCTCGCCTAATGATCCCACTCCTCGCCGTTCAATTCGCAAGAAATTGGCTCGACGTGCTCGACGTGGCAAGACTGTTCCCTATGAGAAGCGTGCTCCCGAAAATCTTATTGATGCAGCTTCTGATAGTGACTCCGATTTGCCTTTGGGTAATGGATATATTACTGGTTAGACGGTTACGCATTCCACGACTCTTCCTGGTACGGTATCTCATCGGATTACTCTTAGTGATGGGTCTGTTAGGTTTGCTTCGGGTCTGCAAGGTATTTTGTCTTGGGCGGATCGTAAGGATCTTATGGCTTTATATGGGTTTGTGGATGTCGGCATGCCTGTTCATCCTAATGATGTGCCTTCCTGGCCTGGTCTGCGAGTATGGGCTGATTTGAAGATGATGCTTGATGCCCCTCCCCATGCTCCTATCTCTGGTGTTTGGAAGGATCAGTCACAATGGGTTATTCAGCGATGGAAGTTATATGCGGGCTGTGGTGTGCATATGTTAGAGTTGGAATCTGGTCTTATGGTCTTCATGCTCACAGACTTGGATTATCCGTTGACGATTGCTTCGATGGAGGTTATGCTTGCTTGTCACTTGCAGATTTCAAATGGCCCCTCAGGGAATGAGTCTTCTATGGCAACTGCATTGGTGGAAGGGATCCAAGCTCGTTTGAAAGTTGATAAGATGGCTGCTTCTGGTCTATGATATGGTTGGTTTGTAAGTTTTTATGTTTTGTGTTTTTGATCATTTGTTAATACTGCAATTCTTTTCACCAATATGTAAAGTGATTGGTGACTTTCATTTTTTATAGTTATATATATATATATATATATATATATATATATATATATATATATATATATATATATATATATATATATATATATATATATATATATATATATATATATATATATATATATATATATATATATATATATATATATATATATATATATATATATATATATATATATATATATATATATATATATATATATATATATATATATATATATATACTTTTTATATAATATCTGCTTATACTTTAAAAAAATCATGGATTTTCCATTTGTGAATACAATACCATCTGTTGATTCACACTTTGGGTTCTGGTTGCTGATTCATACTTGTGCTGGTTACTGGTTTCATCTGGTATTGGACTTGGTCCTCACAACAAATGGTCCTCAACTCACCATGTCTAACCGACAAGAAAGAGTTGATTCACCTTGAGGGTACGACTCCTGGTGTGATTCTCAAATCCGTTGATGGTTGCCAGGTTACCTAAAACTGGATGGTTTTCACTTGCCATGGTCCTAGACTGAAAAGTGGCTAATCCAAGGGGGTACGGCTCTTGGTAAAGATTTTCTCAAATCCGTTGATAGCTGTAATAGCTTGCTTAAAGCTATAGGGTTTTCAACTCACCGATGCTTCATTGCTGAGAGTTGGCGAGTCCAGAGGGGTACGGATTCTGGTAAAGACATATCAAATCCATTGAAGGCTGTGATGGTTTGCCTAAAACCGTCAGGGTACCCCCACTCACCATTGATTCACGTTCTAAGAGTTGGGCTGGATTCTGGTCTCCCAGGGTGATGCTTATTCCACCAGAAAGACTGGCTAGCCCAAGAGCGAGCAGCTACTTGGTAAAGGCTCATCAAATCTGCTCATGTTGCTGTAAAGATTCAACACGATGCTGATTTGTTTCAAGCTTTGGAGAAGCTTCTAGTGTTTCATGTTGCGGCGGTTCTTGTGTTTCTTATCTTACTGATGTTGTTGTTTCTTTTGCTGATTCAATCCTCAAGCTCTATTGCACGTTTTACCAGGAAACTTGAACTCAACAGGTCAAATTCAAGTTTAGGGGAGGATTGTTAGGACCATTGGAATAGTTAATTGTAATAGGTAGACTAGGAGGTATGTAATTCCTCTTGGTCCTAGTAGTAGTAGGAGCAAGTCGTGCTCCTGGTCCTAGTTAAGGTCAAACTTTATTATTTATTTATTATTCTGTTAGGATATGCATGAGATATGTTAGGAAAGGATATGCATATCAGTTCTACACGTTTTGTTTAATGATGTATTAGGGTTTCCTTGTAGTATAAAAGGAACCTGAGGCAGAAGGGTTAGACACACCTTCAGAAAACATAGTTCTAGTCATTATCAATATTAGAAATCCTTAGAAAGGATCAAGTCTTTATAGTTATTCTGTTCTTCTTTATTGTATTTATATTCCGCATTTATATTGTGTATAGAGTCTCTCTATGAATGGACTTGTGATTACAGAAGTCGTTCACCGTTCTAGACAGGCTGCAAGATCCACATCAAGTGGACTCAACATATGGGCATATGGCAAAGGAATGCAGGAAGCCGAAAAGGGTTAGAGACTCCAACTATCACAAGGAAAAGATGCTGCTATGCAAGAAGATGGAAGCAGGGGTTAAATTGTTAGCTGAGGAAGGAGCAATGCTTGATGACACTTATGATGAAGATTCTGATCAAGAACTCGATGCACATTACTCTTACATGGCAAAGGTTGAAGAAGTTCTCAAAGTCAATGAAGATGACAACGGTCCTATCTTTGACACTGAGCCAATCGATAAGGTACACACTACTGACGAATATAATGTGTTTGGTGATATTCATGAGCATAGTGATCTACCCAATGCCATTAATGACACATGTATGATGGACACGGTTGATAGTAATACCACACCTAATTCATCAGACATGTGCAATAATGAGTCTGAGAATGATCAACATGCAAATGAGTATGATGAAGAGGAACGTTTTGCTCTTGCTAATTTAATTGCCACTTTACAACAAGATGTTAAAGAAACTAGACAGAGTCACAAGCAATTAAAAAAAGCTGATGCTACGCTCACTCAAAATTTTGAAGAATGCAAAGCTGCTCTTATCAAATCTAGTGAGACAAATGAAAGTTATAGAGATGAGCTCCTTCAGAAAACCAAAGAGCTTGAGGGGTACAAGGGTAGTGCGTTAAAAAGTCAAAAGGACGATTTTGAAAACAAATATAACACAACTCTTGAATTATTAGCCAAAGAGAAGCGTCAATATAATGTTTTCTTAATGGATGAACATCAAAAAACGTACCTTGCCAATACCAAAGTTAATGAACTTGAACAAAATCTCTCTATGACCACTACCGATTCTGCTAAAATTCTTGAGGTTAAGAAAAAATAGGTAGAAGCGTTAAAACAAGACTTCAAAAGTAGACATGAAAAAGATACTAAAAAAGTAACGAAACTAGAAGAACAAGTTGAGTTTTTGAAGAAAGTTGTTTATAAAACGCATGATTCTATTCAAACCGTTAGAATGATAGAACCTCCGTCGATGTTTAAGGGTCAAGCTAGCTTTGCAAGTCCTAAGTACCTTGCCCAAGCTCAAGCTGCGAACCCGCGTCTTTATCTTGATGAGTCTGAAAGGACCGATCTTGATTGCATGCCTGTTAGCGCCGATTGTGAAGAGACTGCCCTTTGGGATGATGATAGTCGACCACTTGTCAATAAGGAGTTTGTGAAACCCTATAATTATGCTTATGAGAATAGTCTTTATGGCCTTTTCAACAAACAAACTCAGAAATCTCGTGAGGAAGTGTTTTTAGAATGCAAACAAAAGAGAATTCAATGGAAGAAAGCGTTTGCCCCTAAGAAATCTAATGATTACAAATATATGAACTACCTTCCTCTAGATGAGTCCAAAAGCAAGAGTAGGAAAACATTAGGTATTCTTATACACCACATAGATAATGTTAAATCTATTGTTGAAAGAGATTGGGCAAAACGTGAAAATGATGAGTGGAAACTCCCGATTCCTCAAGATATTACCTTGCTTGTGAAAGAACTCTTAATTCCAAATACGGTGTTGATTAAAGAAACTGTTCTTCAATTTGAGGAGTTAATTCGGACCGAAATGTTTGATGATTTAGAATATATTGAGTCTATTGAGAAAAACATTGATGATCTTCAAATGGAGAAGTCTGATTTTTCAGATGAATATGATTTACTCTTGCAAGAATGCGTTTCTAAAGATGTTATGTGTGCTTATTTTACATCTTGTGCTGATATTGATGAATATTCTGATGTTGCATGCAAATATCTTGATCAAGTCAAAGAATGTCAACATCTTGAAACTGAGCTTTCGAAACGTAAAGAAAATGTTGATAAAAAGGCTTTTGAGTTACTTCAACACAAAACTGATTTCCTTCAAAAACATTGTCATTCTCTTGAACTTGCTTTGCAAAAATACGTTGGTAGTTTTCCACATGATAATAACTTGCATGAAAAACTTTCCAAAAAGTTTCGAGAAATGAATGAACATAATTTGGAAATTAAAGGGTTGAAAGCTCAGTTACAAGACATGGAAAGAGCGATAGCAGAGTTGCAAAAACTCGTTGCTAAGATGGGTGGGAAAGTTGTGGAACCTAGCATTAAGAAACCTGTTGTTAGACAACCCAATGCCTCTAAAGTGAATAGATCCTCTATCTTGGGAAAACCATCTGCTTTATCAAATTCCTCGTTTGAAAAACCTGTGTTTGCCCCCAAGATGGATGGAAAGGAAAGGTTACCACAGAATCAACCCATAAGGAATGTCATAACACCAAGCGTTAAGCACAATAATGTGATTAAACCAGGGATGTATAGAATGATCACTAAGCCCACAAACAAAGTTAGTCACTCGCCTCAGACTTCTAGAAACACTAATATTTGTGTGTCTTCTACTACAGGAATAGTCTCCACTACTAGTGTTAGCCGGCCTCAGCTTAAGCGCACTCAAGAGAATGATAAGGTCTGGAAACACAAGAGTCAAGAGAAGATGAAGGAAGTAGAAGAACACCCTAGGACTTTAAATGTTTTTAAGAATCAAAAGTCTGTAATCGCGTGTAATGACGATTTGAATGTTTTGAATGATTTGAATGCTATGAATGTCAAATTTGTTTGTATCAAATGTGGAAAATGTGCTAATGCTAATCATTCTATGTGTGCTATGAATACTGTCAAAGGTGTAGATACTAGAACTAAGCAGCAAGTTGCGACGCCTATTAGTGCTAGTAAACCCAAACGCAATGTGAACCATTCTGTTGCAACCCCCACTAAGAAAAGTAATGCATCAGACTCCACCACTAAGAACCCTAGAAGCAAAATTAAGGATTTATATGAGTCTGCTAGCAAGTCTTGGAAATGGTGGTTTGCTAATCAATGTCCTCCAGGATATAATTGGATGCCTAAAATTAGGACTGAAAATGTGACAACGAGTGTTAGTATGCCTTTAAATTGTTCTAAGGACACTAATGATTCTACAATCACAACTACTGTGGTATCTAATTTAGCGAATGCTCCATCGTGTTCTAACTCTTATGCAAGTAATACAAATAATTCTCTTCATACTGGACTCCGGTTGCACGAAGCACATGACGGGGAATCTCAAGCTTCTAATTAACTTTGTGGAGAAGTTTCTGGGTACGGCCCGATTCGGAAATGATCAATTTGCACCGATCCTAGGATATGGAGATTTGGTTCAAGGGAATATCATGATAAAAAGGGTATACTACGTCGAAGGGCTCAATCACAATCTTTTCTCGGTTGGTCAATTCTGTGATGCAGATTTGGAGGTTACTTTCAGAAAGAAGACATGTTTTGTTCGTGATTATGATGGGAAGACTTACTTACCGGTACACGGGGTACTGATCTTTACACAATTCCACTACAAGACACAACTTCATCAACACCAATTTGCTTCATGGCTAAAGCTTCATCGACTTAGGCATGGTTATGGCATCAACGTCTATCTCATCTCAACTTTGATACCATCAACTTGCTTTCCAAGAAAGATATTGTGAGAGGCCTTCCAAGCTTGAAATTCATCAAAGATCATCTTTGTTCTTCTTGTGAGCTTTGTAAAGCTAAACAAAGTAGTTTCAAGACAAAAACTACACCAAGCTCAAAAGGACGGTTAGATCTTCTTCATATGGATCTGTGTGGTCCCATGCGTGTTCATAGTATCAATGGAAAGAAATATATTCTCGTAATTGTCTATGATTACTAAAGGTACACATGGACTCACTTCTTAAGGTCCAAGGATGAAACACCCGAAGTTCTCATCAGCTTTCTTAAACTGATACAACGTGGTATTCAAGCTCAAGTTAAAGTGCTTCGTACTGACAGAGGTACATAATTTTTGAATTCAAATCTGAGAAACTATTTTGAAGCCGAAGGAATTAAACATGAAACATCTATTGCTCGAAAACCCGAACAAAACGGCGTTGTTGAAAGACGAAACCGTACTTTAGTTGAGGCTGATCGAACTTTATTATCTGCTTCAAAACTTCCACTATACTTTTGGGCCGAAGCCGTGTCAACCGCATGCTACACACAAAACTGCTCCTTAATTATCCCAAGACACGAAAAGACACCATATCACATAATTCATGATCGAAAACCTTCACTCAAACACCTTCATGTTTTTGGATGTACGTGTTACATTATTCGAGATGATGAAAATCTGGACAAAATGAAAGAGAAAGGTGATGCATGTATTCTTGTGGGATATGCAACTCAGTATAAGGGATATAGAGTGTACAACAAGAGAACAAAATTGATAGTCGAGACTATTCACATCCGATTTGATGAATTACAAGAAATGGCACTTGAACAAAACAGTTTAAGTCCCGATCCACAACGACAAACGACTTCCGTTCACAACCGCACGGAACTCGAAACTCAAGACCACAGCAATGAACCGTCAAGTTCAAAGCTGGTTCCACAAAGTGTTCAAAGAGCAGATATGACAGTCAACACGACAATTGAAGAGTTGGAAATGTTATATGGACCAATGTATGATGAATATTTCACGGGGGAGAAACACGAAGTCTTCCGCTAACACTCATGATAAGAATGATGATACCGATCATCGTCAACAAAAGGATACAACCTCATCTACTTCAACACGGGTTGCTGCAGATTTACCTCCTCAGAATATCACTTCAACAATCGATCCTACAACATCCACAACTACTGTCATTGCTCCAGAGAACACAAATCAAGCAGACAATGCATTATCTGATGAAGACGAATTTATCAACCCATACGGTACACCGGTACACGAAACTGGAGAGTCTTCTAGTCGCCATGTTGATCCGTTAAATATGCATACGTTCTACCAATGACATCCTTCAACACATCATTGGACCCGAGATCATCCTTTAGTTCAAGTAATTGGAAACCCTTCACAGCGTGTGCGTACAAGACGACAGCTTAACACCGATGGCGATGTTTGTATGTTCGCACTCGCTGTGAGTTCAACTGAACCAAAAAACATCAAAGAAGGCATGGTTGATCATGCTTGGATTGAATCGATGACGGATGAACTTCAACAATTTGAGAGACTTAAATTCTGGGAACTTGTTGACAGACCATACGATGTAATACCATTAAATCTTCGATGGATCTGGAAAAACAAGATGGATGAAGAGAACGCGATCATCAAGAATAAATCTAGGCTAGTGACTAAAGGGTATGGACAGAAAGAGGGTATTGATTTTGAAGAATCATTTGCACCAGTTGCTCGAATGGAAGCGGTCAGGATTTTCCTTTCTTATGCTGCACATAAGGGATTCATTGTCTATCAAATGGACGTAAAGACGGCGTTTCTTAACGATCCTTTGAAGGAAGAAGTCTATGTCACGCAACCGGAAGGATTCGTCAATCCTCATTATCGTGACAAGGTGTATCGTCTCCACAAAGCACTTTATGTTGATGACATTATTTTCGGGTCTACAAACCCAAAAATTTCAAAATGGTTTGAAAAAGTAATGCACAACAAATTTGAAATGTCTATGATGGGCGAACTAAAATTCTTTCTAGGAATTCAAGTTCACCAATCCCCAAGTGGTATCTTTATTAACCAAGCTAAGTATTGTCAAGAGATAATAAAAAAGAATGGTATGACATCATGTGGCCCCGTTGGGACACCATTATCAACCACATCCCTAGATGTTGATTTGGAGGGAGATGCCATAGATCAAACGAGATATCGTTCCATGATCGGCTCCCTTATGTACTTAACAGCAAGCCGACCAGATATATCACATGCTACGTGTTACTATGCACGATATCAAGCACGACCCACTGAAAAGCACCTCAAGGAGGTCAAATGGATCTTTTGGTACCTTAAGAATACCATTCATTTGGGACTCTGGTATCCGAGGGAAACTGGTATCTTTCTAACGACCTATTCAGATTCTGATCATGCAGGGTGTCTTGATACACATAAAAGTACTTCTGGTGGTGCACAATTTCTAGGTCAAGATAAGCTTGTGGAATGGTCTTCCAAGAAGCAGGATTGCACGTCACTGTCATCAGCCGAAGCGGAGTATGTGTCTCTATCTACGTGTTGTGCTCAAGTTCAATTGATGAGAACACAACTCACGGATTATGGCTTCCACTTTGATAAAGTACCTATGTACTGTGACTCAAAGTCTGCCATAGCCATCTCCCGCAATCCGGTACAGCATTCCCGCACGAAGCACATTGATGTCAGATATCACTTCATTAAGGAACAAGTTGAAAAGGGTATTGTTGAATTATACTTTGTTGGAACTGATTACCAATTAGCTAACTTGTTTACAAAAGCTCTTTCGAAAGAGAGGTTTGCGTATCTTGTTAGGCAAATTGGCATGAGATGTTTGACTCCAGCAGAACTGGAGATTCTGGCAAAGAAGCCTGCTTGATTCATCTATCAAACATCTACCTGTAAATATCTGTGAAAAAGAAAAATACAAAAATATAAAACATATAAAAGCAAAATACAAAATTAAAAAAAAAACTTTGAAAATCCAAAAATATTATTCTCGACATTTCTTTCAGTATCGATAATATGAACGTGCCTAGAAATGTCGCTCAATAACGACACGGGTGCGTACATAAAGCTCGAATAAAAGTAGTAAATATTTTTCAAAACATGTCATTTCTATTTTTAAAAGGAAAATGTCTATTTTGGACAATTTTTCCAACAACGGGTAGAGCAATCTATCTCGGGTTGAGCTTGTCACAAAACATTCAACGTTTTGAGCTCAACACTATGGCTTGTAATCACTTTCAGATTGCAACTCGAATCTAAATTCACGGGGGAGTGTACGCTTTTGTGCCCTTACCCTTAGCAAAAGAAGTTAAATCTTCTTACACTTGAGTGGATTCGTCAAGACATTCAAAGTATATGAACTCAAGTTTATGCTTTAGAAAACCTTTTCGCCAAAAAGAATTGATTTTTCAAAAAGCGTTGAACACAATTTTTTCAAGAATTTCTCAATGATATTCAAAATCTTTCAAAAATTGTGTGTTCAACAACTCCTATCCTCAAAAGTTTAATGTGGATCATATCCTCGTAATGACAATTCCATTTGATCAATTTTTGAGGGGGAGCGTTCCAAAATTCATGCTAAGTTTGACACATTCTTCTCCCGAAGATTTTCAAGACTATTTTTTCAAAATATATTTTAATCAAATTTGGTATCTCTAATATCAAAAGATTTTATATATTAGAGATAGGGGAGAAAATATGATTAAAATGTGATCTAAAGACTCAAGCACTCATAGTTACGATCAAATACCCACAACATCTTTAATTCACGACATTATTGGTGTCAAAAGGGTGGTTAGGTTTAAGTCCTATGATCCAACCAGAACCGGAGGGATCTTCCCAGGGACAATCCAATAGATCATTAGAAGTCCTTAGGAAAGATGGAGTAGAATGTGAACGAAGCTGAATGCCGACTAAGTACTGATGCTAGCACTGGAACAATCACAACAAGGTGCTAGTAATGATGTCTTGGTAAGCATTGAAGGGGTTGAAGAATGAAAAAGAAATGTAAGGATAAAGGGTGTAAAGAAAGAATCCCTCCATACAACTTAGGCAGAAACCGGGTCAACTCATCATGAAGACAAACTCATCATGGACCCAGTGATGTAATGCACAACCCCTCCCCAGCTGACTCAGGCTTCTCTCAAAAGAAGTTTGTTTTATTGTCATGGAGATCAACACGACTTCTATTGACTTTCTCACTTCGAGTTAGTTGATATTGAATAGGTGGAATCTGATCCAGCCTCCGACCACTAAAAGTGCACAAATCGAGTCTAGAGCCAATAGATCAATCAAATCTCGTTAGGACACACAGATGAAGATCAAGAGAGTCCTATGCTATATCCTTGTGATATTGCTAGAACACTCAGAGTGATACTACTTAGTATTCATAATGATGAGTGGAAATCCTTCTAGTGTTAACATTAAACAACACTACAGTAGGTCATATGCAAGATTCTTTATGAATTGAACATGTGTAAAATTGAAAAGCAACAGTGGTTTGATTCTGAATTGATTCAAACTCATTTCAGGTTTCTACGCAATATCTTTATGGTCTTGCCAGAACATTCAGAGCGATATTCATTAATATTCATAGTGAGGAATGGAAATCCTTCTAGCGTCGCCATCAAACAGCGCTACGGTAGGTGACTTGTGAGATTCTTATGAATCAAGCTTGTGTCAACTAGAAAGCAACAATGGTAAGATTCTTAATGAATCAAACTTGTTCCAGGAATTTGAATTGACGACTTTAATCAAGCGGATATTTATCCTATTGATTCACTCTTTATGTTCGCAGTCTTGCTTTGAGATGGTCGAGTAAAGAGAACGGCTAGTACAGCCGTGAAACCCTGTCAAGGAGGTTCTTAATTGAATCTACCTAATCACAGGTACGATATTTAATACTGTGTAACGGTCTTCACCGACCGGAGGTAAAACGCTACCGATTTAGGACGAATGTCAAAGCCATTCAGTCCGTGTCTATGTTTTGTCTCAAGAAGGTGACGTTACGGTGTACTCAGCAAAGTCAGAGATTCAAAACCACATACCCATGCCCAAAGACATTCAACAATCAAGAAAGCTAAAGACTTCCATAATTCTGACGATCAAAATCTTCCTTAACAATTAATGTAGAGGAATGACCTCTATTCAAAGGAGATTGTTAGCAAACTTTCAAGATGGTGCGAAGTATGAGCATGTGGATAAAGACACAAGATCGCAAGATGGCAAAGACAAGTCAAGGATAATTTGAAGATCTCAAGATAAAAGACCAAGTCGAAAGACAACGACAAAGGCTCAAAGATCACAACATGAAGGAACAACACTACTATTACACGTTCAAGACTCATTTATGATGAGATTCATAATCTCCATTGATATTCAAATATCAAAGAGGAATGACCTCACATAGGGGGAGATTGTTAGCCTCAAAATATTGAGTCAAACAAGAATGCTCGGGCATAGTTTATTATTGTAATATTCAAACATTGTAATAGTTAGTTAAATAGTCGTGGTTCACGGGCTTGGATTTAAGCTACTTAAATCCCAAAAGACAAGCCCGGTCCAAACAATATAGCCCATTATGGTTACATGTAAGCCCAACTATATAAGGCCCTTCCTAGCATGTTAGGAAGAGTGGATTGTTCATTTGTATTCTCACTCTTCTAATCTAATATCACCTAGTTTCTCCATCTTCTCTCTACTTTCTCTCACTACTTTCTCTCTCTAGAAATTCATATCTTTTCATCTATATTCTATCATTAATCATCTAATAACATGGGACAACAGAAAGATCTACTCCGAATTCACGATTACTACATATATAACGAACGCTTAATAAGTTGTTTGATTACCGTTTACTGTTTCTGATTCTTATCTGTTCGTAGTGTAATTTATTTATTCTTGATATACTGTATGTGTATAAACTGATAATCTGAATGTTCTAATATTTCTGATTAACATATTCCTGTTCTATTATTAATTTAACACGTATTCCTGTTCTATTATTGATTACGGTATAACACATATTCCGATGTTAAAATATTTCTATATTTAGTAACCTGTTAATAATAGAAAGTTTCCTGAATTAGAACGCTTCCAAAATGAATAAAATCACCCCTACTAAATTTTATAAAACTAATTTAATATAATAAATTTAATTTATCATACAAACTGTCACGAATAAAACTGCAGCAGAATTTAGTGTCGCTAAACTGTCGCTAATCCATATTAAAAGTCACTAATTTTCTGCCTGAAAGTACCCACTGATGTTACCTACTGCTCCAACTAATCTTAGTACATTTCCCACTGTTATTTTAATCCCAAACGCCCCTTTCTTGGTTAAATATCCATACCGAGAGCCTTAGGCTCTCGGGTTTCCCTTGGTTTTGCGATTTTACCCACTGATTATCAAATCCAAACGTACCCTTGTTAGCTAATCGTTCCCCTTGCTTGCTTTTGGTTTCGACTGGTCATACACAAAACACCACCGAGACATAAATGTCTCGGCTGTACATACCCAAGGCCCATCGAGAGTCTTCATGCTCTCGGTTTCCGTAACCAACCCAAGACCCGACTGATTTTTATTGATCTTTACATGTTTACTATATAACTCCTTTGTTTAGATTTTATAACAATACAATTCGTGGTCTAAAAGAGATTAAAGGAAAGGGTGGTACCGATATAAGCTTAAGGATGGATGATGAACACAACAATTGCTAGAAGAACAAAATCAAACCCGAATCCCTTTTTGGGTTGATCTACAAGGCATATGAAACCCTATTTCTCTTTTGTTTTTGACTTGTTAAAATGAAATGCACATAACTCCCCTTTTTTTGTTTCCTGTGTTTAGTTTTACAACGGGTCGGGCTCAAGCCCATTTCCTTTTTGTTTACTATATAATTCGCCCCCCCTTTACATATATATAAGTTTTCCAATTTTTCTTTTCGACACTAAAATTTATTCACGTATTTTCGCATATAATTCTCGCGTTTTTATTTTTCTAAAACGAAATAATATTTCTGCTCCGATAAATATTTTTTTGAGTAATTAGTCGTAATACTATTTCTGATTTGATAACTATTTTACTGAATAATTTGTTGTAGTAATAATTTATTTAAACTGAGGCAGCGTATTTAATATTCTGGAATTTTTAACTACGGGTTTTATACATAAACATAAGGAAAGAAGTTTGGAAGATTTCGGAACACCCCTAAGGGGTGTTAGGCGACCGAAATATGGGCTCAAGGGGGGGGGGGGGGGGGGGGGGGGGGGGGGGGGGGGGGGGGGGGAGGGGGGGGGTGGGGGGGTGGGGGGGGTGGGGGGGGGGGGGGGGGGGGGGGGGGCATTTGTTGCCTTTTATTTATCTTGGGCTATAAGGATTTAGGCCTATAAATACACCTCTTAACTCCTCATAATTCATACAACAATAATCTTTCTCCCCTCTCTCTCCTTTGGGTCGATTGCAACACTAAAACCACAAAGGGTTTCGGTTGGTTTTCTTGGTTGATCGATTGTATACTTGATCTAGTCCTAGACCCTCTCTAGGGTTGTTGGGTAGATCAATTACAAGCGTCGTAGCTCGGTTTTCACGTGCTAGAATCACGGTTAGCTCGTTGTATTACGTGTGTAGAAGAACGTAATATAGTCTTACTTTAGACTATATCTTGGTATATATGGTTTAAACCCGAATCGGTGATTTGTTCTTCGTCTTGTGGAATTGCTTTAGCATAAAGGTATGTAACCCTAATTCGATTAATTATAATTGTGTTATTAATTATGATCTTGTTAAATCGCTTCCGCTATATGTGTTTTGATCTCGTTTAGGGTTTTATATAACTGTTATGATATCAATCAACCTTCACATATGACATTAGTATTAAATCAGACTTAAGTGTTAAATCACATATGATATTAGTTTTAAATTACATATTAGTGTTGAATTACATATGATTTTTGTGTTATATATGTGAGAACCCGTACTTTCCCAGCATTATTTTATTCTTTTTATTCGTGCTTCTTGAATTTTCTAACGTATTACGTTTTCTTGTATTGCTATATGTAAATCCTGAGATTTTTAAAATTATACTTTTAAGTATTTTTCTGATCATCTATAAATATTTTGTATGGAATTATAAAATTTTTATTTTA
Organism: Glebionis coronaria; assembly: GCA_025667525.1. Classification (NCBI taxonomy): domain Eukaryota; kingdom Viridiplantae; phylum Streptophyta; class Magnoliopsida; order Asterales; family Asteraceae; genus Glebionis; species Glebionis coronaria. The sequence continues at coordinate 199,263,715 of CM046875.1, forward strand.
TTTTTCCATATTTAATTAAAATCAAAGTTTTTGATTTAAAATCACCCGTGTGCGTTTTACAACGAGTTTATTCAAAATCAATGCACAATGAGAATTCCTAGTGATCGCGATACCGACGGATGCCCAAAAGTTTACGTTTATTTATCGATTATTTCGATAATTAATATTTCGAACGATTTCGTTTTAATTACGTATTAAGTCGTGTCGGGAAATCATATAATCATTTTTATGATGCATTGTAACTTTTGAAAAGTATTTTTACGAAACCCGAGCCCCGTATTTCATTATTTACCAATGACCATTTTCTACCCATTAATACTATTAATTGTTTTTAAGTCCACAAGTTTCAAACTTGGCAACATTGGTCCCTCCACTTAAACTACCATATATAAAGCCTTTTTCTTCCATTTTCTCACACACAACACATAACTTCATAAAAAAATGCATTATCTCCCACCCCCTTGTTCTTGCCGTGACATCTCAACCAAAAACACCCCTGGATCCTCAATTTTTAACATGATTTACACAAAACAAAAATTAGACCCAACTCTAAAATGTTCTTGTGATTCTAATGATACTAAATTTGTACACATGCATCAAGTTTTTATAAACTTATGATTTCATGGTTGTATGATGTTTTAATCATCATGCATGTGTTGTTTTTGGTAAGATTGTGTTGTTTTGATCATAAAAAGTCTTGTTTTTAATCTTTGATTTTTGTTAGATTTTGCATACAAGTGTTTTTAGGAGTGTTTGGTTGATGGGTATGATATTAGAGTCATTATATAGGTATGGCAATGATTGGTTTTGGTTGAAAAATGGATTTGACTTGTTTTCTAAAAGGCTATTTTGGGACAGCAGGTCCATATCAGAATTTTCGTGGGTTTAAGGTCTGATAAAGGCTAAGTTTATTTGATTTTATTGTAGTGTTTTCCGAGACGGTCGTGTTGGTATAAGATAGAGCTTATAACTCTTTACGAGTCAAAAGTTATGCTAGTTTTAGTTTTCGTGTACCGGGAGACACAAGTCGGCACAATCCGAAATTGTGGCTGATTTTGGGTCGACTCTCGGGGACTTTAGGCTTGGTTAGATAAATGTAACTACTGGTTTTCAAATTTAACAAACTGAGTTTGATGAGTCTAGTAGTGGTTTCAAATGACGGATTGTCGATTTAGTACTTTTAAAGTGGTCCAAACGGTTTTACAAAACAAGTATACAAATCTGTCCCAAAATTTGAAGTCGAGTAAAGTGTCGAGCTGATGGATTTTAAAGTGTGAACTTTGGCTCAAATTTTGGTGAGGTCTTATACAGGTTATAAGTGACCTTGACACCAATTTTCATCTAAAACGGACAAGTCTAGATAGGGTAGATCGGTGTGTACATTCAGGGTTTACTTGCTGATTTTTGTTTTGGACACATAGTTTAATGCTTGTGCTGCGTGAGTTTGAGTATTCACCATCGGACATGGTTACTTACTCAAGTTCTTAGTAATTATATAAATGACTTAGCTACTGGTCCAAATAAAGTAAAGGGATAGTTTGACTTGCGTTGACTTGTGACGGGTCGACTTCAAGTGTACAAGTGTTTAAACGAGTAACGTTGGATAAATGGATTTATTTGGTTCGTGTCAATGGTTTTGAAAACATGAATACTTTGAAAATAGTTGAGTTATATTATATTTGGTACATATCGATATTTGAATTCGAGTCTTAACGCGCGCCTTATTTTGATAGGTTGCGGTTTTCGTGTTTCCCCGGGCATCCATACCGTCGGTGATCGTCTCACTACCATTGTTTCTACTCAGTTGCTGGGTACCGTGATTGACTTACCTCGTGGAAAAGGTGAGTTCATATCCCCTTTTACTTGTACATGGTTTCTAAACACGGGGTGAGATTTTACATGGTGGAACACAACCATTTAAAGACTGTGTGCTATCCTCAACTTGTATGCTATCCAGAAATTGTATGCTTTCCAGAACTTGAGGATTTCCAACTGATTTCATTGATATTATTGCTTTTAATCTTTAGCCTTAAGTTACCTCTCATTGATCATGAACCCTTTATTAATCCTGCTACCAAGCGCGAATGTTGTGGGTGGATCCATCGGGATTGACTATCCCCGTCCCGATTACCTTGACGCACTAATATTTGTTTATCACTTGAGTATTTAGGCTGAATACTGACTAGAGGAACTTACACTGAGTTAAGCTTCGGTTCATGAACTAAACAGCAATAATAATGTTTTGGACTATGGTTATCGTACGTAACCATTTTCCCCTATTTCTTGTTTACAAATGAAGGCTTGTGTTCCACATCCTTATTGCTAAACCTATGAATTTCACTCAACTTTGTGTTGACGATTTTACATGTTTAATCTCAGGTATTATTACTTCGCTTTGCTTGGATGGGAGCCCGCGGGATATTATGACAGCTTGGAGATTTCTGTGATGATTTTATAAGACTGTTTTTAGTAAAAACTGTCATGAGTTTATTCTATCTTTTGGGCAACTTTATGTTATAAATCGAGACGAAATAATATAACTATCCGCTTCTAAACTCTGCGACCTATGTTTAAAAACACTGACCTATTATGATGTAATGCACATGTTTTTATTTCGTCAGCTTTGTATGAACTGTAATTCATTGTTTCTTGTACTATGACGTGTTACCCCCTCGTTGCCTAGTTGTTCCATGGCAGATTTCGGGGGTCTCACAGATTGGTATCAGAGCGATGGTTATAGGGAACTGAGTCATTTTTAAAAAAACTTAGTCTATAACCAAAAGTTCAAAAATTTCAGGTTTTAAGTGTCAAACACAAAATCTGCCATTGTTGTTCGATATCTGCGCGGATAACTCTTTAATCCTTATTATTTACTTTTAATTATCGTTGTAGTATTTTCATCTCCTGATTACATGTTGAAATATTACATTACCTTAATGGCGATAATTACTATGTCTTTACAAAGCCTATGTGCTTCATGAATTATCATTGAATGTTACTGTGTTACATCTGCCTATACTATATTTCTTGAATTCTTGTTCTTGTGAATTGATCTTATTGCAATGATATTATATCGTTATGATGTTACATACTTGTATTCAGAGCGCGTATGCTGCTGACTTTTCATACTCATTTTTCTGAGTACTATTGCTATTTTATTTATGCGTGATACGACTGATTTCATATGATCGTTCGTTTTGAATCATCTGTTTTTCTCTACTCGCTGCTACATGTTGTGCATACTCTCGTGATACCATTGTTCGAAATTGAAGAAGTGTTGTTTTCGATGAAACTCCTTATTTTCATTTTACTACCGTGCGTGTTGCTTTCATTGTTTAATTCTTTTAAGATATCTATTTAGATATCCAATTTGCTTGCTGACCATTTGTGATTAAATGTCTTGAAATTTAGTCTATAGACCATTGTGTAGCTCAATGTGTCTCCCAAAAAGACTAAAAGACATCGTGTGAGTCACACATCTCGAAGAATTCGTTGAATCAGTATTGAATAATATCGTGGGTTTCCGTAATCTTGATTGGCCTTTACGCCACCGTTTTACATGACATTTGTACATGGACTACATTTTATTTTATTGATCACTCTACGTTTCGACTTCAACTTACAACATCCGTTGTACCTAAACACATGATCGTCATTTATTATGTGACGATTGTTTGGAATACGATCCTACTTGTATCCTCCCTTTTTCATTAAACCTCCTCGCCTTAGGAGTGTGACTTGTTAATATTTTATTTCTTTTTCGGTATGTCTTGTGATTATGGAAAAAATCACACCGCCAAAATACCTTCCTGCATTGCATCTTGAAATTGAAGACACAGATGTTATGCGTCGTTTTTTATCTCTCAGATTATCGTTGGCATTCTTGAATAATTTCCATACTGTGTTTTCTTTACATGATTAATTATACAGTTGATCTTCTTTCGTCTTTATGGAATCCACAAGTCTTGTGTGTACATTAATTCTGAGTTATTGTGAAATTTGGGTTTAATTTCAAACTTTGTCGAAAAATATACTTTGTACAGAAACTTTACAAGAAATTTAATAGTGTCGAGAAAATATTTTTATAACTTAGACATAAAAATATATATTTCTACCTGTGGATATGTACGTTTAGGATATAATATTTTACCAGTAAATATTTAAAATCGAGCAAGTTACGCTCATTTGAGATTGTAAAATATAAGAAGTTATTTTCTGAATGATTCTAAAATATCATTTTGCTGACAGATTTAATGCAAGGGCATTTTCGTCCATTTTTAATCCGTTTCAAGTCTTGAGTAAAACTAGAAAGTTGTTCAAAACATCGTTTTACACCAAATTGCACTAGACTTTGAATCTTAAAAATATCGTTTAGCCAATTAATGGGTCTGGTCAAACCCAAAAAGTCAAAGTTGACTGAAAAAGGGACAAACATGATAAAATTTAAAAATAATATGGATTGAAGCGTTTTTGAGTTCGTTTGAGCTCGTAAAACTTTAACTAATGATATTTTGCAAACTAAAAGCAATGATTGCGTTTGAACAAGTATAAAATAGTACCTTTGAGTTCGGTCATACATATACATAGATCGTGAACTTTTGAAACTCGGTAACTTCCTAATATAGAAACTTTTCGGAGTGATTGTACTATTTGTTAACTGATACCATACTTTCTTAAAGGTATATTATTGTCAAATTAATCACGATGTGCACACATACGGATTCCTTTATCTTTCTTTTATATATGACTTATTTGTCATTCTACATTGTCTTTCTTTGCTTCTATCGTACCACTGATTTAGACTGAGGTTGAAGTTCTTATTTTCATCGTTCGTTATCATTTTGGCACGTGTCTCTTGACGATTCCTGCTAAACCTCTTGAAACCTTAGCACCTTGTAACCATTTCATTGATTGCCTTGAACTACCCTTTATTACCCTCATGTAACCCACTCGCTATTTTATAAGTTACCATATAAGCTCAAACTGGTATTGTTTGCGAAACGTGTTACAAAATGTTCCACTTGGACTTTACAAATTACTTGAAGGTTATCTTATAAAATTAATTTCTATTAATTTTAGAATGTATTTTCACAATTTATTCTACTTTGGTCTTATGAAGAACGCTTGTAACAAAACAGATTGTTGAATTAAATATCTAGCCAGTAACTTAGTGGCAAAAAGTTTCATATGTTATTTGGATTCCTGTTTTTACAAATGCTATTATATACATATTTTAAATCATATGATATGTAATACTGGTTTGACGAAGCTGAGCATCGCATTGCTAGTCCTATATTATGCATGGCCTGATCACCTATGCTTAATTTAGAAGGAGCCATGCAAGCCAAATAGTAGTCGCCCTAAATATTTGACCAACAATCAACTTTTTAATATGTTCCTTAAAAATTTAGATAAATAAAATTTAGAAAACTTCTACTTCTTATGCGAGAATCAACAATTCGCAACATACTCATATAAACCCTTATCTTTTCTTGAATAAAGTACGTGTCTCAAGCACAGATTTCCTTACTTAGCGATCTTTGCTTTACTTGTTACCTCATCATCCTTATGATACAATTTTCGTTACCTTTTGCCTAAATTGTTACCATTGATACCAGACTTGAAAGCTTCAACGTTATTATGCTTCTACATCAATCGACCTTCTCCGTCTCTTTTGGCAGACCTTCGAAACATCTCTGGACGCGGATAATGATTTATGACTGGAAGTGACCAATGATTGCGTGTATTTGTCATGATGTGTGTTAGACTTTTTTGTCTTGAAATTCATTCGTACGAATCATGTGTTGATTTCGCCTTTCATTGCTAATGTTGTTCATCTTACTGGAATTACTATCAAGTAACTTTTTAATAATTTTCCTTGATTCGAAAATTCGTTGTGTGACTTTTCTCTTTCGATCGTATGTCGACCACCGAGAACTTAATAAGCCGTTATTGGTGTCACCAACTGCACTCAAGAAGCGATGACTTGCTACAATCATTTGTTTCTTATTATTTTTATCATTGACACGATTGTTCTATCACGTTTGTTAAGAATTGATACGATTTTTGGTTTTATTCCCTTGTGTTATCCCTCGCATGAAGATTGTTGACCTTTATATTTTTCATATTCGTTTTTTTCTTGTCACCTTTTGAAAACAAGAAAATGTTACGTGTTTACCATTTGATACCTTAATCACTTTCTTGAATTTATAAAAAAATTATTATTAATTTTTAAGAACGTTTTATACATTTTATCAAATGTTTAAATTACCAAAATAATTGTTTCAAGTTAAGTACTGGATCTATACATCCTCTCTGGTAAATTTATAACTAGTATTTAAAAAGGATATCAAGCTGTATCTTTTAAAGTATTTGATTATATCGTACTTTACTGTCAATATAATGAAATTATTAAATTAATTTATCATTTCTAACAATGATTCTAAATAACCTTGAAAATCTGATTTTCTCTAAAGGTAACGATAAACTTGAGTTTCTAACAGAAATTTCATACAGTCACCCGAAAAGCTCTTAAGCTGATCAAAATAACTATTTGAACTGAGTTACTTTTACCTTGAAGTCCTGATCAAGAAAAAGATTTGACAACTGTTTACCCACTCATTTTATATAGAGTTTGATTTTTATATCACTACATCTGGTAAAATTTTCTTTTAATCAAGAAAATATATAAACTGAGTTTTAAAGTAATACCAAAATACTAGACAACCGACTATGACAACTTGTATCCTAAATGATCATATGTAATTCATTTTTCCCTTCTATTTCCGTTGTAACTATATTCTTACATTTTAAGATTGTCATGTTTTACAGTTGCACGATTTGCGACCCCTTGTTGATTTATAATTTTGATTCATCTTAACGCACCTTGTCCATTTAAACGATTATCATGTTCATTCAATCTTTTGAATATTTCTCCGTACTAAAGCATAGTGAATTCTAACTGTTAAGATTCGTCGTGGTACGGAAATTACCTAGGAAGCAATGAATTTTGTTCTACACTTTGTACCTCCTCTTGTTTGCATCTTCTACTGTTTCCAGGAGAACTCTGGGGACCAGAGTTCCTTTAGGGGGAAGACTGTGAGAACCCGTACTTTCCCATCATTATTTTATTCTTTTTATTCGTGCTTCTTGAATTTTCCAACGTATTACGTTTTCTTGTATTGCTATATGTAAATCCTGAGATTTTTAAAATTATACTTTTCAAGTATTTTTCTGATCATCGATAAATACTTTGTATGGAATTATAAAATTTTTATTTTATTTTTCCATATTTAATTTAGATCAAAGTTTTTGATTTAAAATCACCCGCGTGCGTTTTACAACGAGTTTATTCAAATTCAATGTACAGCGAGAATTCCTAGTGATCGCAATACCGACGGATGCCCAAAAGTTTACGTTTATTTATCGATTATTTCGATAATTAATATTTTCGAACGATTTTGTTTTAATTACGTATTAAGTCGTGTCGGGAAATCATATAATTATTTTTATGATGCATTGTAACTTTTGAAAAGTATTTTTACGAAACCCGAGCCCCGTAAATATTTTCAATATTTACCAATGACCATTTTCTACCCTTTAAAACTATTAATTGTTATTAAATACACAAGTTTCAAACTTGGCAACATTGGTCCCTCCACTTAAACTACCATATATAAAGCCTTTTTCTTCCATTTTCTCATACACAACACATAACTTTATAAAAAAATGCATTCTCTCCCACCCCCTTGTTCTTGCCGTGACATCTCAACCAAAAACACCCCTTGATACTCAATTTTCAACATGATTTACACAAAACAAAAATTAGACCCATCTCTAAAATATTCTTGTGATTCTAATGATACTAAATTTATACACATGCATCAAGTTTTTATAAACTTATGATGTCATGGTTGTATGATGTTTTAATCATCATACATGTGTTGTTTGTGGTAAGATTATGTTGTTTTGATCATAAAAAGTCTTGTTTTTAATCTTTAATTTTTGTTAGATTTTGTATACAAGTATTTTTAGGAGTGTTTGGTTGATGGGTATGATATTAGAGTCATTCTATAGGTATGGGAATGATTGGTTTTGGTTGAAAAATGGATTTGACTTGTTTTCTAAAAGGCTATTTTGGGACAGCAGGTCCTTATCACAATTTTCGTGGGTTTAAGGTCTGATAAAGGCTAAGTTTATTTGATTTTTTGTAGAGTTTTCCGAGACAGACGTTTTGGTATAAGATAGAGCTTATAACTCTTTAATAGTCAAAAGTTATACTAGTTTTAGTTTTCGTGTACCGGGAGACGCAAGTCGGCACAATCCGAAATTGTGGCTGATTTTAGGTCGACTCTTGGGGACTTCAGGCTTGGTTAGATAAATGTAACTACTGGTTTTCAAAGTTTACAAACTGAGTTTGATGAGTCTAGTAGTGGTTTCAAATGACGGATTGTCGAGTTAGTACTTTTAAAGTGGTCCAAACGGTTTTACAAAACAAGTATACAAATCTGTCTTAAAATTTGAAGTCGAGTAAAGTGTCGACCTGATGGATTTTAAAGTGTGAACTTTGGCTCAAATTTTGGTGAGGTCTTATACAGGTTATAAGTGACCTTGACACCAATTTTTATCTAAAGCGGGCAAGTCTAGATAGGGTAGATCGGTGTGTACATTCGGGGTGTACTTGCTGATTTTTGTTTTGGACACATAGTTCAATGCTTGTGTTGCGTGAGTTTGAGTATTAATCGTCGGCATGGTTACTTACTCAAGTTCTTAGTCATTATATAAATGACTTAGCTACTGGTCCAAATAAAGTAAAGGGATAGTTTGACTTGCGTTGACTTGGCGTCTTATGACGGGTCGACTTCAAGTGTACAAGTGTTTAAACGAGTAACGTTGGATAAATGGATTCATTTGGTTCGTGTCAATGGTTTTGAAAACATGAATACTTTGAAAACAGTTGGGTTATATTATATTTGGTACATATCGATATTTGAATTTGAGTCTTAACGCGCACCTTATTTGATAGGTTGCGGTTTTTGTGTTTCCCCGTGCATCCAGATCGTCGGTGATCGTCTCACTACCATTGTTTCTACTCAGTTGTTGGGTACCGTGATTGACTTACCTCGTGGCTAAGGTGAGTTCATAGCCCCTTTTACTTATACATGATTTCTAAACACGGGGTGAGATTTTACATGCTGGAACACAACCATTTAAAGACTGTGTGCTATCCTCAACTTGTATGCTATCCAGAAATTGTATGCTTTCCAGAACATGAGGATTTCCAACTGATTTTCATTGATATTATTGCTTTTAGTCTTTAGCCTTAAGATACCTCTCATTGATCATGAACCGTTAATTAATCCTGCTACCAAGCGCGAATGTTGTGGGTGGATCCATCGAGATTGACTATCCCCGTCCCGATTACCTTGACGCACTAATATTTTTTTATCACTTGAGTATTTAGGTTAAATACTGACTAGAGGAACTTACACTGAGTTAAGCTTCGGTTCATGAACTAAACAGCAATAATAATGTTTCGGACTATGGTTATCATACGTAACCATTTTCCCCTATTTCTTGTTTACAAATGAATGCTTGTGTTCCACATCCTTATTGCTAAACCTATGAATTTCACTCAACTTTGTGTTGACGATTTTACATGTTTAATCTCAGGTATTATTACTTCGCTTTGCTTGGATGGGAGCCCGCAGGATATTATGGAAGCTTCGAGATTTCTGTGATGATTTTATAAGACTGTTTATAGTAAAAACTGTCATGAGTTTATTCTATCTTTTGGGCAACTTTATGTTATAAATCGAGACGAAATAATATAATTTTCCGCTTCTAAAACTCTGGGACCTATGTTTAAAAACTCTGACCTTTTATGATGTAATGCACATGTTTTTATTTCGTCAGCTTTGTATGAACTGTAATTCATTGTTTCTTGTACTATGACGTGTTACCCCCTCGTTGCCTAGTTGTTCCATGTCAGATTTCGGGGGTCTCACAATATCATATATGTTTTTATACGAAAATTCAAATTAGTGTTATATCATATATGATTTATTCATGCAAGTTTCAACCAAAAAAACATGTAAATACAGAGAAAAAAATTGTTGAAAGTATATTAGAGTGCATATCTATAAAATATAATTAAATGATTGTTGTAATGTTAAATTTTTTTAGCTTAAATATTAGCGGTTTAAGAGACATTAACGTTTGAAAAATGGGTGAAAATAAGTTTTGGGTTTAATCTCATCCACTGGATCAAGATGATGATGAACGATGGAGATTAGTCAATTTGTATCCAAATAAAGTTTGGTATCTATAGAAACGGTAGACGGGGTGAATACATTTCTTATTAGGATTTAAAAACATTTTCGTATAATCCACTAGCTGTGGTTCAATAAACATGACCACAGTTCTTTATCAATAAAGAGTTGCGGGTTCAGTTAAAGAACCGCCAACAGTGGACGAAAAACATTATTACCTTTTAAAATCTTAACAGTATTTTGTATCAAATTCCCGATCAAGCTTGACTTAGCATGAGATGTGTTTGTTGTTTATAATGACAATAAAGAACAAGTAAAGAAACAAATAAACACATCAAATCAAGAGTACATCAAGCAATAGTCACATACATACTAAGCCTTAGCTTTTCCTCAACTAAGATGTTTAGACTAAAGGATGCACACTTGACCATAATCTAAACATGAGGCACACACGTACTAAGCCTTTACTTTTTCGCAACTTAGATGTTTAGATTATGAGATGCGCATAAAGACACACAACACAGGTATGCAACTATAAAAGTAAGACATAAATGTAAAGACGTAAATGTAATGAGAAAGCTAATCGACATGATGATTTATAATGGTTCGGTCACGAAGCTTCTCTTCGCCCCCTCCACTCCTCGAGTACCCTACTCGAGAGTTACTTCACTAGTAAACAGGCTCATTTTAAGGCGGAGAAAACCATACACGTCGCATACATCAGTTACGAACACTAAGCTAGATGTCGAGTCCTAATCTTAGGTAGGACCAATCTACACACGTTGCCTACTTCCTGTTTACCGACATAAGGATAGATTTCGACTTCTAAACTTAGGTGGAACCAATCTACACCCATCACACCATTGGTTATGTTATATGGCCCAACATAACAAACCTTGTATTTTATTTCCTAAAAACCTAAGCCAACTAGTCTAGATCCAAATATACATACCACTTAGATCTAGTACACTAACGTTATATCCAAGAATAAACATAACTTGGATTTACACTCCTAAGACCTAATCCAAGGATAACCATCACTTGGATCTACTACCCTTACAACACATCCAAGTGTACGTACCCACTAAGATCTATTACATATACATCAAGTCCAAGTATACACTGTAGCGCCCCCAAATTTACACAATGCAGTGGAATGTCACTTTGGCGCTACTTCATAATCACAAGCACATGTACAAAGAGAACGACTCAAAAAGAGGCGTTTGAACAGTTTAATTCATTCGATAATTTAAAATCAGAGTTTACAAGCGGGTCCCTACAATAATGTAATAATAAACAGTGTCAAAAAGTTTATCGAATGGTAATTAATATTTTGTTGCCTTTTTAATATCCAGTGCGACTCCATGCTCTAGTTGCTCGACCTGAATACCTGAGAAATACATGTTAAAACGTCAACACAAAAGTTTAGTGAATTCATAGGTTTGCAAACAAAAGCAGTGGACCACAAGATTTTAGTATTCAGATTGCAAAAGTCAGATAGCATCAATTATGCATTTAGCTCATGAAACCGAAACGTTTGACGGTTTATAACGTTCATAACCATTACACAAAACCCTAAACGAGATCAAATCACACATATAGCGGAAGAGTTTTAACAAGATCATAATAACACAATTATAATTAATCGAATTAGGGTTACATACCTTTACGCTAAAGCAAATCCACAAGATAAAGAACGAATCACCAATTCGGGTTAATAACGAATACTACCAAGATATAGTCTAAAGTAAGATTATATTACGTTCTTGTACACACGTAATACAACGAGCTAACCGTGATTCTAGCACGTGTAAACCGAGCTTCTACGCTTGTGGAAAAATCTACCAAACAACCCTACAGAGGGGCTAGGACTAGATTATAAGTAAAATCGAAAGAACAAGAAAATCAACCGAAACCCTTTGTGGGTTCCTTCTTGCGATCGACCAAAGAGAAGAGGAAGAGAGATTGTGTGTTGAATTATGAGGGTGGGGGGTTGTTTATATAGACCTAGAATTCTTGTAGCCCAAACTGTGAGAACTCGTACTTTTCCCAGTATGATTTTATTCTTTTATTCGTGCTTCTTGAATTCTCCAACGTATTACATTTTCTTGTATTCTTATATGTAAATCCTGAGATCATGATAATCTTAATAAATTATACTTTTTAAGTATTTTCTGAATCATTGATAATACTTTACTTGGAATTATAAAAATTTTATTTTATTTTTCCATATTTATTTAAATCAAAGATTTTGATTTAAAATCACCCGCGTACATTTTACAACGAATTTATTCAAAATCAATGAACAACGAGAATTCCTAGTGATCGTGATACCGACGGATGCCCAAAATTTTACATTTCATTATCGATTGTTTCGATAATTAATATTTTTGACGATTTCTGTTTAATTACGTATTAAGTCGTGTCGGGAAACCATATTATCATATTTATGATGCATTTTAACTTTTGAAAAGTATTTTTACGAAACCCGAACCCCGTAAATATTTTCAAATTGTTTATACCCTTTAAACTATTAAATTTCTTTTAGGTCCAAAACTATTCCATATTTGCAACTTCTACCCTAACCATGCTATATAAACAAAAAATTTACCAACTCCACTCATTTCCTTCTCATAAAAACACACACAAAAATTTTGTATCATCCCTCCCTCTCTCTCTTAAAAATTCCGCCACCCCTCTACCACATAAACCACCAAAAATCTTGGTTTTTATCATTATTTAGCCTAAACTAATTTAAGACCCAACCTTAGAGAATGTATTAAACATTTCCACGCCTTTAAGAGACTCTATACGCATAACCCATGGGTACAAGAGCCTTCCCCTAGAGTTTAACGACAAGATTCGTCTTGTTGACGCACTTCCATTGGATATGTGCGATTTTAACATGATATTGGGCATGGACTGGCTATCTAAACCTCACGCCACCATTGACTGCCATACATATCGGGTCATCTTCGGTGATGTAAATGCACCAGAGTACATTCACAATGGGTTCGTACCCGGAAGGTTTGTACAAATAATTTCGACCTTGCAAGCACGTGCACTACTGTCACATGGTTGTGAGGGCTATATTGCTACTGTTCATGACTTGGAGGCTGAATCTCCATCTATCCAGAATCAGTCGATCGTGTCAAAATTCCCAGACGTGTTCCAGAAGAACTCCCGGGCATACCACCTGCTCCTGAAGTGGAGTTTAATATTGAGCTCATCCCAAGAGCTGAGCCAATTTCCAAGGCTCCTTATCGCATGGCTCCCATAGAGCTGAAGGAGTTAAAGGAAAGACTGCGGGAACTGTTAGAACGCGGTTTCATTCGACCTAGTGCTTCTCCATGGGGCGCACCTGTTCTGTTTGTAAAGAAGAAGAACAACAACATGCGTCTATGCATAGATTGTTAGCCTCAAAATATTGAGTCAAACAAGAATGTTCGGTCATAGGTTTATATTGTAATATTTATTAGAACGTTGTAATAGTTAGTTAAAATAGTCGTGACATTACGGGCTTGATGGTTAGCTTAAAATGCCTCTTTCAAAGTACTAAGCATTTGTTAAGCCCGGCCCAAAACTATATAGTCCATTAGAGAGCCCGCATGTGGGTGGACCATATAAGCACCCTCATAGCATGTTAGGAGGGTGGATGTTCTCATTTTTTCTTAATCTAATCTCACCAAGTTAATCACCTCCTTCTCTCTACTTTCTCTCTCTAGAATCCATCTTATTTTCTTCTTTATTTCTATCTTATATCATCTAAATCTATGGGACAACATTTGCTATCAATCGCCACGGGGTAGATTTGTGATTGGTTGTTGTTATTGATTTGATTTGTGTGATTTAATCCAAAATCATCACGAATTATTTTTTAGTGTTTTTTGAGCTCTAAATCTTGATTTAAATCTCCTACAAAGTTGTGGTAGGGATTTAGATTAGTTATTGTGGTTAAAATCACATTTTTTGGGCGTTTTGGATTAATTTTGGGTTACGGTTTCTAAACAGTTGGTTCATTTTTTTAGCTTTGAGGATTGGTTGTTATACCTTTCGTAAAAGGGTTTTAGAATTAGTCTGAATGTTGCCTTTCGTAAAAGGGTTTTAGGATTCATTGTTACGAAGGCTTTAGTTACGAAAGCTGGACTTCCGAAAGCTAATTGGTACGAAAGGTTTCATCGAAAGGTTTCTACGAAAAGATTCTTCGAAAGGATTCTTCGAAAGGTTTCATCGAAAGGTTTCTACGAAAAGATTCTTCGAAAGGATTTTTGTTACGAAAGGATTTTAGCGAAAGAGCTACGAAAGGTTTAAGTTCCTTCGAAAGGTATCTACGAAAGGATGGTTATACGAAAGAATTTTGGTTACGAAAGGATTTCACCGAAAGAGATACGAAAGGATTTTGGTTACGAATGGATTTTGGCTACGAAAGGATTTTGGCTACGAAAGGATTTTGGCTACGAAAGGATTTTGGTTACGAAAGATTTTTTCCACGAAAGATTTCTACGAAAGCTTGTTTCAACGAAAGCTTTTATTCTACGAAACCTTATTCTTACGAAAGCTTTCTACGAAAGCTTGTTTCAACGAAAGGTTGTTTCTACGAAAGCTGTGATCAACGAAAGTTTGGTTTCTACGAAAGGTTGATTTTTTACGAAAGTGAAAATTTTTAACCAAGTGTTTCTGCCTTTGAATTTTTGGTTTCTTGTGAAGACAATTAATAGGGGATGTCAACATTTTTCTTCGACAACAACAATCACACCATGTCTAAGATCCGAAGTCACTTCATCAACCAAGACACCTTCATCATGGAAAATAGCAATGAGTGTTCAGTTGTGACAACTCTTGAGATGGAAAAATTACAACAACGGACACGCTTCTTGAGAGATAAATGCATGGAAAGTTTGAGAATACTTAAATCATCGTTTGAGAGCCTTTCAAAAGTCCTGCTAGACTTAGGTGAATCCACTGGCACGTTCATAAGAGCTTTCACACAAACCATGAAGAAACTTGTGGCACAACTCACCAAAGAACGACTTTTGGGGAGTGAATGCAAGATCACCTTCACTGAACTCAAGACGACATTTGAAAAGAATTTTGATTCAGAATTTCTCATGTCTTCGAGTACACAGGGATGCTTCATGAGGCATCATAAAAATGCTCAAACGTTCAAAGACCTGATCCCAAGTAACATCAAATCCATTGAAACCTATGTCCACAGAATAATAATTCACGAACAAGAGATATATAAAAGGTTCATAGCAAGTGGTGGTACAATATCGGGTCAGGAGAATGAACGCTGCATATCACGGAACAAAAGCATGGTTCGTAGGATCATCATACCATACATGGGAAAGAATGCAGCAGCACTGGCACACAAGACATCAGTTCTGAGACTGTCATCAGCAATACACCTTCCTATGATAATGGCCCTGTTTATGATTTTGAGCCATTGGAAGAGGTACACAATGATGAATATAACGTGTTTGCCAATGATAATACGCATGAGCATTGTGATCAAACTCAAACCCTTATTAACACATGTATGACGAAAAAGGTTGATAGCAATACCATACCCGATTCCTCAGACACATGCAATAATGAGTCTGACGATGATCAACATGCAAATGAGTATGATGATGAGGAGCGTATTGCGCTTGCTAATTTAATTGCTACTTTACAAAAAGATGTCAAAGAAACTAGAAAGAGTCAAAAGAAATTAAAGAAGGCAAACGCTACGCTCACTCAAAATTTTGAAGAATGCAAAGCTGCTCTAATTAACTCTAGTGAGACCATTGATAGCTATAGAGCTCAGCTTCTTCAAAAGACCAATGAGATTGAGGGGTACAAAGGGTGTTTAATTAATGTCAAAAAGGATGATTTTCAACAGAAATATAACGAAACTCTTAAGCTTCTAGAACAAGAGAAACGTAATTATAACACTTCTTTGAGAACTGAACGTCACAAAACGTATCTTGCTACCACTAAAGTCAATGAGCTAAATCAAGTAAATGGTTTTATCCAAGAGAATAAAACTAAACTTGTTAATGAAAAGAAAGATGTGGTTGAAAAGATGGAAAAGGATTTCAAAACAAAACAAGCGAATGACATCGACAAAATGGTGGAACTTAAAACTCAAATTGATTTTTACAAGAAAATTATTTACCAAACTAATCAATCAATTCAAACAATGATAATGATGGCACCCCGTTCGTTCTTCAAGGATAGATCTAGTTTTGTAAATCCTAAGTACCTTGAGCAAGCTCAATCTGAGAATCAGCACTTATATCTTGATGAGTCCCAATGGACCAATCTTGATTGTCTTGTTGTTAGGCCCGATAGTGAAGAGACAAATGATTTGGAAGAAGAGAGTAGACCAAAAGTTAATAAAGAATTCGTTAAACCATATAATTATGCTTATGAAAACAGTCTTTATCGTCTTTTTAGACCGCAAACACAGAAAACTCGTGAGCAAATATTTTTCGAATGTGAACAAATAAGAATTAAATGGAGACAAGATTGTGCCACTAAGAAAACTAATGTTTCAAAATTTATTGAGTACTTGCAATTTAAAGCTTCTGTAAGCAAGAGTAAGCAAGCACTTAGTATTCTCAAGAGTAACATTGAAAATTTCAAAAAGGTTGTTGATGATGACTGGAAAAAAACGTGAACTTTCGAAAGGAGACAAAGAAATTCCTCACGATATAACTGTGCTTGTGAAAGTTATTTTGATTCCGCTTGCGGAAAGAACGCAAAAACATATTTTGGAACTTGAAACATTAACTAAGCAAGAAATGTTTGATGATTTGAAATATGTGGAATCTCTAGAACAAGAAGTGAACGACCATCAACCTGAAAGAGACGAGTTTTCTACAGCATATGATCTACTCTTACACGAATGTCTCTCCAAAGATATTTTGTGTGTTGCTCTCACATCTTGTGCAGATATAGACGGATACTCTGACTTGGCATGCAAATATCTTGATCAAGTCAAAGAGTGTGAACGTCTTGAAACAGAGCTTTCGAAACATACAGATAGTGTTGATAAAAAGGCTTTTGCGTTGATTCAACACCGATGTGAATTCCTTCAAAAACACTGTCATACTCTTGAACTTGCTTTGCAAGACAAAGTCGAAAAAGGTCCAAATGATAATAACTGGCAAGTAAAACTTTCCGCCTTGTGTCGAGAAATGAACGAAAAGAGTGGAAATTACAGACTTGAAAGCTCAGTTGCAAGAAAAGGACATAGCGATAGAAGAGTTGAAGAAACTTGTTGTTAGGCAGGGTGAAAAAATTGTGGAACCTAAAGTTGTGAAACCTGTTGTTCGACAACCCAATGCCTACAAGGATCCAAAGCCATCTATCTTAGGAAAATCGACTCCTTTCTCCAATTCTTCTCATGTGAAATCTAGGTTACCTCCTAAGACTGATGTGCAACCAAGTGTTCCAAAACCATCCATATCACCCTATGTTCCTCCATTTAGAAAGCACACTGTTGCTAAACCAAACCGTGTGAATGCACCTAGCACTTCTAGGACTCCTCCAAAACGTGTGACATTCACGTCCACAAAGGAATCTGTAGGTTCAAATTACTTAGTTCATACCAACAACCTAGACGATGCTAAACAAAAAGGGAAGATTCAGAAAGACAAACCCGTGTATTCAAAACCTAGTTCACCAAATCCCGCTAGAATTCAACACACTCCTAATGGTATTCAACCAAAACCTAGGATCCCTTTCCAGCAACCTAGGAAATGGCAACCATCCATGAGTACTTGTGTTTCGAACACTACGCCTGATCGATTTGAAACACCAAGGAATACAAGTACTTTCATGAATGCCAAATTCCCTGTATGTCCCACCTGCAAAAAGGGCATTCACAATGGAAAGCATGACCATTGCATTCTGCAATACCTCTATGAGGTCAAATCTCGTTCCTTTGGACGCAGATCGAATACAGAATCCCATAAGACATCAAGGAGATACAAACCCGTCGCAAAGAAAAGCAATAACAACAAATCTGAAACGTGGATTAAAAAGGACATAGTTTCTATCCAAATAAGTCTTTCGTTGTGCAAGAGAAAACTACTCCTAAATCTAGTCTTCAGTGGAAACCAATGGGTAGGATCTTCAAAGAAGTTTCTCTTAAGTGCATTCCCACAGAGAAAAGTGTTGAAACCTGCTCCAGCACTAAAGTGGGTGTTCTGAATATAGACAATGAATTTGTTACTCCTAACACTAGTATTTCTGCAAACTCTTCTTCTGTCATTGGTACAACAGTGGATTCTGAACCCACTTCTCCTTCTTCAAAGGATTCCAATTATGTACATTCGATATCACTTTCTTCTGCTGTCCAAAAGTCTATTTTGGATTATTTTCGAAAAACTTGAGAAAATACAAAAATATAATAAAATGTAGATATCAATAGAAAAACAAAATAAAAAATGGAAAAACTTTCAAATTACCAAAAATATTCTTATCGACATGTCTTTCAGTATCGATAATATGGACGTACCTAGAAATGTCACTCAATAACGACACGGGTGTGTACATAAAGCTCGAATGAAAGTTGTAAATATTTTTCAAAACTTGTCATTTCTATCTTTTATAAAGGAAAATGTCTATTTTTGACAATTATTCCAACAACGGGTAGAGCAATCTATCTTGGGTTGAGCTTGTCACAAAACATTCAACGTTTTGAGCTCAACACAATGGCTTGTAATCACTTTCAGATTGCAACCCGGATCTATATTCACGGGGGAGTGTACGCTTTAGTGCCCTTACCCTTAGCAAAAGAAGAGAAATCTTCTTACACTTGAGTGGATTTGTCAAGACATTCAAAGTCTATGAACTCAAGTTTATGCTTTAGAAAAACTTTTTCGCCAAAAAGAAATAGAGTTTTTCAAAAAACGTTGAACACATTTTTTTCAAGAATTTCTCAATGATATTCAAAATATTTCAAAAATTGTGTGTTCAACAACTCCTATCCTCAAAAGTTTAATGTGGATCATATCCTCGTAATGACAATTTCATTGGATCAATTTTTGAGGGGGAGCGTTCCAATTTCATGCTAAGTTTGACACATGTTTCTCCCGAAAGTTTTCAAGACTAATTTTCACCAAATATTTTAATCAAATTTGGTATCTCTAATATCAAATTTTTTTATATATTAGAGATAGGGGAGAAAATGTGATGAAAATGTGATCTAAAGACTCAAGCACGGAGGTTACGATCAAATACCCACAACATCTTTAATTCACGACGTTATTGGTGTCAAAAGGGTGGTTAGGTTTAAGTCCTATGATCCAACCAGAACCGAAGGGATCTTCCCAGGGACAATCCAATAGATTATTAGAAGTACTTAGGAAAGATGGAGTAGAATGTGAACGAAGCTGAATGCCGACTAAGTACTGATGCTAGCACTGGAACAATCACAACATGGTGCTATTAATGATGTCTTGGTAAGCATTGAAGGGGTTGAAGAATGAAAAAGAAATGTAAGGATAAATGGTGTAAAGAAAGAAGCCCTACATACAACTTAGGCAGAAACCGGGTCAACACATCATGAAGACAACGCATCATGGACCCAGTGATGTAATGCACAACCCTTCCCTAGCTGACTCAGGCTTCTCTCAAAAGAAGTTTGTTTCATTGTCACGGAGATTAACACGAATTCTATTAACTTTCTCACTCCGAGTTAGTTGATATTGAATAGGTTGCATCTGCTCCATCCTTCGACCACTAAAAATGCACAAATCGAGTCTATATCCAAGAGATCAATCAAATCTCGTTAGGACATACAGATGAAGATCAAGAGAGTCCTATGCTATATCCTTGCGATATTGCTAGAACACTCAAAGTAATACTACCTAGTCTTCATAATGATGAGTGGAAATCCTTCTAGTGTTAACATCAAACAGCACTGCGGTAGGTCATGTGTAAGATTCTTTTAGAATTGAACATGTGTAATCTTAAAAGCAACAGTGGATTGATTATGAATTGATTCAAACTCGTTTTAGGTTTCTACATAATATCTTTATGGTCTTTCCAGAACACTCAGAGCGATATTTATTAATATTCACAGTGACGAATGGAAATCCTTCTAATGTCAACATCAAACAGCGCTACGGTAGGTAACTTGCGAGATTCTTATGAATCAAGCTTGTGTCAACTGGAAAGCAACAATGGTAAGATTCTTTGTGGAGTCCATTGATCGTTAGACTCAATGGTTAAGAACCATTATATCTAGGTTGATCATCATTCATATGATAAACATAGCGGAAAAGAACAATGATCATGAACAAGGTGTTTAGGCACAAGACACATGAATTAAAAACAAATGGATTGCTCATTATATTAATAACAAACAACCACTAGACGTGTATACATTGAATCCCACGTCTAGTGCGACACACACTTTAGGTTTACATTGTGAATGAATAATATGAATAAAACCTAAGACCCTTGTTCCTTTTATAGGGGAAGGAACAGAATCTACAAGAGATAATATCAAATAAACATCTAAATCTTCTATTTAGATAATCTATATATTGTGTATATCATAAATAATATACTCAATATATTCCCTAAATAGAATTCTCCATCAAATCTTCAATATCCATCAGCGTTTGACTTTGTTGACTGCGTTTGACTTTTGTTGACTTCTGTCAACGCCCAATTTGCTCTTGTCAACGCCCAATTTGTCTTTGTCAACGCCTGAACAAATATCTTGATGTTTTCTTCGTTTTTGAGTTTCTGCCACATCAACTTTTTGACCCAACAATCTTCCCCTAGTTGATGTTGTCAAAACTCTATGTGTATCTCTTGTAAGTTGTACATGATCTTCAAATTGCTTCCCCTCAAGTATAGCATGCGTATCTTCCCCTTTTTGTCACATCAACAAGGAAGTAAACAATGTATGCAATCTTTGAAGATTCTCCAAATGTAGCTCTATGTAATGATCCTGAAGAAAAATAAATAAAGTATTCTTGATGTAGAAGTAGAGTAACCCAAACCTATGTTCCATGTCTTGTACTATCTATGTGATGAAGAACTTATATGACACAGAAAATATAAGTAGACCTCGATCTCTTTGTCAAAATCCTCATCCTTTGTGAGACACTGAGCACGATAATGTAACTCCTTCAAGTGATAGCAATTGGTTTGCTAGATATGACAAGTCTTCATCACCAACCATGTAAGCACGAACAAGTTACCTTAAAAGTCCATGACTGGAAGTGCACGACTTTAAGATATGATAGAACACAAATTCGCGAAAATCTTCTTCAATCATCAAACTTACCATAAGAATTCTTCCCCTTAAGCTAACACCTCTTCATGACAAGTCTTAATGAACCAATATCTTCATATGTAAAAGTTAGATGTCGAATAACTCTTTCACAAGGCTATCCCGATTACATAATCTAATATCAATCAAAGTCTTCATGAATTATTGCTAACTTACTTAAAAACCATTTACTCCATGTAAAAATATCTGAGCCATAAATATCATCATGATATTCTAAATTAAAACGGAGATTCCATGTACCTTCGTGTGTAAATACCTCCTTTTTGTGTGCTCAAAACGTACCTATTTTCTCAAACAGCAGCAAACCTTGTGTTGTCCAATATCTTCTTCTGTCCAATATCTTTGACAGATGTATTGTCCAATATCGGACAATACCTATCAGCATTGAAGTTCATATATCGGACGACACTGTCAACTCCATCAGTGTTGACTTATTCTGTCAGCGTCAAAATCCTTCCTGTCAGCGCCTAAATAACAAACGTCAGCGCCAACCTTAAATCCTGTCAGCGTTCATTCTTTTCAGCGTCTAAAACATATTCTGTCAACGTTGCGTTCAATCTTTCTTGTCAACGTTGCTTCAAAATCCAATTTAAAAACAAATCTTCTCCTTAGCCGTGTGAATGCACAATATCTTCCACCAATAGGAATCAAGTAACCGTGTGAACACAACTACTATTCCACCAATAGAAAGATCTCCACCGTGTGAATGCAAAATAGAACGTGACTTGCTTTGTTTCTCACATCTCAAGCGCTTAACCTTCATTAGCCAATCACAAGCAACATATCGTGTGAACACACTAATTTCCACCAATGAGGAGCGAAAGGCTTGTATATAGATGCAGCCCCATGTGAATAATAATAGACGAGCATGTAGAGGATTCTTGACTTGACGAGCATGTGAGTTGTTCTTCTCTACATGATCGTTACTGTTTCTTATGCAGACAACAACGTTAACTATCAACGTTAACTATCAACGTCCTTGTTTTCTGTGATTAATCCGATCCTAGGGTTTATAACTGTATGCATCAAAACCCTAATTTAGGGTTTATAAATTAACCTTAGATCGTGTATCTTCACACGTTATAACAGCCATGAACTACATAACATCCTGCTTTTCATGTAGATCTAGGGTTTGAGAAACCCTAGGTCATGATTTTATGTGAAAGCAAAACATTAATACCTTTACTGCAGCGAACTTCGACCATGAATAACTTCTTCATTAGGGCTTAGATCGAAGATCCCTTCGGTGAGATTCCAGACACAAGTGCCAAGAACCTACAGTTCAAAAATCACGAAGATCCAACGGTTAACGAAGGAGAAAACGTGTTTTGAACATGGCTGTCCACAGAAAACTGCATTCACTCACTTCTGACTTTGACGCTTAATAACTTTTGCCTGGGGATAAAACTCGACAATCCCTCCAGTGGATGTTTAGATCTATGTATGTAGAACACACATATAAAATTTCGTGACGATCCAACGGTTCAATCAAAAGTTATGACCTTCTGAATACTGCTGCGCACACAAAAACGCCCAGAAAAATCCATACGAATTTTTCTTTTCTTCACCATATACGAACACCTCGTCGGACCTAGATATCAAGAGCCTTAGGCTCTGATACCAATTGTGGAGTCCATTGATCGTTAGACTCAATGGTTAAGAACCATTATATCTAGGTTGATCATCATTCATATGATAAACATAGCGGAAAAGAACAATGATCATGAACAAGGTGTTTAGGCACAAAACACATGAATTAAAAACAAATGGATTGCTCATTATATTAATAACAAACAACCACTAGACGTGTATACATTGAATCCCACGTCTAGTGCGACACACACTTTAGGTTTACATTGTGAATGAATAATATGAATAAAACCTAAGACCCTTGTTCCTTTTATAGTGGAAGGAACAGAATATACAAGAGATAATATCAAATAAACATCTAAATCTTCTATTTAGATAAACTATATATTGTGTATATCATAAATAATATACTCAATATATTCCCTAAATAGAATTCTCCATCAAATCTTCAATATCCATCAGCGTTTGACTTTGTTGACTGCGTTTGACTTTTGTTGACTTCTGTCAACGCCCAATTTGCTCTTGTCAACGCCCAATTTGTCTTTGTCAACGCCTGAACAAATATCTTGATGTTTTCTTCGTTTTTGAGTTTCTGCCACATCAACTTTTTGACCCAACATTCTTAATGAATCAAACTTGTTCCAGGAATTTGAATTGACGACTTTAACCAAACGGATATTCATCCAATTGATTCACTCTTTATGTTCGCAGTCTTGCTTTCAGACGGTCGAGTAAAGAGAACGGCTAGTACAACCACCAAACCCTGTCAAGGAGGTTCTTTATTGAATCTACCTAATCACAGGTACGATATTTAATATCGTGTAACGGTCTTCACTGACCGGAGGTAAAACGCTACCGCTTTAGGACGAATGTCAAAGCCATTCAGTCCGTGTCTAAGTTTTTGTCTCGAGAAGGTGACGTTACGGTGTACTAAAGCAAAGTCAAAGACTCAAAACCACATACTCATGACCAAAGACATTCAACAATAAAGAAAGCTAAAGACTTCCACAACTCTGATGATCAAAATCTTCCCTATCAATTAATGAAAAGGAATGACCTCACTTCAAAGGAGATTGTTAGCAAGATTTCAAGATAGTACAAAGTATGAGCATGTGGATAAAGACACAAGATTGCACGATGGCAAAGACAAGTCAAGAATGATTTGAAGATCTCAAGATAAAAGACAAAGTCGAAAGACAGTGACAAAGGCTCAAAGATCACAACATGAAGAACAAGACTACTATTACACGTTCAAGACTCACAATGACGAAATTCGTAATCTCCATTGATCTCTAAATATCGAAGAGGAATGACCTCACATTGGGGGAGATTGTTAGCCTCAAAATATTAAGTCGAACAAGAATGTTCGGTCATAGGTTTATATTGTCATATTTATTAGAATGTGGTAATAGTTAGTTAAAATAGTCGTGACATTACGGGCTTGATGGTTAGCTTAAAAGGCCTCTTTCAAGGTACTAAGCATTTATTCAAGCCCGAACCAAAACTATATAGTCCATTAGAGAGCCCACATGTGGGTGGACTATATAAGAACCCTCCTATCATGTTAGGAGGGTGGATGTTCTCATTTATTTAATCTAATCTCACCAAGTTAATCACCTCCTTCTCTCTACTTTCTCTCACTACTTTCTCTCTCTAGAATCCATCTTATTTTCTTCTTTATTTCTATCTTATATCATCTAAATCTATGGGGCAACATAGATTATCGTGAGCTTAACAAGATCACCATCAGGAATAGATATTCGTTGCTACGTATTGATGACTTGTTTGACCAACTCCAAGGGGCCAAAAGTTTATCCAAGATTGATCTAAGGTCGGGCTATCATCAGTTACGGTTTAAGGAGCAGGACATTGCCAAGACTGCTTTCCGTACACGCTATGGGCACTACGAGTTTGTAGTCATGCCTGTTGGACTTACCAATGCTCCAGCTGTTTTCATGGATTGATTAACCGTATCTTCCATGAGTTCCTGGATAAGTTCGTCATTGTCTTCATTGACGATATTCTGATTTTCTCTAAGTCTAAGGAGGAACACAAAGACCATCTTCGTACTGTACTACAGATACTTCGCCAGAAGCAATTGTATGCCAAATTCTCCAAGTGTGAGTTCTGGTGACAAGGTGGCATTCCTAGGCCACATTGTATCAGCAGAAGGAATCACCATGGATACAACAAAGGTTGAGGCTATTACCAAGTGGCAAAGACCTACATCAGCGACTAAAGTTCGCTGTTTCCTGTGCTTTGTTGGTTACTACCATAGGTTCGTAGAGAACTTTTCCCGTTTAGAACTACCATTGACCAAGCTGATGCGGAAAGGGGAGAAATTCGTCTGGACTGAAGAAAGAGAGAAGATCTTTGAAGACCTAAAGCAGAAGTTAGTATCTGCACCGATTCTTACTCTCCTATCTGGTACAGGTGGATTTCAAATCTACAGTGATGCTTCAGGGAAGGGACTTGGCTGTGTTCTCATGCAACATGGGAAAGTGATTGCGTATGCTTGAAGGCAGCTTAAGCCTTATGAGGAGAATTATCCTACGCATGACTTGGAACTTGCAGCAGTCGTGTTTGCATTGAAGAAATGGAGGCACTACTTGTATAGAGAATCATGTGATATCTTCACAGATCACAAGAGCCTGAAATACATATTCACTCAACGTGAGCTGAACATGAGACAGAGAAGATGGTTAGAGCTGTTGAAGGATTATGACATTAATCTGCAGTATCATCCCGGCAAGGCGAATGTAGTGGCAGATGCACTTAGTAGAAAGTCTGGTATGATCAACGACATTAAGATTGAGGAAGAGATTATAAGAGACTTGGAGCGACTAGACATTGAGATCATGGTACGTGAACAACACAGTTACTGGGCTAATTTTAGAGTGGAACCTGAATTACTCTCTAGGATCAAGGAAGCTCAGAAGGAAGATGGTGAAGTTTGGGCGATCATTCAGAACTTGGATCAGCAAACGGAGTTTCGGTTAGATGACGATGGTATCCTATGGAAGGGCACCAGACTTTGTGTTCCTGATGATCTTACTCTTAGGGAAGCGTTATTAGTTGAAGCTCATAGCTCCCCATTCTCCATTCATCATGGTTAAACCAAGATGTACCACGACATCAAGCAGTACTTTTGGTGAAGTGGTATGAAACAAGATGTTACGACTTATGTCTCCAAATGTCTTACCTGCCAGTAAGTTAAGATCGAGCATCAACGGTTTAGTGGTCTACTACAACTGATGAGACTGCTTTTATACATAGTCTCATCATCCAAAAAGGGCTTTAAATTCATTAAATATCATAAAAATGGCCAAATATATGCTTGTGTTTGTTACTTGTGTATTTTAGCTACAGATATTAAGAAAATGACAAAAGATCACAAGAATCATACAAAAACCAACATGGGAAACGAAGCCGCATAATGAACCAAGCCCTAAAGAAGATTTTCCAAGAACAACCCTTGAAGATTTGAAGATTATGCAAGAAGGGCCCTCCACTTTGAAGAATTGGCAAACTTAGTCCCTTAACAAAACTAAATTATCAATATTAGTCCTCTGCAAAGTCAAACATACTATGAAGGCCTTCAAGTTACCAGACATTACTAGTTTGGTCCTTTAAAAATGTAAAATTACCAAATGGACCCTTAACTTTGAAGAAATGGCAAAAATGGTCCCTCAAGAATTATGACTTGTCAATTTTAGTACTCCAAGAAGTCAACCATACAAGTCAAGACCATTATCATTGAAGAAAATGCCAAATCAGCCCTTCAAGAATCATGAATTGGCAAGAAATACCCCTGAAATCACTTTACAAAACTTTTTAGGGCAAAAGTATGAAGTTGGAAACTTCATTAACAAAGGAAAATGGATTTTGGCTTATTTATTTGCAAGTGAAAGGAAGTAAAGAAATGAGGGGCTAAATTGGGCAGACAGCCATAGTAAACTAGAACAATCACCACTTGCCACCTCACCCCACTCACATTTTCCACCAATCAGAACCCACCCCCATTCCACCTCATTTCCCACTCACAACTAATTAAACTAATTTGATTAGTTTAATAATATGGCGCTAAACAAAAGTTTTAAACACAAAACCGGATCAAAACATAAACTATTCATCTCAAAAACACATTTGGGTTTTCTTCTGATTGTAATTAAACCACCATATGCTCCAGATTAGTGATTAATGGTGCCTTAATCACATCCAAACCTTAAAAACATGTGCCACATCACTCAAGAGACCCACACAAGATTCCCCTACTGCAAGAATGAAGAAGCTGCCAAAACACCACCAGTCATCCAACGTCCAATATCCACGCTTAGTTTTTAAGCTTCTTTGAAGCCCTTGGATACATTTTCACCTTTGACAACTCACATAACCTGCCAAAACAAAGTCACATGATCAAACATTTTCAAAATCCTCAAGGACATTTTTGGACTTCTACAACCAGGGTTTTAGTTTTTCTTAGCATCAATAGTTTACTTGTAAGCCTATTTAAAGGCCTTAGGATTCTACATTTGTTTTTGCTCTTGAATTTTTCCTAGTTCACAATTCTGTAAATCTCATATTCATTTTAATGAAGTGTGTTTGAAATTTGTAAAGAAAAGTCAAGTGCCATTCTTGTTATCTGTTTGTTAATGTTACATGTTCACTAAACCTGAATCTCAAAACTTTTTCATAAGCTTTGTGCAAGAAATTGCTCAAAGTCTTAAATCTTGATATTTTGCTAAGATCTTGGTACACCTTGGAATTTTTGGGCTATAAGTTGATCATAGCACCCTGATATTGTGATATCAAGGTGTTGTGAGGCTTATAACTTGGGGATAATCAAGTGTGGGGTACAAGAGTTGCATTAATCAAGGTTTTGTCACTTTACTGTTTTTATATTTTTGCTTCTAACTTTGTTGAATCTTAGCAGGAGTGTGTGTGGAAGCTTGTGCTTGTTCTTGCTAGCACATAAGCTCAAAATTCGTGGGTGTGGATGTACATCCATGAGGTTTGAACCATTCTACCTTAAATCTGCTTAAAATCTTGATTTTGGTGATTTTGTGTGTTGCTTGTGTTCTTGTGCAATTTGTGGCTTAATCTTGCTTAATACTGCATATTACATCTGTTTATGTGTTTGATTGGGCTTGGGTAGTCTTGCAATACACTTATACTTGTTTAAATTGGATTTAAAAAAGATAAGGGGTGTTTGAGATTATCTGTTTAAGATCATAGATTGGTATTGTGTTTGTGGAATGTGTTGTTTATGCTTTGTATCTTCTATTCACTTGGTTGAGTGCTAGTTTCTGCAAGTTATTGGCTTTTAAACCTTGAATCCAAGATTATACTATAACTTACTTGATTTTACTGATTTTGACCTAAAATTTTGGAAATACCTAGAGTATATGCATGTTTAGGGATAAAAGGTGTTTAATCAAAGTTTATATAACCTGATTTGAAGATTTAAGTGTTTGAAATTGGCTTGTAGGTCAAGTATATCAGCAAAGTGAAAAATCTGCATGTTCTTAGTTCATCAGTAACTTTGGTGCATGAATATTGATTTAGGCCTTGAATCAATGCATGTAACTTGTTAATTTATGTTCATCTAAATTAAATATAGCTTGTGTGTGCTTTTGGTGCAATCTGGTTGGCTGAATTTTACTTAAACAGCTTATTAAGTTCATAACTGCTTATGTTCATGTCTGTGAGATGTCTGGTGATTGATTGAATTAACTGTGCTAATTGGCTGATTGTGATTGTGATTTCTTTGTTGTTTCTGACTCCTTGTGATTCACTGACCACAAGGGTGCCTTGTTTGTAACTTGATTCCAACAAAAAGTCACTAAAGACAAATAGTCAAGAAAGTCAAGCAGTGGGAAAAGTTCCCACTAATCAACACCCAAAACTAGCCCCTACTAGTGTAACTTGTCATTCAGCTTATTAATAAGCCATATTGGCTTATCCAGACTTGCAACAACTTATATTTTGTGATCAATCTTCCTCATTTGACCTATTTATTTGATCTGGAGCTTATCAGACCTTGGCTTTGACTTTTTGCTAGAAAACTCATAAGTTTGACTTTTAATTAAGTGCTTATCTGCTTATTCCAGCTTATTAAGTGTGCTTATTGAAAAACTTTTTGTTGATTAAGCTTAGTTAAGTCATTTAAAAGCTTTTGAAACTTGAATCAGCTCTTGGGGTGGCCTAGAACTCGAAAACGACTATTTTGTCATTTTGTGAAGATAGCTTTTAGCTTATTCAGGCTTATTATGCTTATTTCAAATTTCTTTTTACATATCTCTTAAGTAACTCAAAAGAAGCTTGTGTGTCAAATTTTAGCTTATGGCATCAGCTTATAGCTTAATGGGCCAAAAAGCCCATTAAGAATAAGTTGCTTTGAAATAAGCTAGCTTGAACACATCTTCAGCTTTTGGGCCTTCAGATTTTTGTCTTTAAAATCAAATTTTGAGTCAGACTTGAAGTTTTGGGCTTATTTGGTTGACTTTTTCTGTTTGGGCCCAAATTAAGCCCATTAAGGGACTGTTTTGTCTTTTAGCCCATTTCAAGGCCCATTAGGGGTATTTTGTAATTTCAACTTCATTTCTGTGTTTATTAGGTTAAAATAAGCTAGTTTGCAACTTTTTAGAACTTTTTATAAATTTTGGATTTTTAATATTATTTTATTATTATTTTAATATTAAAAACTAAAATTTATATTTTTCAATTTTTTATATTTTTCTTATGTTAAATACATTAAGTTAGGGATTTTTCAATTTTTAGAATATTTTTATTGTCATTAAATTAATTTTTAGAATTATTTTAAGTTTAAATAGTTTTTAATTATTTTAAAATAGTTTTATTAATTTTGAAATTTTCAAAAAATAGTTTTAAATTTAGTTGAGTCATTTTAGAGGTTTAGAATTGAAAAAATATTATTTTGGGCTTTTTGTTAATTAAATTGATTTTTTGGGCTTTAATTAGCATTAAAAAATTATTATTTAATTAAATAAAAGGTTTGAGTGATTTTTTATTTTTTGTAAACTCTAATTACATTATTTAGGATTTATTGCAATTTTTTAGGAATTTTTAGGGTAAATTTTTAATTTTCTCACTTTTTACGGTTTTACGTGTACGACTATTCGTCTTAGTGTAATCCACAATCGTAACCGTCATTCTCTTTTAATCTCCCTTCTATTTTCTTTTCTCATCAATATAATCACAAACCATTAATCATCTCTTAACACACACACCAAGCCTCCTTGAGAACGATCCCCACTTTGGGTCATAACTTGTGGTTTTCCTAAACTACTTGTGTACTTGCCCTAATTACCTTTGTTTTCCTAAACAAAGTGTAAAAACTCAACTATCAACAACCGTTAGAAATTCTAGAGTAGAAGTGGGACAAGATCACCATGGATTTTGTTACCGGTCTTCCGCAGACAATGAGGAGGCATGATGCGATTTGTGTTATCGTTGGCCGACTTACTAAGTCATCTCATTTCTTACCGATCCGCAAGGATGATCCAGTCAGCAAACTCGCTGATACTTACAAGAAGGAGATCATGATACTTCATGGTGCTCCATCCAGTATCGTCTCGGACAGAGATCCTCGGTTCACTTCGCGATTTTGGAAGAGTTTGTAGAAAGCTTGGGGTACAAAACTTAAGCTTAGCACGGCTTTTCATCCTCAAACAGACGGACAATTGGAGCGGACGATTCGAACATTAGAAGACATGCTCCGAGCATGTGCATTGGAGTGGAAAGGAGACTGGGATGATTATATCTGTTGAGTAGAGTTTGCATACAACAACAGTTGGCAGGCCAGCATTAAGTATGCACCATTCAAGATGTTGTATGGCAGGAAGTGTCGCGCCCCAATCTGCTTGGATCTGGTTGGTGAGCGAACACTTGAAGGACCAGAGATGATAGAGTTGACCAACGAGAAGGTCGTTATAGCTAAACAGAAATTGCAGGAAGCTCGTACACGTCAGAAGAGTTATGCCGACAAGCATCGTAGGTATTTACATTTCAACATAGGAGATCATGTCTTTCTTAAGGTATTACTGGCACGTGGTGTTAGACGTTTTGGAATCAAAGGGAAACTCATTCCTCGATTCATCGGACTGTTTGATGTCATCAAGCGAGTCGTTGAAGTATCTTATCGCTTAGCGTTACCTCCGCAGCTTTCTCACGTTCATGACGTTTTCCATGTGTCCTTACTCATAGGGTACAATTATCATCCCCTTCACATGGTTCAGTATCCACTGGAACAGATTCGTGAAGATCTTACCTTCATAGAGGAACCCGAACGAGTTCTTGACAGGAAATAACGAGTCATGAGGAAGAAGACGATCCCATTCGTCAAAATCCTTTGAAGGGATCATATCGAGCGGGAAGCCACTTGGGAAACAAAGGATTCTT
The DNA here is from genome assembly GCA_025667525.1 of Glebionis coronaria. Classification (NCBI taxonomy): domain Eukaryota; kingdom Viridiplantae; phylum Streptophyta; class Magnoliopsida; order Asterales; family Asteraceae; genus Glebionis; species Glebionis coronaria. The sequence goes on from CM046875.1 coordinate 199,295,299, forward strand.
ATCACACCCCACCATGGCGGAATATGGAGTGCGACGTATGGATATCATCACAACATGGCGTGTCTATAGAGATAACTAAATGAAATAAGAAATGTCATAAAATGGTGACACAAAAGTCATGACAGTATCTCAACAATGCAGGAGTCTAGGTAAGTAGGTAACAGTTCTACCACTTACCCGAGACAAACAATTAACATAAACAAAACAAACATATAGGTGCCAACAGTATCACTTATTAAATGAACAAATAAAAACTAAGAAGGAAACGGGGATCACATTCTAAATGCATTCCTACGCAACTCCAAATCCTAGCCACTCAATTTCTCACGCTTAACCATAATATCACCTGAAAGAGACACTAAAACACGTCAACATAAAGTTTGTGAGAGTCATAGGTTTAGAATCCAACGCTAAATCAGTTATAATATAAGCTGTGAATAACCACCAACAATAAAAATATAGGGACAATGTGTTGCAAATGTGCATTAACAACTAACATTCAAGATTAACCAACCAAACTAAAACCAAGGCTCCCAGCCATACCAAACACCATACTCCCATAGGCACTCAAACACCTATGAACCAATCCCAAGGCCCCGCCTTGTCAACAATCCCCTTGGTACCAAGTCAAAACATAAACAATCAAGAATCAACTAGCAGTTAATCACATAAGTATGCACACACAAGTCCATCACCAAACACAAGAACATTCACAACATAAGTTATAAAACAAAACAAAACAGTGTCTCTTCCATCCCATCTGGAAGTCATAATCATTAGAAAACATGAGACTATGAAACTCACCTGATTGAGCTTCTCCAAAAGTCCGCGCACTAGCAAAAAGCTAACAAACCAAAAACATATAATCAAAACATAAACCAATCACTAAGACGACTCATCAACCTATGATGGACATCTAACCTCCTCCTATATAAATACCTCATTTATATGCTCTAAGCATCTTATTACACCCCTCTATAAAGCCCTTAACTCATTATACTTCATAACCCGTCCCGTTAACATTTTACCCAAAACAGTCCCGGTTTCAGGTCTCCAAACTATAAGCCAAACGCCCACTTAAACATACCCATGATCTCTGTAAAGGGAATACTTAGGCCCTTACATATGTTAGCTAAAACCTCCCACTTGCCCCAACCTTAAAGCTACTGTAAAGGCCCCGATATATATATATATATATATATATATATATATATATATATATATATATATATATATATATATATATATATATATATATATATATATATATATATATATATATATATATATATATATATATATATATATATATATATATATATATATATATATATATATATATATATATATATATATATATATATATATATATATATATATATATATACTTTTGTTTATCCAGATTTAACTGATTTTAAACATACAAAAAGTTTGTTATGATTAGGGGGTTTACCCTAACCCACCGTCTTAGCCCCAATTCAGATACTTAATATAATATATAAACCATCTCTCATGTTCGTTTGAATGTCCCAATGCAATCCTAAGTACCCCAAACAACCCAAAACTTAAAAAGAAAACAGGCTGACTTCAAAACTATTTTAACCTTCGACTGTTGTAACCTGTTTTTGACCCACTTCCCTACCTCCAATTTAGTTATTGTTTCTTGCATTGGAAAGACACTTCAATTACCTTTTCAGGGATACTTGGATCGCAAAATAAGAGTTTGTAGAACTCCCGATATGATCAAAACAGTTGACCCTAAATTCTGCCCAGTTTTTAAAAACGGGTTTAATTAAACTAACCTAATTAATTACCCATAACCCCACCAATTACAAGCCCTAAACCATCTAATCATTATGAAATCATTAAAATACAGATTTTTATTTAATCTCTAACCTAAATCCATCATAAGATGATTATATAAACATAAAAAACAATTAGACTAAAAAGGGATTATGCAGGTTTTACCTTAAGATTCATGGTAGATGAAAAAGAAACAATGGAAACCCTAAAACTCTCTATAAGCCGGAAATAAATTCTGACTTTTTTTGTTGTGAATAAATAATATATAGGGTGTGATAATTGTGGAAACCATTATTCACGGATCGATTAAGCTTACTAGGATATGCATCTCGTTCATATGATAAACATAGCGGAATTGAACAAGACACATGAACAAGGTGTTTACTTCCAACGATTACTTTATTCCAAACGATTACTTGCACTAAACGATTACAAGTAACCTCTAGGCGTGTATACATTGAATCTCACGCCTAGAACACGAAGACACTTTAGGTTTACATTGTGAATAATTGAATGAATAAACCTATGCAGGGTGTGTGTTTATATACTACACATAACCCTCTTTACAAGAAATCTAATTACACTAGGAGTCCCTCCATCTTTTGCTAATAAGTCCTCCTTGTTGTATGAAAGGGCTCCATATTCTTGTAAAACTTGATAATTTCATATAAGTCCTTCTTGTTTCACTATTCTTGATTTGTCTCATCAAATTAATCCCAACAATCTTCCCCTATTTGATGATGACAAAACCAATCTTCAAATCTTGATCTTTCACGAATGAAACAAGCTTCCCCTTAAAGTAAGATTTCTTGTAAAGACATATCACCACATAATAATAAGTTGCATACCTTGATCTTTGAATCTTCTTCCCTTTTTTGTCTCATCCAATAGGGGTCTTCTAAAGATAAACAACTAATAAACGCTTCCCCTTGAGTGGTGCATGTAAATGAATCACGAACCATGTAGACTCTAATTGTAGATTACGAATGAAGAAAAACGAATATAACCTTTTTGTTGAAGAAGTGGAATCTCCCAAGCTTGTACCTTATATCTTGCATTATCCATGTGACGTCGAACTTATATAATTCAGAAAACTATAAGCAGGCCTCGATCTCTTGTCAAAATCCTCATCCTTTTGTGAGACACTGAGCACGATAATGTAACTCCTTCAAGTGATAGCAAGGTATCTAGTTGCTAGATATGACAAGTCTTCGTCACCATTCATGTAAGCACGAACAAGTTATCTCAAAAGAGAGGCAAGAATCTTTTGAGATATGATAAAATACAAACCTGCGAAAAACAACTCCAACACCAAAGAAGCAATAATCAATCGTCTTCATCGAAACCTCCAATTTGCAATGAAAATCATCTAAGTACAATATCATCCTCTTCTTTTATGCAACTGCTGCCTCTGTCGGCGTTCTGCTTCTAATCCAAGTCGGTACGTAACCGCAAGGTTAGCCTTGTCACATAATCAAATAAAACTTTATTTTATCAAACACAATCTTCAAAAACGAGCCATAAAATTTTTAAAAGACAGTTATGTCCGATATCCTGAGTCATCCGATATATCTTCTGTATGTATTGTCCAACATCGGACGATACATGTCAGCGCTTAAAAACAGTATCTCGGACAACACGCTGTCAGCGTCTAAATTACAACGTGTCAACGTCTTCCTTGTCAGCGTGTCTTTTATTCTTTTCAGCGGCTCAACTCAGCAACTGACGCCATCTTTGGCTTTTCCTTTCACGTACTTTCCACAAAAGCTTATACTCCCATGTTAGAAGCAGTAATGAATCACTGCTACTTCTTTAGAAAGCCCAATATATCCAGCCCTTTGGATTCGTCCAAAGATATGAATCAAATATACTCATTATAAAAAAAACGTATCCCATTAAATCAATAAATCAATAAGCAGCAATACTAAAGATACACTTTCCATATTTGGCTGCACACGTCTTTTGCTCTTTTACTATTGGCCCACCTCCATAACACAATTCTAATATTCATGTCTGCCTTTTCTTTTGTCAATCTACAAAATATTATTCCCTTGTTTAATATCACATCGTGGACCACACACATACGCAGCAACTTGATTCTTTGGATCTACCTTGCATACTGTTGTAACATCAGCATATGTAACATAAATCGTACCTATGACCAGTCGAAGCAACACAACCTTCACGTCCTTGAATCACTAGAAAAGTATAAGCATAGTACATCTCTTTCATTAAACAGCTCAACTTCCAAACTTATAATAAACAAAAACATCAACACTATGATGCGTCTTTAGTGTTCACTTCTTTCTAGCTGCTAGGACACACATGAAAACAAATCCTTGTACTTATGCTCAAACGTCCCACACGTTCTCTTTTCACTTCTATAAGCAGCCACTTCTTTTTCTTTTACTCGAATTGCTGTACTTTCCTTGCCTTGACTGTGTATAAAGCAAACCTCACGTCCTTTTCTTGATCTTTTTACTTTCACACGATCTACACATTTTTTCTCTTGATCGTGTGAACACAAACCACATTGGACGAACACTACTGCCTTATTCAAGAACTTTATAAATATGGACCACAAAACTTGCTTTCTTTGCAATAGTATTTGAACCACGAAATCACACATATGTGTAAAAATCACACACGTGATATATGGCTTGGACAAGAAAGCAACTTGAAAATATACCTTCTTGTGGAAGGAATACTATAAACAAAGAAAACTTTTGGCAGTATATCATGTGAACATAACTTTGAACCATATACACTAACCTTCTTTTTCTTTTCATCCCAAGCAGAAAGAACATCACGATCATACATATCACAGACAAGCAACAACACGTATATATTATCACAGCAACATCATTCTTTATTTGCTGCCTAAAAATCGATCTAGGGTTTATAAACTTTAAGCACCAAAGCCGTATCTTAGGGTTTGAGAATCAACCTTAAATCGTGCATCATCATGCATTACAACAGCCATAAATCTCATAGTTTTCTTCTTTTAAAGTCGATCTAGGGTTTAGGGGAAGAAACCATAAATCTTTATTCAATAAAAACAAAAGCAGAAAATTCAGTACCTCTCTCTGCAGCCAACTTCGACAATCTATAACTCACCCATAACAAATAAGATCGACGATCGCTCCGGTGACGTTCACGACACATGTGTCGAGAACCTAAAGCGTGAATTTCACGACGATCCAACGGTTAACGAAGGAGTTATCGCTGTTTGAAAACAGCTGCACAGTAAGATCCGAACATAAAATCATGGACGGATTTTTAAGCTTTCTTCGTTATTCGACTCGAACACCTTGTTAGATCCTAGTATCGAGAGCCACCCGCTCTGATACCAATTGTGGAAACCATTATTCACGGATCGATTAAGCTTACTAGGATATGCATCTCGTTCATATGATAAACATAGCGGAATTGAACAAGACACATGAACAAGGTGTTTACTTCCAACGATTACTTTATTCCAAACGATTACCTGCACTAAACGATTACAAGTAACCTCTAGGCGTGTATACATTGAATCTCACGCCTAGAACACGAAGACACTTTAGGTTTACATTGTGAATAATTGAATGAGTAAACCTATGCAGGGTGTGTGTTTATATACTACACATAACCCTCTTTACAAGAAATCTAATTACACTAGGAGTCCCTCCATCTTTTGCTAATAAGTCCTCCTTGTTGTATGAAAGGGCTCCATATTCTTGTAAAACTTGATAATTGCATATAAGTCCTTATTGTTTCACTATTCTTGATTTGTCTCATCAAATTAATCCCAACAATAACCCATTCCTAGCCCAACCCAAAAACCCCTTTCCTTTTTCTCTTTTTTTCCTTTTTTTCTTTCTTTTCTTGCGTCCAAACCGACTGACACCCCTTAATTTTCGTTTTATTTTATTTTATTATTAACTAATATCTTATTAATATTACCTTAATTTTCCTTAATTTATTTCAGCTCCTAAAGCCTCCAAAACCTCAAAACCGTAAAACTAGTCAAATTTACGCGTTTACCGTAAAAGACGTAAAATATACAGTTTTATAAAAAATCTCAAATTTTGAACTAAAATTTATAACTAAGTCCTAAATGACTTAAAACCATCCCGAAAAATACTCACATGACTAAACACCTCTTCCAAGACCTCTAAATGCTAAACCGTAAATCGTAAAAATACGATTTTCTATAATACATATACGTATACGTATACGTAAAACCACTAAATAACACCATCTCATTTCATAGTCACTACCATGTGAGCTCATGACCATGAAATCATCACAAATCGTTTCACTCACAAGGTACCCCGTACCGGAAACGATATCTAAACCACAATCTATACACACCAATTAGCACATAAACACGTAAAGACACGCAACTAGCACAAAATAAAACTAAGTGACGAACCTCAAAACCAGGGTTGTCACATCACTCCCTCCTAATAGAAATCTCGTCCCGAGATTTACTACTTAGGATCAAAACATACCATTAGCAAACAACTGAGGATACTTGTTCTAAATGAACTCCTCTCATTTCCATGTGAACTTTAGTTCAAGTCTCAAATTACCACATATACTAACCAAGAATATTTAAATTCATTGCCAAACTCTTGAACTCACAGTCAATAAATCTCACAAATGACTCTTATTAACACAAGTCCCGAATAACCGTACATGCAAATATGCATTCTCAAACAACATTTACCAATCTCAATACATGAAATATGTCATGTATACCACTCATTTTCCCCCCAGGTAATTCTATGCTCATAAGCTACTGGTCCGATATGTCCAAAGATCATAAATGGACCAACAAAACTCTACATCAACTCTTCCATTTTACCAAAACATACCACCCGTTACTATGGGTGAAACTCCCTACATAACTTTGTCACTAAATCTAGTGGTTTCCTCCTTTTCTACATAGCATCCCTTGTTTCCCTCATCCTTTCCACAAACATCATTACCACATTAGTAGCCTTTTTTTTACCAATTCTAGTCCACAATGGGGACAACTCACCCTATCCTTTCATATAGTGCCTCAAATGGCATTTATCGACTTCTAGTATGATAACTATCATTATGAAAACTCAGCCATCGCTAAAGAGTTTCCTAACTCCCTCTAAATCAATCACTCACGCCCTCAGTGTAACTCCTATGGTTGTATAAATATCTCACTTGCCCATCCTTTTCCAGTTAGCTGGATATACTCATATCCAATTATGTTCATCAACTCCCTTTAGTCCGTACCCCAAACTACTTAAAAATTCTAATTTCCTTAGAAAGTGACCTATGACGGTCTTCCACATATCCATAGTTCTTCCAATCCAAATCAACTTATGATCTATACACATCATCAAAAGGACGGTTGTCTCAGTTAGTCCAAGCCCTTCATCCCTATGGCACATCACTCCTATAACTCCTCATACATTCGATTATCGATACTAAGCCTCCCAAACAATCAGTATAGGTCAGTGCCATTTCCTTTTCCACACTACGACAGTATTAGCCTGCGTTGTGCTTTATTCTACTTATTAAGCTCTACCAAAGTTTTACCTCCGGTTCCTATCTCGACCTATTTCATTCATGCTTCGCTTCTATACACACTTCCTTCTTCTTCCTCAACTCCTACCATACATCACGGTGTGATGCTTCCCATCGTTTCTTCCCTTGCCATAATCCTTCATAAGGCATTCCATACATATTAGGCTAACTTTTACGCAAAACCCTCTATTCCATCACATCCGTACGCAATCCTTCCAACTTCTCAACTACGTGACTTCTCATTCCTCTTGAAATATGAGATGAATTAGTCAGTCTATCGACTATCACCCAACTCTCGTCGTACTTATTCCTCCACCTCATTATGTATCCCTTTCACCAACTTCGTCCTTACATCGCCCCTTTCTAAGCTACTCCTATCTATGTAGGAAGTATAGTCTACGTCCCTTTTCTCCATATGATTTTCCAAGCCACGGAACATACATGTTGACGCGTTCTCTGCTTTAGACAACTCAACTCGTGCAACCTACATCCTTCATCCAAACCACCCTAATACGTCATCCATATAGTTCAAGTTCGTCTCAGCTTCACTTCATTCTTCTTATTCCATGTCTCATCAACCATGCTTGCCTTTCCCAGATGGTACTTGACCTTGCAATTTTCTTTCATCACTTAACTCCACCCATCACCTTTTCCGAATGTTCAATCAAGATGATTAAATATGTGTTGGAGACGTTCATGATCTGTATAGATCATTCTCTACGTCTCGTACCCTAAATGCATCTAGCATTCTAGGCATATATAATAATCCAGCTCCACTAACTAAGTCTATCTAGTCATCTATACGCCAAAATTTTTCCAAGTAGCTTCACTTGTTTTTCTCACAATCAGTTCTCCTACTCCCTCCTAATAGGGACAGACTAGAGTTTCATGTGATTCCATGCGGATCACACTCTCATCTTATACCCACATTAGTTTCCATTTGTCTACTAAGCCATATTTTGAATTCTTATTCAAATCTCATACTTCTACTTTGATCTTGCACCCAACATGAGGTATTTTCGATCATCATCTTCTAGGAATACTTGATTCTCTTCTTCCATGGTTCTCCCTTATTCCTACACTATCCCGTCCAACAGAAATTCCATACTTCATTCAACAGATCTATGGAAATCACTAGTGCATTGGATAATGCATAGCTGTCTCTTCCAAAGATCTTTCATAACACCTTTACAAAACCGACTCTCTAATCACTTCTCCAAGAAACTTATTCAGCTCAGCTTCACTTCTCATCCCTCGATCCCCTTGTTACTTCCACAAGTTCTTAATCTCCCATTTCATGTATTCATTTCATCACGATCCACCGGTTCAACTCTTTGTAGCTCCACTCCGATACTCGATCTGCCCTTCTTCGTCACGAACCATGCGTAAATTTCCCATCATAGTGCTTGTCACCTTTCCAGTCCTCGCAACTTTTGTGACTCCTTCGAAATCTCTTGCATCCCTCTTGCAGCCGACACGTAGTCCTTTCAGCTCCTTGCTTCGCGATGTAGCTCTTTACGCACTCCTTTTCGTCTCCATGATGTTACCTAGGAACTTCACACTACGTAGTAGCTTCTAACTTCAACTCATCAATCACAATATTTCTAAAAGTACTTTAACCAACTTCTCATAGCATGACATCTCGTTCCCATGACCACTCAACTAACTTTACTTACTCCCTTATTCCCGTAACTAATCTAATTTTCAAAACTCCACAACTCTTAATCATTCCTTCAACACAACCTTTAAACCAAAACACATCTCTCCATTATAGTATCTAACCATAAGTAATACTACCCAACTCTATTATCTCTTCCTAACGTTCCCATAATCACATAAATAAATCAACCATGACGTGTAACAAAAGAATTCCAAACAATCGCGTCCCAATAAAATAGAGGGTAAAACGAACCCTAGCCAAAACAACTGAAAACAAAACAATGTAATCCAAAAGATCAATGGAGTGTTCCAACAACGAAAAACAAAAATTAGACTCGTCACGATTAGTATTACCAAACTTCGATACGTTAGAAAATTTAAAACTTTCATCCCAATTAGTTACTTCTCATAAGAACCAAACTCCCATACTACTAAAACTAATCATACTCATTATTAACCATAAACACATCCTTTATCTTCATCATTTTATCAAGATATCAACTAATTAGTATACTACAATCTTAACCATTATCTTGTTTACCCATATTAAACTTATTTCACTTGTTATTATGAAACTAATACATGTTTATAAAATACAGGGTTTTTTTTTATTATTATCATTTTATAAAATCCATTTAGGCTGGTTATAACTAAACTACTACACGTTTACAAGGTGTGGTGTTATTATTATCATTACTATAATAAAATCTCCCTTTTTACTCTTGCCGTCTAGTTAAATACTTCTAGAATTTTAACTACACTTAAAATTTTTTTTGTAAAATTTCTTTACCCCTTTAAAATGTATTATCACATGTTACATAGAAAACTAATCCAATTATTTTCAAGACAAATTTTTTTTATAGCTTACTACCACAAACTTAAAAAAAATATGTAAGTCACGATATCATACCATACACTTACAAATTATTTACAAAACCATTTTCCTGTAATCAGCCACACTTATTTGCAAGAAATTTAGTAGTTCTCATTAATTAAATACATACCCGAATGTAGACACACATAAAAAGACTCAAAACGTCGTTGGAACTCCATTAAACTCCAGCACCATAAAACACGAGCAACATAAGGTACGTTCAAGTTATAATAACTACAGAACGACCATATATCATAACTTAACACATACTAGTATATATACATCCGCATATATATACCTATTAAATCACCAAAAACATACTCGTTACCATACATGTCAGATCAACCAATCGCGTCATACACTCGTTTTTCCATACGAGTAATCCCCATCTCACCATCTCACCATGCCACAACAAGGCACAAAACCCATCACCAAAACCAACCCATATCGTGTGACCCCATAATCACACAACACGACTATAACTCAAAACATATAACATACTAAAAAACTAGCCATATCGTAGGCAACCGTTACATAAACCCATATATTATATATATACCCAAAGTCCACATCTCATCATATACAAGCATGTACTAACCCTCTTTCAGGAAATATACTTAGAAACCTATTGAAGTTGTGGTACTTGTATAACTATGTTGGCCACCATACTTATACAATTACCCTTTCCCCAATGCACTCCCTCCTATGATGACACTTATAAGAATCAATACAACATATAACACATAAATCCATCAACTCACCTAAACACATAACCACATAAACAATAAGGTCAAAAACTCCAACTAATAAAATAACATAGTCAAACTCTTGAAATACATAAATCCATAGTCTAGCTAAAACAGCATAGACTAAATTCAAAACGAAAACATAATCAGTTCTAAGTCATGTCACCCATAAGAGTGGAAACGGCTTAAAATCCTTCATACCCACCTACTCCTAATAACTCGAACCACCACATGATTCTTAGGGAACATGACTTAAACATCGAAAGAAAAATACCCTACCTCAGGTACATAAAATAACCCAACAAAAGATAGAAACTACCATGTACAAAATTATGTACTATAGTGTACAATTTAAGCAAAATACGACAATGACTAGCGTGGATGATTATGGTTCAACCAGCACTAGTCACATCCCGAAAAGAAAAATAACATGTGGCTAAGTATGAACATACTATGGTTCAATTCATACTAGTCAAAACATCGCAATAAATAACATCCAACCACATCAATTAATATAAAATGCACACATACTCCTATGACGCCTATATGCAGGGACCCTTAAGCTATAGACTAGGCTACACGACTAGGCAACCTAATTCTCTATAACCCCTTTCTCTGATACCATTCTGTCACACCCCACCATGGCGGAATATGGAGTGCGACGTATGGATATCATCACAACATGGCGTGTCTATGGAGATAACTAAATGAAATAAGAAATGTCATAAAATGGTGACACAAAAGTCATGAAAATATCTCAACAATGCAGGAGTCTAGGTAAGTAGGTAACAGTCCTACCACTTACCCGAGACAAACAATTAACATAAACAAAACAAACATATAGGTGCCTACAGTATCACTTATTAAATGAACAAATAAAAACTAAGAAGGAAACGAGGATCTCATTCTAAATGCATTCCTACGCAACTCCAAATCCTAGCCACTTAAGTTCTCACGCTTAACCATAATATCACCTGAAAGAGACACTAAAACACGTCAACATGAAGTTGGTGAGAGTCATAGGTTTAGACTCTAACGCTAAATCAGTTATAATATAAGCTGTGAATAACCACCAACAATAAAAATATAGGGACAATGTGTTGCAAATGTGCATTAACAACTAACATTCAAGATTAACCAACCAAACCAAAACCAAGGCTCCCAGCCATACCAAACACCATACTCCCATAGGCACTCAAACACCTATGAACCAATCCCATGGCCCGCCTTGTCAACAATCCCCTTGGTACCAAGTCAAAACATAAACAATCAAGAATCAACTAGCAGTTAATCATATAAGTATGCACACACAAGTCCATCACCAAACACAAGAACATTCACAGCATAAGTTATAAAACAAAACAAAACAGTGTCTCTTCCATCCCATCTGGAAGTCATAATCATTAGAAAACATGGGACTATGAAACTCACCTGATTGAGCTTCTCCAAAAGTCCGCGCACTAGCAAAAAGCTAACAAACCAAAAACATATAATCAAAACATAAACCAATCACTAAGACGGCTCATCAACCTATGATGGACATCTAACCTCCTCCTATATAAATAACTCATTTATATTCTCTAAGAATCTCATTACACCCCTCTATAAAGCCCTTAACTCATTATACTTCATAACCCGTCCCGTTAACAATTTACCCAAAATAGTTCCGGTTTTAGGTCTCCAAACTATAAGCCAAACGCCCACTTAAACATACCCATGATCTCTCTAAAGGGAATACTTATTCCCTTACATATGTTAGCTAACACCTCCCACTTGTCCTAACCTTAAAGCTACTGTTAAGGCCCCGATATATATATATATATATATATATATATATATATATATATATATATATATATATATATATATATATATATATATATATATATATATATATATACTTTTGTTTATCCAGATTTTACTGATTTTAAACATACAAAAAGTTTGTTATGATTAGGGGGTCTTACCCTAACCCACCATCTTAGCCCCAATGCAGATACTTACTATAATATATAAACCATCTCTCATGTTTGTTTGAATGTCCCAATGCAAACCTAAGTACCCCAAACAACCCAAAACTTAAAAACAAAACAGGCTGACTTCAAAACTGTTTTGAACTCCGACTGTTGTAACCTGTTTTTGACCCACTTCCCGACCTCCAATTTAGTTCTAGATTCTTGCATCGGAAATCCACTTCAATTACCTTTTCACGGATACTTGGATCGCAAAATAAGAGTTTGTAGAACTCCTGATATGATCAAAACAATTGACCCTAAATTCTGCCAAGTTTTTAAAAACGGGTTTAATTAAATTAACCTAATTAATTACCCATAACCCCACCAATTACAAGCCCTAAACCATCTAATCATTATGAAATCATTAAAATAAAGATTTTTATTTAATCCCTAACATTAATCCATCATAAGATGATTATATAAACATTAAAAACAATTAGATTAAAAAGGGATTATGTAGGTTTTACCTTAAGATTCATGGAAGATGAAAAAAACAATGGAAACCCTAAAACTCTCTATAAGCCATCGACTTCAAGACTCCAGGGGAAAGAAATTCTGATTTTTTGTTGTGAATAAATAATATATAGGGTGTGATAACCCATTCCTAGCCGAACCCAAAAAAACCCTTTCCTTTTTCTCTTTTTTTCTTTCTTTTCTTGCGTCCAAACCGACTAACACCCCCTTAATTTTCGTTTTTATTTTATTTTATTATTAACTAATATCTTATTAATATTACCTTAATTTTCCTTAATTTATTTCAGCTCCTAAAGCCTCCAAAACCTCAAAACCGTAAAACTAGTCAAATTTACGCGTTTACCGTAAAAGACGTAAAATATACAGTTTTATAAAAAATCTCAAATTTTGAAATAAACTTTATAACTAAGTCCTAAATGACTTAAAACCATCCCGAAAAATACTCACATGACTAAACACCTCTTCCGAGACCTCTAAATGCTAAACCGTAAATCGTAAAAATACGATTTTTTATAATACATATACGTATACGTAAAACCACTAAATAACACCATCTCATTTCATAGTCACTACCATGTGAGCTCACGAACATGAAATCATCACACATCCTTTCACTCACAAGGTACCCCGTACCGGAAACGATATCCAAACCACAATCTATACACACCAATTAGCACATAAACACGTAAAGACACGTAACTAGCACATAAACACGTAAAGACACTTAACTAGCACAAAATAAAACTAAGTGACGAACCTCAAAACCAAGGTTGTAACAATTATATCCGGGCTTCTTACCCTCATTTCATATTTTGAATTCGGGTATGTTCCTCTTTCAGTTTACTTTATCTATAATTCGGGGACGAATTATTCTTTTTAGGGGGGAAGAGTTGTAAAACCCGCATGCTTTTACCATGAACAGTACACTTAGTAAACGTACGTACATATTATAACTTTCGTTATATAGCATGAACACGTGTCAAGATTAGTAAATTCAGAAGTTATGTACGTATTATTACACGATAAGTATTAAGTACGTGATAATACACGATAATTATTAACAATAATAATTATAATCACGAACATGAAATCATGAACGGAAAAATCACGAACACGTAATTACGCACTTAATTAATATAATACGATTAATATCGTTACATACAAGTATTTAATTATAACACAAACAATTATAACACGAAAACACGAACACACGAACACGTAAATTTTAACACGGGAAAAACTTTGGTTTTTCCCTTGTGGGCCTATGTGCCGCGACAACCAAGAGAGGACAAGGGCCAAGCCCATTTGATTTTTGGTAAATAAACAAAAAGGGTTAATACCTTTTCACTTTATAGAGTTTTTCAAGAAAATCAAAAACTCTACTCTTTCTTTCTCTCTCTTTGGCCGGCGGCAACCACAAGCACCAAAGGGGTGTTTGTTTGATTTTTGGTTAATTGAATTCAAGGATCGTGCTCGTGTTATTGTTCTCCAATCATTACACGCATTTGGTAATCTGTAAACCCTTTTATTTTTATTCTTTTTATTTAATTGTTAACACATGAACATGGATTAAATAAAAACAAGGATTAAAACATGTCACGTGATCATGGGGGTAAAATTAAGGGTTGTTTTGGGTTTGGTTTGCTCGGCCGACAATTAAACCGAGAGCCCAAGGCTCTCGGCGTGTCTTTGATCGCACCACCAACCGAGATCTATGATCTCGGTGGTGTTGGTTCGGTCGGCAGCAAGGAACAAGGAACCCCGACGCAAGTCGGGGTGTCTTTGTAGTTCGGTTGGGTCTCGGCAACAAGCAGCCACACCACCGGCACACAGCCAGTGGTAGATTGGGTCAAGCAGGGGGAACCGCGGCTGCAGCAGGGGTGACCACCGGCACACAGCCGGTGGGAACACCGATGTGGTCAGCGGCTAGCCGAGAGGTGACCACCGGCTTAAGCCGATGGCAGTTTAACAAGAACAGTGGCAAACCGGCTCGCCTGTTTGCCACTGTTAAAGGGGTGTTCGTTTCAGTCCGGTTCATGGGGTTCCGGGTCCGGTTCACGACATGTCTAGATTAAATTCATGGATCCGGTTCATGACTAAAATTGCATAAGTATTTTATTTTTAACTTGATATTAAATTAATTAAACATGACATGTAATTAATTTAATTAATCGTGGACTTAGGTTAATTATTATTTATTAAATAATACATGTTTTAACCTAAGTATTTATTATTTAATTTAGACAATAGTATTAATTAGTTTTTAGATATGGAATATAATTAATTAATAAACATGACTTAGGTTATAATTAATATAATATTAATACATGTTTTAACCTAAGTATTTTATACACCTTAATTAAATCATGCTTTTATTTAATTAAATCATATAACCTATAGTTTATTTAATTAACATAATATTATTAATAAACTATACTATAATCACATGACTTATGATATTTAACCAGTAAACTTAATCTTATCTTATTAGCTTATTAATTCAGCTTAATTCTAATTATGGAAACTTTCTAATTCAGGAAACTTACTATTTTTGGAAACTTTCTATTTTTAGAAACTGATCTAATTTTAAAAATTAATCTATTTTTGGAACTTTCTATTTTAGGAAACCTGCTATTTTTAGAAAGTTATTTACTATTACACAACAAGTATAATAATTCAAGAATACAAGTAATACTTAATTAGAATACATAGAATACATGAAAAAACACAGCATAACATTTAAATCAGTTAAACAAGACATGAACATATAAAACAAGCTAAGACATGATATAACCAGTTACGTACTCAGTAAACAGAATACTTATACATGTCCCCTATTTATGTAGAATTAGTGAGATCGGAGTAGGACTTTCATTCTTTCGTCTTCTTCGTTCACTGGACATAAGGCACGGATTTCCCGTCCTTTCAGTATGGACATTCTTTCTTTATTAGGATTCCCCGTTTACAGCCAAATGTTTTTCCAGTATTTGCTTTATATGTTTGATACTTATGTTAGAACAAGAGCCTAAGCCATATACATGCATGACCAGTGTCACCTAGTTATGGAGGTACCATGACCATAACACCAGAGGCACTAGTGTTATGACTTCCCCATGGCGAAGTGATTGCTCGTGGCGTCCCTGTTTAATTTTGGCCATTATATTATATTATCATGTGGGGCGTATGGGTGCATCCTAGTTACATGTTTACCAGTATTATCAGAGTGAATGCGATATGTGTCTTGCATCCTTCACTAGAACTTGATCCCTCCTACCCAGATTATTTAATTAGAGGCAACCCCTCTAATTGCATGACGAGGTCTCCCCTCTAAGTATTCATGCACGGTGGAACCTCATGACCTATATAGGCTATTTGGCTAATTAATACAGATTTTCATAGAAACATAAGTCTTTTCAAACTATAAAACCAGTTCGATAAACATGATTCCAGATTACTTAGAACTTAGATTATTCCGCTGCTATTAGTCTTATATGCTTATGCTATTCCATGTAATACTTGTATATCCGTGCACTAAGCGTTATGCTCAGCCGTTTTCCTTTCATGTTCCCAAACGACAGGTACTCAAAGGCGCTCGTAGACTTTAGGCGTACGTGCATATGGATTGGAAGCTATCTAGCCTTCTCTACTTTATGCATTTCATCATGCGATAACCATAGTCCAAAACATTATTATTGTTGTTTAGTTCATGAACCGAAGCTTAACTCAGTGTAAGTTCCTCTAGTGAGTATTCAGCCTAAATACTCAAGTAATAAACAAATGTAAATGCGTCAAGGTAATCGGGACGGGGATTGTCAAACCCAATGGATCCACCCACAACATTCGCGCTTAGAAACACAAGTAAATTAACGGTTCATGATCAATGAGAGGCAACTTAAGGCTAAAGACTAAAAGTTTAACACCCCATTTTGGTAAATGGAATGTCACGCGTGTCATCAAAGCATACAAGGTAATGTCTTAAAAACATTAAATGACTATTCCTTTACAGTACTTATGTTTGTGTGTGATGAGCTTATACTTGGGGCACCGATATTTGTTTCCGGTGTTTCATTTCATGGTCATTTAATGTTTTTAAGAGGTTACCTTGTATGCTTTGATAACACGCCATAATTACGCGTGACATTCCATTTACCAAAATAGGGTGTTACACTTTTAGTCTTTAGCCTTAAGTTGCCTCTCATTGATCATGAATCGTTAATTTACTTGTGTTGCTAAGCACGAATGTTGTGGGTGGATCCATTGGGATTGACAATCCCCGTCCCGATTACTTTGACGCATTTACATTTGTTTATTACTTGAGTATTTAGACTGAATACTCACTAGAGGAACTTACACTGAGTTAAGCTTCGGTTCATGAACTAAACAACAATAATAATGTTTCGGACTATGGTTATCGTACGTAACCATTTTCCCCTATTTCTTGTTTACAAATGAATGCTTGTGTTCCACACCTTTACTGCTAAACCTATGAATATAACTCAACTTTATGTTCACGATTTTACATGTTTAATCTCAGGTATTATTACATAGCCTTGCTTGGATGGGAGCCCGCAGGATATTATCGTTGCTTGGAGATTTCTGTGATGCTTTTAAAAAGATTGATTTTAGTAAAACTATCATAAATTTATTCTATCTTTTTTGCAACTGTATGTTATAAATCATGACAAAGTAATAAATATTACCGCATATAAAACTCCTGGGACCTATGTTTAAAACTCTGATCTTTTATGATGTAATGTATATGTTTTTATTAAGCCAACTTTGTGTCAACCGTAATTCATTGTTTCTTGTAACATGACGTGGAACCCCCTTGCTGCCTAGTTGTTTCCTTGCCTGATTCTGGGGGTCTCACACAAATAAATATAAGGAAAGTTTTTTCCTTCCCCTTTTCACCTCCATAACCGACGGTCCAAACACCCCTTAGCGGTGTTCCGGAACCTTCTATTCGTTTTTCTATTTATTCCACAACACTCGTTAATACTTAACTCTTAATTATTTAGCGATCGTTAAAGTTATAACTCGATTTAGTTTAATAAATATAATAAATATATTAATTAAATAAATTACTTCTTTATGTTTTGTGTGCAATCCCGTAATCTCGAGTTCGATCCTATCACACGAATATTAAATATAAGTCCATAAACTATCAGCTCCCACTTGGACATATTTCGAATATCGTGATAACATTGACTAGCGTCTAATTACACTAGCAATGTCTCTAGTACAACTCGAATAAGGTCTCCTGGATAAAACCTTTTAATGATTCATCATTATTATTATCCTTTTATTTCTAATACAACGTTAATAAGAATATGGATCTCAGTCATTCCTTTCATTAACCATTATGTTTCTCGTTTACATATTCAACAAGATTACCAAAAGAAATTTGGGTGTGGTCACACAAGCATCTTACTAATCCCACGAGGGCCCCAACTGTATTAGAACTCCAAAACGAAATCGGAGGAAATAAATCCCATATTGACTACAAGCAAAACCAATGAATTTTGCAACACTTTTGAAAATAATCCTTATAGCTACCAGTTACGTTTAGCGTTAGATTATTCCATAAAAATGCACTAGATTCAAAACAGTTTTCATGTATCTCAGGTCTAAGGATAACTATTTATGATTTACTTGATGAGAAAGATCCACAAAGTAAAATCATATAGTTGGGATAAGTCTAATATTCGATTCATCGAATATCATCTAAAATCGATAAATATACTTTCAAGTATAATCTATCACAATTTTGATTTGTCTTAATTTAATAATATTCCTATATTATTAATCGACAACGGAGATTTAGCATAACAATTTATTCATGGATTAAAAAACATGTAAAATAGGAAACAAAATTAAGTAATAAGAATAAACGAAACCCAATCTTAATTTTATTAAATGATAATATCTTAACATCCTTATCCAAGTACTAATCACATATTTATTGCATGAGTTCACTAGCTAGTTGCATCCAAATAACCTTGGCATGCTTAACTACCTTTGGTCTAGGCAAAGCCTTAGTAAAAGGATCAGCTACGTTATCATCTGTGTGAACTTTTATTAATTGTTGGGAATTAATTTGATGAGACAAATCAAGAATAATGAAACAAGAATGACTTATATGTAATTATCAATATTTACAAGAATATGGAGCCCTTTCATACAACAACGAGGACTTATTAGCAGAAGATGGAGGGACTTCTAGTGTAATTAGATTTCTTGTAAAAAGGGTTATGTGTAGTATATAAACACACACCCTGCATAGGTTTATTCATTCAATTATTCACAATGTAAACCTAAAGTGTCTTCGTGTTCTAGGCGTGGGATTAAATGTTTACACGCCTAGAGGTTACTTGTAATAGTTTAGTGCAAGTAATCGTTTGTAATAAAGTAAACGTTAGAGAGAATTCGTTTGTTGTTTAAACACTTTGTTTATGTGTCTTGTTCAATTCCGCTATGTTTATCATATGAACGAGATGCATATCCTAGTAAGCTTAATCGATCCGTGAATAATGGTTTCCACAATTGGTATCAGAGCAGGTGGCTCTTGGTACTAGGAACTAACAAGGTGTTCGAGTCGAAGAATGGTGAAAAAGAAGAAAAACCCGTCTAGGGTTTTATGGTCGGATCTCACTGCGCAGCCGTTTTCAAACTGCAATATCTCCTTCGTTAACCATTGGATCGTCGCGAAATTATTTCTGGAGGTTCTCAGTATATGTGTCTTCGATCTCACTAGAGCGATCGTCGAGTTCAGTTCTCAAGAAACATGTATAGCTCGTCGAAGTTGGCTGCTGGTAAAGGTAATTTTCTGTTTTTGTTTTTATTCAATAAGATTTATGGTTTCATCCCCTAAACCCTAGATCGACATAAAAAGTAGAAGAGTACGTGGTATGTGGCTGTTGTAATGCAATGTTCAAGCTAAGGTTGATATTCAAACCCTAAGTTAGGGTTTCGGTGCATAAATTATTAAACCATAGATCGATGTTTTTCTTGCCACTGTCCACAAAAGAATGAGCTAACAAAACAAAGATTGATCGTGGAGTTGTTGTGAGTATAGCTTTTCACATGATTGGTGTTCACTGTTGTCATATGAGGTGTGATATTGCTTTGTGTGTCTCGTGGGAATTAATGAAAACAAGGCAATGATTGGTTTGTTGTACGTGATCCCGTGACTTGTTGTGAAGAAAAAGAATGCGCTAATGTTGTCATAATAATATTTTCGGTTGTTTTGTGTGGTCCAATAGAAGGATTCACGTGATGAATTGTGAATTAAAGAAGACAAAGATGTTGTTGTTGGTCCACATTGTATGCAACAGATTAAACAGTGTTCACATGTGTAAATGTATCCAAAAAGGAAGCAAATCGTAAGGGATAAAAAGAAAAAGAGATACTTGTTTGACTGCGATGTTGGAGCAAAGTGTGGACAAAGTATTGATACTTTATGTTTTTGTTCACACGACCAAAAAGGGAAAAAGTGGGAAGGAAGTTATTGAAAAGATCTCGTTCAAAGATAAAAGCACAAGTTGACATTGGTCTTTGATTGAAGATTAGCAAAGTTGTTCACGTGATGGATGAATTGCACGTGAGAATATATTCCAAGGAGTAAAGTATTTAGTGTGAGGAATTCATGTGTTAAACAGCAGCGTTCACGTTTTGTGTTTAAAGGAAAGATGTGATTGATTTTTATATTGCTCGAGTATTGGAAACAGTGACATTCGATGATTGGTAAAGACATATGTTGTTTGTTGAATGAAGACAAAAAGAAAAGGTGGGCTTCAAAGATGTACATTCGTGTGATATTGCTGTCATGTAAAGCTTTGGGTTATTATGGAAAGCAGATATATTGTTTGAGGGTTAATATATGGAAGATTGAGTTTCCATAATTGGAAGGACTGATGGTTATTTTACGTGGCTACAACAGATAATAACGTGAGATAGAAGATGAAGATGGTGTCAGTGGCAGAGTCGAGCCACTGGCAAGAATAAAAGACACGCTAATAGAAAATACACGCTGACAACGTCGACGCTAACAAGTATAAATTTACACGGTGACAGCATGTTGTCCGATATATGGTTTTCGAACGCTGACACGTATTGTCCGATATAGGACAGTACATACTGATGATATATTGGATGATAAAGGATCTCGAACAGAACTGACTGTTAAAATTTAATGGCTCGTTTTTGAAGATTATGTTTGATACAATAAAGTTTTATTTGATTATGTGACAAGGCTAACCTTGCGGTTACGTACCGACTTGGATTAGAAGCAAAACGCCGACAGAGGCAGCAGTTGGATAAAAGAAGAGGATGATATTGTACTTATATGATTTTCATTGCAAATTGGAGGCTTCGATGAAGACGATTGATTATTGTGTCTTTGGTGTTGGAGTTGTTTTTCACAGGTTTGTATTTTATCATATCTCAAAATATTCTTGCCTCTCTTTTGAGATAACTTGCTTGTTCTTTTAATGGTTGGTGACGAAGACTTGTCTGAATCTAGCAATTAGGTGACATTGCTATCACTTGAAGGAGTTACATTATCATGCTCAGTGTCTCACAAAAGGATGAGGATTTTGACAAGAGATCGAGGTCTGCTTATATTTACTCTCATCATATAAGTTCGACGTCACGTGAATAGTGCAAGATATAAGGTACAAGCTTGGGAGATTCCACTTCTTCAACAAATAGGTTATATTCGTTTTTCTTCATTCGTAATCTACAATTAGAGTCTACATAGTTCGTGATTCATTTACATGCACCACTCAAGGGGAAGAGTTTATTAGTTGTTTATCTTTAGAAGACCCCTATTGGATATGACAAAAAGGGGAAGAAGATTCAAAGATCAAGGTATGCAACTTAATTTTATGTGGTGATATGTTTTACAAGAAATCTTACTTTAAGGGGAAGCTTGTTTCATTCGTGAAAGATCAAGATTTGAAGATTGGTTTTGTCATCATCAAATAGGGGAAGATTGTTGGGAATTAATTTGATGAGACAAATCAAGAATAATGAAACAAGAAGGACTTATATGCAATTATCAATATTTACAAGAATATAGAGCCCTTTTATACAACAACGAGGACTTATTAGCAAAAGATGGAGGGACTTCTAGTGTAATTAGATTTCTTGTAAAGAGTGTTATGTGTAGTATATAAACACACACCCTGCATAGGTTTATTCATTCAATTATTCACAATGTAAACCTAAAGTGTCTTCGTGTTCTAGGAGTGGGATTAAATGTATACACGCCTAGAGGTTACTTGTAATATTTTAGTGCAAGTAATCGTTTGGAATAAAGTAAACGTTGGAGAGAATTCGTTTGTTGTTTAAACACTTTGTTTATGTGTCTTGTTCGATTCCGCTATGTTTATCATATGAACGAGATGCATATCCTAGTAAGCTTAATCGATCAGTGAATAATGGTTTCCACATTAATTTGATTTCACGAGCTTCTACTTGTTATCGGACGTAGTGATGTCTACGCTTAAAGTGTCTGGCGCCTTTCATGACTCTAGAATCATCGGCGAATATTATGGTAGCAGAATTGTCGCAATAAGTATCAAAAGGTTCTTTAATTGAAGGCATCACTCTAAGATCTCCAATAAACTTCCTAATCCAAACAGCTTCCATTGCAGCTTCTGAAGCAGCCATGTACTCAGATTGAGTAGCATGCATTGCAATCGTTGTCTGTTTCTTGCTCTTCCAGTCAACTTCTCCTCCATTGATAATAAACACGTAACCCCTCTGAGACTTCGTATCGTCTTTATCACATTTCCAGGACGCATCACAAAAACCTGACACATTCAGTTCTGTGCCTGGTTTCCCTCTAAATACCAAAAACATATCTTTCGTACTCCTCAAATACTTTAGAATATGTTTAATAGCAGTCCAGTGGAGCTTCCCTAGATTATGTTGGTATCGACTGACCAAGTTTAGAGCAAACGCCACATCAGGCCTTGTGCATCTTACAACATACATAATAGATCTATTTGTATTAGTAGCACTCTACTAATACGTATTATCGGTTTTCGTTTTTTGTGTGAATATTATTAATATATTGTATACGTAGAACAATAAATTCACAAGTACTCCAAAAGTGTGAAAACACAACCTTGATTGGGAGGTCATTACTCAATCATTGTATTCGAACCTCAAACAAGAAAGAAAAGGCAAAAATAGATAAATACTTTCGTGAAGCTTGATTTTGAAAAATACAAACTATAAGGTGGGTATAAGGCGGGTATTATAAAATATACCCTAAGGAAAAAGGCTCTTAAGTGCTTCGCGCCGCCTCGTTTCCCCGCTTGCTTGTGAGTATTTTGAGATTGAGAGCTAATCGAGGGTTTTTCCGCCCAAAGTATTATTAAGTATCATATATACTTTCTTGGTTTCATTTGATTAAACCCTCTTGAACGTTTTGGTGTTCCACCAACGTTCTAAAGTCATCAAAGGCGTTCACTTCACGTGATTGTTTTCATTCCTTGAGGCTTCTTTAATCAAGAGATTTGATTAAGGAGGAGATTTGTAGATTTTTGTCTACTTAATACAATCATAAAAATCCAAAAAAGTAAAAACAATCAAAAACCACAAAAAATTGGAAAAATACAAAACACCAAAAAGAATCTTCTTTTCTCATCCCCTCGTTGTATGTGACATTTATGCAAACCCACAACCAAGCAAGACGTGCACGTAAACGAAAAAACCGAAAGGAGTCAACACCTACTCCTAATCTTTCTAGTGAGGAGTCTCCTATTGACGAACCTATCGTAAGAGAGGAACCAACCATGGCGAATCGAACTATGATGGAGTTACTTCAAGCACCCACCGAGGGTTATGGAGAGGCTATTGTGATTTCCGCTATCCTTGCGGAGAATTTTGAAGTAAAAACGGGTTTGTTGTCGATGATCCAAAACAACAAATTCAGTGGTGATGAAAAGGACAACCCGCACAACCATATCTGCCAATTCAATCGTCTTACCGCCACTTGCAAATTTAAGGATGTTGCTAATCACTCGATTAAGATGATGCTTTTTCCGTACTCCTTAGCGGGGCCCGCTAAAATTTGGTTAGAGAACGAGCCACCCAATTCTATATTGACGTGGAAGGATCTAGTTTCGAAGTTTGTGAACCAATTTTTTCCGCCATCTATGACTACGCATTTGAAAAACGAGATTTCAAAATTTTCACAAGATTTTAATGAGAGTTTTTCAACGGCTTGGAATATGTTTAAGGAAATGTTACATGAATGTCCTCATCACCGTTTTTTCTGACTTGCATCAAATTGACACGTTTTACAATGGACTTAATGATCATGAAAGGGATTATCTAAATGCTGCCGTAGGTGGTAATTTTTTGTGTAAAACGGTTGAGGAAGCATTGTTGATAATTGAGAATAGATCTAAGGTGTATAGTCCTCGTAACACATCGAGTGTTCGTAAGGCTTCATCTTCGGCTTCACCTTCTTTGTCTAATACCATCGATGCTTGCCAAATTGAGGCGAACTTGGAAAACAAAATCTTTGATAAGCTTAAAGGTCTTCTAATTTAATTCAAAGTCGGAGAACAAAGTGCTCCCGCTACGGCTAAAGCGGTTGAGGTTTCATGTATGTATTTGGTGGAGGTCATGATTTCTCCGAGTGCATTACCAACGGTGGTAACACTTCGAGTGCCTACGCGGCCACGGGAACTTACAACCAAAACGGTCAAGTTACCCGCTCAAATCAATTGACTCCACCGGGTTTTGCTCCAAATCAAAATGCTAACAACTATCGAAACAACCAAGTTGGTTTTAAAAGCAATTATAAGGGAAACTATGGGAATCAAGGGGCTAATAATCAAGTTTCAAACAAAAATCAAAATAATGATTTTCAAAACAACAACAAGAGTTTGCAAACTTTGAAAGATCTCCCAAATGAATTTGTGGAATACGCTAATGGAAACGATGTTAGGTTTTACAACATTCAAAGAGAAATCATTAGCCTAAGATCCGAGTTTAAGAACGACTTGAAGAAGGAGTTGAAAAATGAGTTAGAAAATGAGCTTAAAATCCATACAAACAAAATGGAAGGAAATGTAACTAGGTTACAACAAAACCAACAAAAAATGGAACAAGGGAAACACGAAATAAAACAAGAGATGATTAAGGCCGAGAAGAGGCAATCCATATTTGAGGACAAAATTTCATCTATGTTTGAGGCTATTATGTGCAAACCGTCTTCGAGTAGTCTTCCTAGTAACACCATATCGAACCCTAAGGGAGAGATGAAAGTGATTACCAGACGTAATGGTAAGACACTTAAGGAACCGACTCCTCAACCAATTGCTCCTACGGAGGAGGCAATTGAGGAAGAACCCGAGGTGGTGGTCGAAAAGGAGCATGTCCCAATCCCACGAAGTACCGCTCATGCCACACCTACGGTTGACCCATTACCACATTTAGAACCCGAGATTACAAAGGCTATGCCTATGCCTCAACCCACACCACCTTTGCCCTATCCATCGAGACTTAGAAAGGAGAAACGTCAAGAACGCGACAATTACCAATTTGAACTTTTTATGAAAATGTTTCGTGACGTTCATTTTAATGTGAGTTTTGCCGATGTTTTGGTCATGATGCCTCGATTTTCCGCTAACTTCAAGAGTATGTTGAACAACAAGGAGAAATTGCAACAATTGTCTAGTTGTTCATCGGTTTATCTTAATCGCATACCTCAAAAAGTCGGTGATCTCGGTAAATTCTTGATTCCTTGTGCAATCCAAGATATGGAAGAATGCTATGCCTTGGCCGATCTTGGTGCTAGCATTAACTTGATGCCACTTGCAATCTTCAAGTCGCTCAATCTTCCTAATCTTACTCCTTCACTAATGTCTATCGAGTTGGCCGACCATTCCACGATTCCCGCATGTGGATTGGCGGAAGACGTTTTTGTGAAAGTGGGAAAGTCTTATTATCCGGTAGACTTTATCATTGTCGATATTCCCACGGATCCTCAAGTTCCTCTCATTTTAGGTCGTTCGTTTTTAGATACGCATATGGCTTTAATCGATGTGCATGCTAGAAAGATCACCTTACGTTTCAACGACGAGGAACTTTTTTTAAACGCAACTCAAAATTCTCTAATTTCTCATGTTTATTCCGTTGCAACCATAAACCTCGTTGATATGATTGACGTTGTTCGCGAGGAATTTTCACAAGAAGTTTTAGGTTTTGGTGATGATGAAAATAGTGGCAATCCCACTATGTTAGATCCCATTCTTGATAACTCGACACCAACCTTCACTCCATTTGAAGGTGGTGGTTTTACGTTGGAAGAATTCGATGTTCCACGTACTTGTGACGAAGACTTCGACAATGATGAGGACTTCTCGATTATCAAGGATTTTCTTAACGATTTCCCATTTCCTCCACCCGAGGAGGTTATGAGTATCGAGCCCAAATCTTCAATTGAGAACCACCTATCCTCGAGTTGAAAGATTTACCTCCTCACCTTGAATATGTATTTTTGAAGGAGGACGACAAGTTGCCGGTTATTATTAAGAAAGATCTTTCGGATGACGAAAAAACTGCACTTGTCGATGTTCTAAAGGATCACAAAAGGGCAATTGCATGGAAGTTATCCGACATTAAGGGGATTGATCCCAAATTTTTTACCCACAAAATCTTAATGGAGGAGGATTACAAACCCGCAATCCAATGTCAAAGGAGGGTGAACCCCAAAATTCACGACGTCATCAAAAAGGAAGTCCTAAGACTCCTTGACGCGGGAATGATTTACCCTATTTCCGATAGCCCTTGGGTGAGTCCTATTCATTGTGTCCCTAAGAAGGGAGGAATGATCGTTGTGCCAAACGATGCCAACGAGTTAATTCCCACTAGACTCGTGACCGGATGGAGAGTGTGCATCGACTATCGTAAGTTGAATGAAGCCACTCAAAAAGACCATTTTCCCTTGCCCTTCATGGACCAAATGTTGGAGCGTCTTGCGGGAAACGATTTCTATTGCTTTTTAGATGGTTTTTCCGGTTACTTCCAAATCCCCATCGATCCTCGTGATCAAGAAAACACTACGTTTACGTGTCCATATGGAACGCTTTCCTATCGTAGAATGCCATTCGTACTTTGCAATGCACCGGGAACTTTTCAAAGGTGCATGATGGCTATTTTTCATGATATGATCGAGAAGGCGATGGAAGTCTTCATGGATGACTTTTCCGTGTTTGGTAGTTCGTTCACTTCGTGTTTATCGAATCTTGAGAGAATGTTGAAGCGTTGTGAGGAAACCAACCTTGTGCTTAATTGGGAAAAATGTCATTTTATGGTTAAAAGTGGAATCGTCTTAGGGCACAAGGTTTCGAAAGCGGGGATTGAGGTAGATCAAGCTAAGGTAGACGTCATCGCCAAATTACCTCATCCCAAAACCGTTAAGGGAGTTAGGAGTTTCCTAGGCCACACGGGCTTTTATCGTCAATTCATCAAGGATTTTTCAAAGATCTCTCGACCTATTACACATCTCCTTGAAAAAGATGCACGTTTTGTCTTTGACGAAGATTGTGTACGAGCCTTTGAAATCCTCAATAGGAAACTTACCGAAGCTCCCATTCTCGTTGCTCCCAATTGGAACCTCCCCTTTGAGCTCATGTGTGATGCTAGTGACTACGCTATTGGGGCCGTATTGGGGCAACGTCATGAAAAACACTTCTTGCCTATTCACTATGCTAGCAAGACGATGATCGAGGCTCAACTAAAATACACAACAACGGAGAAGGAATTCCTTGCCGTGGTGTATGCATTTGAGAAATTCCGACCTTATCTCGTCTTGACTAAATGCATAGTGTATACGGATCATTCGGCTATCAATTATCTTATGGCTAAACAAGATGCTAAGCCAAGATTACTTCGTTGGATTCTCCTCCATCAAGAATTTGATCACAAAATCGTTGACAAAAAAGGAGCTGAGAATCTAGCGGCCGATCATCTTTATAGTTTGGAAGATCCTCACCAAAGTGTTTACGAGCCCAAGGAAATCACCGAAACATTTCCGCTCGAGAAACTTAGTGTAGTGAATTCTAAGCTTGATTCTTCCACCCCATGGTTTGCGGACATTGCAAATTACCATGCGGGCAACTTCATCATCAAGGGTATGACGACTCAAGAAAAACGAAAATTCTTTCGTGACGTCAAGTTATATTTTTGGAACAACCCTTACTTGTTTCGAACTTGTGCGGATCAAATTATTCGACGTTGTTTCTTTGGTACCGAAGCTTCTAACATCCTTAGAGCTTGTCATGAGGGACCCACGGGTGGTCACCATGGTGTTAATCTCACGGCTAAGAAGGTTTTTGATGCCGGTTTCTTTTGGCCTACTATTTACCGAGATGCACATGAACTTGTGAAGTCATGTGACTCATGTAAACTACAAGGAAAAGCCTCACAAAAAGATGAGATGCCACCGAATATCATCCAAGTGTGTGAGATCTTTGATGTTTGGGGCATTGACTTTATGCGGCCGTTCCCATCATCTCGTGGTAATAAGTACATCCTTGTCGCCGTTGACTACCTATCTAAGTGGGTGGAAGCTAAGGCTTTGCCCACCAATGATGCTCGTGTGGTAGTCAAGTTTTTGAAAAGCTTGTTTTCTCGGTTTAGAACCCCTCGTGCGATCATAAGCGATCGTGGAACCCATTTTTGTAACGACCAATTCGAAAGGGTCCTAAGGAAATATGGGGTTACACATCGTCTTTCTACGGCTTATCACCCACAAACGAGTGGGTAAGTCGAGGTTTCAAACCGAGCTTTGAAGAGGATCTTGGAGAGATCTATTGGGGAAAACCGACAATCTTGGTCGGATAAGTTGGACGATGCTTTGTAGGCCTTTAGGACCGCTCATAAGACACCCATCAGGTGCACTCCTTATAAGCTTGTGTATGGGAAGAATTGTCACTTACCAATTAAATTGGAACACAAGGCTTATTCGGCCCTAAAGCATTGTAATGATGATATGGAGACCGCGGGAAAACACCGGAAAATGCAATTAAATGAATTGGATGAATTAAGGGATATTGCTTATGAAAATTCATTGATTTATAAAGAAAAGACTAAAAAGTTGCATGATTCAAAAATTAAAAACCGGGTTTTTAACATTGGGGATCAAGTTTTGCTTTTTAACTCTCATTTGAAAATCTTTTCCGGTAAGTTGAAATCCCATTGGTCTCCATTCACCGTGACTCAAGTTTTTCCATATGGGACCATCGAGCTAGCTCAAAATGATGGCCCCAATTTCAAGGTGAATGGACATAGGTTGAAGCACTACTTTGGCGGGGAAGTTCTATCCTTGAACTACCTCGACCAAATCACCTTCCCAATGATAATTAGTATTGAGGGGATCGAGTCGAGCTCATGACTCGGCAATAAAAAACGAGGTGCCTCGTGGGGGAGTCCCATGCTTATCGTATCATATTATCGCTTTCTAATGTAGTAACGTGAGGGGATTTGTGCCCTTCCAACCTTTGTTCCGTGGTTGTTTGTGAATTGTGGATTTTAGATAATCATTATCTTCACTATTAGAGCCTCTCGTGTTCGTTTTATGGGAGCACTCGATCGTTTGTTTTGAAGACTTTCTCAATATCCATGATATATCCTTTGATGTTCTAACCTTAGGTTTATAGCACACTTCATAAACGACTTTAAATTTAACGGTTACACCCTTTCCATGCTAGATTAAGCATTCGACTACGTCTCTAGTATGGGGGTGTTTGCACCCCTAGACTCGAAACATTGAGGACAATGTTTAACTTTAGTAGGGGGGGGTGAATAGATACTTTCCTTGCCAAACCTTCACGCTTTCCAAAGTTTATCTTTTTGTTTATTGTTTTGTTGCAAAATAAGGCTAAAAATGGCCAAATTTTAAAATTTTTCTCATGTTTTATAAGTGTTTGAAGACACGAATGTAGGTTTTCTGATGGCGAGAATAAGAGTAGTTTTTGACTCGACCGTGCGTGTTGAGCACTTAGCTTCGATTCCTTAACTTTACATTAGGCTAAGTCTCTTAAATGAGGACGAGAAATGATAGAGTTAATTATAAGTTACTATGCTAAACGTAGAGTATTCGTATTCTTTCAAAAACTCATGTGTTCTCGTTATTTGCTTATTCTCCCTTCGCTTGTAAATATTTTTTGCTTAATAAATATTGACTTAGCGGTTTAGTCTTGATTGTTGGTTTCTAGTCTTTTCTAGTAGCTTCCATGTAATTAAATTGGGAAGACATTAAGGTATCGCCAGCGTCACGGTTTTGACGTATTGGCAACCCGAATAATCGAAAGCTTCACCCAATAATAAGATTTCAAGTGCTCACCTAAATCAAGCAAACAATTTGAAGCTCACAAGGCCGAAAAATCTATGCAAAATTGAAAGTGAATCAAGCCTTAATCTTTGAAGCTTTAAAGATCCAAAATTCGCCTTAGCGTGAGGATATACGTCTTTAGCCATAATAAAACCACCGATGAGGCGGATAATAAAAGGCAAGGCAAGACCGAAGTCATAATAAAAGCTTCATGGCGAAGTTGAATAAAAGATGGAGGTAAACCTATGATAATAAGGCCCTTCCGTTAGGGGGCGTATAAAAGTCTTGGTAATAAGTCTCATGTTCAAAACTGTTATAAAACCGTGTTTATCGATCCTTATTGTTGACTTAATTTTTTGACATCGTTGTCTATTAGGAGGGGTTATTAATTCGATGGTCTTGGTTACACCGTTAGGACTCTATTTTTAGACCTAAATCTCTATTATCGCATAAGTCAAACAATGTATCCTCGTGAAACATTCAAGACAAAATAAAATATAGGAGATACAACTTAGGAAAATGGGAGGATAAGTACGTGATTAGGGCATATGAGTAGTGTTAGCATTACCAACTTATAATGACAATGATCTCGTTGCACGCTTGGCATGGAATTGGGGTGAAAATCAAGGACGATTAAATTATTTCTAACGAAGCATTCACGTGTTCTTATTCTATGAACCTAAACATCCCATTTTGCGATGAAAATCATACATTATGTCTAAAACGCAAGTAGTAGTAGCAATAGTAGTAGTGTAGCTAGTTTATCGTTCAATAAAAGTGAATAAAAATGAATTTTGGAAGTTCTACGATACTTTATTCTAGCAGTGCGTGAGGGCACGACAATGGTTTAGTATGGGGGAGTGATGAGACTGCTTTTCTACATAATCTCATCATCCAAAAAGGGCTTTAAATGCATTAAATATCATGAAAGTGGCCAAATATATGCTTGTGTTTGTTACTTGTGTATTTTAGGTACGGGTATTGAGAAAATGACAAAAGATCACAAGAATCATACAAAAACGAACACGGGAAATGAAGCCGTACAATGAACCAAGCCCTAATGAAGATTTTCCAAGAACAACCTTTGAAGATTTGAAGATTATGCAAGAAGGGCCCTCCACTTTGAAGAATTGGCAAATTTAGTCCCTCAACAAAACTAAATTGTAAATATTAGTCCTCCTCAAAGTCAAACATACCATGAAGGCCTTCAAGTTACAAGACATTACAAGTTTGGTCCTTTAAAAATGTAAAATTACCAAAAGGACCCTTAACTTTGAAGAAATGGCAAAAATGGTCCCTCAAGAATTATGATTTGTCAATTTTAGTCCTGCAAGAAGTCAACCATACAAGTCAAGACCATTATCATTGAAGAAAATGCCAAATCATCCCTTAAAGAATCATGAATTGGCAAGAAATACCCCTGGAATCACTTTACAAAACTTTTTGGGGCAAAAGTATGAAGTTGGAAACTTCATTAACAAAGGAAAACGGATTTTGGCTTATTTATTTTCAAGTGAAAGGAAATAAAGAAATGAGGGGCTAAATTGGGCAGACAACCATAGTAACCTAGACCAATCACCACTTGCCACCTCACCCCACTCACATTTTCCACCAATCAGAACCCACCCCTATTCCACCTCATTTCCCACTCACAACTAATTAAACTAATCTGA
This sequence comes from Glebionis coronaria, assembly GCA_025667525.1. Lineage (NCBI taxonomy): Eukaryota > Viridiplantae > Streptophyta > Magnoliopsida > Asterales > Asteraceae > Glebionis > Glebionis coronaria. The sequence goes on from CM046875.1 coordinate 199,327,455, forward strand.
TTAGTTTAATAATATGGCGCTAAACACAAGTTTTAAACACAAAACCGGATCAAAACATGAACTATTCATCTCAAGAACACATTTGGGTTTTCTTAATCTGATTGTAACTAAACCACCATATGCTCCATATTAGTGATTAATGGTGCCTTAATCACATCCCAACCTTAAAAACATGTGCCACATCACTCAAGAGACCCACACAAGATTCCCCTGCTGCAAGAATGAAGAAGCTGCCAAAACACCACCAGTCATCCAACGTCCAATATCCAAGCTTAGTTTTTAAGCTTCTTTGAAGCCCTTGGATACATTTTCACCTTTGACAACTCACACAACCTGCCAAAACAAGGTCACATGATCAAGCATTTTCAAAATCCTCAAGGGCATTTTTGGACTTCTACAACTAGGGTTTTACGTTTTTCTTAGCATCAGTAGTTCACTTGTAACCCTATTTAAAGGCCTTAGGATTCTACATTTGTTTTTGCTCTTGAATTTTTCCTAGTTCACAATTCTGTAAATCTCTTCATTTTAATGAAGTGTGTTTGAAATTTGTGAAGAAAAGTCAAGTGCCATTCTTGTTATCTGTTTGTTAATGTTACACGTTTACTAAACCTGAATCTCAAAACTTTTTCATAAGCTTTGTGCAAGAAATTGCTCAAAGTCTTAAATCTTGATATTTTGCTAAGATCTTGGTACACCTTGAAAATTTTGGGCTATAAGTTGATCATAGCACCCTGATATTGTAATATCAAGGTGTTGTGAGGCTTATAATTTAGGGATAATCAAGTGTGGCGTACAAGAGTTGCATTAATCAAGGCTTTATCACTTTACTGTTTTTATACTTTTGCTTCAAACTTGAATCTTAGCAGGAGTGTGTGTGGAAGCTTGTGCTTGTTCTTGCTAGCACATAAGCTTAAAATTCGTGGGTGTGGATGTACATCCATGAGGTTTGAACCATTCTACCTTAAATATGCTTAAAATCTTGATTTTTGGTGATTTTGTGTGTTGCTTGTGTTCTTGTGCAATTTGTGGCTTAATCTTGCTTAATACTGCATATTACATCTGTTTATGTGTTTGATTGGGCTTGGGTAGTCTTGGAATACACTTATACTTGTTTGAATTGGATTTGAAAAAGATAAGGGGTGTTTGGGATTATCTGTTTAAGATCATAGATTGGTATTGTGTTTGTGGAAAGTGTTGTTTATGCTTTGTATCTACTATTCACTTCGTTGAGTGCTAGTTTCTGCAAGTTATTGGCTTTTAAACCTTGAATCCAAGATTGTGCTATAACTTACTTGATTTTACTGATTTTGACCTAAAATTTTGGAAATACCTACATGTTTAGGGATAAAAGGTGTTTAATCAAAGTTTATATAACCTGATTTAAAGATTTGAGTGTTTGAAATTGGCTTGTAGGTCAAGTATATCAGCAAAGTGAAAAATCTGCATGTTCTTAGTTCATCAGTAACTTTTGGTGCTTGAATCTTGATTTAAGCCTTGAATCAATGCATGTAACTTGTCAATTTATGTTCATCTGAATTAAATATAGCTTGTGTATGCTTTTGGTGCAATCTAGTTGGCTGAATTTTACTTAAACAGCTTATTAAGTTCATAACTGCTTATGTTCATGTCTGTGAGATGTCTGGTGATTGATTGAATTAACTGTGCTAATTGGCTAATTGTGATTGTGATTTCTTTGTTGTTTCTGACTCCTTGTGATTCACTGATCACAAGGGTGCCTTGTTTGTTACTTGATTCCAACAAAAAGTCACTAAAGACAAATAGTCAAGAAAGTCAAGCAGTGGGAAAAGTTCCCACTGCTCAACACCCAAAACTAGCCTCTGTTAGTGTAATTTGTCATTCAGCTTATTAATAAGCCATATTGGCTTATCCAGACTTGCAACAACTTATTTTTTGTGATCAATCTTCTTCATTTGACCCATTTATTTGATCTGGAGCTTATCAGACCTTGGCTTTGACTTTTTTCTAGAAAACTCACAAGTTTGACTTTCAATTAAGTGCTTATATGATTATTCCAGCTTATTGAGTGTGCTTATTGAAAAACTTTTTGTTGATTAAGCTTAGTTAAGTCATTTAAAAGCTTTTGAAACTTGAATCAGCTCTTGGGGTGGCCTGGAACTCGAAAACGACTATTTTGTCGTTTTGTGAAGATAGCTTTTAGCTTATTCAGGCTTATTCCTTGTGCTTATTTCAAATTTCTTATTACAGATCTCTTAAGTAACTCAAAAGAAGCTTGTGTGTCAAATTTTAGCTTATGGCATCAACTTATAGCTTAATGGCCCAAAAAGTCCATTAAGAATAAGCTGCTTTGAAATAAGCTAACTTAAACACATTTTCAGCTTTTGGGCCTTCATAGTTTTGTCTCTAAAATCAAATTTTGAGTCAGACTAGAAGTTTTGGGCTTATTTGGTTGACTTTTTCTTATTGGGCCCTACTTAAGCCCATTAAGGGACTGTTTTGTCTTTTAGCCCATTTCAAGGCCCATTAGGGGTATTTTTGTATTTTCAACTTCATTACTGTGTTTATTAGGTTAAAATAAGCTAGTTTGCAACTTTTTAGAATTTTTTATAAATTTTGGATTTTTAATATTATTTTAATATTATTTTATTATTAAAAATTAAAATTTAGTTTTTTCAAGTTTTTATATTTTTCTTAGGTTAAATACATTAAGTTAGGAATTTCACAATTTTTATAATATTTTTATTTTCATTAGATTAATTTTTAGAATTATTTTAAGTTTAAATAGTTTTTAATTGTTTTTAAATAGTTTTTATTAATTTTAAAATTTTCAAAAATATTTTTAAATTTAGTTAAGTCATTTTAGAGGTTTACGATTGAAAAAGTCTCATTTTAGGCTTTTTGTTAATTAAATTGATTTTTTGGGCTTTAATTAGCATTAAAAAATTATTATTTAATTAAATAAAAGGTTTGAGTGATTTTTGATTTTTTGTAAACTCTAATTACATTATTTAGGATTTATTGCAATTTTATTGTAATTTTTAGGGTAAATTTTTAATTTTTCACTTTTTACGGTTTTACGTGTATGACTATTCGTCTTAGTGTAATCGACAATCGTAACCGTCATACTCTTCTAATCTCCCTTCTATTTTCTTTTCTCATCAATATAAGCACAAACCATTAATCATCTCTTAACACACACACCAAGCCTCCTTGAGAATGATCCCACTTTGGGTCATAACTTATGGTTTTCCTAAACTACTTGTGTACTTGCCCTAATTACCTTTGTTTTCCTAAACAAAGTGTAAAAACTCAAATATCAACAACCGTTAGACATTCCAGAGTAGAAGTGGGACAATATCACCATGGATTTTATTACCGGTCTTCCGCAGACAATGAGGAGGCATGATGCGATTTGTGTTATCGTTGATCGACTTACTAAGTCATCTCATTTCTTACCGATCCGCAAGGATGACCTGGTCAGCAAACTTGCTGATACTTACAAGAAGGAGATCATGATACTTCATGGTGCTCCATCCAGTATCGTCTCGGACAGAGATCCTCGGTTCACTTCGCGATTTTGGAAGACTTTGCAGAAAGCTTGGGGTACAAAACTTAAGCTTAGCACGGCTTTTCATCCTCAAACAGACGGACAATTGGAGCGAACGATTCAAACATTAGAAGACATGCTCCGAGCATGTGCATTGGAGTGGAAAGGAGACTGGGATGATTCTATCTGTTGAGTAGAGTTTGCATACAACAACAGTTGGCAGGCCAGCATTAAGTATGCACCATTCGAGATGTTGTATGGCAGGAAGTGTCGCGCCCCAATCTGCTGGGATCAGGTTGGTGAGCGAACACTTGAAGGACCAGAGATGATAGAGTTGACAAACGAGAAGGTCGCTGTAGCTAAACAGAAATTGCAGGAAGCTCGTACACGTCAGAAGAGTTATGCCGACAAGCATCGTAGGGACTTACATTTCAACATAGGATATCATGTCTTTCTTAAGGTATTACTGGCACGCGGTGTTAGACGTTTTGGAATCAAAGGGAAACTCAGTCCTCGATTCATCGGACTGTTTGATGTCATCAAGCGAGTCGTTGAAGTATCTTATCGCTTAGCGTTACCTCCGCAGCTTTCTCACGTTCATGACGTTTTCCATGTGTCCTTACTCATAGGGTACAATTATCATCCCCTTCACATGGTTCAGTATCCACTGGAACAGATTCGTGAAGATCTTACCTTCATAGAGGAACCCGAACGAGTTCTTGACAGGCAAGAACGAGTCATGAGGAAGAAGACGATCCCATTCGTCAAAATCCTTTGGAGGGATCAAACCGAGCGGGAAGCCACTTGGGAAACAAAGGATTCTATCGGGGCTTCTTACCCTCATTTCATATTTTGAATTCGGGTATGTTCCTCTTTCAGTTTACTTTATCTATAATTCGGGGACGACTTATTCTTTTTAGGGGGGAAGAGTTTTAAAACCCGCATGCTTTTACCATGAACAGTACACTTAGTAAACGTACGTACATATTACAACTTTCCTTATATAGCATGAACACGTGTCACGATTAGTAAATTCAGAAGTTATGTACGTATTATTACACGAGAAGTATTAAGTACGTGATAATACACGATAATTATTAACAATAATAATTATAATCAAGAACATGAAATCATGAACGTAAAAATCACGAACACGTAATTACGTACTTAATTAATATAATACGATTAATATCGTTATATACAAGTATTTAATTATAACACGAAAACACGAACACACAAACACGTAAATTTTAACACGGGAAAAACTTTGGTTTTTCCCTTGTGGTCCTATGTGCCGCGGCAACCAAGAGAGGACAAGAGCCAAGCCCATTTGATTTTTAGTAAATAAAGAAAAAAGGGTTAATACCTTTTCACTTTACAGAGTTTTTAAAGAAAATCAAAAACTCTACTCTTTCTTTCTCTCTCTTTGGCCGGCGGCAACCACAAGCACCAAAGGGGTGTTTGTTTGATTTTTGGTTAATTGAATTCAAGGATCGTGCTCGTGTTATTGTTCTCCAATCATTACACGCATTTGGTAATCCGTAAACCCTTTTATTTTTATTCTTTTTATTTAATTGTTAACACATGAACATGGATTAAATAAAAACAAGGATTAAAACATGTCACGTGATCATTGGGGTAAAATTAAGGGTTGTTTTGGGTTTGGTTTGCTTGGCCGACACTTAAACCGAGAGCCAAAGGCTCTCGGCGTGTTTTTGATCGCACCACCAACCGAGATCTATGATCTCGGTGGTGTTGGTTCGGTTGGCAACAAGGAACAAGGAACCCCGACGCAAGTCGGGGTGTCTTTGTAGTTCGGTTGGGTCTCGGCAGCAAGCAGCCACACCACCGGCACACAGCCGGTGGCAGATTGGGTCAAGCAGGGGGAACCGCGGGTGTAGCAGGGGTGACCACCAGCACACAGCCGGTGGGAACACCGATGTGGTCAACGGCTAGCCGAGAGGTGACCACCGGCTTAAGCCAGTGGCAGTTTAACAAGAACAGTGGCAAACTGGCTCGCCGGTTTGCCACTGTTAAAGGGGTGTTTGTTTCGGTCCGGTTCATGGGGTTCCGGGTCCGGTTCACGACATGTCTAGATTAAATTCATGGGTCCGGTTCATGACTAAAATTGCATAAGTATTTTATTTTTAACAAGATATTAAATTAATTAAACATGACATGTAATTAATTTAATTAATCGTGGACTTAGGTTAATTATTATTTATTAAATAATACATGTTTTAACCTAAGTATTTATTATTTAATTTAGACAATAGTATTAATTAATTTTTAGATATGGAATATAATTAATTAATAAACATGACTTAGGTTATAATTAATATAATATTAATACATGTTTTAACCTAAGTATTTTATACACCTTAATTTAATTAAATCATGCTTATATTTAATTAAATCATATAACCTATAGTTTATTTAATTAACATAATATTATTAATAAACTATACTATAATCACATGACTTATGATATTTAACCAGTAAACTTAATCTTATATTATTAGCTTATTAATTCAGCTTAATTCTAAATATGGAAACTTTCTAATTCAGGAAACTTACTATTTTTAGAAACTGATCTATTTTTAGAAGTTGATCTATTTTTGGAAATTTCTATTTTAGGAAACCTGCTATTTTTAGAAAGTTACTTATTATTACACAACAAGTATAATAATTTAAGAATACAAGTAATACTTAATTAGAATACATAGAATACGTGATAAAACACAACATAATATTTAAATCACTTAAACAAGACATGAACATATAAAACAAGCTAAGACATGATATAACCAGTTACGTACTCAGTAAACAGAATACTTATACATGTCCCCTGTTTATGTAGCATTAGTGAGATCGGAGTAGGACTTTCATTCTTTTGTCTTCTTTGTTCACTGGACATAAGGTACGGATTTCCCGTCCTTTCAGTATGGACATTCTTTCCTTATTAGGATTTCCCGTTTGCAGCCAACTGTTTTTCCAGTATTTGCTTTATATGTTTGATACTTATGTTAGAACAAGAGCCTAAGCCATATACATGCATGACCAGTGTCACCTAGTTATGGAGGTACCATAACCATAACACCGGAGGCACTAGTGTTATGACTTCCCCACGGCGAAGTGATTGCTCGTGGCGTCCCTGTTCAACTTTGGCCATTATATTATATTATCATGTGGGGGCATATGGGTGCATCCTAGTTACATGTTTACCAGTATTATCAGAGTGAATGTGATGTGTGCCTTGCATCCTTCACTAGAAGTTGATCCCTCCTACCCAGATTATTTAATTAGAGGCAACCCCTCTAATTGAATGACGAGGTCTCCCCTCCAAGTATTCATGCACGGTGGAAAAGTGAAAATTCGAGGACGATGAATCTATTTGAGTTTTATGATCCTAAAAGTTATTTTTCAAATAATGAAAGTTTTACATTATGTCTTTGCAAAATAAAGTGTCAAAAGTTGAATAAAAGTGTAGTTAGTAGTTTAATTTTATCATTGCGTGAGGACACGACAATTGCTTAGCAAGGGGGAGTTTGATATGAGCTAAATTACTCATATCAATTATATCAATAAACAATAAATAAATGAATAAAATGTGTAAAAATGGCCTTGTATACGTTTGTTTGTTGTTTAATGTGTGCAGGTATCGAAGTTCGCGAAAACCGGCAAAATCGACACGGGTTGTGAAGAAAATATCAGCGAAGCCAAATTCAAGTTCATTTTAGTGGATTTAATCTAAATAAAGTTATTTGGGCTTGTGGGTCCCACATTTGGGTATTGGGCCCAAAAGCCCAATAAGGATGCTAATGATATTCAATTTTGGTTAAAAGCCCATACAAAGCCCAAATTGATAGATCTATGGGACGGATTGAGTACAAACGGGCCAAAAGCCCAATTCTACTTACAAGTATGGAAAAATTATGTTCATGGGCCTTGAATACCCATTAGGGTTTTTTTACTTACACGGTTATAAACAAATTTGGTCAAACATTTATTCACTTCACAACTTTACAACCACTCGCTCACATACACATGCACACGTTTTTTTTAAACCTTTCGATAGAAACTATGATATCTCTCATCTCCCCCAAAATGAAAATAACAAGACTCAGTCTAATACATGCGTTTTCGTTGGGTTCTTGATTTTTGCGTCATGACTCTAGGTGGAATGATTTGTTCTTGGTTAATAAAAAGTTGTTGGTTTGTTTATCTATATTAAACTAATAACAAGTAATTAAGTGTCGAAGAGTAAACTTAAAACTTAAAAAGATTAAACTAAAAAGACGAGTTTAAAAATAAATGCTTGAATACTTGAACATCTAATAAAACTTAACACTTGAAAACTTTCCAAAAACAGTAACTTTAATTCTAATTGGAATATTGGTCGGAAAGTAAGCTAATCAGAATGCATGGGAATTGGATCCAATCGAAATGTTAATCAAACCCCTCGTCGGAATGTTGCTATCGGAAAGCCTTATCGGAATAACAATAAGGATGTAATCGGAATGTGGTAAAATGACTAAGATCGGAATACAGAAAAGGGATTCAAATCGGAATGATCTAAAACAAGTCAAATCGGAATGAGGATAAAAGGATCAATCGAAATACTCTTAAACTATGCAGATCGGAATGTTCTAAAACAACACAAATCGGAATAAGTCAAAACCCTTTTCCGATCTGACGATCGGAATAAGGGGTGTGTGTACTAGTCGGAATGACCCAATCGGAAAAGGGTTTTACCCTTTCCGATATCACTTTGATCCGAAATAAGAGCAAAGGAAATAAGCTATGAAATAAGCTAACTCCAAATCAAGATCGAATCTATACTGAAACGAATCAAATAAGCATAAATAACAACTTATCTAGACTTCAAATAATCAATCTTATAAATCAAATGGTAAAAGGATTAACTTTTTATAAAAACTTTAAAAAGTAAATAAGCAAAATCAACAAATAAGCCAATAAGCACAAAGATCTTAAAGCTTATTCGTGTAGAAACTTAAGGAAACATAAAAAGATTAACTTTTTAAGCACAAAATCATTGATGAACAACACGGATCATACGAGATTTGTACCAAAATCAATCAAAATCAAAGAAAGGAAGAATGAGATCAAAGATTAAAAGCTTGAAACTAAACTTGATTAATATAAAACAATACAAAGGTTTGATCTTGAAAGAGAAAAAGATGAAAACTAGTGAGAGAAAGTTTAGAACTTTCTCTCTCTAAAACTAGAGAGAATGAAAAACTAAAAACTACCTAAAGAACTAAGTGTCATTTTTGTGAAGTAAGGTCCTATATATAGGCGTGTGGTATGGGCTTTGTGAATGGGCTTGGTTTTGGGCTTCTTTTTTTTCTTTCTTCTTTAGTCTTCACGCTTCTTTAAATAAACGTTGCCGACTTTGGATTTTAAGAAGTGTCGGTGAATAATTCCAACTCGTCTTATAATCTTTTGTTTAATAGACTCGAGTTCTTCGACATATATGAATCTTCCATCTTTGGCTCTATTCTTTGATAAATCTTCAAATAGGCACAATGACTTCAAATCTTTTGCATCTCTTGGACAATAGACTTCGTCTTGAGTCTTTTTCCTCGATAAAACCTATGCAATCCCATGTTTTCTTCAATATTCATCCGGTTGACTCTGAAAACACAATAAACACAAAAACCACGCATAATTCCAAACAAATGATATTAAATACGTGTTTTGGTCTTGTTTTAGCCAGAAATAAGTGGTAAAAGGATGGGTGTTTTCACACCTATCAAATCCCCTACACTTAACCATTGCCATGCCCTCATGCAATGCTTAGTGACAAAGCACATTTACACTTTTCTCATAATGAATCAACCTTGGCCTTATTAATATACTACTAAACAAAAATGAAAGTACTAAGAGAAATTAAAACTTTAAAGTAAACAAAAGGATGGAAATAACTTGTAAAGAGATCAAGGACTTACATTAGGGCTTTGGTGTTGCGAAGATTTATCACCCTCAAGTTTCACGTTCCCCAAACTAAGCTTAAAAACGAGATCATTGTTATTATAAGTTAGCAAATCAAACACTTACACACATGGCTTAATTAAATGCTTAAACTCCCTTATTCCTAGGTGTATCTCTTATATTGTATTTTTGTCTTAGAATGATCATGAAGATGCATTTTTGGACTTATTTCGATAGTTTATTTAGGCTGAAAGCAAGGTAGGACGATTTGATCAATAGTTAGCTAAAGGAAAAAATCTCTTAAAACTGCTTCTCGGGATATCAAAAAGTTCATATCTTGGCATAACTCGGTTCACGATTTGAGACCTTTCTCGGGCCGATATTTGGCATGTACTTCATACTTCATATCTTGAGAGACGTTCTTGAGATAATGGTCTTCTCTTCGTTATAGAGTTTCTTCACTTGGAGACTTTTGAGGGGTACTCCAACTTTGTTGACCACGACTTCATGATTATTCTTCAATCTCTAATTGGGATTTTGAGATACAACGATCCGCCTCCTTTTCGGACTTGGATCTATTTATCCTCATACCTTGTTAGGGTCTTTTTGGATAGACTTCTCCATCATCTTTATGGGAGTTGATTGCTTTTCGTCGTGAGTCTTGATCCTTCATATTGATTTTGGGAATAATGCTTTTCACATCACTTTGGATCTTCGGCAATAAAATTGAATCCTCATGCCTTGTTAGGGCCTTTTTGGACTCGCCAATCTTCACGCCCCGCTTCATAAGTTATGCCTTGGCTATGAACTCTTATCATTACCGAGCAACTTTTAAACGATCTTGGGCTAGAAGCTAAGTAACTTTTCAAATTGTACGACCTTACTTATTGCAAATAAATTATTAGCAAGTGATGGGAGAATAGGCAAATAATTACACCAAGTGAGCTTGCGCAAGAATACCGACTTATAATTGACTCCATTATTTCTCGTTATCCACAATTTAAAATCTCAATTAATGAGACTCGTGGATGCTTAGCCTAATAAACCAATTAAGGTCTACATGGTTAAGGATACTAGCTAGAATAAACTTGAATAAGTCTATTCGGGTTGAGTCAAAATAATCGCAACGGGCCTAATATGTCAAAGACTTCTAAACTAGCTACACCACTTTATTAATATTTTTGACTTTATTGCGGGGTATATACATATGCAAGCAACGATAAAAATTTAAAAATTACAACTAAATGGCTAAAGTTAATAAAAAATTTGAAAAATGTTGAAAAATATGATTTTCCGGTTAAATGAAGGCATTTTCATGGAAAAGTCCACTTAAAACTTCGATAGAAGTCCCCCCTACACTTAAGATAAACATTGTCCTCAATGTTTAAGCATGTGGGAAAAGTCTCCCCTACACTTATGACATTGTGCACGTTGGTTAACTCAAGTTAAGGAAGAGACGACTAAAGTGATCAATTTCAAATGTGAGTATGAAGAAAATTGAATCACGATAGTTGAGAGATAGAACTGGATTTCGGATAACACGGGAGCACGGTTCTTCGGAGATTCCAAGAGTGCACTTATCCCTGTAATCACATCACCACACAAATACAAACACCTATATAGGTCCCCCTACACTTAGGAGGTTAAAACATAAAAGGATAGAAACTTGGGTTGCCTCTCGAGGAGCGCTTGTTTTTTTATAACCGAGTCACGAGCCTGACTCGACCCAAAATTAGTTCATGGGGAACGTGGTGAGGGATGGAATCATCTCATGAGAGATGTCCTCACCAAAGTACAGCTTCAGACGCTGGCCATTCACCTTGAAATTGGTCCCATTTGGCTGAGAAAGCTCAATGGTCCCATATGGAAAGACTTTGGCGACGGTGAATGGACCAGACCAGCGGCTCTTCAACTTGCCAGAGAAGATCTTCAACCGAGAGTTAAAAAGTAAGACTTGATCACCAACGTGGAACTCTCGGTTCTTGATTTTTGCGTCATGAATGATCTTCGTCTTCTCCTTGTAGATCAGCGAGTTCTCATAAGCTTCATTCCTCAGTTTGTTGAGCTCGTTGAGTTGAATCTTGCGATGATCACCGGCTTTGTTGATGTCGAGGTTAGCCCACTTCAAGGCCCAGTGCGCCTTATGTTCCAGCTCGATGGGAAGGTGGCATGCTTTCCCGTACATAAGACGATAAGGTGTACAACCGATCGGGGTCTTATAAGCAGTACGGAAAGCCCACAGAGCATCATCTAACTTATCGGCCCACGCGGCACGATGCTCTCCCACAGTACGCTCCAAAATTCGCTTCAATCCACGGTTGGATATCTCGGCTTGCTCATTGGTTTGGGGATGATAGGCGGTGGAAAGACGGTGATTGACACCATACTTAGCCATGACTCTTGCAAATTGAGCGTTGCAAAAATGAGTCCCGCGGTCACTAATAATAGCACGAGGAACGCCGAATCTAGCGAACAGCGATTTCAAAAAGTTACAAACCACCCTTGCATCATTAGTAGGTAAAGCTTTGGCTTCAACCCACTTTGAAACGTAGTCAACGGCTACAAGGATGTATTTGTTTCCTTTAGATGAAGGGAATGGCCCCATAAAGTCGATACCCCAAACATCAAAGATTTCACATTCTTGTATGAAATTCTGAGGCATCTCATCTTTATGTGTGATCTTGCCTTGTTTTTGGCAAGCATCACATCATTTAACCATCTCGTGAGCATCACGGTAAATGGTGGGCCAATAAAATTCCGAGTCAAACACTTTTTTGGCGGTGTAGTTTGGACCAAAGTGACCACCGGTGGGTCCTTTGTGGCAAGCGTCAAGGATTTCTAAAGCTGCCGGTCCATCAACACATCGACGAATAATCAAGTCAGCACATTGTTTGAATAGATACGGGTCATCCCAAAAGTAAGTCTTAATGTCGTTAAAGAACTTCTTCTTTTGCTGGGATGTTAACCCGTCAACGAGAATTCCACCCGCCAAGTAGTTTGCAATGTCCGCAAACCACGGGGTTTCATCAGCAGTCGAGTTGATAGACATTAAGGTCTCCAAGGGAAAAGAATCATTGATTTCTTTGTTCGGATGATCCCCTTGGTAAGGATCCTCAAGTCTACTGAGATGATCCGCGGCTAGGTTTTCAGCTCCTTTTTTATCGCGAATTTCGATTTTAAATTCTTGGAGTAGCAAAACCCAGCGAAGAAGTCTTGGTTTGGAATCTTGTTTAGTTAACAAGTACTTCAACGCGGAATGATCGGTGTAAACGATTGTGGTGGAAAGGACAAGATAGGGGCGGAACTTTTCAAAGGCATAGACAACAGCTAAAAGCTCTTTTTTGGTTGTCGTGTAATGCAATTGGGCCCCCGTCATTGTCTTGCTAGCGTAATAGATCGGTTGGAAGTGTTTGTTCACTCTTTGTCCCAGAACCGCTCCAATAGCAAAATCAATAGCATCGCACATCAACTCAAAGGGGAGCTCCCAATTAGGGGTAACCAAGACAGGTGCCTTAGTTAGCTTATCCTTAAGCAAGTTGAAGGCTTCAAGACACTCTTTGGAAAAGATAAAAGGAGTATCGTTTTCCAAGAGGTGGGTCATCGGGCGAGCGATTTGAGAAAAATCTTTGATGAATCGACGGTAGAAGCCCGCATGACCAAGGAAACTTCTCACACCCTTCACTGTTGAAGGTGGAGGCAACTTAGCGATAACATCGACTTTAGCACGGTCTACTTCAAGACCGGCTTTGGAGATCTTGTGTCCTAGCGCGATGCCTTCTTTTACCATGAAATGGCATTTTTCCCAATTAAGAACAAGGCGAGTGTCTTCACACCGCTTCAGCATACGTTCTAAATTGGCAACGCAAGCAGAGAAAGAATCGCCATAAATCGAGAAATCATCCATGAATACTTCCATAGTGTCTTCCACCATGTCATGGAATATAGCCATCATACACCTTTGAAATGTTCCAGGAGCATTGCATAAACCAAAAGGCATGCGTTTGTAAGCAAATGTTCCATAGGGACAAGTGAATGTGGTCTTTTCTTGGTCCTTGGGATCAATGGGAATTTGAAAATACCCGGAGAAACTGTCTAAAAAGCAGTAATAGTCATTACCCGCACGACGCTCGAGCATTTGATCCATGAAGGGAAGAGGAAAGTGATATTTTCTTGTGGTATCATTGAGCTTGCGATAATCAATACAAACTCTCCACCCAGTAACGAGACGAGTGGGAATCAACTCGTTGTGTTCATTGGGAACAACGGTTATTCTGCCCTTTTTGGGCACACAATGGACGGGACTCACCCAAGGCGAATCCGAAATAGGGTAAATCAAGCCGGCATCTAGAAGTTTGATACCCTCTTGTTTGATGACGTCATGAATTTTAGGATTAACCCTTCTTTGGCTCTGGATTACGGGTTTAAAGTCATCTTCCATGAGAATCTTGTGAGTACAAAAGTTCGGATCAATTCTGCGGATATCGGAAATTTTCCAAGCAATTGCCTTCTTATGATCTTTAAGCACGGCGATGAGGCGAGATTTCTCTTCTTCTTTCAAGTCCTTCGCGATGATGACAGGCGCCTTCTTGTTTTCTTCAAGGAACACGTACTCGAGATGGGGCGGCAACTCCTTAAGTTCTAAATCCGGAGGATTTTCGATGGGAGGCGTTTTCAAAGTCGGAGCATCGATAACAACAACCGTGGGAGATGGTGGAGAAAGATTGTCTTCTTTGAGAAGGTTTTCAAAGAAATGCATGTCGTTATCCCAATCGGTGGGAGAATCGTCATTTGCTAAGTTCACATCTCCCATGGTGGCTTCAAGATCTTTCCAAAAGAAATCACTTTCTCCAAATAGAGACAGTGATGAATCAATAGAGGAAACGGTCTCAACATTGGGAAGAGAGGTAGGAATATTTTTACAAGCATCAATAAAGTGTTCTTCACAAGCCTCATCCAGAACGTCAATACAATTAACACTCTCATATGAATAAGGTTGTTTATACAACTTTCCTATGTTGAAGACGATTTTATCGTCACCCACTCTCATGATAAGCTCACCGGCTTCAACATCGATGAAAGTGCGACCGGTCCTCAGGAATGGACGACCAACAATTAATGGCACACGAGGGTCCATCTCGTAGTCGACGACAACGAAATCGGCAGGAAAAGTGAATTTGTCGACTCCTACAGAGACGTCTTCGGCTATTCCCACTGGATAAGCAACCGTACGGTTAGCTAATTCCAGAGTCATTTTGGTGGGGACTAGCTCAGGGAGAGATAATTGCTTCCAAACGCTTAGAGGCATTAAGTTAATACTGGCACCTAGATCGGCTAGGGCCATGCAATTCTCTACTCCCGGGAAATTGCAAGGGATTAAGAAACGACCCGGATCACCAAGCTTGGTTGGCAATTTCCTTAAGAGAACTGCAGAGCAATTATCATTAAGTTGGGTGTTAGCAATATCAAGAAGCTTCTCCTTGTCGCTAAGAAGATCTTTGAACATTTTCGCGTACTTAGGCATGTAAGCGAGAGCCTCAGCAAAGGAGATGTTGAAATTTAACTGTTTGAACATTTTAAGAAAGTTTGAAACCTGAATATCGACCTTGCTTTTGAGCTTCTCTTTCCTCAACCTGGATGGATAAGGTATATCAGAAGAAGAGGAAGGCTTTGGGAGAATAGGATCACTCACATCCTTAGGTGGAGGAGGGGTAGCAGTAAGAGGTGGAGAAATTGGGGAAGTAGAAGGATGAGGAATAGGAGCAGGTGACTCGTTCTCCTTAGTCACAACCACCGGTGGAGGTATAGGAAGCTCGGGTTCCTTCGTACCTTTGCCACTGCGAGTGGTGATTGCTTTCATCTCCCCTCTTGGATTCGCAACGGTGTTACTCGGAAGAGTACCCGAAGAAGAGGGTTGATTACCTTGGAAGAAACTAGCCATCATGTTTCTTAAGTCATTCGTTTGACTATCCATAGTGTTTCTCATATCAGCTCTCAGATCGTTCCCTTGTTTCACCAGGTCTGCTTTCAAGTTGCGCAATTCCTGTTGGAGATTGTCCACGAGCACATCGTTAGTCTTCATGTAGGTTCCAATGTCTTGGTGTAATGCGGTGGGTTGGTTGGGAGGAGCATTGTATGCGGGTGGTTGATAAGCAGGTTGCTGGTAAACTTGGTTGTTTCTTTGAGGTGGATGTTGTTGTTTGTGAGGTGGTATGTATGGTCTACGAGATTGTTGTTGTTGTTGAGGAGGACGGTTGAGGTTTTGTTGTTGGTTTGGGTTGTTAGGAGTAGAACCAGGTGGTGAGAGATAGTTGTTGGAGCGGTAGCTAAGCAAGTTACGGTCACCTTGAGGACGAGCTTAATAAGCGGGTTGAGGATAGGTACCGTATGCTGCATTCACATTCTCAGAAGGGTAGTCTTGGGTGGCGGTACAAGTGGTGTAAGAGTGAGGACCCCCGCATATCTCACATGGTTGGCTAACAACATTGACTTAAGCATCTTTAGCGTTTCTAGCGTTGATGTTGTTGGTGTTGCTGGCGGTTTGGGTAGCAAGCGATTCAAGAAGCGCAGTGATTTTGTCAATTCGCTTGTCGCTGTCACTAGTACTAGCACTAGCGACATTGGTCCGCACACTCTTGGTTTGCACACGAGAATTATTCTCAATGATATCCCAAGCAGCATTGGAAGTCTTAGCCAAAAGATTACCCCCCGAGGCACTGTTTAGTGAATCTTGGTTATTCATGTTTAAATCATTATAAAAAGTATTAATTTGGTGCACTTTGCTAAAACCATGTTGTGGCCATTTTCTTAAAAGATCTTTGAAACGGTCCCAAGATTCACTAAACGACTCATTGTACTTTTGTTCAAAATTGATAATTTCAATCCGCAAAGCGGTAGTACGAGAGGGTGGGAAAAAGTAGTTGATAAACTTGGTCTCCAAATCCGTCCACGAAAGAATACTCTGTGGCGGTTCCTTAACAAGCCAATGCCGGGCTTGTCCCTCTAAAGAAAAGGGAAAAAGTTGTAAACGGATTACCTCTTGTGGAACACCATTGTATTTGACCTTATTAGTGAGTTGCAAGAATCTCTTGATGTGGTCATGTGGATCATCAATGGTACGCCCCAAGAATGGTTGAGCAGAGACCATCTGGATAAAACCGAATTTGAGCTCATAGTTGTTGGCTGCAAACGCGGGTATGACAATTGGATCATTGTTGCCATCTACATGTGCTTGCAGAAGTTCAATCATCGGGCGATTGTATGGTAGAGGCTCATTGTTGTTGTTATTATTATTGTTGAAAGGTGGGTTGTTATTGTTATTATTGTTTTTAGGTGGGTTATTGTTGTTGTTTTGTACACCGGCCATGTCTAAGTCTTCGAGAGGCTCGGGCTCTTGATAAGACGTTGATCGTGTACGCATGCACCTGTAAAAGAACTAACAAGGCAAAAACAAAGCAAAAATATTTTTGGTTTTTATGGTTTTTTATAATTTTTAGGATTTTTGAAAATTTTATATTTTTTTAGGGTTTTTGAAAATTTTTATGAAAAGGTAACGTTCACGGTGAACGGATCCCAAAATCCAAGTTCTCACAAAAAACTGTTGATCTTAACGAGAAGAGCCGGCAGCGGCGCCATTTAATACATGCGTTTTCGTTGGGTTCTTGATTTTTGCGTCATGACTCTAAGTGGAATGATTTGTTCTTGGTTAATAAAAAGTTGTTGGTTTGTTTATCTATATTAAACTAATAACAAGTAATTAAGTGTCGAAGAGTAAACTTAAAACTTAAAAAGATTAAACTAAAAAAAAGAGTTTAAAAATAAATGCTTGAATACTTGAACATCTAATAAAACTTAACACTTGAAAACTTTCCAAAAACAGTAACTTTAATTCTAATTGGAATATTGGTCGGAAAGTAAGCTAATCGGAATGCATGGGAATTGGATCCAATCGGAATGTTAATCAAACCCCTCGTCGGAATGTTGCTATCGTAAAGCCTTATCGGAATAACAATAAGGATGTAATCGGAATGTGGTAAAATGACTAAGATCGGAATACAGAAAAGGGATTCAAATCGGAATGATCTAAAATAAGTCAAATCGGAATGAGGATAAAAGGATCAATCGGAATACTCTTAAACTATGCAGATCGGAATGTTCTAAAACAACACAAATCGGAATAAGTCAAAACCCTTTTCCGATCTGACGATCGGAATAAGGGGTGTGTGTACTAGTCGGAATGACCCAATCGGAAAAGGGTTTTACCCTTTCCGATATCACTTTGATCCGAAATAAGAGCAAAGGAAATAAGCTATGAAATAAGCTAACTCCAAATCAAGCTCGAATCTATACTGAAACGAATCAAATAAGCATAAATAACAACTTATCTAGACTTTAAATAATCAATCTTATAAATCAAATGGTAAAAGGATTAACTTTTTATAAAAACTTTAAAAAGTAAATAAGCAAAATCAACAAATAAGCCAATAAGCACAAAGATCTTAAAGCTTATTCGTGTAGAAACTTATGGAAACATAAAAAGATTAACCTTTTAAGCACAAAATCATTGATGAACAACACGGATCATACGAGATTTGTACCAAAATCAAAGAAAGGAAGAATGAGATCAAAGATTAAAAGCTTGAAACTAAACTTGATTAATATAAAACAATACAAAGGTTTGATCTTGAAAGAGAAAAAGATGAAAACTAGTGAGAGAAAGTTTAGAACTTTCTCTCTCTAAAACTAGAGAGAATGAAAAACTAAAAACTACCTAAAGAACTAAGTGTCATTTTTGTGAAGTAAGGTCCTATATATAGGCGTGTGGTATGGGCTTTGTGAATGGGCTTGGTTTTGGGCTTCTTTTTTTTCTTTCTTCTTTAGTCTTTACGCTTCTTTAAATAAACGTTTCCGACTTTGGATTTTAAGAAGTGTCGGTGAATAATTCCAACTCGTCTTATAATCTTTTGTTTAATAGACTCGAGTTCTTCGACATATATGAATCTTCCATCTTTGGCTCTATTCTTCGATAAATCTTCAAATAGGCACAATGACTTCAAATCTTTTGCATCTCTTGGAGTATAGACTTCGTCTTGAGTCTTTTTCCTCGATAAAACCCGTGCAATCCCATGTTTTCTTCAATATTCATCCGGTTGACTCTGAAAACACAATAAACACAAAAACCACGCATAATTCCAAACAAATGATATTAAATACGTGTTTTGGTCTTGTTTTAGCCAGAAATAAGTGGTAAAAGTATGGGTGTTTTCACACCTATCACAGTCCTATTCACCTTCCTAACCCTAATTTACAAGTAAATAATAGGGCTTTTACTAATTAAGGGCGCGTCGTATACACGTCCCTTTAATTAAATCTCCTCTTTTTCGGATCTTGAAGATGGACTCAATCGAGTGATGTGGCTATTTTTCTTGCCTATGATTGACTATGACACCTCATTCCTTCCACTTATCCAATAAAAAGAGGACAAGTCAGCACCAAACTAACACAACTAGCACAAAGGATTGCCACGTTGGCAATCCGTGTGCTAGTATGTGTTTTATCAACCGTAGATCAAGTTGGAGAAAGAGAAGATTCTAAATGAAGGACTGAGATTCAAGATCTTCTCAACAAACCACCACCAAGAGCCTTGGGGGCTTGGCTATAAAAACCCCCATATTTCTGTAATTTATGGTACCCAATTTTATTTTTTATATTATTATGTTAAATTAGTTTTAGGGTAATTGTAATTTCTTTCTTCTAGTACTGTAATCATTCTGGTTAATTAATAAAAGTTTATTTCCGTTTAATCAAATTCGTGTTTACTTTACTGTCTAAATTTAATTTTGCAATTGACTCTTTAAACTGTTTAATATAATATTATAAATTTATTTAATCAAGTTAATTAATAACTTGTGTTAAATAAAGAAAATAAACATTTGGAATAAAACTTTCCCACTGAAAGTTGGATAAGAGTTTTTGGTTCATTGATGGTGATTCGACGAATGGTGGTGGTGAAAGGTGGTTCTGGTTCTAGCTTTATGCCAGCTCAGCGCTGCGTATCGTCCCAAAGGTTTCTTCAATA
This sequence comes from Glebionis coronaria, assembly GCA_025667525.1. NCBI lineage: Eukaryota > Viridiplantae > Streptophyta > Magnoliopsida > Asterales > Asteraceae > Glebionis > Glebionis coronaria. Next base: position 199,347,011 of record CM046875.1, read on the forward strand.
GGTGTGTTACTTTTTAATTTTATGTTATTCTATATTTTAAATAAATTTGTGTTAGTGATTTTATGAGTTATATGGTTAATGGATTAGGGTTTGATGATTATCTTATAAGTGTTGTTGAGACTGTTTAATTATATGTTGTTAAGTTTTACTATTGGGATTTTAGTGTAAGAATTATATGAGTAGTTTAATCTGAAAGTTTTTTTATCTGATAAAAAGAATAGTAAGTTCAAATATGTTTCAAATAAGGAGTTTTTGATTAATCTGTTAAGTGGATTATCTGTTTGAAAGGGGTTTTTGAATCTATCTGATAATCTAGATTCATAAATTTGCAAATTAATTTAATCTGATAAAATTTTTGGATTAAGATTGTTGAGATTGGGCTATAGTTTAGGTCGGCTGGCTAATTGGTTTAAATAAGTAGATTATTTAGTTTTGAATACTTATATGAGCTTAGTGGTTTCTTATTTAACTGGTATATAGTCAAAGCTTGCTGAGTTTTTTGTTGTATTCTATTAAATTTGAATGGTGTTATCTGTCTTAAATAGTTTGCTGAAATTATGAGTAATACTGGATTTGCTTTTGGTTAGAATAAGTTTCTTTTGACCGTTAAGATTATCTTAAATTGAACTTGCCTGTGTCATTTTTGTTAACTGTCATCTGTTTTGCTTTACTCTTTGATTCGCTGATATATCAGTTCATCTTGCTTATATAGTTTTACTTAGCTGAATGTTCTTTGTTGTTTTGTTGTTTAAGAAAAATCTATCAGATTCAACCGATCTGATAGATTATTACTAATCTTAACAGTCATCATAATATTCATAACAAAAATTCATTACTGTGACTGTAATTTACTTTCATTCTGTCCAAAAAAATAAAATCACAAAAAAATTGTCTCCAATAAGACTCGAACCCATGACCTCTTGGTCATGGGCCAAACGCTCTAGCATTTGTTCTGGTTAATCTTTTGTGTTTAATTACAGCTATTTGAATTAATATAGTCAGTTTAACTTCTGTCAGTTTTCTATAATAGCTTTTAGATACTAGTTTTCATTTAAATAGAGTTTTATTAAAAGTTTTATTAGATTTACTTTTAGTTCAAAAAATAAATAAATAAATAAAAACAAAATAAAAATTATTTTATCAATTTTTAGAAATTTTAATTGTTATGGAAAATTAGTTTTTATATAAATTAGATTTTAATTAAATGAGTTTTAAATAAAATAGTTTTATAAATAGATTTTTAAATAGTGTAAAAGTGTTTTTATTAAATAGATTAAATTTTCATTGGATTTAAATAGATAGTTTAAATTTTAAATAGTTTAAGTATTTTAATTTTTAAATAACTGTTTTTAGATAATATGTGTGGAACGATTCATGCACTTTAGGATTTAATTAATTAAAAATTTGTAGGAGTAATTTTATTTTAAAAATCGGAAACCCATTCAAATCGATTGTCCAAATTGAAATAAAACGTCTCAAATTCACTTGATCATCGTGTACAACGAACTTGGATCATCAACGTGTTTCATTAAATCCGTCTTCAACTTGTTTATGGATTATTACCTTTTCCTAAGGGTAATTTCCTAAATTTGTCCTATATCGTATCTAATTAAAATACATCGACGTTTCCTCATCACATCAACTAGATTATAAGTAAAATCTAAAGATCAAGAAAACCAACTGAAACCCTTTGTGGGTTCCCCCTTGTGATCAACCAAAGAGAAGAGGAAGAGAGATTGTGTGTTGAATTATGAGGGTGGGGGTTATTTATATAGACCTAGAATTCTTGTATCCCAAACAAATATAAGGAAAGTTTTTTCCTTCCCCTTTTCCCCTCCATAACCGACGGTCCAAACACCCCTTAGGGGTGTTCCAAAATCTTCCATTCTTCTTTATATTTATTCCACAATGCTCGTTAATACTTAACTCTTAAATATTTAAGATCGTTAAAGTTATAGCTCGTTTTAATTTAATAAATATAAAAATATATTTATTAAATAACATAACTCTTCACGTATTGTGTGCAATCCCGTAATCTCGATTTCGATCCTATCACACGACTATTAAATATAAGTCCATAAACTTTCAACGTTAACATACGTTATTCCGTTCAAGTTTCAAATACAATGCGTCCAGTCGGTTTTCCATTCAACCCTGACGGGGAGGTCAATCCCAATAGATCTATTCACAACATTCGTATTTACTCGACCAGTACAGTCGGTCCAAGTAATTAACGGTTCATGACTAAAAGGGATAAAATAAGCATACAGTTCAAGCACTTGCGTCCATTCGTAAAAAGTAGCATGTATCCCCCTCGCGGGTTTTATAAAACAATTAAATAAGTAAAAAGCGAGGCTATTAACTCACCTTGGCGATCACGATATCACACGAGAATAACCATCAAGATAATAGTGACACGAGTGAAACGATGAACTGTTAGGTCAATTCAGTGCCTAATGATCTCATTGATGGATTTGAATAACAATCAGCCTAAGTGAAATATTATCCTTCAACATAATGAACTCACTGAGTGAACAATCACTTAGTGAGTTACCTTCGAGTTCCTAGACTGAGTCTAAAAGAAAGACTCGAGCATTCAGAGAGGCGAAGTTTAATGAATGATGTATCTAAGACAAAGAAGAAGGTGATAGGTTCAGTGAGTTGTGGCAATAGACTCACTGAACCCCATAAGATCTCCGTGAAGAAAAAAGCATCTTCAAAGACTGAAGTAAAGGAGAGATAAGTTGAATTCTGATAAGATGTAGTACATCACACAATTAGCGTGACTTACCCTTTTGGGATAGATAGGGTACTGACAGTGTAAAAGGACGTCCTAATACTTAGAATAGGCAAAGACAAGATTGTACACTGTACCAATAAGACAAGAATTGCACATGGGCAATTCTTTGTCTTGTATCTACCTTTGCTTCTATAAATAGGATGGTTGTAACAGAAGAAAATTAAGTTTGTGCACTAAATGCTTTAGACATTCACAAACAAAGTTCTCTCTTCCAAATACGACCAAACGCACTTGAGTTCTAAACTCTTGTTGATATAATCGTCAAGCTTAGCAATCAGTAGGATTGGCTTAGCGTGTTAGTGAGGAGATCACAAAACACACATTGTCTATTCAATCCCTATTGTAGCTTCACATAGAATAGGGTATAATTCTTTAATAAATTTAAGAGTTAAACGTTGAAAACCTTTTGTGTTATTTACTTACATTGTCTTGTGTTTATTAAATTACTTTACCATGAGTTAGGTCTATACTTTGTAATCTTAAGTATAGCATTAATTACAAGGGACCAACAAGTGGTATCAGAGCGGTAGCATTATAAAACTTTTAACTATCGTCTCAAAGTTTTTAAAACCTTGATCTATTATGGCTGAAAGTAATGTACCTCAACTTGTCAACAAAAAGGGAGCAAGTTACTCTTTTAACGATCCTAAGTTAGAAGTTGATAGATTTAATAAATAGAAGAAAAGAATGATATGTTATTTGATGGGAATGGAACCTTATTACATTACTTGTACTAGGAATGGTCCTTTCAAACCAAAAACAGCAGCAGGTGATGACAAACCTGAAAACCAATGGTTTGATGATGAAAGGAGAGTGGTTAATCAAGACCAACTTCTCAAAAGCATCATAATATATTGTCTTCCTGACGATATTATGGAGGCTGTCATCGAGTGTGACACGGCCAAAGAGACTTGGACAGATCTTGTTCATAGTTTCAAAGGACCATCCGACACTAAGGAAAGTGGGATTATGGACCTGAAGTTAGAATATAACACTTTCAGGGCCAAACCATCTGAAATACTTCCTCAGACTTATACCAGTTATAAGACCTTGCTCAACGAGCTATCAAATGACAGGGTGAAACTGTCTAAGCATGAAATCAATGTTGGTTTTATGAACAGTCTCCCTGAAAAATGGCTTGGTTTCTCTCAAGGACTGAGAAATGCCAATCACATTTAGACTCAGGATCTAGCAGAAATCTATGGAAGATTTATCTATGAGGATAATCTAATAAATAGAAGATATCCTGTGTCTAAGAAGGCCTTAATAACAGACACCTCAGCCAAACCAACCCCTATTGATCATGGACCCATTACAACTGCTTTTTACTCAAATGCAATTGTTCAAGATTTTCAGGAGACCTCAGACGATGAGGTTGATAAAAGATCTAGTACTGAATACATAAGGGATCTAAATAGGGAATTTCATGAAAGAACCATGTTGGAAAATACCAAAAGTTATATCAAAAGAACTAGATTCGCTGGAAATCAATCCACTGAGGGAGTGGATTGTTACCGATGTGGTAAAACTGGGTATTTTACAAAATATTGTCTTTCAAAAACTCCATTGGCCTCATATGAGAGTCAAAATTCATCATCAGGAAATGAAAATTTTCAACCAAAGTTTACACCAAAACTAATGCAGACTTCTCCAATTAACCAAAGTTTTCACAATAATAAGAAAATTGAGAAGGATTATAGGTCTGAGTACAAAAAGGTCAAAGCAAAGCTTGCACTCTTAGAAGTTGGACCCTTAAATACTCAGACTCAAAAACCTCCTCAGAACAAAGCCAAAGGACTGGTAGCTGAAACCTTTGATTGGGACGATGAAGACTTATCCTCGGAAGATAAGGAAGTCAGATATTCAGTGTTGATGGCTCTAGCTGATGATGAACTATCTGTTGGAAAGAGTCATGCTTGAAATGGAGAATAGGTTGACATCACCATGAGAAAGGTAAACATGCTTCTCTCTATGGATGAAGAGTCTGATTGGCAAATATTCCTTAACTATATAAATATTGATTTATGGTTTGTTGAAGAGAAGAGATTAAACCTTCTTTCAAAATATAATAAACTTGTTTTTGAATTAAACAAATGTAGAGAAGATTTATTGATTTTTAAACAAGCCAAACTTGAAGCAGTAAGCTGTCAACTTCAGAACACTGAACTTACTAAAATTAATCATGCTCTTCATGAACAACTTAAGGAAGAAAAGCGCATCAATGAGAAATGGACTAATAGCTCTACCTTAGCTTCTCAGTGTATATACAGCCAAATTCCATCCTAAAAGAGGAAAATTCTTGGGGCACGCCAACTCACTGAGAAACCACTTACTAAGGAATTGAGTGAAAAAGCATTTCTTTCAGCCTCATTAGGGTTTGATCATGAAATGATACCAAAGTCAAAAGACTGGGTGGAAAGATCAAACCCTGAGAGTGTGCTACCTAATTTTTATACTGGCAAAATATTAATACCTGAATCTTAGGTTGTTAATAAATTACTTGGTCTTAATGAGAAGACTGATGTCCCTAATAAACCTAGTAGCACTGAACCATCAAGTGTTGCTGAGGATATTCAGACTCCTCTACCACCTTTGAAAACTCTTCAAGGGGCAAGTCCATGTTCTGAACTAAGTCCATTATCTTATCAAGAACACTCACCCAAAGGAAGAGTTGGATTAGGTTGTGTTGAACAAACAAACAAAGCCTGACTCAAGAGAGACATCAAGTCACACTAAGTCAGGAACTGTCACTAAGAAAACAACCAAACCTATCTCTCCAACAGGGACTCCTACAAACTCAGTCAACTCCATTCCTGTTGTAAATCAAGAGGAGTTAAGTAGATTGTTCCAACTATTCTTGGAAGAGAAGCTGAACTCAGCCTTTAAACCTCAGGGTGAATCCTTTGTGTCCTCACAGCCTGAATCATCAAAAAGCAACAAAACAGAACCCGAGTCTTCCAAGAAGGTTAAAACAAAGAAACCATCCTGTGAATTATGTCACTACAAAAATCATACCACTTGTGATTGTTTTAGAGTCCTCTATTGCATGAAGTGTAAAAGTGAAGATCACAAGACATCAGATCATGAAATACACATGGCTTCTATTAGAAATGCTAATAGCTATAAATCTCAGTCTTACAAGTATAGGCTATGGGCCCGCCTCTAAACAAATCAAGAAATCCAAGGCTAAGCCTTTCCCACCATGTACACATTATGGCATCTCTGATCATAGGCCTGATGATTATGTATACTACCCTAAGTGTGAAATTTGTGAAAGCAATGATCATACTACCTCAGGACACAATAGGATAATTATGGTCAAGAGAGGCATGCTAGCTGATTCATCTCAAAATACTAAATCCTCAGTAGGACTATGCTGCAACACATGTGGAAGCAAGGTTCATTCCACCTCAGACCATGCTGAGTTTGAATACTTCAAACGAGGTGAAAGACGTCAGGATCCTAGAGATACTAGAAAGTGGGATCACAAGAGAAACTAATCAACCTCGTTATTTGTGCAGAAACACTTCAAGGAGCCTGTCTGGTACTTAGACAGTGGGTGTTCAAAAAGTATGACAGGGGTCAAAAGTTATCTACGAAAATACGTAGAGCAACCAGTTCCTAAGGTAGTATTTGGTGATAACTCATCTTGTGTTACTGAGGGATATGGTTAAAAAAAGTGGTGGAATAGTTTTTCAAAAGTGGCATTCGTAAATGGTCTGAAGTATAATCTCATAAGTATCAGCCAACTATGTGATGCTAAGTACATCATTCAGTTTGATGATAAGCAAGGAACAATCTTCAATGCTAACAAAGAAATTATACTGACTGCTCCAAGAAGAAATGATGTATATGTCTTAGACATGTCATCTCTAACTCACTCAGGAGCATGTTTCTTTGTTAAAGCCTCAGACTCCGTCAATTGGATTTGGCACAAGATACTGTCACATCTCAATTTTAAAGACATAAACAAACTTGCAAAACAAAACAAAGTTCTTGGGTTACCATCTCTTGTGTAATCGAAAGACGGACCTTGTTCAGCTTGTGAAAAAGGTAAGCATAAGAGAGCTTCATTCAAGCCAAAACAAAACTTTTCTATCAGGAAGTGTCTCCATCTTCTACATATGGACTTCTTTGGGCCTGTCAGACCCATGTCTATAAATCATGAGAAATATACCCTTGTGATTGTTGATGAATACTCTAGATACACATGGGTATACTTCCTTAAAAAGAAAAGTTAGGCTCCTGAATTCATTATGTCTTTTATCAGGCAAGTAGAAAATCAAAATAACAAAGTCAAACAAATAAGAACTGACAATGGAACATAATTTAGGAACCAAGAGATTTAGAGTTTTTGTGATGAGAAAGGAATTTCTCAGAACTTCTCTTCTCCCTACACACCTGAACAAAATGGTGTGGCTGATAGGAAGAATATAACTCTCATTGAAGCCGCAAGAACCATGCTAAATGGATCCAATATTTCAAAACACTTCTGGACTGAGACTGTAAAAATAGCTTGCTATACTCAGAACATAAGTATCGTTGTCAAAAGACATGATAAGACCCTTTATGAAATATTCAGGGAAAGGATTCCAGAAAGCAGCTACTTTCATGTGTTTGGATGTCCTGTGTTCATTCACAATCAAAAGGACCATCTTGGTAAATTTGATGCAAAAGCTGATGATGGATACTTTCTTGGATACTCTTTTGTATCCAAAGCCTTCAAGGTCTTTAACACAATGACACAACAAGTTGAGGAATCATTTCATATCACATGTGATGAAATTATGGATGCCATTAACTTCACAAATCAATCAATGGAAGAGATTGGGATCAATGACTCATCAAGATACCCTCCTGATGAGTATGAAGATAATCCCTCAAGACAGTATCAAACTGATGCTGACATATCCTTCCATGTGTCACCTCAAAATAAGTCAATCAATGACTGGATTACTAATCAATATGTCCCTGAGGTTATCACTACTCAGGATGAAGGATCCACCGATTCCCTCATTCATATAGATACTTAAGGGACACTTGATGAATGTAATGACCTACCAATCATTGAAAATCCTTCAGTGAGAAGTGATGATCCATTACCTTGTACTGAAGAACTAATCCCTGATAACCATCAGTTATCCACAAGCTCAAACCCATGTCCTCAGGACAGATGGTCTAGATAACAACACATAGAGCTTGTAAATATAATTGGTGATGTGTCTGAGGGGATTCTCACACGCAGTCAGGCTGCTAAACTCTCTGCTGCCTCAGCCCATGAATATCTTTTTGTAGACTTTCTCTCTAAAATTAAACCCAAAAAGATTTTAGAGGCCCTGACACATCCAGGGTGGTTGAGGCTGTGCAAGAAGAACTCAATCAATTCCTCAAGAACAAGGTTTGGAAACTTGTCCCTCTCCCTAAAGGGAAATCAGGTCTTGGCACAAAATGGGTGTTCAAAAACAAGACTGATGAAGATGGAATTGTAATAAAAAAACAAAGCTAGGCTTGTTGTTCAGGGGTGTGGTCAGCTTGAAGGCATTGACTATAAAGAGACCTTTACCCCTGTTACAAGAATAGAAGCCATCAGGATCTTCCTTGCCTATGCTACATACATGAACTTCAAAGTTTTACAAATGGATGTGAAAAGTGCCTTCCTGAATGGCAAGATCACTGAGGAAGTTTATATGGCTCAGCCTCCTAGTTTTGAAAGTTTTGAGTTCCCTAACCATGTCTGTAAACTTGACAAAGCCCTATATGGACTTAAACAAGCCCCAAGGGCATGGTATGAAACTCTCTCTACCTTCCTGATAATGAATAATTTTGTCAGTGGGAAGATAGACAATACCTTGTTTATCTTCAGAACCAAGGAGGATGTTCTCCTAGTTCAGATATATGTTGATGACATCACATTCGGATCTACTAACTATGACCTTTGTAGAAAGTTTGAAAAACTTATGACAAAGAAATTCGAAATGAGTATGATGGGTGAATTAACATATTTTCTTGGACTACAAATCAAATAGGGGGACAAAGGGATCTCAGTCTATCAAGAAAAATACACCAGTGAAATACTTAAAAAATATGACATCTCTGAGTGTGCTTTAGTGAAGACTCCCATGGTTCCCCCTAACAACTTAGGTCTTGATCTCACTTGTAAACCAGTCAATCAAACCTTATTTAGGGGAATGATTGGATCATTAATGTACATAACAGCAACCAAGCCTGATATTCAGTTCTCAACAATTCTATGTGCAAGATATCAGGCCGACCCTAAAGAATCACATCTTACTGCTGTTAAACGAATCTTCAGGTACCTGAAGGGTAATCCATCACTAGGTATATGGTATCCTCGTTGCTCAGGCTTTGATCTTAAAGGATACTCAGATTCAGACTACGTTGGCTGCAATATGGATAGAAAAAGTACCTCAGGTGCATGTCAATTCCTAGGTGGCAAGCTAGTATGTTGGAGTGCAAAGAAACAACAGTCAGTAGCTATATCCTCTGTTGAGGCTGAATATGTGGCAGCCGCTGGTTGTTGTGCAAACAACCTTTAGATGAAAAGTCAACTTAGGGACTACAATGTGGAATACAAAGTAGTCCCCATCTTTTGTGACAACACCAGTGCAATTGCCATTTCCAATAACCCAGTCCTACACTCAAGGACTAAACACATTGACATAAGATATCACTTTCTCAAGGACCACATCCTGAAAAGAGATATTGAATTACACTTCATCCCCACTGAGTATCAGCTAGCTGATATTTTCACCAAACCCTTGGATGAACCAACGTTCACTAGTTTGAAAGCTGAACTTGGTATGTTGAACATTGATTACGTAGGGTTCTTGATGACTTGATGTTCAGAATAGTGTACATTCATTATCTTCTTCCTGAGTAAATATATCTTCTTGTCTTCACCCTTGACACTAAGGTATATTAAATGATGTAACTAAACGCTCTAAGGATTTAGTTACTTAATGTCCGAGGTTGGTGACACACAATATTAAATAAGGGACAAATATTCCTTTGAATAAATGTCATCAACTAGTCAAGGGGTCAAAAAATGTTAAGGATCCCACTAAACATTAAATTATTTCCCTTTTTATGAAAAATCCATTGCAAAAACGTCCTTTCAACTTCACATGACCCCACGCCATCTCTGCAAAAAGCGTTATCGTTACAGACAGGAACTGTTACCAATAAAAGGGGAGGACCACTTGTACATTTCATTAAATGCGGATGTGAAAAGAAATTATATCAAATAAAATCGTTTTCACATCCGAGTCTATAAATACCCAACCATTAACATACAAAGACTTTAGCTATCTTACGCTGCCAAAATCTTCTCTCAAAGAAAAGTGTGTGTGTTCAACCATTGTTTTCAGCAAAGAGTTTTCGATAATCACGTCGATCACTCGTTTCATTGTTATATAGCACAAGTGATCAAAGTTACTTGGTGTTTCTATCTTTTGATCTTTTATCACGAGGCAAAAGCTTACATTAAGTCTCTTGGTGAACCATTGTTACGTTATAAAACGAAACAAGTCTTGGTTTGATTTCCACAAAATGTCATAGTCCTTTCTATAAAGTTTTAAAATTCATAATTTAAAGTGGCACTATCCAAGGCTATTACATATGCCCCTCAGGCTGAGCATCTCATCAATGAGGGTGTTTATTTTGCAGGAAACAACTATGAGGGAAATTTCAGTTACCCTCATAGTGTATCAGCCTACAAACCAATTTGCAAATTTCTTAAAAACTGTGATTAGGCTAATGCTTTTACCAAAACCTCCTCAGTCTTCTACCATGAATATCTTAGGGAATTCTGGTATACGGCTGTGGTTGTAACCCAACTACCCAAGGGCCTAAAGGTTCTCAGGGGTCTGAGACCAAGTCACATAAGGGTTGTGTCATTGGGTTCACTGTGAACAATGGTAAGACACCATTGATTTTGGACTTCAAAACTTTTTGTCAAGTTAGTGGACTCGATTATAACAAAGGAATTTATGTTGCACATCCTGACATAGAGTCAGTTAAAAAAGGCCTAAAAGAAATCGGGGTCCCTGAGTTACTTATGACTAAAACTCCATTAATCAAAACTGCTTTCCCCGTGGCTTGAAGGATCCTTGTCACTTTTGTGATTCAGGTGATCAGTGGGAAATACTCATCTACTGAGCCAGTTAATTCTACTCAGCAGATGCTAATCTACAGTCTTATTAATGGACTGAAGATTGACATAGGAGAGATCATTTATAATGATCTCGTAACCAGGCTCATGAAGAAGTCCAAGAAAAAGTATGTATCTTACCCAAGGTTCATATCTTGCCTTAGAAAGGTTACTAGGTTCCCTTTACACTCAGGAGAAATTCAATGTTTTTTCTACACCAATCCTGAATTCCACAAACTTTTCAAAGAACCCATCGGAAGTCAACCCCACTAAATTGACGGCTCACATGACTGAGGTGATCAGTCGTGAATCATCCGTGTCTCCCATTCCTTTCTTACCAAAGAAAGGGAACAAGAAGCCTCATACCGTGTCAAAGACCAACCCAAAGGCATAGGGCCCTGAGGCTTCCGAGGCACGTCCTAAAAATTCCAAGGCTAAAAACACCACCCTTGTTCAGACCAAGATTCAAATACCCCAAGGGAAAGAGCTTACGGGAGGCCTTGATACATCACAGTCAGGGTCGACGGGCCAACCTACTGGTCCTCTTGATGGAGAGTGAAATATACAACCCTCTCCTACGAGACTGCCTTCCACTCAGTCTGATGAGGGCACTCGTAAATCACAACTTTTGCCTAAGAACACAACCAAGGACAAAGACTCAGGGAGACGCCCACGGGTAACACACCTCGTTGATAGGCATATCACTTCCACCAAATCCAATGAAGGCACGCTAACTCACAAGTCTTTGCCTGAGGACCCAAAACTTGATTCCTTAGACTCAGAGGGACGCCCACGGGTAAAACACCCCGCTGATAGGAATCTCACCTCCACAACTCCTGATGAAGGCACACTAAAACAAAAGTCTTTTCCTGAGGGAACCATTATCGATCCCAAAGACTCAGGGAGACGCCTACGGGTAACACACCTCACTATAGGGATCTCACTTCCACCCCTGATCAATCGCAAACTGCCCCTGAGAATCAACTGGCCAAAACCCAAGCCTCAAGATATGGGGCAAGGAGTGACCACAACCAAGGAAAACCTTCTTTTGGAGGGGAGTTGGATAAACCAAAGGGATCACTAAACTATGGAGATTTTGTAAATCTACTAGAAGATCCTGAGGAGCTACTCCATGGTTTCAGTGACGACGATGATATGATTGAGGCTGGGGATAAACCTGACACTCATGACCCTCCTCAATCAGACCAGAAGCCACAATCCCCACCCTTGTTCGAGGACGTACCTCCCTCCCCTGAGGCTCAACCAAAGCTCTCCCCTAAGGCATCTGAACAAAAGGATCTCTCCCCTGAGGTAACTAAAAAGCCCTCCTATGAGGCACAACTTGACACCTCATCGTTGGGGACTCAGACTGTAGTTTTGGATCCTACCTTTGATGACACCAAGCTTGTCACTGAGAAGGTTCTATATGAGACTCTCAAAGGTGTCTTCAACCATGTCTACAACAACTTGGAAGCCGAGGTAACTCAAAACCATGAAGACGTTGCCTCTAAAGCTGATGAACTCCTAGATGAGTTTAGGACGTATGATGATCGTTTTGATATTACTGAAGGGAAAATGAGAGTTCAGGTTGACAACCAAATGGAGTTCATCAGTTCTGTCAATTGTAGTCATGAGAATCAGGAGAAGAAGCTCATCCATTTCCTCAATCATGCTCTTCCAACTGTTGAAGCAAATGTGTCATTAAAGACAACCTTGGATGGACTGATCACTAGTACTACTAAGTCCACTTCCAAGGTTTGTCAACTTATGAAATTGTTGAAAGAGGATAGGCTCACTGAAGTCTTCACTAGGTTAGACTCTCTCAAGTCTAATTTAGATGAGGTAAAAGCCAAGTGTGATTCCATCTATTGATACAAAAGTTGGGTAGACCGAGTGTAAAATCCATGATTTTACCATCATTTTATGTAATGAAGTGCTACCCATTAATCCTAGAACACCTACTCATGTGTTATGTTTCTATAGGTTGTGTGTGAACTTGTCCACTATGTACTTATACCTTTACATTCATATTTGTTACAAATAAGTTACATAGCTCAAACCTTGTACTTAAAGCTAGGAGAACAACTAATAAAATGTATAATCAATATTTGAAGTATACAACACTTAACTAAATCAAAGTTGGAAAACATGTTACACACTATATGTAGCCGTGTATGTGTGCAAGTGTGTATACCATAATCATGATTTAATCCTTCTTGGACTAGCCCAAGATCACACTCCTTGTGTGCTAAGCCCAACATAAGCCCAAACCAAAGCCCATTGCCCTTTGGTTAGCTATACACGGCACAAAGGTATATGTGGAAGGAGAAGGGATGCATGGGAAAAACAAGAGCCTTCACTTGGAACAAGTGTTCTTACCAAGGCAATGATGCCTTTTGCCTTTACCCCTCTCTCTCTCCCCTTTTAGCCGAAACACACACACACATACATCTCATTCTCTCATGCAACTTAATCTCTCATTCTCTCTACACCTTCTCTCTCAAATCATTCGGCATTAAGCCACAAAAATCCAAAGTTGTTCATTAAATCTACTATATCCTTGTCCCATAGTAATCACTAATCATTTAGTAGTGATAACTCTAATTTTTACTCAGGTTAAAATATTATCGTTGTACCAATCTCTTCGAATTGAAAAACTTGTGTTTAATGTGTGACTCAGTTTTATTTTGGTGAAACAAAAAGGTTGTCGTTGTAGTATATTAAAAATGCAAAAACAATTAAAATTAAATGTGCGTTAAAGTAAAAGAGCTTTAAAATTAATCTAATTCTAATTAAACGAAAGTGCAAATATTTAAAAACATGACGGAAAGTAAATTAATTAAACGACTAAAAATTAAAGCGTGACGGAAATTAAAATTAGACAAGTATAAAAATGAGAATTTAAAGATTAAACAAGACAAAACACAAAAGTAAACCAATCGGAATATATTCTGATCAGTCCACAATCACCTTGGATCGGAATGATGGCCGGAACCCAATCGGAATGCTGTCACTTACCCAATCGGAATAACCCACAACCCTCTGATCGGAATGATGATACCTACCTGATCGGAATACTGGAGTGAACTTTGGTCGGAATGTTAATCGAAATTCCTAATCGGAATAGCTGTCACCTATTTGATCGGAATACCCCAATGAACACCTCGATCGGAATATGGAAGAGTTTCAGATCGGAATGCTGTCACACTTACCTGATCGGAATATTCAAAAACCACACTGATCGGAATACCAAGCTACTCCAATCGGAATATGTAAACCCTTTTCCGACCAAGCTATGTAGCTATGGTCGGAAAGTAAAACCCCTTTCCGATCTACCCAATCGGAATACGTAGAAAGAAACTAAAAATAAGCTAAGTAAATAAGCTACTATCCTAATAAGCACAAGACGAACTTCCTAGGGCAAGACGTGTAAAAATAAGCTACTAAACAGAAATTTGAAGACTTTTATAACACAATAAGGATAAGCTTTACGAAAAACAACTTTCTATATAAAAATAACTTTTATAAAAACTTTCTAAACTTGAAAATAAACAAAATAAGCTATGAAAACAAATGATTTGAAACAATCAAGAGCATAAAAATGAAATCTTTAAACAAATGAACAAGTTAAAAAGCATATAAATCAAAGATTAAAGAAAAGTAGAATGAGATCAACAAGATAAAGTAAAATTAAAAGAAAAACTTACTTGAATTTAAAATGGTAAATAAGGTGCAAGACAAGTATTTAAATTGACATGAAAAGTAAAGGTGCAAGTAAATAAAGGTGGAAGAACTAATTGTGACGATTAGTCAACAAGAACAAATGAATGAAAATGGGAAGTATTTATAGGTGATTAGGAGGATGGTTAGAGGAAGCTTCCTCCCCTCCTTCCTTTCTTCTTAATTGCGCCCTTAAGTCCTTCCTTCTTAATCTTTTTGTTAATCTTGGAATTTGATGACTTTTGGCTCGGGATTTCTTTGGACTCGTCTTTTAATTCTTCAATAAAATAGACTTGAGTTCCTCGGTTTTTAGTAAACTTCCGTCTTTTAACTTTTTCTTCGATAAATCTTCAGAATTGGTCTTGGACTTCCGTTCTTTTTGCACTCTTGACTTCTTGACTTCGTCTTTTCATCTTTTTCTTCAATAAAAGTCCGTAAATCCCCGTGAATTCCCGTGTTTTCTCCACTTATCACCTTTTCGTCCTAAATCACAACAAAAACACAAACCACGCATAATTCCGACATAAAAGACATAAAATACAAGTTTTGGCTCGGTTATTATTGTAATTAAGTGGTAGAAAAGATGGGTGTTTTCACACCTATCAAGTAGCATCATCATCATCTTTGGAGGTATTATAACAAGCCCTAGCCGAATCTATAAGGGCCACGACTTAGTTATCTTTAGTGTTTTCTTTATCATCTTGATTAGATCTCCAATCTCCTTGTTCATCTAGATCTTCCTTGGTAAATTTAAGCAAGAAAGGTATACTTCTTATGTTTCTTCATTTTCACTTGCATGCATCATCATCCATCTATAAACACGTGTAAATAACTTGTTAAAATCAAGATTTGGTAAATACCATGACCTTAAAGGTCACGACATATTTTTGTGCACTATTAGTCATGGTTAAAAATCTTTTTAATAAGAAACCTATGACTAGTACTATATGTTTTAGCTTGATTTAAAATCATAAGATATATTTAATGAATGTAAATGTAGCATGGGTTACAAATCTTGCTTTATGGGATTTTGGTTAACTAATAATCATAGATCTCATAAAATAAACTTGTGTAACTTGAAAATCATGAAGACTGTTAGAAATTCACTTTATGTGACGACATTTAAGAATTCCCATTAGTTATCATAGTCACACACGCTTAGACTAGACTAGGAAACAATGTATAGTTAAGTGTCGTGTGTGACTATATATACCCCTCCTAGGCTTCCAAGGAGGGGTGTTGCTTGTGTTTCTTTTTTGTTTAATCACATTTTCCTTTCTTTCTCTTTACACACACAACCACTCTCTCTCTAAACTTCAACAATGGCTACCACTACCATTTACCACCCTATAGACCACCGGGTTACTAAAAAGCAAATCCACAATTGGCATCAGAGCCTCGGTTCAATCCTTGGATCGTTCGTGTTTTTGTTGTTTGATTCGACGGTCTATTTTTTCTTTTGGGTCTCCGATTTGTCATAACAGTTTCTTATTACTGTTTTTGTTACAAATTTTTTGTCTCATCATGTCATTTGTCTCGTAATATTGTCTCAAAAAATGTATCATTTTGGTGTTTTTCTTTGTGCAAAGTCTTTTGGTCATAATTTTTTTTGTGACCATGGTCTTTCTGTTTCAATGGTACCATCAAATCAGATACATCTGGTCAAAACTGGTTATTAGATCCTGGTCAAATGGTTTTCCCATGGTCAAGGTTTACTTATCTGTTTTTTAACAGCATTTACATGTTTTTTTGGTAATTTTATGAAGATGAAGATGAACCAAGATTTTCCCAGAAAAACAGATTCAGAAAATACATGTTCCTAGAAAAACGGAAAAAGTACACTCGGATAAGGTTTCTGCTTTACAGTTCGATCGAATTGATTGCGATGGTTGACCTGCGATGACTCGCCTGCGATGACTCGCCTGCGATGACTCGCCTGCGATGACTCGCCTGCGTTGACTCGCCTGCGTTGACTCGCCTGCGTTGACTCGCCTGCGACGACTCGCCTGCGACGACTCTCCTGCGATGTCTCGCTGCGATGTGTATCATCATGTTACGATGGGGGTACTAGACTGCGATGGCTTAATCATTTCTTATGTTGCGATGGGTTTAAAAGTTTGACTGCGATGGCTTCATTTTTTTTAATGTTGCGATGGGTTAACTCAAAAAAAACATTGCGATGTGTTTATAGAAAAAGTTTGACCAGTTTAACAAAACCAGTAACAATGTTTGTAAAAACATTCGAGACTCACACCAACATATCCATCCATCCTTATAACTCCACAACACCGACTCGATCTAACATACTCCCATCGTCTCCTAATTCCCCTTCGCATCTAGACTCGATCTGAACCAGAAATATATTTATGATCTCAGTTTTTTCGTCTTGCATGTGTAGATCCTTTAAGATCATACACAAAACGAATTTCATCATCACATATCTAAATGTTTTTAATATTCGAAATCATTATTTTATTTATAACATGATTGTTATAATCAATTTGTTTGATTTCGGTATCAATTCAAACAAAAAAATCAACCAACAAATTAAAAACGTGAATCAAACCATCACCTACCCGAGACCTTAATTGATCTTGAAGCCAGAACATGGTGTTCTTATATTCTTTGATTCGTATGCAGTGATGAATCGTAAGAATTATATGGTCTTTGTGGGTTTCTTAACTGATTTTTTTGTGATTCTCGTTGAGCCTACAAAATATGAAGACAAGGGTGTATTTGATTTATAGTTTATTGTGATTTGATTGGATTTTGGGAGCTGATGAGATGAGATAGATGATTACAAATCTGTTTTCTTTTTAGTTGGGGCGGATGTAACGAGGATGGGATGAGAGAAAATGGGGCGGATGTTTCTAGTGTGGGATTAGGTTAAGGAAAGTATGAGGTGATTAGGGTTAGGTGGTATCTTATACCCCTATTATTGGACCAGGCTATGAAATTTTGATGGGCTGCATAAAATTGTTTTCATAATTCTAAATGGCTCGCAAGTTTTTTTTTTTGATTTTTGGTATAATGATGGGCCAAAATGGTTACAAGGGGCGAGTATTATTGCACTGGTCTAAATGTGATATGATTTGGTGTCGAGACAATGTGACTATTTTGACTAAACTTGATTAGTAATTTTACTATTCGTAATTTTACTAATTTTTCTAGTCACTATTAGACATCGGTCATATTGTCGGGATTTAAACGTGATAAAATGACGTGACAAGGTTACAAAAAGACGAGACAAAGTGACAAAAATTTATTTGAGACGAGACCAAGAAAATTTTGGCGATTTTTTAGTGGCTACGGATTTTTGATCGGGTATTAATTATGTGAAGTTGAAGACGGATTTTTCGAAGGCGTGTATTTATTTTATCTTCAAAGATAACTTGCTCGTGCTTAATCTTAGAATGAATACTTGTTTATCTGGTTTCCGGGTTCGGGGTGGTTGGTTGATGACTCGGATAACTATCACTTAAAGGGGTTACATTGTTGTACTCAATGTCACGCGCTTAGTCGACGTGGATAATTTCAAGAGGTGTTGTGCTTATAGACTTCTTCAGTGATGCATTGGGTACTTAGAGATTTCTCCACCGTTCCTCATTCAACAATTGTGCAAGCTTAAGTCACAAGATCGAGGGATTTTTATTCAGTTTCATGTTTGATGTATCTGATTCATTCTATCAGTGGTCACTTCAAATTGCCTACAAGGGGGTTGGCAAAGTTGGCCATGGAGAGTTTACGAGTAGAGATTTTCGATCAACAGCTGATTCTCACAAAATATATAATTCAGCTTATTTATTATTCTCACGAGATTTCAAGTACATGTGCGTACGATTTATTGATGGTTCCGAGTTTCGAAACCATCAAGGGGGAAGAAGAAGACACATTGAACGCACAACGAGTACACGTGATGAACTTCATACCTTCTTTTGATTTGAAGACATTCCGGGATGACATTTGTCATAACCGCAGAGAAAATCAGTGTTTTAACTCGTGGCGTTATCAATCTCTAAACGGTACACAACTGATTCGATGTTTAATTGTTTTGATGTTGCAATTATTCATCATCATTATCCTATATGGAGAGATATGCACTTCCGGGACTTAATTGACTCTGGTGCATCTCCGGAAGAAGATATGTGAATTTTCGGGACTTAATTGACTCTAGTGTTACGATGTCAACTTCATGAATGGGATAAAGTTTCCACTTCAGTATTTGAGCTTCATACATGGGATTGGTTTATTTTCTTCAACTATGTGGGGGAAGAAATGTCTTGATTCTTTCTAGTATGCATAACTTGAACTCTCAGGGGGAAGAAAAATCCAGAAGAATTATTCAAGCGTGAGAAGAGAAGTTGTTGATCTACTTGGTGTGCCACAAACTTTCAATCCCTCTTAGCAACATTATCATGTTATATGATGGGGTTTGCTTGTTAAATTCCGCTGTGCGCTTAATCATTCTAAGCTTTATTGAAATCTTTGAAGTTGCTTATGAGGATTGTCAGTTTGGGGGAAAGCTATTTAAAAGCTTCTACATCAAGTTTATGTGGCATGAATTAGGGGGAAGTTAATTCAGAAGCTTCTCCTTAACCAGAAGTATATGGATTACTTAGCTCGTGCCGTTACAGTATTTCTACTACAAGTTACTTTGAAGATGAGTCGCTCTGAAGTGAAGACTTGAAGTCAAAGGCCTCATAAGACTTCATCAGCATTAGACGCTTCATGGAAGCTTGTGTTCTTAATCATTATGTACTTGTTAGGAAAAATATTGTAAGGAATTCTACACGTCGTCCCATGGGGGAAGATTGTTGGAAATTCACTTTATGTGATGACATTTAAGAATTCTCATTAGTTATCATAGTCACACACGCTTAGACTAGACTAGGAAACAATGTATAGTTAAGTGTCGTGTGTGACTATATATACCCCTCCTAGGCTTCCAAAGAGGGGTGTTGCTTGTGTTTCTTTTTTGTTTAATTACATTTTCCTTTCTTTCTCCTTACACACACAACCACTCTCTCTCTCTCTAAACTTCAACAATGGCTACCACTACCATTTACCACCCTACCATTTACCACCCTACTAGACCATGACCTTAAAGGTCACGGCTAAAATGAATGATGTATCTATGATTCATGTACTAAGTTTTAATGATGGAATATGTAATATTACATTTGAAATGCAATACTAAAAATCACTAAAATGATTTATGTGAACATATTTAGCCGTGGGCTATATATGACCTAGAATGGGTTTTAAATGTACATGCATGCTTATGTAAACCATAGATCTAATGATAAGAGTTAACTTAAACATGATGATCAATAAAACAAGCTTATAAAATCTTATGGTAACCTTGGGAGAAAACAATATAGCCGTGGGCCATATGTTGTTTTCTTGGAAATATGGTAACCTTGGGAATATGCATGTAACCTAGATAATCATGTTCTATTTTTGTAAATATTTACAAGACTTAAAACTAGCTAAAATGTTCATCTTGGAAACACCAAGATTTAAAATAATAGCCGTAGGCTATATGTATGTATGTATGGACTTTATGACTTGATTTCATGGATTGTACATAGCTAGATCTTATTTTGGGGACACTTATAAGTACATGCAACCTTAAAATAAGTTTTGACTCATCTTAATAAGCTATAATTAATTATAGACGTGAGTTATAAGCTCATATTATGGCTTATGACTTACATGCAACCTTGTAACACATCTAGATCTTGTTTGGTACATCACATAAAATAAACTATAAGTTTTATTCTGTTGTTAAGATTTAAAACTAAATATGGATAAGCTAATAATAAGCTTATAAGAAAATCCTAAGTTAATACTTACATAAAATGAAAAGTAGTATTAATGGACTAATTAAACCCATGCAACATTAGTCCAAGACTTAATGGACCTAATAAGCCCATTTAATTAATCTTAGTAACCTAATGGACTTAAGTTTATACTTGAACCCATTTAAAATGATTAATGGACTTAAAATTTATTTAAGCCCAATAAATTTGTTAAAGGTCCATTTAACAAGTTACTAAACTTAAAAATGTATTTAGGCCCACTAAATGGCCCATTAGATGTTTAGCCCATTTAATGAGCCCATATAATGTTTTGAATGTTAAATAAAAGTTTTTAATAATAAAATGTAACTTATAAAAACTTTTAGAGTAAAATGACAATTTATGAAACTTAAGGACTAAAACCGTGACTTATGAAACTTATTTTGTTAAATTAGTAAACACAAGGACTGAAAATATAATTATCCAAAAGTCTAAGGTTTAATAAATACCATCCATGGCATATTAAACCCTAGGGACCAGTTTGGGAAGTTTCTAAAAGTTATTTTGTCATTTTAAAACCCTAGGGACCACTGTTGTATTAATCCAAAACTTTAAGAAGCCCTAGGGGCTGTTTGGTCATTTTATGAAAGTTATAAAACCTAGATTTAACTAGGGGGACTAAATCTACCATAAGCCGAAACTTTAACAAGCCCTAGGTACCAAATGTGTAACAATCTGAAAAGTTTACTTTGTTTAAAATATGGAGGGACTAGTTTTGTCATGTTCCGAAACTTTAACAAGCCCTAACCCTAATTCTATTTTAAACTTAGAAAAACTTAAACAAACCCTAAACTATAAGAATTTATAATATAAAATCTTAAACTTGTAATTTATAAATTATTTTATAAATGTTAAATAATTTATAGGAACTTTTAAGTTAAATAAAATATTATATATTATTTTTCAAAAATAAAATATTTATATTTTTGCTTTATGAAATAAATTGTATAAACGATATGGATATGTATTACTAATACATAAACTCATATACTTTTAGGTTATAAAATTATATGAGCGTTGAATAAGTTGAATACTAATATTTTAAGTAGAACACCTTACGTTTACTTAAAATATGAAACTTAATAGTAAGTCTAAATAAATGATTATAATACATGAACTGTGAACGTGAACTAATATTTTAAGTAGAACACCTTACGTTTACTTAAAATATGAAACTTAATAGTAAGTCTAAATAAATGATTATAATACATGAACTGTGAACGTGAACTAATATTTTAAGTAGAACATTTTTGTGTTTACTTAACTATGAAACTTATATAGATAAGTTTAAATGGATATTGTTAATACGTGTACTACGGTTATTTAGATAAATGTCGTAGCATAAATAAACTGACTAAAAATCTGTATAAGCATACGCATAAGTTCTTTGTACTATCTATTAAGATTTTACTATTTGATTAGGCATAACTTTGGCATGAACACTATTTGGATATTCGTGTTATACAGCTATTGCCAACTCCCAGGTGAGTTTACAGCCCCATATAACTATTGATAAACTTTTCCTCTACGGGGGAGAAAACATGCAACTATTTTGAAATTGACATAACTGAATTGTATAAACTTGACTATGATTGACATTATAGAAACTGTTAAATTGTTGTAAATCGCCCAAATGTTATAAATAGATCCATTAGGGATTGACCATCCCCATCTGGGTGAGTCATGCTCACTGTGCCTTGGCCGGGACAACAGATGTATACCATGTTGGAACTGGGTTTGGGTGTCTTTTTGTAAGACACTACGTCCTCATCTGTTGAGGACTATGGAAGATTAAGCTTCAGTTTCGAGTAATAGCAAATGTAATCTAACTTTTAGTAAGAATGCTTTGTGCATTGTTACTTCTATGATTAATGTATGTCCAAACTAACTAATGTTAAAACCTGTAAATTCACCAACTTTATGTTGACCCTCTAAGCATGTTTATCTCAGGGAAATGAAGTTAGAACGAGATATGTGCATGGACTCAAGCATCTATGTGATCTGCATTGTAGGAATCGTCAAGCGTTCCATTTGTGGAAAATGAACAATCTACTTATGACATGTTAAAGACAATTTTTATTTATTTGTTTAATAAACATGTAATCTGATTTGAATAACTCTTTATCTTATGCTCTATGGACTATATGTTATCGATCCACCCTTGTGACATCTCTGTTGATAATTCCACATATTTTGACCCTACCCGGGGTGTCACAGAGAATAATATCAGAGCATTAGTTATAGAGAACCAGATAAATTTTTAAATAAAATAAAAATAAAGTGATTTTCTTTTATTTAAAACTGGACTATAACTTTATAAAATATTTTGGGATTTTTTTTTGGACCGTATTAGTTAAGCATATAGATCGTAGGCCATTATGTGCTATGTGAACTAAGAATATACGATTTGATAAGTAAACTAGTTAAATGACTATATATATATAAGTATTAATATATATATAACCTTAAAAACATTGCGATGATTGTTTAAAAGGGATGTACTTCATAAAACTCGTAGTTAAAATAATATTCTTCTTTGTTTGTAAGCATATACTTACTTCAAATTTAAAATAATATTATTTTCAGAGCATCATGACTTCGCCTACTGCACCTCCGACTTTTCTACCAGTAGTAGCACCTGTCCAACTACCCGTTCGTCTCCACGATCCGTGCAGTGCGGATGGTTATCAGCCTCTGATTCGGAGGATGATCAGACCATCGAAGTTGTGCTTCCTAAGGACCCTTTTTCTGCTCCAGCATCAGTCATACTGGTCTCCACCTCTATGGAGGAGGACGAGGTGTCTCCAGACCTACAATCTTCTGTACCTGCATCTTTACCATCGGGCCATTTTCCCGAATCCGTACCCGGCTCTACTTTTGAGATCGGGGAACGCTCTGGGGTGGGACGTGCCGAATCTGTCCAGGCCCAGATCGCCGCACTGGCCGCACGCTAGGAGCGGGAGATATCCGACCTTCGCAGCCTGTTGACAGCTGGTCAACTAGGCTACACTACCGTCCATGAGCGCATCGACTCCCTCGCTCATACCATGAGGGGAGACGCACAGGCAGCCCGAGGCGTCCAGGCCAAGACTGACGAGGCATTGCAGTGGCTTTGGGAGGAGAACTATCATCTCCACCAGCGTATCCAGACCATGGAGAGTCTCCAGCACCAGACCCATGCTGCTCTATCTGCTCAGGAGCAGTCCTTTTCCATTTTCTTCGACCTCTCCACCGTCCGTCACGACGGAGTTACTCTAGAGATGACCTATCTTCGTGGGGTCGTCGACAGACTCAGGACTCAGCTGCTGACAGCATTCTGCCTGCTCAAGGAGGCCAAAGCGACAGTTCGGACTTTGTGGAACACCAAAAGATCCCCTGCAGCTTCATCAGCCCCATCAGCCCCAATCTCATCTAGAAGACTGTAACACCCCCATGTTGGTCAAATGCAGCGGAATAGTAACTAGGGTGTTACTTTGGGTGGATCGATAGCAAATAGTATACAGAGCATGATCATAAAGTATCATTTAAAACATATTACATGAATTTAACTTTACAATTTAAATAAATTGTCTTGAAATCAACATTTATTGTTATTTGTAGAAATATCCCAGCCCGATGGTAAATATGATGCTTCCTATGATGATGGAATCCAATGCACATGAACCTGCTTATTTTCCTGAGAAAACATGTTAAAAATCGGTCAACATAAAGTTGGTGAATTCATGGAGATTAGTTGAAAAAGTTTAAGTACTTATATGCCAAACACCACGGTCATAGTAGGACATCACAGCCCAATACTATAGTAGTTCCTACTGCCCTGTAATAGAAGCTAGACATGATTCTCAGTACGCCCATTGGGTCTATCCTGATGTTTGTTTCCCTTAATCCGACAATGACATAAACCTGCTGCTCGGCCTAAGCATCACGTGACAGCTGATCACGACAGGCCGGGTGTTGTCAATACCTGAATAGATCTATCCATACATTTCGCGCTACACTATTAACTATTACAGTCCACGGGAATGGGGCAAACAATAGGCAATAAATTGTTGTTGTCTGTGCATGCTTGCATATAAATAAATGTTTGTATGTTTTCTCCCCCAGTTATAAAACAGTAAAGATGGGGCCATGAACTCACCTCAGTAGTGATGATGTAGTGATGATGTCACTGAATGTTCTGGCACAGTATGATCACGAAGCAGTAGAATTACCTATGTAATTTATGTATGTCTCAGTGAATGCAAAATAATAATGCATGATGAATGTACATATGAAAAATGCATGATCACAAATTTAATAAGTTGTTATCGTTGTAAGTGTTAAACTTATAGTAAGTTATTGTAACATGTACACCTTTAATTTAATAAAGTGTAGTTACCTCGTTTGAATTGTAACAGTTTAAATGAATTAAATAAAATGATTTTTATTTAATTAAGACTTATAAAAATAATGTTTTATAAAAAGTCTTTCAAGTTTCTGTTATCGTAATAATAATATAGATGCATATAATCCCCTAGTATGTGCTTGAGTTTATTTAAATAAATCGATAATTTTTAACATTTGCGAAGGTTTAACGTTGTACTAAAAATATAGTCAATTAATCGGGATATACTTAGCAATATTAGATATTTTGTTGTCGGACCAGTTTATTTATTTGGGTCATTTAACGGGTCAAATATCCAAACTATATCTTATCACAAGACATAATGAATTTATAAATTTTCTTTTACAAAATTTTAAATAGTTAATAAATTTTATAAATGATTTGTTAAGTAAAACATGTATAGTTTCCTTTAAGAAAACATTTATGCCTCATGTTGGAAAACAGGGAACAATGACAATGAATGTCAAATAGTTTCAAAAGCGTTTTACTTCCCTCTGTAACAATAATGTTCGACAGTTTTTACTTGTGATATCGACAATTTTACGGCATGAATAGCGGGCTCAATAGTGGCTCGCGGAGTAAACTAAAAGTATCGTTGGGTAGCTAGCCAGGAGGTCGATAAGTAGGTGTTTTAAGTTTTCTAAACCGACGTCGTTTGATAGGTTAAAATCAGGCTCAAAGTAAGGGTCGTGAAGTTGTTTTTAAGAGACAATGGTTTGTCGAGTCACTTTCGATCTAGCGTACGGTTTTCGATAGGGACTTTTGGGTTAAAATAAAAATAGGTTTGTGTAGACGACATGGCCGTCTACAACTTTCGTTCTTTAAGTTTTGTATGAAAACGCCATTAAAGTGGGTAAAAACGGGTTCAAAGTCAACGGGTCTGAATGTATGATTTTCATCAGCTTTTTAAAGTGTGCGAGACAGATTTTTAAAGGGCCGTAACTTATTCGTTATAGATCCGTTTTTAGTGTTCTTAGTGTCTATGGAAAGGTAGCCAGGAGATCTACAATATCCTAGTTGGTGTCGGGTTCTGGTTCTTACTCTAACTTGTTCAAAAACGAGGCTAAAGTCGACTGGTCAGGCCATATGTAAATGTTAGCTTTTTATAAAGTGCCGACAGCTTTTAGTGTTAAAACGCAGATTTTGTAATTCAGTTTCCCGCTTCGTTATAGGTCCGTTTTAGGTGATTCAAGGGGCTGTGGAAAGCTGCCTAGGTGATCTACAAAATGCCCCCATAACCTGATTATTACACGGGGTCCTACTAAGGCTAAACAGGGTCTAAAGTAGGCTGGTCGGGATGGGTTTTACACATAAAATATTAAGCATGGTCGATTTGTTTAACATAGCAAACGTGCATCGTTTTCTTTCAAATTTGGCATGGTTACTAACTAAGGGGTAACTTAAGACCTAGTACATTTGTTTTTACCCAGTTCATGTCTTAAATACTCGTTTACCTATGGCGCGTTTATTATATCAGAAGGTTGTTCTAAGTTAGTAAGGTAAGCTAGTATTTTCGTTTTCTAATTTGTTCATTAGGGAATAAGATAATCAGTGGGAATATATGCATATGACTAGAATATAAATGGAGGACGAGGGTCGGATAGACTTACAAAAATATGTACGACTTATCGGCGTGTAGAACTACAACAGCTCCACGTGCACGCAAGGAACCGGTAGCTATTGAGCATCTCCACTTCTTGCGAACTAAGCCGAACATTTAACAGTGAGCCTAGATCTAGAAACCACCCTTGGTTATTTTAGTTCTCCTATGATGCCGAATCATGCCAAGAATAGTGGTTTGGGTGCTAATGTTATTGGTTAACATTTGCTAGTGTTGCTTGCTGTTCGAATAAACGAGGACAACAAGAGAGAAAGGGAAGTTTGTTATGTGTTTGTCTCTACTTGTGTCACAACCAGAAAACACAAATGTAGTATGTGAAGTATGTGTGGTGTTTTCGGTTTAATGAGTGAAAGAGATATATGAAGTGTTTGTGTTATATAGCCGAGAGGGAGAGTGAAAGAGATAGGTTTTGTGGTTTGGTTTTGTACACGTAAAGAGAAAGAAGAGTAAATGATGGGTGTGATTTGTGATTGTGGTGTATGTTCATACACGAATATGGGAAGATCTTGCTAAATATTGGTAAATCCTAGTAAATCTTAGTGTATCTAAACTAGATTTACTTAGATCTTAGGTAGTACAATGCATGTGGTAAAGAAGTAGGATACATAGTATGCTTTGTATATCCGAATTTTATGCAAGGTTGAGGTGACGTAAGTATAAGGCAAGTCACAAAATTTTACTTGGTTCCCAAAGAGAGTGATGTGTTCGAATTATGGTGGTGAAGAGGTACTAGTAAACAATATGAAAGATGGATCTTGTTTGTACATAGGCGACGTGTACATGGTTGTATCCAAAGGAGGTTTGATTTGTTTTGATTTTTGCTAAGTATATAAAACATATGGAATAAAAAGGATCCAAGGAAAAAGTTAGCTCAAGGATTTGGCTATGTATGAACTTTTAAAGCTAGTGTAATATTTTGGATCGTCATTATTAATTATAATTATAATTATAATTAATAATTATTTATGCACATAAAATGTGTCTAAAAATAAATAAATAAAATAGATATATGGTTAAAATTTCAAATTTTTAAGTGATATAAGTAAATATATAATATTTGATATGTTTTGATCTCGTTTGTAAATGTCGTTGATAAAAATATTATAGGATGAGTAATAAAAAGAGTAAAACCGGTGACGTGTTAAAAGCCCAAAATTTGGGGTTTTACAGCACTTACACGTTATTTTAGCTTTGTCCTCAAAGCTTAAGATGAAGTTACTCGTTGAGGGAATAAGTGAGGACACTTTTTCTTGAACGAGTAATCTTGTGAACTCAAGTTTAGACTCTCAAGTGATATTTAGAATGTAGTTATTGATCGTATGCCTCTGAGGAGTAAATTTTTATGCACAAGGTATCTTGTCTTTTATGTTTTGAAAATTTATACATTTGGTTCTTCCATTTTGGTAATGGGGCCCTTAGGGCAAAGATTTTTTACCAACAAAATAACCTAGGGCTTAAACTTAGTTTCAAAAGTGGCAAAATCAACCCCTAGGGTTTTTAATCC
Organism: Glebionis coronaria; assembly: GCA_025667525.1. Taxonomy (NCBI): domain Eukaryota; kingdom Viridiplantae; phylum Streptophyta; class Magnoliopsida; order Asterales; family Asteraceae; genus Glebionis; species Glebionis coronaria. The sequence continues at coordinate 199,375,071 of CM046875.1, forward strand.
GCGTTAAGTCAACTAGGGCTTTATTTAAGTTCATTGAAATCTATGTTTGGTCCTTAGAGTTTTATAAATCTTGTCTATTACTCTAGGGCTTGAAATACGTTTGAAAAGTGGCAAAGCAAGCCCCTGATAGTTTAGAAGATTGGATAAAATAGTACAAGCTCGTTTAAAGTCTTGGCTTTATTAAATGTGTTTCATGGGCCTTATCGGGCCTCAGTGTGCATAGATAAGGCTTGTTAATGTTTTAATAGTTCTACAAGAGATTTTTAAGTCTATTAAGCTTCAAAAAGCTTATTTGATGTTGGTAAAAAGAAAAATAAGTCGAGAATCAATAGCACAATGCTATGATCCAAGAGAGATGAACAGGAATCTTTATAAGGATATAAAGTATTTTGGACGAACCGTGAGTGAAAAGGAATATGCTCCATAGCTGGAAAAATAAGATCGATAATGAGTCACGTCGAATATATTTAAGCCCACTTGTTTATAAATTTTTATTTACATCGATAAGCGTCCTTATCCACGTAAAGTAAAAATTTATAACTTCATGGTTCGGTGCCCTATGATTTCTTTATTCAAACGAAAAAGCGTCCTAATTCGTTTCAATAAGGATTTCATAGCCCAACCTACTTAAATATTCCCGGCAAGGCTTACCATCAAAACGAATATAATATCTAAAAATATATATTACAAAACCAAAGTGTATGAGTCAATGAGTTGTGTTTCGTAAGTAGATGTTCAAATCTAAGGTGATTTAGTTAGGTTTATGTTTAGTGGTGAAAGTATAAGTAGTAATTATAAAGCGTATAGTTTTAGTGAAATAAAATTTTTGACACTTATTAAAATGATAAGTGTGAAGTTGGAATGTAAAAAGGTAACTTTCGTTGACCCATATTATTACTTATAGTATAAAGAGGGTATGTGTATATTTATTTGGTAGTGAGTTTACGTACTTGGTAAACTTAAATACTTGTGATCATGGTTTTAGACTATATAAAATCTAAAATGATGTATGCATATGCTCATGTGTTTCAGGTGACTTAATAGTCCCAAAAATGATCAATTGTATGATTGTATGCTCATATAAAATGCAGTCATACGAAATGTTCAATGAATAATAGTATGTCTGTATGCTCATAAAAATGTAGTCATACAAATGTGGCCGTGTCTTTATGATTTAAATACTCATAATAATAATGAAATATTGTGATCCAGTTGTTTCCATGTTCATATGACTTAAAATTATGTATTCTCATGAGATGCATATGATTGCTCAAAAGATTTCATGCAACGGTGGTAAAACATTATGCAATGTTTAAAAATTAGAGAGTAATTTTACCCACTAGCTTGTACTACTAGCTAAGAATTTAGTATAAAATTTGTTATGTTTAGTTAGATACTAAATGGTTTTGTTAGATCTCCAAGGACAAAATTTCCAAAGAGTAAATAAGATTTCCAAAGAGTTAGTTCGAATAAAGTTTCTCAAGATTTACAAAAATCTAGTTAGATTTTTCAAGATTTATCGTAATCCATTTATATTTTCCAAAGATTTATAAAAATTTGGTTAGATTTCCAAAGATTTACAAAATCTAGTTATGATTTTCAAAAGGTTGCTAAAATCTCGTTAGATTTTTAAAGATTTGTTAACATCTAGTTAGATTTCCCAAGATTTTCTAAGATTTATAAATCTAGTTATAATTTCAAAGATTTATAAAATCTGGTTAGATTTTTCCAAAGATTTTCTAAGATTGATAAGAATCTAGGTAGATTTTTGAAGATTTATAAAATCTTGTTAGATTTTTCAAAGATTTACAAAGATTTAGTTAGGTTGTATTTAGATATTTCCAAGGATTGTTATATACAAGGTTGTTACGATGCATTGTTTCGGGCCATCATACTTTAGAAGTCATTCTATAAACGTTTGAGGAGCGAGGGAACTTTAAATCGTAAACCCAACCACCCAGTCAAAACGTAATATCGAGATGGAACATATTTAGTATAAAGCTCCCTACTAACACGGGATGTTTATATTAAATACCTTCAGTATTTAAATACCTTCATAAAGATATTTATATGAAAGGCACGTAAAGGGTTAGTTCACATAATATGTATGCTCTATATGCTATATGCCTAACTATTAGGGTCCCCAAAAATCAATTTTTCCTTAAACTGATTTTTATGTTCAGTTATAGTCCAGTTTAAAAATTTTATTATTTAAAAACTTTTAAATTTTTGATCTGGTTCTCTATAACTATCGCTCTGATACCATTTCTGTAACACCCCCATGTTGGTCAAATGCAGCGGAATAGTAACTGGGGTGTTACTTTGGGTGGATCGATAGCAAATAGTATACAGAGCATGATCATAAAGTATCATTTAAAACATATTACATGAATTTAACTTTACAATTTAAATAAATTGTCTTGAAATCAACATTTATTGTTATTTGTAGAAATATCCCAGCCCGATGGTAAATATGATGCTTCCTATGATGATGGAATCCAATGCACATGAACCTGCTTATTTTCCTGAGAAAACATGTTAAAAATCGGTCAACATAAAGTTGGTGAATTCATGGAGATTAGTTGAAAAAGTTTAAGTACTTATATGCCAAACACCACGGTCATAGTAGGACATCACAGCCCAATACTATAGTAGTTCCTACTGCCCTGTAATAGAAGCTAGACATGATTCTCGGTACGCCCATTGGGTCTATCCTGATGTTTGTTTCCCTTAATCCGACAATGACATAAACCTGCTGCTCGGCCTAAGCATCACGGGTGACAGCTGATCACGACAGGCCGGGTGTTGTCAATACCCGAATAGATCTATCCATACATTTCGCGCTACACTATTAACTATTACAGTCCACGGGAATGGGGCAAACAATAGGCAATAAATTGTTGTTGTCTGTGCATGCTTGCATATAAATAAATGTTTGTATGTTTTCTCCCCCAGTTATAAAACAGTAAAGATGGGGCCATGAACTCACCTCAGTAGTGATGATGTAGTGATGATGTCACTGAATGTTCTGGCACAGTATGATCACGAAGCAGTAGAATTACCTATGTAATTTATGTATGTCTCAGTGAATGCAAAATAATAATGCATGATGAATGTACATATGAAAAATGCATGATCACAAATTTAATAAGTTGTTATCGTTGTAAGTGTTAAACTTATAGTAAGTTATTGTAACATGTACACCTTTAATTTAATAAAGTGTAGTTACCTCGTTTGAATTGTAACAGTTTAAATGAATTAAATAAAATGATTTTTATTTAATTAAGACTTATAAAAATAATGTTTTATAAAAAGTCTTTCAAGTTTCTGTTATCGTAATAATAATATAGATGCATATAATCCCCTAGTATGTGCTTGAGTTTATTTAAATAAATCGCTAATTTTTAACATTTGCGAAGGTTTAACGTTGTACTAAAAATATAGTCAATTAATGGGGATATACTTAGCAATATTAGATATTTTGTTGTCGGACCAGTTTATTTATTTGGGTCATTTAACGGGTCAAATATCCAAACTATATCTTATCACAAGACATAATGAATTTATAAATTTTCTTTTACAAAATTTTAAATAGTTAATAAATTTTATAAATGATTTGTTAAGTAAAACATGTATAGTTTCCTTTAAGAAAACATTTATGCCTCATGTTGGAAAACAGGGAACAATGACAGTGAATGTCAAATAGTTTCAAAAGCGTTTTACTTCCCTCTGTAACAATAATGTTCGACAGTTTTTACTTGTGATATCGACAATTTTACGGCATGAATAGCGGGCTCAATAGTGGCTCGCGGAGTAAACTAAAAGTATCGTTTGGTAGCTAGCCAGGAGGTCGATAAGTAGGTGTTTTAAGTTTTCTAAACCGACGTCGTTTGATAGGTTAAAATCAGGCTCAAAGTAAGGGTCGTGAAGTTGTTTTTAAGAGACAATGGTTTGTCGAGTCACTTTCGATCTAGCGTACGGTTTTCGATAGGGACTTTTGGGTTAAAATAAAAATAGGTTTGTGTAGACGACATGGCCGTCTACAACTTTCGTTCTTTAAGTTTTGTATGAAAACGCCTTTAAAGTGGGTAAAAACGGGTTCAAAGTCAACGGGTCTGAATGTATGATTTTCATCAGCTTTTTAAAGTGTGCGAGACAGATTTTTAAAGGGCCGTAACTTATTCGTTATAGATCCGTTTTTAGTGTTCTTAGTGTCTATGGAAAGGTAGCCAGGAGATCTACAATATCCTAGTTGGTGTCGGGTTCTGATTCTTACTCTAACTTGTTCAAAAACGAGGCTAAATTCGACTGGTCAGGCCATATGTAAATGTTGTCAGCTTTTTATAAAGTGCCGACAGCTTTTAGTGTTAAAACGCAGATTTTGTAATTCAGTTTCCCGCTTCGTTATAGGTCCGTTTTAGGTGATTCAAGGGGCTGTGGAAAGCTGGCTAGGTGATCTACAAAATGCCCCCATAACCTGATTATTACACGGGGTCCTACTAAGGCTAAACAGGGTCTAAAGTAGGCTGGTCGGGATGGGTTTTACACATAAAATATTAAGCATGGTCGATTTGTTTAACATAGCAAACGTGCATCGTTTTCTTTCAAATTTGGCATGGTTACTGACTAAGGGGTAACTTAAGACCTAGTACATTTGTTTTTACCCAGTTCATGTCTTAAATACTCGTTTACCTATGGCGCGTTTATTATATCAGAAGGTTGTTCTAAGTTAGTAAGGTAAGCTAGTATTTTCGTTTTCTAATTTGTTCATTAGGGAATAAGATAATCAGTGGGAATATATGCATATGACTAGAATATAATTGGAGGACGAGGGTCGGATAGACTTACAAAAATATGTACGACTTATCGGCGTGTAGAACTACAACAGCTCCACGTGCACGCAAGGAACCGGTAGCTATTGAGCATCTCCACTTCTTGCGAACTAAGCCGAACATTTAACAGTGAGCCTAGATCTAGAAACCACCCTTGGTTATTTTAGTTCTCCTATGATGCCGAATCATGCCAAGAATAGTGGTTTGGGTGCTAATGTTATTGGTTAACATTTGCTAGTGTTGCTTGCTGTTCGAATAAACGAGGACAACAAGAGAGAAAGGGAAGTTTGTTATGTGTTTGTCTCTACTTGTGTCACAACCAGAAAACACAAATGTAGTATGTGAAGTATGTGTGGTGTTTTCGGTTTAATGAGTGAAAGAGATATATGAAGTGTTTGTGTTATATAGCCGAGAGGGAGAGTGAAAGAGATAGGTTTTGTGGTTTGGTTTTGTACACGTAAAGAGAAAGAAGAGTAAATGATGGGTGTGATTTGTGATTGTGGTGTATGTTCATACACGAATATGGGAAGATCTTGCTAAATATTGGTAAATCCTAGTAAATCTTAGTGTATCTAAACTAGATTTACTTAGATCTTAGGTAATACAATGCATGTGGTAAAGAAGTAGGATACATAGTATGCTATGTATATCCGAATTTTATGCAAGGTTGAGGTGACGTAAGTATAAGGCAAGTCACAAAATTTTACTTGGTTCCCAAAGAGAGTGATGTGTTCGAATTATGGTGGTGAAGAGGTACTAGTAAACAATATGAAAGATGGATCTTGTTTGTACATAGGCGACGTGGACATGGTTGTATCCAAAGGAGGTTTGATTTGTTTTGATTTTTGCTAAGTATATAAAACATATGGAATAAAAAGGATCCAAGGAAAAAGTTAGCTCAAGGATTTGGCTATGTATGAACTTTTAAAGCTAGTGTAATATTTTGGATCGTCATTATTAATTATAATTATAATTATAATTAATAATTATTTATGCACATAAAATGTGTCTAAAAATAAATAAATAAAATAGATATATGGTTAAAATTTCAAATTTTTAAGTGATATAAGTAAATATATAATATTTGATATGTTTTGATCTCGTTTGTAAATGTCGTTGATAAAAATATTATAGGATGAGTAATAAAAAGAGTAAAACCGGTGACGTGTTAAAAGCCCAAAATTTGGGGTTTTACACAGACCATCTAGGCAGGAGTAGGATAGATGTACTAGGTTTCATGTACATCATGATCAGCCTATGGGTTGCACCCTAGCTGACATGGTATATGACTTTTGTACTTTTATTTCTTTTTAACTTTTGGTGATGTAATCATGTACTTTATCTTTTCTTTTCTTTTGGACATGTAACTTTGGGATGTAATGTTTTAAAGACTGTGTCTATCATTACCTTGGACAAGGCCCGACCGGCCTCTGACTTGGATTTTGTTATGCTAGATGGATGTTAAATTTCTTATGGAAATAGCATGTAATCACTTTCTTTATTATGTTTGCTGTGCAATGTATTATATTATGAGATCTTGACAAGTTATCCAAATTTGTTATGAAATCAATGCATGAATTTTCCCCGTGCAAATAATATAAAAAATGTACTAACGTTTGAACTAATAATCTCATTTTGTGTATGCTTATAGACAAATGGTGATTACGAGATCAAATCTCAATAATGCAACCACTTCCAATGCTAATAATGCTGAATTCCCAAAAGCTACTCAAAATGTCACTGCCGCACAACTCCGGGAAATGATAAGTGAAGGCATCACAGCAGCTATGGCAGCCAGAGGAGCTGATCCGAATGCAAACAATGATCCAAACCTCAATGCACGCAGAAACAACACCAACAGGGGTTGCTCTTACCCCGACTTCTTAAAGTGAAAACCCTCATACTACCGAGGAAAAGAAGGAGTTGTTGAATTGATGCAGTGGTTTGAAAGACTAGAGACAGTTTTCCGCATCAGTGGTTGTGCTGACGAGAACAGAGTTAAGTTTTCCACATGCACACTACTTGAGAGCGCGCTTACCTGGTGGAACTCTGTGGTCGCTACCCTTGGACATGACACTGCTTACACTCTCACTTGGGCCAACCTCAAAGAGAGGATGACTGAGAAGTACTGTGCTAGAGGAGAAATGAAGAAGTTGGAGATAGAGCTGTGGGATCTAAAGTGTAAGAACAATGATATCCTTTGGTAAAACCAAAGATTTCAAGAGTTAAGCTTGATGTGCACCAGAATGTTCCCTCAAAGGAGTGACAAGATTGAGAAGTATGTCAGTGGACTCCCTGACAAAATCCATGACAGTGTGTTAGCTTCACGACCCACTACCGTTGAAGGTGCTATGGAATTTGTGACTGAGCTGATCAACAAGCGAGCCCGCAATCTGTCCGAAAGGCAAATGGACAACAAGAGAAAGTCAGATGAAAGCTCTCGTAGCCAGCACCAGCAGCCTTCCATAAGGCAAAACGTTGGGCAAGCTGATGACACTACTCCCACAACCCGTACCAAGAACTACTCGAGATCCAAGCCTAAGTGTTCAAAGTGCAACTATCATCACGTTGCTGGAGGACAATGCCAAGGATGCTACAAGTGCGGCCAACAAGGCCATTTTGCTCGTGAATGTTAATATTTGTCTTTTTAGTTCGTTTTCTCTCGGTCTTATCGAATTGATATAACTTTTCAAGCAAAGACTTAATTGTTTTTGGTTAAAAGAATGTATTTGGTATTTATATCTAATTGGCACAAAGCAATTAAAAAGATAAAAATATTATCTATACTACGTATACGTATTACTCTAAAACATTTAGCATTTACAATAATTAATTGCTCAAAGTACAAGTAACAATATAGTGCTAGTACTAACAAAATTAACAAACTAACTACATTCACTAACAAGAAAATAACAAACTGATAAAATGCAAAATAACTAAAGCACGAAAAACGATGCCAATCACTATTATAATATTCAAAATGCTACTAAGCCTTACGGGCTACAAATCTAACAGACGTGAACTATCAATTTTGAAATAACAATTATTCCTAATTATATCTAGGATTGACTAAAATGGTAATCACTAATCTTTAGTTAAACTAGTGAAAATTCTAAGCCCAGTACAACAGTAAGCCCATTAAGAATGACGTTTAGAACAATCCATTAATCTAAGTATAATAATTTGTTCTAAAAGAGCAGCTACAGGGTACAAGTTCGGGGGTCGACTTCGTACAATTACCAAACTAGCATATGGAAAACTTTACACAGATTAAGTGGTTCGATACTAATCTTCTACTCCTCGACCTATTATTTTTACCAATAGACTAATTATCTTGAAACTTCATTACACTATCTTAGTAACACTTTAAAATTCTATATTACACTACAATGAATTAAACAAGTTGAGATCCAATACAGAGTTTATCTAATCCAAAAGCTATCCAAATGAAAACTTAATCACTGAATGGAAATGCAATCTAACATCTTAAACATGAGTCTTAGCAGATCATTCAAATCAAGTATACACAGAAAATATTCTACAAGTACAAATCTTGCAGATTATACTAAGATTGCAGAAAAGAAAATGAGTAAAATTTAACTAGATGAACTAATGAAATGCCACTAAATCGTAACCTACACACGAAGCAGATTGATAAAAGCAATCAGCAGTCAATCATCTATCTATCTCAACTAAAGTAGAATACACAATATAATTTGCCGAAAACTAAATGCGCTTAACCTGTTTCTTCCAGGCCACCGTTGAGGCGAAGCGGAGCGTTGAGCTCGCTTAAAACGAACAATGCCTTCGAAAATCGAACACAAGTATTGAGCATTGCCTGCTAATCTGCTATCTACTCAACAGTAAATCCAAATACCTGCAAAACTAAAACAAAGCACAAAAAAGAATGGATGAGATCTTTCGATTCAGGAACCTGCAAAAACACCAAGTGGTCAAGATACTACGCTGGCAGTTTAAACCAGCAGACTCATAGAAGTAATTCAAGGTCTGTGATAAATTCTGTAAAAGAGAACTATTTATCCAAAACTAATAATCTGCGTGTAATGTTCGAAAACTCAATTTACAAGATTATCAGTTTAAAACTAAAACTCTTGCAACCAGTTAACAAAAACGCAAGATCAAATTATCAGAAAAGAAAAGTAAGAACTCGGAAATCTTGTTTGAACTCAAAAAAGTCACACCAATCTTTGAAGACGATTCAGAAAAGCTAAAGCAAAACAAGAAACAAGCATAAGCTTGTAATCAAAAGATTAAACTGAATTTCTAAAACTATATGAATTACTTGATTTAACAAGAACTTTAACAATCTTCCAACCAACTAACTAATACCTGTAATTCATTTTAACTGACTAATATCCAATCTTCAACTGAATTTGCTACCAACTGTTTACTAAATTCAAAGGCTATGAGCTTATGATAGTTAACAAGAACTCACAAATGATCCAACCGTAAGATGAAAAACTTTCGAAAACTTATAAAAACGAAAATAGAACAGGTCTTGAGTTAAGTAAAACAGAATGACTTAAGCTCAAACTTTCATTAATGGCCGAATTAGTTAAGGAATGTAACTGAGATCGAGACTATAGAAATAAACTATCTATGTGACAATAGAAACAGAACAATGACTTATTAAAAAGAAAGAAGAATGCAAAAGTAAAGATTTCATTAATGGTTGAGAAATGAGTAATCGGTTACAACAGTAAACTGAATCGTAACAAACTTAAAACTGAATATTAACTGAAAGTCATTAAGCTTTTTGAGAGAAAATAAAACTAACTATCTAACCTAACTACTAGGTGTTTCTACTCCTAAGCCACCCGTCTGAAAATGAGCTCTACGTCTTGTATTTATAGGCGTTGAGAAGAAAGAGATGACGTGTTGCTTCCAATCAGCAATGGACACGTGTAAAATACGAGGATCTTGATTTATTCTTCATTCTTCAAATTGGGGTTTTCTTCATCTTTCTTTCTTGATCAAATTAATTGATACCATCTTTTAGAGGAGGTGATGATGATGATTTTTGTTGTTTATAAGTTTAACCTGAATCTTCTTGGATCTTTTGATATGGTGATTTGCAGGTTTTGGATGATAGAAGAATGAAATCCTGCTTCTTCGTTTCTCTCTCTCTCTTTGGGAATGAAGAAGACGTAAGTTATGTTTATTTTGACCGTGACTTGGTCATTGACCAAGTTTAAGTAAAAGTAACTTTCCCATCTTTCTATTTAGTCCTTCCATTTCTTCTTTCCTTCAAATAGGTTTAAAACCTTTTAAATAATCGCTTTTTCATCCTTCATCTTTGTAAAAGTTGCAAGTTCAGCCCTCCATCTTGGTATTATTAGCAGGTAAAATCCTTGAAAGCTCATTCGTCCTTTTCTTCGTCTTTTGTGATATAAATCCCTTGGAAACGTATGTATCTTTTTTACCTGAAACACACAAAACACAAATACACGCGTAATTCTGATATTTTAAAGTTAAATATTATGTATTTGACTGTGTTTATAGTGGTTTTTGGATCATTATTGATGAGTGTTTTCACACTTATCAACTCCCCTCCACTTGACCATTGTCATGACCTCATGCAATGCAGCATTTTAAAGCACCAAGTTACACTTTTCTCATAATTAACCCACCTTAGCCATTATGGAATGCATCTACACAACTCTACACTATATGATGCATGATTTTGAATATATACAATGCAATGCAAAGAAAAGCAATTCTATTTACATCTTTTTGGATTTTCTTGAAATGGTTCTAATGGAAATAACTCATAAAGAAATCAATGACTTAGATTAGGGCTTTTGGTACCATGGACACTTATCACCCTCAAGTTTTACTTTCCCCATACCAAGCTTAAAAATGGGATCATTGCATTCACAAGTAAAAAGTGCATCAACTTATTCATAACAATTAAATGTGGAACCGGTTATTATTTGAGCAAATTGCTTTTGGGCAAATTTGTCATTATTTGAAGCATGAAATATAAGAAATGTAAAATCCAAAAATAAGGAAGCACGGTTTTAATCCTAATTAATCCTCCCATCCATTACTCGAAAAACCGCTCACAATTAATATAAGTCCGTTTCAAGAATAATAAGTCATTCGCCTTATGTGTAAAATCCTCATTTCATGCTTTCATAAGTAGCTACACACTCGCTAAGGAAAGAAAATTAAAACTCACGCAATAATTTACATCCGCCATCTTTTTGGGACTTTGGATCTTCAACCCCGCAACCCGTCAAGGTAATATTGGATTGGAGCAATCTATCGAATCCCCGCAACCCGTCAAGGTAATATTGGAATTCAATAGTCACTATAATTAACACCACACTGCCCCTCTTGGGAGTCTTGTATAATTATTTTTTTTATTTTCTTTTTCTTTTTCTCTTTTTTTTTCTAGCCACTCATTTTTTTGTAAGCCGCTCTTATTTTTCTTTATTCCTCACAAAGAAATTTGAAAAGAATAAAAGGTAAAACACCTGCTAAATATTAAGCATGACATAAGTCTAGTACACATAAAACGTTCTAACTTAGAATCTTAAGACGTACTTATATCAACCATGAATGATTAGTCAAAAATGCATAAGAGATTACAAACCGATTAAAACCGTTCTTGATTATTTATTAACATATATACATGCGAAGAAATTAGAGGTAAATAAGAGAAGGGTTTAGCCACAAGTAATTATCATGAAGTTTATCTAGCCCTTTTATACTTGCTTCAACTCTATCATTTCCCATTCTCCACAAATTTAAAATCTCAAAGAATGAGATTGGTGGATGCTTAGCCTAATAGACCAATGAAGGACTACATGGTTAAGGATACTAGCTAGAGAGTGCTAAGATAAGCAAACTCGGGTTGAGTCAAAATATCCATGGCGGGCCTAATATGACAAAGAAATCTAAATTTGTTAAACCATGTTCTTATTATATTTTTCTTTTCTCTTTTTATATATTTTTGATGAAAAATAAAAGAAGAAATATATACAATGCAAATGTGTTATGCAAATGAAAAATGATTCATGCAAAATTATGAATGCATATTTTTGGTGGCCAAAGTAGATCAAAAATTTGAAAAATGTTGAAAAAATCATTTCCCAATTATCATGAAGTCAAGACAATGGTCTAGGTAAGGTCACTTCGATAGAAGTCTCCCCTACACTTAAGATAAACATTGTCCTCAATGTTTAAGAGCATGGGAGTGAACTCCCCTACACTTAGGACATTGATTACTTTGCTTAACCCAAGCTAAGGAAGAGACAACTAAAGGGTATTCATTTTAAGCACAAGTGTTTTGAATATCACAATAGCAAAAACTTATCGAAGTGAACCGGATACACGGGGCCTCCTCCATAAGCTCCAAGCATGAAATGTGAGAGAGCAACCCTTGAAGCAAACACGAAAAGACGAAGAAAGGCCACCCCTCCACTTCAACTCTACTATAACACCATTTTATTAAACCTAACCTATTTAGATCTACTCTACATTTTCTAACCTAGTTATTCAATACTAAGGGTGAAAAGTCATGCCCATAAAGAGAAACCTCGAAGAAAGTCCACCAGGATCAAATACATGATTTTCATCCTAATAATAGCTCAATCCCAAGGTGGGAATCATAAACCAGGGTAAAATAGTCGAGGTATGATAAGGAGGTAAGGATCCCACTTTTCTAAAGAGTTTTCCTTTTATAGCAGATAGCTCAAAAATGTTTATACCAGGATCAAAAACCTTTTCCTTTTGGGGAAAATGACAAGTCAAAGAAGTGTTTCCTTTAGAAGACTCCCCCTTATAAAAAGTCACATCATTAGACACCGAAGGTTGAAAAAGAGGTGTTAATACACAAGTAGTATGAACCTTCGGGTCTTCCTTTTCTTTTCCTTTTGAAAAATTTTCATTAAGGTCCAAATGGGGATAAAAGTCATCATCTAAGTCCAAAGTAGGAGAGTCGTCCTCATCCAAACTCAATGAAGAGACAAATGAATCGTTGGAATCATCGGAAAACTCATCCTCAATAGGAAAGTAGGTATCTAGAAACTTGTCTAAATCCTCATCAAAAGTAATATCCTCTAAAGTAGTATCACTCTCTAAAGGTTGAGGATCCTCCTCAATAATAACCAAATCCACCGGCGGATAGGTATGACAATAAGAGTCACTAGGAGGCTCAAGTATAGGAGGACCATTCGTAGAGATGATATGAGTCATAGACCTTAAGGGTATAGAAATCTCATCACTATAATCATCATTAACTTCCTCATTGTCATTGAAAAGTGGGTTATCAAGTGATGTTTGAAAAATAGGGTTTGAATAAATCACAAAATCATCAATGTTAAACTCTTGAGTTTAAAAAACATTCAATGAGGAAGTAATGGAGGCTATGGTCTCAACATGGGGAATCTCATAATTCCCACTTTGACAAGCTTCATGAAAGTATTCATGACAAACTTCATCAAGAATATCATTGTTATTCCCCCCTACATCATTACTATGATTTACCGCCTCGTCAAGAACATCAATATGATTAACGGTTTCATAACCTTGAGATTTCTTAATGACTTTTCCCATCTTAAATGCAACTTTCTCATCCTCAACTCTCATAATTAATTATCCTCCCGCCACATCAATAAGAGTACGACCCGTCCTCAGGAAAGGTCTACCAACAATTAGAGGAACTCTCGGGTCCATGTCATAATCAACCACTACAAAGTCGGCCAGAAAGGTAAACTTATCCACAACTACAAACACATCCTCCGTAATACCTACCGGGTAAGCTATGGTACGATTGGCTAATTCAAGGGTCATCCTAGTTAGAGTGAGCTCGGGAAAAGAGAGTTTTTGCCAAACCGATAAAGGCATGAGATTTATGCTTGCCCCTAGATCTGCCAATGCCATGCAATTTTCCACCCTAGGAAAATTACAAGGGATCAAAAAGCGCCCCGGATCTCCAAGTTTTGTAGGTAAGGTTTTGAGCAACACAGCGGAACAATTCTCATTAAGGGATGTGTTAGGCAATTCCACCATTTTTTCCTTGTTGGAAAGGAGATCTTTGAACATCTTAGCAAATTTTGGCATATATGCAAGAGCTTCCGCAAAGGAGATGTTTATGTTAAGTTGCTTGAACATCCTCAAAAAATTAGAGACTTGTATATCATCCTTGTTTTTCAATTTCTCCTTTCTCAATATTGAAGGGTAAGGAAGGTTTGGTTTAGGTGTAGGTGGAGTAGGTGTTGTAGTAGAAGATTTTTCTTTGTTAGCTTCTTCATTGGGAGTTGTGGAAGGTAAAGTAGAAGTGGGAATAGGTTGAGAAGGTATGTTTTATTGGATAGGAGCATTTGGAGGTGGTGAAGTAGATGTAGAAGGCTTGTCACATGTAGGAACAAAAGTGGGTTTAACAATAGGAGGTGTAGGAGGTGAAGGATCCTTTGTTGACTTTCCACTTCTTGTTGTAATAGCATTGATATTTGCCCTTGGATTTGCTTGTGTGTTAGATGGTAAAGCTCCTTGTTGTCTTTGATTGAATGCCATCAAAAGCCTATTAGTTTGTTCCTTCATTGTAAGTTTCATTTGCTCATTCATTCTTTTCTCACTTTCACGAATTCTCCTTTCAACATACTCATGAGTATCATGTAGCCCATATCCTTGATTTTGAGCTTGAGGGTATCCTTGATTTGGAAAGGGTGGTGGTGGTTGAAATCCTTGATTGGGTGGATGAAAATTATTTACTTGATTTTGAAAGGTGTTGGGTGCTTTGTAATTGTTCCCTTAGTAAGCATAGCACTCCCCTTGATAACCTTGAACTTTATCACATTGTTGTTAGGAATGGGGACCTCTACAAGTCTCACATGAAAGAGCAATAGTATTCACATCATTGGTGGAATTCTTTTTCAAAAAGAGGTCACAAAATTTCATGAGTGTGTTGGTCATAGTATCAAGCTTTTGAGAGATCATGTTTTCGATTTGAGGAGTAACACTCTTGCACCACATGGACTCTCTCATCAAATTGTGTGTTAGCTTGCACCATCGATTTTGTCTCAATAATGTCCCAAGATTCTTGAATGGATTTAGAGAAAATATTTCCACTCGCGGAAGAGTTGAGTGAATCTTGGTGGTATGGTCTTAATCCATTATAGAAAGTGTTGATTTGGTGAACCTCATTGAATCCATGATTTGGACATTTCCTCAATAACTCCTTGAAATTTTCCCAAGCCTCACTAAATGTTTGATCATTCCTTTGTTGAAAACCAATAATTAATTTTCTCAAAGCCGTAGTTCTTGATGGAGGAAAGAACTGGTTCAAAAACTTCTTCCTTAAATCCTCCCAAGTGAAGATGCTCATAGATGGTTGCCTATCATACCAATTTCTAGCAAGACCCTCTAAGGAGAATGGGAATAGGATCAACTTAATGGCATCAGGAGGGACCCCATTATACTTAAGTGTATTGCAAAGTAACAAGAACCTCTTAATATGGTCGTGTGGGTCATCTATGGGTCTCCCTAAGAAGGGGCTAGAAGAAACCAAAATGATCATATGTGTATTAAGCTCAAAAGTGTGTGCGGGTATGTCGGGTATAACGATGGCGTCGGCATTTCCCTCCACTTTTGATTGGAGGATCTCCATAATAGGACGTTGATCCATGGCTACAATAGTGGTGTCGAAAGCGCGATACTCGTGATCGGCTTGATGGACGGTTTTGTTGTTCTTCCTTTTTTAAGAACGAGATACACCAATCGGTATGTTTACACGTGTGCGAGTACACGTGTAAGTAAACTCGAGGAATGAGAGATGAGCTCTCAGTCGACTTTTAAAGGAGAAGAGATTATCTCCCTCGAGGTGCAATAATTAATATCCACAAGAAAATATAATATATGTAAGTAATAATTGTGTAACAAAACCCCCAACAAGCTTTCCTTCTTAGAATACTCACTAGTGAACGGGGGGTTAGGTGGCGCGAAGCACTTAAGTACCTATTAACCCTTAGACGGCATTTTATAGCACGTCGCCTATCTATTCACTTTAGTAGTTTGTATTCTTTGAATTCTTGCCTATTGGAAGTATTTATCTATTTTTGCCTTTAATTTAATTTGATCGATACACGTGTCAAGGACCGGAACGCTCCCTAACACGGTGTATCGCAAAAGCAATACTTATGGAGATATGTGTATTGGTTGTTCGTACACGTATACGTATCTACATATAATAATATAGAGAAACTATTTTTGTATTTATTGGGTTTTTTAAGAAAATACTATATGTACGTAAAAAGCGATGAAAACCAATAATATATATTTTTGGGTGTAATCTTTTAGGAAAATTACTTTTTGGATTTTTTATTTTTTGGTTCAATTCTTTAGGAAAAGAATTGATTTTGTGATTTTTGATTTTTTATATTTTTATCTTTTTGATTGTTTTTTATGTTTTTGATTTATAATACGTAAAAATAACGTTCACAAAGTGAACGGATCCCAAAATCCAATCGTCTCACTCGAAACCGTTAATCTTCACGAAAAGAACCGGCAGTGGCGCCATTTAATATTTGTCTTTTTAGTTCGTTTTCTCTAGGTCTTATCGAATTGATATAACTTTTCAAGCAAAGACTTAATTGTTTTTGGTTAAAAGAATGTATTTGGTATTTATATCTAATTGGCACAAAGCAATTAAAAAGGTAAAAATATTATCTATACTACGTATACGTATTACTCTAAAACATTTAGCATTTACAACAATTAATTGCTCAAAGTACAAGTAACAATATAATGCTAGTACTAACAAAATTAACAAACTAACTACATTCACTAACAAGAAAATAACAAATTGATAAAATGCAAAATAACTAAAGCCCGAAAAACGATGCCAATCACTATTACAATATTCAAAATGCTACTAAGCCTTACGGGCTACAAATCTAATAGACGTGAACTATCAATTTTGAAATAACAATTATTCCTAATTATATCTAGGATTAACTAAATTGTTAATCGTTAATCTTTAGTTAAACTAGTGAAAATTCTAAGCCCAGTACAACAGTAAGCCCATTAAGAATGACGTTTAGAACAATCCATTAATCTAATTATAATAATTTGTTCTAAAAGAGCAGCTACAGGGTACAAGTTCGGGGGTCGAATTCGTACAATTACCAAACTAGCATATGGAAAACTTTACACAGATTAAGTGGTTCGATACTAATCTTCTACTCCTTGACCTATTATTTTTACCAATAGACTAATTATCTTGAAACTTCATTACACTATCTTAGTAACACTTTAAAATTCTATATTACACTACAATGAATTAAACAAGTTGAGATCAAATACAGAGTTTATCTAATCCAAAAGCTATCCAAATGAAACTTAATCACTGAATGGAAATGCAATCTAACATCTTAAACATGAGTCTTAGCAAATCATTCAAATCAAGTATACACAGAAAATATTCTACAAGTACAAATCTTGCAGATTATACTAAGATTGCAGAAAAGAAAATGAGTAAAATTTAACTAGATGAACTAATCAAATGCCACTAAATCGTAACCTACACACGAAGCAGATGGATAAAAGCAATCAACAGTCAATCATTTATCTATCTCAACTAAAGCAGAATACACAATTTAATTTTCCGAAAACTAAATGCGCTTAACTTGTTTCTTCCAGGCCAACGTTGAGGCGAAGCGGAGCGCTGAGCTCGCTTAAAACGAACAATGCCTTCGAAAATCGAACACAAGTATTGAGCATTGCCTGCTAATCTGCTATCTACTCAACAGTAAATCCAAATACCTGCAAAACTAAAACAAAGCACAGAAAAGAATGGACGAGATCTTTCGATTCAGGAACCTACAAAAACACCAAGTGGTCGAGATACTACGCTGGCAGTTTAAACCAGCAGACTCATAGAAGTAATTCAAGGTCCGTGATAAATTCTGTAAAAGAGAACTATTTATCAAAAACTAATAATCTGCGTGTAATGTTCGAAAACTCAATTTACAAGATTATCAATTTAAAACTAATACTCTTGCAACCAGTTAACAAAAACGCCGGATCAAATTATCAGAAAAGATAAGTAAGAACTCGGAAATCTTGTTTGAACTCAAAAAAGTCACACCAATCTTTGAAGATGATTCAGAAAAGCTAAAGCAAAAGAAGAAACAAGCATAAGCTTGTAATCAAAAGATTAAACTGAATTTCTAAAACTATATGAATTACTTGATTTAAAAAGAACTTTAACAATCTTCCAACCAACTAACTAATACCTGTAATTCATTTTAACTGACTAATATCCAATCTTCAACTGAATTTGCTACCAACTGTTTACTAAATTCAAAGGCTATGAGCTTATGATAGTTAACAAGAACTCACAAATGATCCAACCGTAAGATGAAAAACTTTCGAAAACTTATAAAAACAAAAATAGAACAGGTCTTGAGTTAAGTAAAACAGAATTACTTAATCTCAAACTTTCATTAATGGCCGAATTAGTTAAGGAATGTAACTGAGATCGAGACAATAGAAATAAACTATCTATGTGACAATAGAAACAGAACAATGACTTATTAAAAAGAAAGAAGAATGCAAAAGTAAAGATTTCATTAATGGTTGAGAAATGAGTAATCGGTTACAACAGTAAACTGAATCGTAACAAACTTAAAACTGAATATTAACTGAAAATCATTAAGCTTTATGAGAGAAAATAAAACTAACTATCTAACCTAACTACTAGGTGTTTCTACTCCTAAGCTAACCGTCTGAAAATGAGCTCTACGTCTTGTATTTATAGGCGTTGAGAAGAAAGAGATGACGTGTTGCTTCCAATCAGCAATGGACACGTGTAAAATACGAGGATCTTGATTTATTCTTCATTCTTCAAACTGGGGTTTTCTTCATCTTTCTTTCTTGATCAAATTAATTGATACCATCTTTTAGAGGAGGTGATGATGATGATTTTTGCTGTTTTAAGTTTAACCTGAATCTTCTTGGATCTTTTGATATGGTGATTTGCAGGTTTTGGATGATAGAAGAATGAAATCCTACTTCTTCGTTTCTCTCTTTCTCTTTGGGAATGAAGAAGACGTAAGTTATGTTTATTTTGACTGTGACTTGGTCATTGACCAAGTTTAAGTAAAAGTAACTTTCCCATCTTTCTATTTATTCCTTCCATTTCTTCTTTCCTTCAAATAGGTTTAAAACCTTTTAAATAATCGCTTTTTCATCCTTCATCTTTGTAAAAGTTGCAAGTTCAGCCCTCCATCTTAGTATTATTAGCAAGTAAAATCCTTGAAAGCTCATTCGTCCTTTTCTTCGTCTTTTGTGATATAAATCCCTTAACGCATGTTTGCTCCAAAATGTATCTTTTTTACCTGAAACACACAAAACACAAATACACGCGTAATTCTGATATTTTAAAGTTAAATATTATGTATTTGACTGTGTTTATAGTGGTTTTTGGATCATTATTGATGAGTGTTTTCACACTTATCAAATGTCAAGCAAATGTTGCTACCCCGGGTCGACCCAATAACAATCCCGGAAACAGCAACAAGGGCAGTCCAATGCTCGTGGGAGTGGAAGTGGGCAACAGGGAAACCGAAACCCCACAGGTGGAGGCAGCAGTGGACCAAAGAAAGCTGTGGTATGTTACGAGTGTCGAACCCCTAGACATGTGAGACCCGACTGTCCCAGACTGGCCAACCAGAAGAAGGACAACAAGGGAACTTCTTCCCAAGTGTACATGGCCAGAAATGCCCAAGCTAATCTAGACTACAACGTCGTCCCTGGTACGTTTTTACTAAACCAACGATATGCATCTGTCTTGTTTGACACATGGGCAGACCAAAGCGTTATATTTACTAAATTTAGTAAGGTATTGGAAATCACTACATTAGTTCTAGACCCCTATTATGCTGTAGAATTGCCAACGAAAAAATTGTGACGGTTGACACCATCATTCGAGGTTGTACCTTAAAACTCTCCAATCACCCGTTTTACATCAAACAGATCCCAGTAGGTCCTTGTAGTTTTGATGTCATCATTGACATAAATTGACTAGCAAGTATCATGCACTTATCCTATGTGATCAAAATTGGTTCGTATGCCTTGGGGAGATGAAACCTTGATTATACTAGGGGACGGTAACCCCGATATAGTCAACACTATATTTAGTGTCATTTCTAGCACCGAAAAGCCAGTGAATACTTGGTCATGGGATTCCTCATTTTTCCTAACCTGTTTCCCTACGTGACAAGATAGGCAACCCTAAACCTGACAAACACATCCAACTCACAATGGGTGTATTTTGTAGGGTTATATCCGCCACTTTAGGCAACCATAAACCTGAAAAACACATCCAACTCACAATGGGTGTATTTTGTAGGGTTATATCCGCCACTTTAGGCAACCCTAAACCTGAAAAAACACATCCAACTCACAATGGGTGTATTTTGAAGGGTCATATCCGCCACTTTAGGCAACCCTAAACCTGAAAAACACATCCAACTCACAATGGGTGTATTTTGTAGGGTTATATCCGCCACTTTAGGAAACCCTAAACCTGAAAGATATATCCAACTCACAATGGGTGTATTTTGTAGGTTTATATCTGCCACTTTAGGCAACCCTAAACCTGAGAGGCACATCTAACTCACAATGGGTGTATTTTGTAGGGCTGTGTTCGACATCCCTCGTAAACAGGTGTTGAATGTCCCATGTTTTTGGACATTCCTTTTTCCTCTTCGGGTCCAATTAGTTCGACAATACCATCATCCACCAGACTCTGTGAGATGTAATTTCCTCTCTTTAGAAGTAAAAATTTGTGCAAATTTTGAACCAGTAATGGTGAATGCATGACCCTTTTTGCAGCACCCCGCAAGGCGCACACTTCTCTATTCTTGGTATCTTCTTTTATTTCCACCATTTGAGGTACTTCTTTTCTGCGCCCCTCTCGCTCAACCCCGCGGCGAATGAAGTAGATTCTTTGCAACTTCCTACCCAATCGCCATCAACAATAATCTTAACCTCTCTGCTGGGTAGAAGCTTTAGCACTATTAACTAATGTATGTACCCTACAAGCTTGAGGTATAACTACAAGTCTTTTGTGTGAAGCTGTTGACATAGGAGGGGTTCTAGTTAAAATATTCTTTTATTTTATTTTACCTTTAACCCCCAATTTTCATCATCAGGTGTGGAGATATAACCTATATCTCACCTGTGAAAAGGATGCAGATGTAGTGCATCCCCAGCTTTCCCAGCATAAAAAAACATGCCGGCGTGTCCTCCTCATGCCAGAAACCATCTGCAGTGGATTTGCCCTCCTAACCAAATCCACAACACCATTGGTCCTCTCCAACTCTTGGAAGGAGGTAGTTGCGACCCCCGTTGAGAAACCCGCACCTATACATCCATAGCAGCAGTCTCCTTTACTACTCAACCGGATGTATAGTGCGATCCGGATAAAGATCTCTTTGCATTGTTTCCCATCCATACATAGCAGCAGTCTCCTTTACTGATCAATCGGATGTATAGAGCGACCCGGATAAAGATCTCTTTGCATTGTTTCCTATCCATCCATAGCAGCAATCTCCTTTACTGCTTAATCGAATGTATAGTGCGTCCCGGATAAAGATCTCTTTGCATTGCTTTCTATCCATCCATAGCAGTAGTCTCCTTTACTGCTAAATCGGATGTATAGTGTGACCCAGATAAAGATCTCTTTGCATTGTTTCATATCCATCCAAGCAGCAGTCTCCTTTACTGCTCAATCGGATGTATAGTGCGACCCGGATAAAGATCAATTTGCATTGCTTTCTATCCATCCATAGCAGCAGTCTCCTTTACTTCTTAATCGGATGTATAGTGTGATCCGGATAATGATCTCTTTGCATTGCTTCCTATCCATCCATAGCAGCAGTCTCCTGTACTTCTCAATCGGATGTATAGTGCGACCCGGATAAAGATCTCTTTGCATTGTTTCCTATCCATCCATAGCAGTAGTCTCCTTTACTGCTCAATCGGATGTATAGTGCGATTCGGATAAAGATCTCTTTGCATCACCTTCTTTCTACTCGTAGAAGCAGAAGCCTTCATTACTGCTCAACCGGACGTATAAGGGTAACCTAGGTGTAGACCACTTCGCGTTAATGCCACCATCCGTACCTGAGAGAGAGTTTGAAATGAACCATATACTTAGAACATCTTTCATTTAAAAGATAACTACATTTTTAGTAGCTTTGAGGACAAAGCTAAAATAACGGGGTGGTGCTGTAAAATCCATGATTTTATCATGATTTTATGTAATGAAGTGCTACCCATTAATCCTAAAACGCATACTCATGTGTTATGTTTCTATAAGTTGTGTGTGAACTTGTCCACTATGTACTTATACCTTTACATTCATATTTGTTACAAATAAGTTACATAACTCAAACCTTGTACTTAAGGCTAGGAGAACAACTAATAAAATGTATAATCAATATTTAAAGTATACAACACTTAACTAAATCAAAGTTGGAAAACATGTTACACACTATATGTAGCCATGTATGTGTGCAAGTGTGTATACCATAATCATGATTTAAACCTTCTTGGACTAGCCCAAGATCACACTCCTTATGTCCTAAGCCCAACATAAGCCCAAACCAAAGTCCATTGCCCTTTGGTTAGATATACACGGCACAAAGGTATATGTGGAAGGAGAAGGGATGCATGGGAAACACAAGAGCCTACACTTGGCACAAGTGTTCTTACCAAGGCAATCATGCCTTTTGCCTTCACCCCTCTCTCTCCCCTTTTAGCCGAAACACACACACACATACATCTCATTCTCTCATGCAACTTAATCTCTCATTCTCTCTACACCTTCTCTCTCAAATCATTCGGCATTAAGCCATAAAAACCCAAAGTTGTTCATTAAATATACTAGATCCTTGTTCTATAGTAATCACTAATCATTTAGTAGCATAATCATCATCTTTGGAGGTATTATAACAAGTCCTAGCCGAATCTATAAGGGCCACGATTAGTTATCTTTAGGTTTTCTTCATCATCTTGATTAGATCTCCAATCTCCTTGTTCATCTAGATCTTCCTTGGTAAATTTAAGCAAGAAAGGTATACTCCTTATGTTTCTTCATTTTCACTTGCATGCATCATCATCCATCTATAAACACATGTAAATAACTTGTTAAAATCAAGATTTGGTAAATACCATGACCTTAAAGGTCACGCCATATTTTTGTGCACCATTAGTCATGATTAAAAAACTTTTTAATAAGAAACCTATGACTAGTACTATATGTTTTAGCTTGCTTTAAAATCATAAGAAACATTTTATGAATGCAAATGTAGCATGGGTTACAAATCTTGCTTTATGGGATTTTGGTTAACTAATAATCATAGATCTCATAAAATAAACTTGTGTAACTTGAAAATCATGAAGACCATGACTTTAAAGGTCACGGCTAAAATGAATGATGTATCTATGATTCATGTAATAAGTTTTAATGATGGAATATGTAATATTACATGTGAAATGGAATACTAAAAATCACTAAAATGATATATGTGAACATATTTAGCCATGGGCTATATATGACCTAGAATGGGTTTTAAATGTACATGCATGCTTATGTAAACCAAAGATCTAATGATAAGAGTTAACTTAAACATGATGATCAATAAAACAAGCTTATAAAATCTTATGGGAACCTTGGGAGAAAACAATATAGCCGTCGGCTATATGTTGTTTTCTTGGAAATATGGTAACCTTGGGAACATGCAAGTAACCTAGATAATCATGTTTTATTTTTATAAATATTTACAAGACTTAAAACTAGCTAAAATGTTCATCTTGGAAACACCAAGATTTAAAATAATAGCCGTAGGCTATATGTATGTATGTATGGACTTGTGACTTGATTTCTTGGATTGTACATAGCTAGATCTTATTTTGGGGACACTTATAAGTACATGCAACCTTAATAAGTTTTGACTCGTCTTAATAAGCTATAATTAATAGTAGCCGTGAGTTATAAGCTCATATTAGGGCTTATGACTGGCATGCAACCTTGTAACACATCTAGATCTTATTTGGTACATCACATAAAATAAACTATAAGTTTTATTCTTTTCCTAAGATTTAAAACTGAATATGGATAAGCTAATAATAAGCTTATAAGAAAATCCTAAGTTAATACTTACATAAAATGAAAAGTAGTATTAATGGACTAATTAAGCCCATGCAACATTAGTCCAAGACTAAATGGACCTAGTAAGCCTATTTAATAAATCTTAGTAACCTAATTGACTTAAGTTTATACTTGAACCCATTTAATATGATTAATGAACTTAAAATGTATTTAAGCCCAATAAATGTGTTAAAAGCCCATTTAACAAGTTAGTAAACTTAAAAATGTATTTAGGCCCACTAAATGGCGCATTAGATGTTTAACCCATTTAATGAGCCCATATAATGTTTTGAATGTTAAATAAAAATTTTTATAATAAAATGTAACTTATAAAAACTTTTGGAGTAAAATGACAATTTATGAAACTTAAGGACTAAAACCATGACTTATGAAACTTGTTTTGATAAATTAGTAAACACAAGGACTGAAAATGTAATTATCCAAAAGTTTAGGGTTTAATAAATACCATCCGTGGCATATTAAACCCTAGGGAGCATTTTGGGAAGTTTCTAAAAGTTATTTTGTCATTTTAAAACCCTAGAGACCATTGTTGTATTAATCCGAAACTTTAAGAACCCATAGGGGCTGTTTTGGTCATTTTATGAAAGTTATAAAACCTAGATTTAACTAGGGGGACTAAATCTACCATAATCTGAAACTTTAACAAGCCCTAGGTACCAAATGTGTAACAATCCGAAATGTTTAGTTTGTTTAAAATATGGAGGGACTAGTTTGTCATGTTCCGAAACTTTAACAAGCCCTAACCCTAATTCTATTTTAAACTTAGTAAAACTTAAACAAACCCTAAACTATAAGAATTTATATATAAATTATTAAACTCGTAATTTATAAATTATTTTATAAATGTTAAATAATTTATGGGAACTTTTAAGTTAAATAAAATATTTTATTTTATTTTTCAAAAATAAAATATTTATATTTTGCTTTATGAAATAAATTGTATAAACGATGTGGATATGTATTACTAATACATAAACTCATATAATTTTAGGAAAATTATATGAACGTTGAATAAGTTGAATACTAATATTTTAAGTAGAACACCTTACGTTTACTTAAAATATGAAACTTAATAGTAAGTCTAAATGAATGATTATAATACATTCTGTGAACGTGAACTAATATTTTAAGTAGACCATTTTTGTGTTTACTTAACTATGAAACTTATATAGATAAGTTTAAATGGATATTGTTAATACGTGTACTACGGTTATTTAGATAAATGCCGTAGCATAAATGAACTGACTAAAATCTGTATAAGCATACGCATATGTTCTTTGTACTATCTATTAAGACTGTACTATTTGATTATGTGATATGAGTGATTTTACTCATATCATTTATATCTAAAAACGATCAATAAATGCATAAAATGAATAAGAATGGCATTGTATATTTGTTTTTGTCGTTTCATTTGTGTAGGTACCGATGATCACGAAAACAGGCGAAAACGACACGAGTTTGAAGAAAATATCGTCAAAGCCAAATACAAGCTTGATTTTAGCGGATTTAATCTTTATGGAAGATAATTGGGCTTGTTGGTCCCACATTTGGGTATTGGGCCCAAAAGCCCAACAAGGAAGTTCATGTATTCATATTTTGGATCATAAGCCCAATAAAGGCCAAAAAACAGTTAACTTGAAACGGATGGGGTGTTTATAAATTGGGCCAAAGGTCCATTTAATATTGACTTGAGACGTGTGATTTTATATGGGCTTCAAGCCCATTTCCTTGCCAAAGTTGAAACGAAAGTTACATATTTACTTAGGTCAAACATTTCAGTCAAAGAGAAATTTGTTTACTTCACACAAAGCGTAACTCACACACACCACACTTTTCATTTCGATATCCCCAATGTTTATCCCCCTTTTCTCTCCCTACCAAAGTTACGTGTAAATCTACAATTCACCTTAACCCTAATCACAAAAAGTATCAAATAATTTGGGCCTTTTGTGAGATACGTGTGATTCACACGTATGAGAAATAGAACCCCAACTTTTTCAGGGCTAGAAGATGGAGATACTACTCATACGTGGAAGCCTATCATTGGCTGTGACAACACCAAACCACCAATACACCAATGAGAAGAAGCCACATAGGCAGAGAACTAGCACAACAAACACATCCTGTGCCAAGGTGGCAATCCGTGTGCACAAGGATGTATCTTATCCGTTGATCAAGAAAGAGAATGAAGAAGAGAAAAATCAAGGGTCAAGATTTCGCTTCATCATCAACAAACCACCCCTTGTTCAACTATAAATACCCCCGAAATCATTCAGTAATATCACCCTATTTTTACTTCCTAGTTATAATGTCAAAATAGAGATAGGATTAATGTATTTTAATTTTTATAAGTTTTGTAATATTTTTAGAGATTAATAAAAAGTTTATTTGAGATTTATCTTTTTATTGTTCTTATTTTACTGTTTAAGTTTTATAAAATTATCTCTCTGACTTTTGGATATTATAATATTAAAGTATTTGATTAAAGCTGAAATTAATAGCTTGGATTAAATACTAAAAGTAATATTTGGGATAAAACTTTTTTCCTACTAGAAAAGGTTTCATTAAATCTGTTTGGATCAAAGATCTTATTTGGTTCAAGTTATATTGAACTGTCCGTTTGATAAGTTTGGTTCGAGAAGGGTTTTTGGTTCGTTTGGAGAGTTGTATTTGGTTCGATGGTGATGTTTGGTTGAAAGGTGGTATCGATTTGGTTAAATTAGACGGCTCAGCGCCGCTTCTACTTCCCAAAGGGTTCTTCACAAGGTTCATTTCTACTTTTAATTTTAATGTTTTTAGTTTAAACTAGTTTAATGATAATGTTCTGTAGTTAGAAATTTGTGGTATTATGATGTGAATGTTTAGACTGTCTGATATGATTTGATTATTTGTTTAAAGTTTAAGTTGAATTACTGTTTGGATGTGAGTTTGAGAGTTTATTAAACTGTTAAACAATATAAAGTTTTAATCTGTTTCTTATGAAGGGTTTTAATGATAAATCTGTTTAGAGAGGTATTATAAGCTAAGATTTGAGTAAAATCTTTATTAAGGTATTAAGATTTAATCTGATTTTACAAATTATGAGGTTATGTTGGAATGATATGCTGAATGATTTCAGTTTATGTCTATTGCATTTTGTAGAAATCTAAATCTGCTTAAGAAGTGTCTTATGCTGAGTTGTAATTGACTGAGATAACTTTTGCATTTGGTGACATTTTGTAGTATTATAGATCTGTATGGTGAGCTTATCAATGTGACTTGATTTTATCAGTCCTTATAAGTTTAATCTTGTTGAGCTTATCTTTTCTTATTGATATTTAATTTGTTGAGTTTATATCAGTTTCGTTTAGCTAATATTAATTTAGTATTCTGTTAGAAGTTTAGCTTTCTGATTTTTTTGTTATGTCGATGTATGCTGGATTGTGTGGATTTGAAGTATGTTTAAGCGCGAATTAGTCCTTGTTTAGCTGATATAGGAATTTAGGGTGTTGCTGGATTTGATTGTTTGCTGAATTTTATTAAAGGCTAGCAGACCCAATTAGTTTTCTAGATCTTAACTGATCATATCAGTCTTCAAAAGTCACTCCTGTGACTGTGAACCCAGTTTCCTATGTCCAAAAATAAATCACCCAAAAAAAATGCATCTAGTGGGAATCGAATCCATGACCTCCTGGTCATGGGCCAATAGATTTAACCATCTCATCTATGCCTTCTTTTGTGTCTTTATTCAGCTTTTAATATTAATATAATATAACTAGTTGACTGTCAGTTTTTATTTGTTTAGATAACAAGTTTTCATTAAGTTAAATTTTTGTTAATTGTTCGTTTATAAAATTTAATGTTATAAAGTTTTAAATAAAAATATATTTTATAATTTTTAAGAAATTTAAAAGTTAGAATTTAAAAATAGTTTTTAGATAAATTCGTTTTTTTATTAATAAATTAGATTATAATTAAATTAGTTTTAAAATAAATTAGTTTTAAATAGATTTTTTTTAAACAGTTTAATTTCTAACAAGTTTAAAAGGTTTAATTTTAACGATTCATGCATTTAGGATTTTAATTTGTAGGATTAGTTTTAGTTTAAAAACCGAAACCATTCAAATCAATTGTCCATTTCAAAACAAAACGCCTCAAATTCACTCGATCTTCGTGTACAACGAACTTGGTTAATCATCGTGTTTAATTGAATCCGTCTTTGGTGAATTTAGTGAAATGTGTATAATGCAAGTTCGTTTTCTCAGTTCTTAACTAATAGAAAGTCCAATCAATATCAAATTTTTAATTGTTTTTGGTTGTTCAAGCTTGCTTGGTAATCTATTGCTAATTCAAACAACACTAAGTAAAAATGAAAAATATAAACCTATTTATACGTAAAACAAATTGCAAATTCCAAATTTTATTCAAGTAAAATATTAAAATGCAAAATTTAAAAGTATAAGGACTGAAAATGTAATTTCTATGAAATATAAATGCTTGAAATGTAAATTCTAAAAATTATAAGGACTAAAAATGTAAAACAGTTAACTACAAGGACTAAACTTGTAAAAATTCTAACAAACTAACCAAATTTAACAAACTAACAAACTTCTAAAACTGAAATTAAACAAACTAACAAATCCAGGGACTAACTTTTGCAATTACCACAAAATTAGAAAGATTAGCTAGGTTTAAACACTAAATTGAAATCCAGGGACTAAAATGCAAATTTCCAAACTTTTTAAGTAAAAACGGGCTTAATGAAAGATTAAGCTCGTTTGAGCTTATTTCTCAACCAATTAAGCTGAAACAAATTGCAAACTACTTCAAATCCAATAATAGAAACGTGTGTTTAAGGAAAATGTCTAAAAGTCCAAAATAAGCAAAAGAGAGCTTATCAATAAGCTCAAAATAAGCTATAGCATAATCCAGACATCCACAACTTGATTTTTGTAAAGAAAATGAATAAGCACTTGATTTAAAGCAGGGGAAATCAAACTAGAACAAATTTCATCCAGAAATAAGCCAGATATTTGAAAATAAGCTCAAATGAGCTTATGTTGACCAAAAGTTGACCAGATTTATGAAAAAGCTCAAAATCTCAAAATCTCATATTCAACACTTACTAAACTGATTTGTGAAAGAAAACAGCTAGATTTATGAAGTAGATAATGAGATCTAGTGAAACAGTTAGCAAATCACATCAGAGAATGAACATTGCTCAGGTCTGAACAAATAAGCTGTTTTCTTGCTTATTCCTTGAAACTGTAGAATTTCCTCCTAGATACTAAAAGATTATGATGTAAGCTTTAACTAGAAACTGGTTTGAGCAATTTTCATTAAGAATTGAAAGAGAAATGATCAATTGAATCTGACAAGTTTTGAACTAAAAGCTGTTAAAAGGTATGACCCAATCTTTTTATCAACCAATTGCCTTTTTGACTATATGTATGACTTATAAAAGACTCAGGACTACTTGTTAACTTCTAAGGACTGCAAATGATCACTTTAACCCCAATTACCAACACTTGACAACTGAATTACAACTAGACCCAAACACTCCTTATCTGATTATGATCAATCTTTTACAAAGGATTTTTGATCTATGATTAGAACTGAATTAAGAGCTATAGCAAACTTGTTTAAGTGAGTAAAATGTGAGCTAATCAAACTGAAATCACACACTTACAACTACCAGAACTCAATTAAGCTAAATGACTAAAAAGTTACTGAAAATTAGATCAAATCTATAAGACTGAACACAATAGCACAAAATCAAACTACAATACACTAAAATCACTCAATCAAACATCAACTAACCAAATAGAATCAGGCAGCCATCAATCATTACACTAGGAAATATAGCATGCAAGAACTGTTTAGAGGAACTTAAATCAGAAACTCAGAACCTATTGTAGAAAACCTTTGGGTAGAAGAGGAGCGCTGAGCTCTCTTGCCCTAGTGATACCACCACCTATCACTAGCTATCAACTCTTATCAATCACCAAAACAGCTACAAATCATCATTCTGCATATAAAACCTTCAAGAACTTGGAATGAACTGAATTTTTGATCAAACAGCAACAATTCTTCAACAAAGTCAGTTATGATCCATGTATGATCATAACAAACTTCAAACAGCAACAATGGAATCCAATATCAGCAAGAAAGTAGCAGGAATTGAAGAACAAGATTTGGCGGGAAAACTGGAATTTGAAATTTTATTGATGAATTCTGTTACAAATGGTTGTTACAAAGTTCTAACTAACTAACAAACTCAAGAGCTTGTCAGACTCTTGAGTTGTTAGGTGAAAAGGAGGGAAAAGAAGAAAAGGGAAATTGAGAGAACTATGTGTTTTCTGAAAATTAACTACTACTCAAAATGAAGAACAAGTTGTGTATTTATAGGCTAAACTTGAGAGTTTGTTGGAGATGTGACGTGTTCAGGCCAATCATTACTTGACACGTGGAAGAATTCTGCATTCCCACTTTGAAGGTGATGAACTCATTTGGGGGTTTTTGATTCATTGGATAATATGCTAATTAAGTTGCACCATTGGATTCGTCTCATCAAAACGAGCAACTTTGATATTTTGATCTTCTTCTGAAATGCATTCTATCAAAAACGCGATCCTGGAAAATATTTTGGTGAAAGAGAGAGACACGTGGCAGCTTCTTATTGGTGGAAAAAGTGTTACACGGATCACACTGTTGTGATCTTGCATTAAATGTGGCGGCTTGTAGTGGGATTTAATTGTTTGATCCGTGTGTCTTTCTTTCTCTCTTCTCATTGGTCCTTAGCCTTTCACTTGGATTGATCTTTATTTAACTTTCAAAACTTGGCAGAATAAGCCCCTTAACTTGGCAGATTTCTCTTTAAGGCTAGAAACTTCATTTCTTTGACAATTTTGGCCCTTTAACTTTGATTCTTCAACAAAATGACCCTTTGACTTGATTGACTTTGTAATTTGACCAGGTTTGACTTGGATCTTGACTTTGCAGTATTTGCACTTTAAGTCCCTCAACTTTCAAGACTTGTCAAGATAGGTCCTTGAGCTTTGAAAACTTGTCACTTGTGATCCTTCCTTGTCTTTTTCATCCTTTTGAGCTTGGTTTTTCCTTGTTTGCTTGAAATTGTATCCTTTTACCTACATGAGATCACACAAACACAAACATACCACATAACACTGCTTTTTACAAGATAAATGGGTATTTTGCTTCATGTTTTAGGGTTATTTGTTGATAAAAGGATATGAGTTTAAGCTCATATCAAATTCCCCTACACTTGAACATTGCCATGTCCTCATGCAATATTATCTTTCAAGGCTTAAAAATTTACATTTCCCTCATAATTAATCCACCTTGGCCATATGAGATGCATCTACACT
Organism: Glebionis coronaria; assembly: GCA_025667525.1. NCBI lineage: Eukaryota > Viridiplantae > Streptophyta > Magnoliopsida > Asterales > Asteraceae > Glebionis > Glebionis coronaria. The sequence continues at coordinate 199,406,480 of CM046875.1, forward strand.
ACTCTAAACTAGATGATGCATGATTTTGACTTTTAACAATGCAATGGATTAAAATACAATCTTATCTATATCTTTTTGATTTTTCTTGAAATGGTTTTGATGGAAATAACTCATAAAGAATTCAATGACTTGGATTAGGGCTTGGGTACCATGGACACTTATCACCCTCAAGTTTCACTTTCCCCATACCAAGCTAGTAAATGGGATCATTGCATTCACAAGTAAAAAGTGCATCAACTTATTCATGACAATTAAATGTGGAACCGGTTATTATTTGAGCAAATTGCTTGTGGGCAAATTTGTCATTATTCAAGCGTGAAATATAAGAAGTGTAAAATCCAAAAATAAGGAAGGACGGTTTTAATCCTAAGTAATCTTCTCATCCATTACTTGAAAAACCGCTCACAATTAATATAAGTCCGTATTAAGAGTAATAAGTCATTCGCCTTATGTGTAAAATCCTCATGCCATGCTTTCATAAGTAACTACACACTCGCTAAGGAAAGAAAAATAAAACTCACGCAATAATTTACATCCGCATCTTTTTGAGATTTTGGATCTTCAACCCCGCAACCCGTCAAGGTAATATTGGATTGGAGCAATCTATTGAATCCCCGCAACCCGTCAAGGTAATATTGGAACTCAATAGTCACTATAATTAACACCACACTGCCCCTCTTGGGAGTCTTGCATTATTTTTTTTCTTTTTTTTTTTCTAGCCACTCATTTTTTTTCATAAGCCGCTCTTATTTTTCTTTATTCCTCACCAAGAAATTTGCAAAGAAGAAAAGGAAAAACACCCGCTAAATATGGAGCATGACACAAGTCTAGTACACATAAAACGTGCTAACTTAGAATCTTAAGACGTACTCATATTAACCATGAATGATTAGCCAAAAATGCATAAGAGATTACGAACCAATTAAAACCGTACTTGATTATTTATTAACAATTATATACAAGCGAAGAAAATAGAGGTAAAGAAGAGAAGGGTTTAGCCACAAATAATTGCCATGAAGTCTATCTAGCCCTTTTACACTTGCTTCAACTCTATCATTTCCCATTCTCCACAAATTTAAAATTTCAAAGAATGAAATTGGTGGAAGCTTAGCCTAATAGACCAATGAAGGACTACATGGTTAAGGATACTAGCTAGAGAATGCTAAAATAAGCAAACTCGGGTTGAGTCAAAATATCCATGGCGGGCCTAATTTGTCAAAAAAGTCTAAATTTGTTAAAACCATGTTTTATTATATTTTTCTCTTTTTATATATTTTTGATGAAAAATAAAAGAAGAGATATATACAATGCAAATGTGTTATGCAAATGAAAAATGAATGATGCAAAAATTATGAATGCATATTTTTGTTGGCCAAAGTAGATCAAAAATTTGAAAAATGTTGAAAAATTAAGTTTCCAAGTTATCATGAAGTTAAGGCAATGGTCTAGGTAAGGTCACTTCGATAGAAGACCCCCCTACACTTAAGCTAAACATTGTCCTCAATGTTTAAGAGCATGGAAGTATAAAAACTTCCCCTACACTTATGACAATGAATAGACTTTGCTTAACCCAAGTTAAGGAAAGGACTACTATTAGTGAAATCAAGTTTAAGCACAATGTGTCAATGAAAAATCACTAAAGTAACGAAGTGAACCGGATACAAGGGCCTCCTCCATAAGCTCCAAAGCATGAAATGAGTGAGCAACCCTACAAACAAGCATGAAGACAAAAGAAGGTCTCCCCTACACTTATCTCCAAATCTATGCCTTTATTTCTAACCTACAACACTCTAACCTAGTTATACGATGCTTGAGTTAATGAGTCTCTAGCTCGACTCGTCCCTCAATGAATTAATTCATGGGGAAAATGGGGACCTCTTGGACCATTTCAACGGAAATGTCCTCCCCAAAGTAATGCTTAACACGGTGACCATTCACTTTAAAATTTGGACCATCGGATTGGGACAACTCAAGAGTTCCATATGGAAACACTTGAGCAATAGTGAATGGACCGGACCATCTCGACTTAAGCTTGCCCGCAAAAAGCTTCAATCTTGAGTTAAAGAGGAGAACCGGCTCTCCAACTTTGAACTCACGATTCTTAATCTTGGCATCATGTAATTTCTTAGTCTTTTCCTTGTATAGCAAAGAATTCTCATAGGCATTGGCTCTCAACTCATCCATCTCATTGATTTGATCTTTCCTATGTGAACCGGCTTGGTTTAAATCAAAGTTAGCCCACTTGAGAGCCCAAGATGCCTTATGTTCTAACTCAAATGGGAGGTGGCACGCTTTTCCATAGACAAGCCTATAAGGAGTACAACCAATTGGTGTCTTAAAAGCCGTCCTAAACGCCCACAAAGCATCATCAAGCTTATCCGACCAAGAAGCTCTATGCTCTCCCACCGTTCTCTCTAAAATTCTCTTTAAACCACGATTTGTGACCTCGGTTTGACCATTTGTTTGAGGGTGATACGCGGTAGAAAGTCTATGATTCACTCCATATTTCTTCATAACTCTCGTGAATTGATCATTACAAAAGTGCGTACCACGATCACTTATGATGGCCCGAGGTACACCAAATCTAGCAAACAATTGTTTCAAGAACTTTACAACCACTCTAGCATCATTAGTAGGTAAGGCTTTAGCCTCCACCCACTTGGACACATAATCCACCGCCACAAGTATATACTTGTTTCCCTTAGAGGATGGAAAAGGTCCCATGAAATCTATTCCCCATACATCAAATATCTCACACTCTTGGATAAAATTTTGTGGCATCTCATCACGTTGTGTAATTTTTCCTTGTCTTTGACAAACATCACAAAATTTCACCATCTCTTGAGCATCCTTGTAAATGGAAGGCCAATAGTAACCCGAATCAAAGACTTTCTTGGCGGTGTAGTTAGGCCCAAAATGTCCACCCGTAGGTCCTTTATGACATGCCTCTAAGATTTTAAATGCTTCGGGCCCATCTACACACCGTCTAATGATTTGGTCCGCACATTGCCTAAAAAGATATGGATCATCCCAAAAGTAATACTTAACTTCCTTAAGAAACTTTTTCTTTTGTTGGTAAGTAAGACCCTCAATAAGCACATTGCCCACAAGATAGTTTGCAATATCCGCAAACCAAGGTGTGGCATCCTCTTGGGAAGAGATAGACATGAGCTCCTCTAATGGAAAGGATTCATTGATTTCTTGATGTGGGAAATCTCCTTGAAAAGGATGCTCAAGTCTACTCAAATGATCCGCCGCTAAATTCTCGGCCCCTTTTTTATCACGAATCTCTATCTTAAACTCTTGAAGCAACAAAACCCATCTCAAAAGCCTAGGCTTAGCATCTTGTTTTGTCATAAGATACTTGAGAGCGGAATGATCCGTATACACTATGGTCTTGGAAAGCACAAGATATGGTCTAAACTTCTCAAAAGCATATACTATAGCAAGCAACTCTTTTTCCGTGGTAGTGTAATGAAGTTGTGCACCGGTCATGGTTTTACTTGCATAGTGTATAGGTTGGAAATGCTTATTAACTCTTTGTCCTAAGACGGCCCCCACCGCATAATCACTAGCGTCACACATAAGCTCAAAAGGTAATTCCCAATTTGGAGAAACCAAAACGGGAGCCTTTGTCAATTTTTCCTTTAGTGTCTCAAAAGATTCTAAACAAGCTTGGTCAAAAATGAAAGGAGCCTCTTTCTCCAAGAGATGAGTCATCGGTCTAGCTATCTTAGAGAAATCTTGTATAAAGCGCCTATAAAAACCCGCATGACCTAAGAAACTCCTCACACCTTTAACCGAGGTGGGTGGGGGAAGCTTAGCAATCACATCAATTTTGGCTCGATCAACTTCTAATCCCTTATTGGATATCTTGTGTCCTAAAACAATTCCCTCTTTCACCATAAAATGACATTTCTCCCAATTAAGCACCAAACGTGTTTCCTCACAACGCTTAAGCATTCTCTCAAGATTGGTGAGACACGAGCTAAAGGAGTTCCCAAATACGGAAAAGTCATCCATAAAAACCTCCATGGTTTGCTCTATCATATCATGGAAAATTGCCATCATGCACCTTTGAAACGTCCCCGGTGCATTACATAGGCCAAAAGGCATCCTCTTGTAAGCAAATGTACCGTATGGACAAGTGAATGTGGTCTTTTCTTGATCCTTAGGGTCAATTGGGATTTGGAAATAACCCGAAAAGCCATCAAGAAAACAATAGTACTCATTTCCCGCTAAGCGTTCAAGCATTTGATCCATAAAGGGAAGCGGGAAATGGTCTTTCCTAGTTGCCTCATTGAGTTTTCTATAATCAATGCAAACTCTCCAACCGGTTACAAGTCTCGTGGGAATAAGCTCATTGTTCTCATTAGGCACCACGGTGATTCCACCCTTCTTTGGAACACAATGAACCGGGCTAACCCATGGAGAGTCGGAAATGGGGTAAATCATACCCGCATCTAAGAGTTTAATCACTTCCTTCTTAATAACCTCATGAATTTTTGGGTTAACTCTCCTTTGGTTTTGAATGGCGGGTTTATAATCATCCTCCATAAGGATTTTGTGAGTACAAAAATGTGGATCAATTCCCCTTATGTCGGATATTTTCCATGCTAAAGCTTTCTTATGTTTCTTAAGGACTTCAATAAGTTGCTCCTTCTCATCCTCTTTCAATTCCTTAGCAATAATCACCGGTAATTGGTCTTTTCCTTCTAAGAAAGCATATTCTAAGTGGGATGGAAGTTCCTTAAGTTCAATGGGAGGTGGACTCTCTATGGAAGGTTTCACTATGGAAGGTTCCTCAATGGTAATCGCTTGTGGAATAGGGGAAGGAATAGGGTCCTCATTGAGCAACTTTTGGATTGTAAGAATATCTTCTTCCCAATTAATGGGAGAATCATCATCACCAAGAAAGTTGGACTCAAATTCCTCCAAGAGGAAATCACTCTCTCCAAAAGGTGTTAAAGAGGGAGCAATTGAGGCCACGGTTTCAACATGTGGAATCTCATTACTAGCATTCTTACAAGCATCATGAAAGTGTTCATTACACACTTCATCTAACACGTCCACAATGTTAATCGTCTCACAAGGTCTAGACTCCTTAACCTCTTTTCTATCACAAACTTTCCCTAACTTAAACACCACTTTCTCATCCTCTACTCTCATAATTAATTTTCCTTCCGCCACATCTATCAAGGTACGACCCGTTCTCAAAAACGGTCTACCAACAATCAAAGGCACTCTAGGATCCATGTCATAATCGACCACTACAAAGTCGGCCGGAAAAGTAAACTTATCCACACCTACAAACACATCTTCCGCTATACCTACAGGGTGAGCTATGGTTCGGTTGGCTAGTTCAAGAGTCATCCTAGTGGGGGTGAGCTCGGGAAGAGAGAGTTGTTTCCAAACCGATAAAGGCATGAGATTTATGCTTGCCCCTAAATCCGCCAAAGCCATGCAATTTTCAACACCGGGAAAATTGCAAGGTATCAAGAAGCGCCCCGGATCTCCAAGTTTTGTTGGTAAAGTTTTAAGTAACACCGCGGAACAATTTTCATTAAGTGATGTGTTGGGCAAGTCAACCAATTTTTCTTTGTTTGAGAGCAAATCCTTGAACATCTTAGCAAACTTTGGCATATAAGCAAGAGCTTCCGCAAAGGATATGTTGATATTGAGTTGCTTGAACATCCTTAAGAAATTGGAGACTTGTATGTCATCTTTGTTCTTTAACTTGTCCTTTTTCAACCTTGAAGGGTATGGAAGAGTAGGTTTGGGTGTAGGTGGAATAGGTGTTGTAGTGGAAGATTTGTCTTTGTTAGCTTCTTCATTGGGAAGTGTGGAGGGTAAAGGAGAAGTAGGAGGTGGTTGAGAAGGTGTGTTTGATTGAATAGGAGCACTTTGAGGAGGTGGAGTAGAAGTAGAAGGCTTATCACAAGTAGGAGCACAAGTGGGTTGAACAATAGTAGGTTTAGGAGGTGAAGGATCCTTTGTTGTTGTACCACTCCTTGTTGTAATAGCATTGACATTAGCCCTAGGATTTGTTTGTGTGTTGGAAGGTAAAGCCCCTTGTGGTCTTTGAGTTACCGCCACTAAAACCCTATTGATTTGTTCCTCTATTGTACGTTTCACTTGGTCATTCATTCTCTTCTCAATATCACGCATTTTCTTGTCAACATACTCTTGAGTCTCTTGCATCTCATATCCTTGAGTTTGATTTTGAGGGTAAGCTTGATTTGGTATTGGAGCATATGCTTGATTGGGAATAAATGGAAGTGGTTGATTAAATCCTTGTTGTGGTGGATAAAAGGTATTAGCTTGAGGTTGAAATTGATTGGGTGCTTTGTAATTATTGCCTTGGTATGGTTGTCTTTGCCCTTGATTCCTTGCTAGAATTTGAGGAGGATTTTGTGGAATTTGGGTGGGTGGTTGGGGTGGAAAGCCGGGTGGAGTAAGGTAATTTTGGGATTTGTAAGAAAGGTTATTTGGATTGATGTTAGGCTTGAAGTGTTCACGGTGTTCCTCTTGGTAAGCATAACATTCCCCTTGATACCCTTGCACCTTGTCACATTGTTCATAAGAGTGAGGTCCTCCACAAGTAACACAAGAAATGGTGATGGCATTCACATTGTTTGAGGACTTGTTCAATGTCATGCTCTTAAAATCTTGAATCATGCCTTGAGTCATTTCTTGTCCTTGTTTGACTTGTTGAAGAATCTCTTGAAGAATTTGGAGTTCACAAGGGGTTTTAGAAGTATTTTGAATCACATGAACTCTTTCTTCAAATGGATCGTTTGTTTGAACCATTGCCTTAGTCTCAATAATGGTTAAAGCCTCTTGGTATGTCTTGAAATGAATACTCCCTCCCGCGGAAGCATTTAATGAATCTTGGTGGTGAGGTTTGAGGCCATTATAGAAAGTATCGATTTTGCTTAGATCATCCATTCCATGATTAGGGCATCGCCTCAACAACTCACTATACTCTTCCCAAGCATCACCAAAGGATTGACTAGGTTTTTGTGTAAAGCCCATAATCATATTTCTCAAAGCCATAGTCTTTTGTGGAGGAAAGAATTTGTTCAAAAACTTAGTGGTAAAACCATCCCATGTGGTGATACTATCGGGTGGTTGGGTGTCTAACCAATGCTTAGCACTCCCATCTAGTGAAAATGACACTAACAACAATCTAATGACATCCGGTGGAACCCCATTATGCTTAATGGTATTGCAAAGTGAAAGGAATCTCTTAAGATGAGCATGGGGATCCTCATTTTGTTTTCCATAGAAAGGTGATGCAGCAACCATATTGATCATAGATGTATGTAGCTCAAATGTGTTAGCGGGATAGTCGGGAATCTTAATGGCACTAACAAATCCATGAATGTTGGTTTGCATACGTTCAAACAAAGTACGGTTATCAACAGCCATGGCTCCTTGTGGTGGTGACAAAGCACGATTCTCGTGATCGGCTTGGTGGACGGTGGTGGTCTTACTCTTTCTCTTCTTCTTCCTTTTCGGAGGAAGAGGTTGTACACCAATCGGTATTTGTGCACGCCCGCGAGTGAGCATGCAACTCAATACGAGGAATGAGAGAGAAGCTCTCGTGTGACTTTGAAAAGAATAAGATTATCCTCTTCGAGTTTCGATATTAAATATCCACAGGAAAGTAACAATATATGTAATACTACTTTGGGTGCAAGACCCTCAATGAAGCTTTCCTTCTTAGAATACTCCCAAGTGAACGGGGGGTTAGGTGGCGCGAAGCACTTAAGTACCTATTGACCCTTAGATGGCATTTTATAGCACATCGCCTTTCTATTCACTTAAATGTTCGTATTCTTCGAATTATTGCTTATTGAGAGTATTTATCTATTCTTGCTTTATTTTGTTTGATCGATACGCGTGTCAAGGACCGGAGCGCCCCTCAACACGGTGTATTGCCTCGGCAATACTTATGGAAGATATGTAGATTGATTGTTCTTATACGTATACGTATTTACTTATAATAATATATGGAAAATATTTTTGTATTTATGAGTTTTTTTTTAAAGGAAAATACTATATGTACATAAAAACCGAGAGAATCCAATAATATATATTTTTGGGTGCAATCTCTTAGGAAAAAGATTGCTTTTTGGATTTTTTAATTTTTTTGGTCAATTCTTTAGGAAAAGAATTGTTTTGTTAATTTTTTAGTTTTTATATATTTTTATATTTTTGATTTTTTATTTGTTTTTGATTTATGATACGTAAAAATAACGTTCACAAAGTGAACGGATCCCAAAAGCCAATGAAAACCGTCAATCGATAGTCTCTCGTGTAGTCAAAGAACCGGCAGCGGCGCCATTTGAAATGTGTATAATGCAAGTTCGTTTTCTCAGTTCTTAACTAATAGAAAGTCCAATCAATATCAAATTTTTAATTGTTTTTGGTTGTTCAAGCTTGCTTGGTAATCTATTGCTAATTCAAACAACACTAAGTAAAAATGAAAAATATAAACCTATTTATACGTAAAACAAATTGCAAATTCCAAATTTTATTCAAGTAAAATATTAAAATGCAAAATTTAAAAGTATAAGGACTGAAAATGTAATTTCTATGAAATATAAATGCTTGAAATGTAAATTCTAAAAATTATAAGGACTAAAAATGTAAAACAGTTAACTACAAGGACTAAACTTGTAAAAATTCTAACAAACTAACCAAATTTAACAAACTAACAAACTTCTAAAACTGAAATTAAACAAACTAACAAATCCAGGGACTAACTTTTGCAATTACCACAAAATTAGAAAGATTAGCTAGGTTTAAACACTAAATTGAAATCCAGGGACTAAAATGCAAATTTCCAAACTTTTTAAGTAAAAACGGGCTTAATGAAAGATTAAGCTCGTTTGAGCTTATTTCTCAACCAATTAAGCTGAAACAAATTGCAAACTACTTCAAATCCAATAATAGAAACGTGTGTTTAAGGAAAATGTCTAAAAGTCCAAAATAAGCAAAAGAGAGCTTATCAATAAGCTCAAAATAAGCTATAGCATAATCCAGACATCCACAACTTGATTTTTGTAAAGAAAATGAATAAGCACTTGATTTAAAGCAGGGGAAATCAAACTAGAACAAATTTCATCCAGAAATAAGCCAGATATTTGAAAATAAGCTCAAATGAGCTTATGTTGACCAAAAGTTGACCAGATTTATGAAAAAGCTCAAAATCTCAAAATCTCATATTCAACACTTACTAAACTGATTTGTGAAAGAAAACAGCTAGATTTATGAAGTAGATAATGAGATCTAGTGAAACAGTTAGCAAATCACATCAGAGAATGAACATTGCTCAGGTCTGAACAAATAAGCTGTTTTCTTGCTTATTCCTTGAAACTGTAGAATTTCCTCCTAGATACTAAAAGATTATGATGTAAGCTTTAACTAGAAACTGGTTTGAGCAATTTTCATTAAGAATTGAAAGAGAAATGATCAATTGAATCTGACAAGTTTTGAACTAAAAGCTGTTAAAAGGTATGACCCAATCTTTTTATCAACCAATTGCCTTTTTGACTATATGTATGACTTATAAAAGACTCAGGACTACTTGTTAACTTCTAAGGACTGCAAATGATCACTTTAACCCCAATTACCAACACTTGACAACTGAATTACAACTAGACCCAAACACTCCTTATCTGATTATGATCAATCTTTTACAAAGGATTTTTGATCTATGATTAGAACTGAATTAAGAGCTATAGCAAACTTGTTTAAGTGAGTAAAATGTGAGCTAATCAAACTGAAATCACACACTTACAACTACCAGAACTCAATTAAGCTAAATGACTAAAAAGTTACTGAAAATTAGATCAAATCTATAAGACTGAACACAATAGCACAAAATCAAACTACAATACACTAAAATCACTCAATCAAACATCAACTAACCAAATAGAATCAGGCAGCCATCAATCATTACACTAGGAAATATAGCATGCAAGAACTGTTTAGAGGAACTTAAATCAGAAACTCAGAACCTATTGTAGAAAACCTTTGGGTAGAAGAGGAGCGCTGAGCTCTCTTGCCCTAGTGATACCACCACCTATCACTAGCTATCAACTCTTATCAATCACCAAAACAGCTACAAATCATCATTCTGCATATAAAACCTTCAAGAACTTGGAATGAACTGAATTTTTGATCAAACAGCAACAATTCTTCAACAAAGTCAGTTATGATCCATGTATGATCATAACAAACTTCAAACAGCAACAATGGAATCCAATATCAGCAAGAAAGTAGCAGGAATTGAAGAACAAGATTTGGCGGGAAAACTGGAATTTGAAATTTTATTGATGAATTCTGTTACAAATGGTTGTTACAAAGTTCTAACTAACTAACAAACTCAAGAGCTTGTCAGACTCTTGAGTTGTTAGGTGAAAAGGAGGGAAAAGAAGAAAAGGGAAATTGAGAGAACTATGTGTTTTCTGAAAATTAACTACTACTCAAAATGAAGAACAAGTTGTGTATTTATAGGCTAAACTTGAGAGTTTGTTGGAGATGTGACGTGTTCAGGCCAATCATTACTTGACACGTGGAAGAATTCTGCATTCCCACTTTGAAGGTGATGAACTCATTTGGGGGTTTTTGATTCATTGGATAATATGCTAATTAAGTTGCACCATTGGATTCGTCTCATCAAAACGAGCAACTTTGATATTTTGATCTTCTTCTGAAATGCATTCTATCAAAAACGCGATCCTGGAAAATATTTTGGTGAAAGAGAGAGACACGTGGCAGCTTCTTATTGGTGGAAAAAGTGTTACACGGATCACACTGTTGTGATCTTGCATTAAATGTGGCGGCTTGTAGTGGGATTTAATTGTTTGATCCGTGTGTCTTTCTTTCTCTCTTCTCATTGGTCCTTAGCCTTTCACTTGGATTGATCTTTATTTAACTTTCAAAACTTGGCAGAATAAGCCCCTTAACTTGGCAGATTTCTCTTTAAGGCTAGAAACTTCATTTCTTTGACAATTTTGGCCCTTTAACTTTGATTCTTCAACAAAATGACCCTTTGACTTGATTGACTTTGTAATTTGACCAGGTTTGACTTGGATCTTGACTTTGCAGTATTTGCACTTTAAGTCCCTCAACTTTCAAGACTTGTCAAGATAGGTCCTTGAGCTTTGAAAACTTGTCACTTGTGATCCTTCCTTGTCTTTTTCATCCTTTTGAGCTTGGTTTTTCCTTGTTTGCTTGAAATTGTATCCTTTTACCTACATGAGATCACACAAACACAAACATACCACATAACACTGCTTTTTACAAGATAAATGGGTATTTTGCTTCATGTTTTAGGGTTATTTGTTGATAAAAGGATATGAGTTTAAGCTCATATCATTTAGTCTATTATTTTTTCCTAAAGGTAATTTTCTAAGTTTATCCTATAACGTATCTAATTAATATACATTCCACGACACATAAAAAATTTTGACGCCGCTGTCGGGGATGTTGTGTATGATTCGTCTTTGTGAGATTTGTTGATCGTTGATGAAGACCCTTTCCGTCCTCGGAAAGTTTTGTTATTTTTCTGTTATATAGTATGTATCATTTTTCGTGTTTTTTGTTATTACTATATTGTATTACGTAGAACAATAAATTTATCTACTTTCAAATAAGACCTTAGTTGGGATTTCATCACCTAGCTATTGTATTCGAATCCAAAACGAAAAAAAAGGCAAAATAGATAAATACTAATAAAAAGTTTGAACTCGATTTATACAAAATATAAGGTGGGTATAAGGCGACGTGCTATAAAAGGCCGTCTAAGGAAAAAGGTTTTTAAGTGTTTTGTGCCACCTCGTTTCCCCGCTTGCTTGTGCGTATATTGAGAGGGACGACCGATTATTGGTTTGCCAACTCAAGTAGTATTATACCTTAATTTTTGTAGTTTACTTATTGAACCTCGAGACGTTTAGGTTTTCACCTATCGTTTCAAAGTCGACCGAGGGTAATTTATTTCCATAGTAGTTATCCTTATTCCTTGTTTTTTATCGATCATTTTGATTGAGCAATACCAAATAAAAATACCAAAAATAATCTTCTTCTTGTCTAATTTCTTTTCGTCAATCCTCTAAAATTCTCGTTACTTTGGTTTATGCAATTATGATCTTCTCGACTTTTGATTGATTACAATAGGCTTGAAAATATTCCTCGTAGAAATAGAAATCGTCAACAACGAATAGTGGAACCCAAGCTTCCACCTATTGTTGTAGAGATGGTCGATAACCGAACAATGGAGGAATTGCTTTGTGCACCCACCGAAGGGTTTGGGGAAGCAATCATTGTGCCGGCTATTTTGGCGGATCATTTTGAGATTAAGACGGGTCTTTTATCGCGCATTCGCGCCGACCAATTTCGTGGCAATGAGACCGATAACCCGCACTCTCACATTCGGAATTTTCTTCGTATTACCTCGACTCTCAAGTTTATAGATGTGCCGAATGATGCGATTAAGCTCATGCTTTTTCCGTACTCGCTCTAGGGTAACGCTAAGATTTGGTATGAGAAAGAACCACCGGGTTCGATTTTGACATGGGATGATTTAGTGTCTAAGTTCATGAATTACTTCTTTCCACCATCTAAGACCACACACTTTAAGAACGAGATCACTAGATTTGAACAAAAAATGCATGAATCGTTTGGGGTTGCTTGAGAAATTTTAAAGATTTGCTAAGACAATGTCCACACCACGGTTTATTGGAATTGCATCAAATAAATACTTTTTATAATGGGCTTAATATGGTTGAACAAGATTCTTTAAATGCTGCCGCGGGTGGTAATCTTTTAAGAAAAACTCCGAGAGACGCGTGTGGTTTAATTGAGAATAAGTCTAGAGCACAATATTCACGAAACACACTGGTTGTTTCCAATGTGAATTCATTTAATACCGAGATTCCTAGATTGGACTCTAAGATTAATAATGGATTTGCTACATTGTTGAATGAGATTAGGAAGAATCCTCATGGATCGATTAATATGGTTGATAATTTTTGTGTATCATGTGGTGGAGCACATCCTAATTATGCTTGTTCAACCACGGGGTTTGATCAAGCTAGTGCTTTTGCCGCGACGGGAACTAATGGCTCCAATGGTCAAGTTCCTCGTCAAAATCATGTTGCTCCACCGGCTTTTCCACCGGTTCAAAATAGGTACAGCAATGGGAATAATGGGAATAATTTTAACCGTGGTAACCAAGGGAATTTCAATCAAGGAAATGGGTTTAATGTTAATCAAAACAATCAAGGGTTTCAAAGCAATAACCAAAATGATTTGTCGAGCTACATTAAAACGAATGAGGCAAATTTGAAAGCTTTTCAAAACAATATTCAAGGACAAATGGAAACTTTGAAAAATGAGTTTCAAAATATGATTAAAGGGCAAAACAATAAGATTGAGCTTAATCAACAAAGACTTGAACAAAACCAAAACCGTTTTGAGCAAGATTAGAGCAAAGTCAAAATCATATGCAACAAAGTTTAGAACAAGGTGAAAATAATTTGCTTTCTATGTTTGAGGGATTTATGTCCAAACCATCCTCTTCTTCGGGTTTCTTACCTAGCAATATCATTCCAAACCCGAGGGGAGAGCTTAAGGCTATCACCGCTTATGATGATGATAATGTAGAAAGAGTGATTGAGCTTTATGTTCCACCTAAAGAAACTTTTTTTAATGTTACCAAGACTATTTTAAGTATGATTAGTTCCTTGGGTTTCTTTGATTTCTATCCCGAGAAATATAAAGATCCGGGTCAATTTTTGATACCTTGTGTTTTTTATGAGCTTGGGGAATGCAAAGCTCTAGCCGATCTAGGAGCTAGCATTAACGTAATGCCCTTAGAATTTTAGAAGACCCTTGAATATTGATGAGACTGCTTTTATACATAGTCTCATTGTCCAAATAGGGCTTAAAATGCATAAAATATCATTAAACTGCCAAATATATGCTCGTGTTTGTTACTTGTGTATTTTTAGGTACGGATATTGAGGAAATGGCAAAAGATCACAAGAATCAATCAAAAACGAACACGGGAAACGAAGCCGCACAATGAACCGGGCCCAAGTTTAGATTTTAAAAAAATGCCCTTGAAGAATTGAAGATTGTCAAGTTTGATCCCTCAACTTTTGAAGATTAACACTTTATACCCCTCAAATATTCAAAATTATGAATAGGGTCCCTAAAGTTTGAAGACATTACAAGTTCAGTCCTTGAAGAATCCAAGAATTGCATTTGAAGTCCTTGTTAAAAGTATGAAAACAACTTGTGCCAAAAATGACAAGTTGTCCAAAGTTGTCAAAGGGAAAATGGGCGTTGATAGCTATTATTTACAACATGAACAAATGAGGAAAGCTTGGGGGTCAATTCTGCCAGACAGCCAAACTTACCCATCCATTCACATTTTGACACCTCACCATTACCCACCCGAATACCCATTTACCCAATAACCCTACCCAACCCGTAACCAAACCCACCCAACCAGGTTTAATAAATAAACCTGGGTCAAACCCCAGTCAACACCCCACTTGTTTTTCCCACCCAAACACTTAATTTAAAAATCACTCTACCCAAAATAGATTAAACCCACATTAATCCCCCACATAAACCCTAATTTTCCCAGGCATAATCAGATTAAAAACAAAGGGGTTTTTCCCCCAATTGTGCAGATTGATGATTAAACTTTTTGTCACCCCATCCCACACCAAAACCGTGCACAAGACACACCCATGTGTCTTGTGGGACCCTCCCCTGCCCCGTCCCTTTCCCTCAAAACCATAAACCCGACACATCCAACGACTCACACATACTCCTTGGTCCCCAAGCAGATTTGAACACTCGTGATCAAGATTCCAACAGCTGGACATCACAAACAAGCTCACATGTGCCATCTTTGACTGAAATTCAAGAAGAAGACCAAGGGCATTATAGGACTTTCAAGATTAGGGTTTCTGTTTTTCTAGATAGTTCTTCTTAGTAGTATATATAGGAGACGTATGTGTCCCTATAAGCTTGTTCCAGATTTTTTTCAAGCATTTGTAATCCTTTTTAAAATATTATAAAGTTGGTATTTTTTTGGATAAATTATAATTCCTTTTATTGTTTTTTAGAAATTTGGTGCATGCTTGAATAGTCTGAGTTCCATTGATATTTGTTAAACACTTAGTGTTTTTTTTGAGTTTTCAAAATAGGTTTTGAAAAGGTTTGAATTTTTCAGAAATTTAAGAAGATTAAGAAGTGAAAGTGGATTGGTTTTCTTGTTTTTCTGAGGGTAATTCCTTGTTTAAAACGTGGTTAAGTTTCATTGGCTTGTGAAAAGGTTTATAAGTTTTCAAAAATCAGAAAGTATACTTTTGCTTGTGTGTTCATTGATTTTTGCAGGTTTTATTGTTGATTGTTTGACAAAGGTTCTGCATAGGCCCCAGCCTATTGGAGGTGGTTAAGCAACCACTGAGGGACCTGGATGTAGGTCCCTCAAGGTAAAATCCTTGATTCTATTTCAATTTTCATAAATTTGGTGTTATTGTGATTTGCATGAAATTGCATGCTAATTGTTCAAGTGTTGTTTATTTGACTGATATTGCTCTCTTGTTGGATTATATGCATGTTAGAAGCATTAGTAATCAGTTTGGGTGTGTTTTGATACCATTTGGTTTGAAAATTTTCATTATCAGAAATTTAAAGGGGTGTTTGGATTTGCACATTATTTGAGTTTCCTTGGTTGATTTTGTGTTAAAACCTGTTAAACACAATCCCTAAGTAGTTATTAGGTTGTATGCTAGATTGGTTTTTAATTTGGTGAGATTTTAAAGCATTTTGCATGTCAAAAGAATGGAGAATAGCTCATTAATCAGTTAAGTCTCTTGTCTGCTTGTTTTTCTTGAATTTGTGCATCAAAATCTTGAAAGTTGTTAGATTATAGGTCTAAGTAGGCTTTGTGATTGATTGAATGCTAGTTGGTTACTTTGTGTGAAAGATTTGTGCCATTAAAAATCATTTTTGTGCAAGTAAAACCAGCAAATATACTCATCAGTCACCTAAGCTTTTTCAGAAACTTGATTGTGTCTATTGTGCTTGATTCTGTTTGATCTTGTTGTTTCTTGTGTTTGCATTGACTCCCTACACTCCAACTGAGTGTAGGGGTGCCTTCTTGTCCAATCAAAACACCATAAATTAGCAAAACAAGTCCTCTTGTTTAATCTTTTCACAAGTGAAGAAATCACTTGTGTTCATCAGTCACAAGATCCTTGTCTGAGCACGTTTTTGGTGCTTATTTGTTTAAATCTTGATTAATTTGTATTTGATTTGTGTTTTGAGTAAGTATTAGTTACACTATTTGAGTTTTTAAAGTTTAAAAAGAAAAAAAATATAAAAAGGTAAAAAGGACGTGGCCAGGACTCGAACCTGCGCCACTCCTCTCACACACAAACGCCTTAACCAACTGCCCTAGGGACTTTGACTGGTATACTCTTGCATCATTTGAAATATAAGGAGTGTTTGTTTTTAAGCTTATTTAGCAAACAGCTTATTTATAAGCTGTTTTAAGCTTATTTCTTTGAGGTTTTTACTATTTAGCTTTTTTCTTAGGTTTGTATTAGGTTTTAGGACTTTTAGGAATTAAAAGTTTATTTTTCCCGTATTTTATTTATTTATTAGGATTATTTTTAGTTTAATTTTTAGAATGTAATTTAAAAATAGCAAAAAGCATTTTAAAAATCCAAAAAAATAGTTTTTAGGTTTTGAATTACATTTTTTAGGTTTTCAGCTATTTAAGTTTTCAATTTAGCTTATTTTTTATTTTATAGGATTTTAGGGTTTTTAGCTAACTTTAAAATTTAATATAAAATTATTAAATAGGTTTTAGAAAATTTTGATTGCATTTCTGTTTAGTTACATTATTTATGATTTTTGGTAATTTTTTAGAATTATTTAGTGAACTTTGAATTTTTTTGATTATTTTAATATTATTTTATTGTTAAAAATTCAAAGTTGGTTTTTTCTACTTTTTTCATTTTTCCTAGATTGTAGACACATAATTAGGAGTTTTGTCACTTTCCAAATATTTTTTTAGGTCTTTCATTTATTTTTCTAGAATTAATATAAGTTTTAATTGATTTTAATAGTTTTTAAGTGTTTAAAAATAGTTTAATTTGGTTTTAAAATTTTTAAAAATAGTTTTTAGCTTAATTAGGTTATTTTTGAGGTTTACAAACTCTAAAATCTTGTTTAGGGCTTTTTAATAATTAACTGTGATTTTTAGGGCTTTAATTAGCATTAAAAAGTCATTATTTAATTAATTAAAAGGTTTTAGCAAGTTTGGATTTTTTGTAAACTCTATAATATTGTGAATTTTTAGGAATTTTTAGTAATTTTTAGGTTAAAATTTTAATTTTTGTACTATTTACGGTTTTTACGTTATCGCTTTTTCGTCTTAGTTTAATCCGCCATCGTAACCGTCATTTCTTTTCTTCTCTCATTTCTTTCTTTTCTCATGACAATAAAATCAAACATAAATCAATTCATCACACAACACACTAGCCTCCTCGAGAACGAACTCACTTCACTTAGGGTCATACACACACGGTTTTCCTAAATCGTCGTGCACGCTTGCCCTATATTATTGCCTTGTTTTCCTAAACAAGTGTGATTTTACAACTATCATTTTGGCGCAGCTGCCGGGGAGGCGTGTTGTGTTTTGATTGAACATTGTTGTTTTTTTTATATAGCCATAAATAGTATTTGTATTAGTAGCACTCTACTAATACGTATTATCGTTTTTTGGTTTTTGTGTGAATATTATTAATATATTGTATACGTAGAACAATAAATTCACAAGTACTCCAAATACGTGAGAAATCACAACCTTGACTTGGGAGGTCATTACCCAATCATTGTATTCGAATCTCAAACCAAAGAAAAAAGGCAAAAATAGATAAATACTTTCGTGAAGCTTAATCTTGATAATACAAACTATAAGGTGGGTATAAGGCGGTTGTATTTCACGACCTAAAGGAAAAAGGCTCTTAAGTGCTTCGCGCCGCCTCGTTTCCTCCGCTTGCTTGTGCGTATTTGATTTTGAGAGTGAATCGAGGGTTTTGCCGCCCAAAGTATTATTACATATTATACATATTTTCTTGGTTTCTATTGATTAAACCCTCTTGAACGATTTGGTGTTCCACCATCGTTCTAAAGTCATCGAAGGCGTTCACTCCACATGATCGTTTTCATTCCTTGAGGCTTCTTTAATCGAGAGATTTGATTAAGGAGAAGATTTGTAGATTTGTGTCTACCTAATACATTTCACCAATTTCCAAAAAAAAAAGTTAATACCATCAAAAACCACAAAAAAAATTTAAAAATACAAAATACCAAAAAGAATCTTCTTTGCTCGTCTCCACGTTGTACGTGAAGTTTATGCTAACTCGTAATCAAGCAAAACGTGCACGTAGACGAAAGAACAAAACTCCCACTCCAACTCATTCTAGTGAGGAGTCTCCTATTGACGAACCCATTGTACGAGAAGCACCTACCATGGCGAATCGAACTACGATGGAGTTACTTCAAGCACCCACCGAGGGTTATGGAGAAGCTATTGTGATTCCCGCTATCCTTGCGTAGAATTTTGAGGTGAAAACGGGTTTGTTGTCGATGATCCAAAACAACAAATTCCGTGGTGATGAGAAGGACAATCCTCACAACCATATCCGCCAATTTAATCGTCTTACCGCCACGTGCAAATTCAAGGATGTCTCGAATGACTCGATTAAGATGATGCTTTTTCCGTATTCCTTAGCGGGGCCCGCTAAAATTTGGTTAGAGAAAGAGCCACCCAATTCTATATTGACGTGGAAGGATCTCGTTTCAAAATTTGTGAACCAATTTTTTCCGCCCTCTAAGACTACGCATTTGAAAAATGAGATTTCTAAATTTTTACAAGAATCAAATGAAAGTTTTTCAACGGCTTGGAATAGGTTTAAGGAGATGTTACATGAATGTCCTCATCACGGTTTTTCCGATTTGCACCAAATCGACACGTTTTACAATGGACTTAACGATCATGAAAGAGATTATCTAAATGCCGCCGCGGGTGGTAATTTTTTGTGTAAAACGGTTGAAGAAGCTTTGGTCATAATTGAGAATAGGTCTAAGGTTTATAGCCCTTGTAACACACCGAGTGTTGCCAAATTGGGCTCGTCATCATCGTCTCGTAGCATTAATGCTTTACATGATGAAGCAAATGAAGAAAACCGATTTTTTGATAGATTTGCTAGCCTTATGTCCTATTGGAAAGCTCAAGAAGCTTCAAATTCCGCTTCGGTTAAAGCGGTTTCTAAGAGTTGTTTGTCGTGTGGTGGAGCTCATGATCTTTCCGAGTGCATTACCGCGGATGGTAACACTTCGAGTGCTTATGTAGCCACGGGAACTTATAACCAAATCGGTCAAGGTTCCCGCCAAAATCAAGCTCCACCAAATCAAAATGCTAATAATTATCGCAACAAAAACCAAGGTGGAAATTACCAAGGAAATCAAAGGAATTATAACAAGGGTAATTATCAAAGTGGAAATGGGCAAATTTCAAACCAAAACCAAAACCGTGATTTTCAAACTACTTCACAAGGTTTTCAAAACGATCACACCAAAAATCTTCAAGGAGAGTTTTTGAATTATGCTAAGGCTAATGATGCTAAGTTTGATAATATGCAACGTGAAATGGTTAGCTTAAGATACGAGTTGAAAAATGAGATTAAAAACGAACTTGCTAATGAACTTAAAACTCATGCTAATAAAATGGAAGGAAATGTTCAAAGACTCTAACAAAATCAACAAAAAATGGAGCAAGGTCAACATGAGATTAAGCAAGAATTGTTAAAAGCGGATGCTAGGCAATCAAAGTTTGAAGACCGAATGGCTATAATGTTTGAAGCTATCATGTGTAAGCCCTCTTCTTCGGGTGGTCTTCCTAGTGATACCATCGTGAACCCGAACGGAGAATTGAAGGTTATTACTACTCGTAGTGGTAAGACTTTCAAAGAACCAACTTCTCGTCCAAGTACTTCTATGGAGAAGGAAAAAGAGAAAGAACCCGAGGTGTTGGTAGAAAAGGAGCAAATTCCAAGCCCACGAAGTACCGCTCAAACCACACCTACGGTTGAACCCACACCAATCATGGAACCCGAGATTCCAAGGCTGATGCCTTTGCCTACTATGCCCCAACCCACACCACCTTTACCCTACCCTTCAAGACGAGACAAGGAAAAGGCACAAGAACGAAATAATTATCAATTGAACTCTTTATGAAAATGTTTCGTGACTTGCATTTTAATATAAGTTTTGCCGACACCTTAGTCATGATGCTTCGATTTGCCGCGAACTTCAAAAGTATGTTGAATAACAAAGAGAAATTGCAAAAATCGTCTAGTTGTTCATCGGTTTTCTAAGCCGCATACCTCAAAAATTCGGTGATCCTGGAAAGTTTTTAATCCCATTTGCTATACAAGACATGGAAGAATGCTACGCCTTGGCCGATCTTGGTGCTAGTATTAATTTGATGCCTCTTGAGATTTTTAAATCGCTCAATCTTCCCAATCTCACTCCTTCAAGAATGTCAATCGAAATGGCCGATCATTCTACGATTCTAGCTTGTGGAGTTGCCGAGGACGTCTTTGTGAAAGTTGGAAAGTTCTACTATCCCGTAGACTTTATTGTTGTTGACATTCCCATCGATCCTAAAGTTCCGTTAATTTTAGGTCGATCTTTTTTGGATACCTCGAGAGCACTTATTGATGTGCATGCAAGAAAAATCACTCTTCGTTTCAATGAGGAAGAACTCGTCATTAATGCAACCCAAAACTCCACTCTTTCTCATGTGTATTCTATCACATCTTTGTACAATGTCAATCCCATCAAAAACATTTGTCAAAAGATTTCCAATGGAGTTTTAGGAGTTGTTGAGAAAAATGAAGTTCCGTCCCCTCCGCCGGTAGAGGTTAAGAGTGTTAAGCCTACGGTTCCAATTGTGAATGATTCTTCGGATGATGAATACGTTGATCCCGATGGGGAGGTTTTCTTTGTTGACAAAAGATTTGAAAACTTACCACCACCTAAACCAAAAAGATTTCAAAATGTGAGAATTTTTAGTGTGACTAACATTGCTTTAGATACACCAAATATTTTTGACATAATTAAATCGGATTTTCACAAGGAGAGTTTAAAAGATGAAAAAGGAAAAGATTTTAACTTGGATTTATTTTTCTACAACTCTAACTCCTTCATCACCGCGTGTATTGAGTACTACAAGCTCGTCTTCTCCTTTTGACGATGCTTTGTGTGGACTTAGTGAGGGGGAAGCCCCTTATGTTCCCTCCCCTTTCTCCACCGAGGACGAGATATTTGATCCTGGAATTGCTTATAAAGGGAAATCTCGGTCTTCCACCGATGCAATAAATGGAAAATCTTTTCATTTGATTGGTGCGAGTCTACCTCGAGTAGCTCAATGTTTTGACTTACCCATTGTCCCACCCTTCTATTTCTTCCCTCCTATTTTCTTGAAACTCTTTGAGTTTTTGTTGACTCATGATGAAGTGGCGTTGATTTGTTTTTCCAATGAAAACGAGAACGCCATCTTCGATCCCGGTATTTTGCACCATCAAAGGACTTAGTCCTTAATACCGGTTGTTTTTGGGCCTTGTTTATCATGTAAGCCCCACCAAAAATTGACCACACCATGATTATCCCTAAATGATCACATTTATGGGGATTCGAGTCGAGCTTTTGACTCGGTTATCAAAAACAAGGTGCCTCGTGGGGGAAACCCATGCTTATCCATGTACATATTATTGCTTTCTAATTAGTGTAATGTGAGGGGATTTGTGCCCTTCCAACCTTTGTTCCGTGGTTGTTTGTGCATTGTGGTTTTTAGATGATCATGATCTTCACGATTGGAGCCTCTCGTGTTCGTTTTATGGGAGCACTCGATCGTTTGCTGTGAAGAATTTCTCAATATCCAAATGATATATCCTTTGATGTTCTAACCTTAGGTTTTTAGCACACTTCATAAACGGCTATTAATTTATTGGTTACACCCTTTCCATGCTAGATTAGGCATTCGACTACGTCTCTAGTATGGGGGTGTTTGCACCCCTAGACTCGAAACATTGAGGACAATGTTTAACTTTAGTATGGGGGGGGGTGAATAGATACTTGCCTTGCCAAACCTTCACGCTTTCTAAAGTTTATCGTTTTGTTTATCGTTTTGTTGCAAAATAAGGCTAAAAATGGCCAAATTTTAAAAAATTTCTCATGTTTTATAAGTGTTTGAAGACACGAATGTAGGTTTTCCAATGGCGAGAATAAGAGTAATTTTTGACTCGACCGTGCGTGTTAAGCACTTAGCTTGGATTCCTTAACTACACATTAGGCTAAGTCTCTTAAATGAGGACGAGAAATGATAGAGTTAATTATAAGTTACTATGCTAAATGTAGAGTACTCGTATTCTTTCAAAAACTCATGTGTTCTCGTTGTTTGCTTATTCTCCCTTCGCTTGTAAATATTTTTTGCTTAATAAATATTGACTTAGCGGTTTAGTTAAGATTGTTGGGTTTCTAGTCTTTTCTAGTAGCTTCCGTGTGGGAAGACATTAAGGTATCGTCAGCGTCACGGTTTTGAAGTATTGGCACCCGAATAATCGAAAGCTTCACCCAATAATAAGATTTCAAGTGCTCACCTAAATCTAGCAAACAATTTGAAGCCCCACAAGGCCTAAAATCTATACAAAATTGAAAGTGAATCAAGCCTTAATCTTCGAAGCTTTAAAGATCCAAAATTCGCTTTAGCGTGAGGATATACGTCTTTGGCTAATAAAACCACCGATGAGGCGGATAATAAAAGGCAAGGCAAGACCGAAGTCATAATAAAAGCTTCATGGCGAAGTTGAATAAAAGATGGTGGTAAACCAAAGATAATAAGGCCCTTCCGTTAGGGGGCGTATAAAAGTCTTGGTAATAAGTCTCATGTTCAAAACCGTTATAAAACCGTGTTTATCGATCCTTCTTGTTAACTTAATTTTTTAACATCGTTGTCTATTAGGAGGGGTTATTGATTTGATGGTCTTAGTTACACCGTTAGGACTCTATTTTTAGACCTAAATCTCTATTATCGCATAAGTCAAATGATGTATCCTCGTGATCATGAAGACAAAATAAAATATAAGAGATACAACTTAGGAATAATGGGAGGATAAGTACGTGATTAGGGCATATGATTAGTGTTAGCATTACTAACTTATAATGACAATGATCTCGTTGCACGCTTGGCATGGAATTGGAGTAAAAATCAAGGACGACGAAATTATTTCTAACGAAGCATTCACGTGTTCTTATTCTATGAACCTAAACGTCCCATTTTGCGATGAAAATCATACATTATGTCTAAAACACAAGTAGTAGTAATAGTAGTAGTATAACTAGTTCAATAAAGTGAATAAAATTGAATTTTGGAGGTGCTACGATACTTTATTCTAGCATTGTGTGAGGGCACGGCAATGGTTTAGTATGGGGGAGTGATGAGACTGCTTTTATACATAGTCTCATCGTCCAAATAGGGCTTAAAATGCATAAAATATCATTAAACTGCCAAATATATGCTCGTGTTTGTTACTTGTGTATTTTTATGTACGGATATTGAGGAAATGGCAAAAGATCACAAGAATCAATCAAAAACGAACACGGGAAACGAAGCCGCATAATGAACCGGGCCCAAGTTTGGATTTTACAAAAATGCCCTTGAAGAATTGAAGATTGTCAAGTTTGGTCCATCAACTTTTGAAGATTAACACTTTATACCCCTCAAATATTCAAAATTATGAATAGGGTCCCTAAAGTTTGAAGACATTACAAGTTCAGTCCTTGAAGAATCCAAGAATTGCATTTGAAGTCCTTGTTAAAAGTATGAAAACAACTTGTGCCAAAAATGACAAGCTGTCCAAAGTTGTCAAAGGGAAAATGGGCGTTGATAGCTATTATTTACAACATGAACAAATGAGGAAAGCTTGGGGGTCAATTCTGCCAGACAGCCAAACTTACCCATCCATTCACATTTTGACACCTCACCATTACCCACCCGAATACCCATTTACCCAATAACCCTACCCAACCCGTAACCAAACCCACCCAACCAGGTTTATTAAATAAACCTGGGTCAAACCCCAGTCAACACCCCACTTGTTTTTCCCACCCAAACACTTAATTTAAAAATCACTTTACCCAAAATAGATTAAACCCACATTAATCCCCCACATAAACCCTAATTTTCCCAGGCATAATCAGATTAAAAACAAAGGGGTTTTTCCCCCAATTGTGTAGATTGATGATTAAACTTTTTGTCACCCCATCCTACACCAAAACCATGCACAAGACACACCCATGTGTCTTGTGGGACCCTCCCCTGCCCCGTCCCTTTACCTCAAAACCATAAACCCGACACATCCAACGACTCACACATACTCCTTGGTCCCCAAGCAGATTTGAACGCTCCTGATCAAGATTCCAACAGCTGGACATCACAAACAAGCTCACATGTGCCATCTTTGACTGAAATTCAAGAAGAAGACCAAGGGCATTATAGGACTTTCAAGATTAGGGTTTCTGTTTTTCTAGATAGTTCTTCTTAGTAGTATATATAGGAGACGTATGTGTCCCTATAAGCTTGATCCAGATTTTTTTCAAGCATTTGTAATCCTTTTTAAAATATTATAAAGTTGGTATTTTTTTTGGATAAATTGTAATTCCTTTTATTGCTTTTTAGAAATTTGGTGCATGCTTGAATAGTCTGAGTTCCATTGATATTTGTTAAACACTTAGTGTTTTTTTTTAGTTTTCAAAATAGGTTTTGATAAGGTTTGAATTTTTCAGAAATTTAAGAAGATTAAGAAGTGAAAGTGGATTGGTTTTCTTGTTTTTCTGAGGGTAATTCCTTGTTTAAAACGTGGTTAAGTTTCATTGGCTTGTGAAAAGGTTTATAAGTTTTCAAAAATCAGAAAGTATACTTTTGCTTGTGTGTTCATTGATTTTTGCAGGTTTTATTGTTGATTGTTTGACAAAGGTTCTGCATAGGCCCCAGCCTATTGGAGGTGGTTAAGAAACCACTGAGGCACCTGGATGTAGGTCCCTCAAGGTAAAATCCTTGATTCTATTTCAATTTTCATAAATTTGGTGTTATTGTGATTTGCATGAAATTGCATGCTAGTTGTTCAAGTGTTGATTATTTGACTGATATTGCTCTCTTGTTGGATTATATGCATGTTAGAAGGATTAGTAATCAGTTTGGGTGTGTTTTGATACCATTTGGTTTGAAAAATTTCATTATCAGAAATTTAAAGGGGTGTTTGGATTTGCACATTATTTGAGTTTCCTTGGTTGATTTTGTTTTAAAACCTGTTAAACACACTCCCTAAGTAGTTATTAGGTTGTATGCTAGATTGGTTTTTAATTTGGTGAGATTTTAAAGAATTTTGCATGTCAAAAGAATGGAGAATAGCTTATTAATCAGTTAAGTCTCTTGTCTGCTTGTTTTTCTTGAATTTTTGCATCAAAATCTTGAAAGTTGTTAGATTATAGGTCTAAGTAGGCTTTGTGATTGATTGAATGCTAGTTGGTTACTTTTTGTGAAAGATTTGTGCCATTAAAAATCATTTTTGTGCAAGTAAAACCAGCAAATATACTCATCAGTCACCTAAGCTTTTTCAGAAACTTGATTGTGTCTATTGTGCTTGATTCTGTTTGATCTTGTTGTTTCTTGTGTTTGCATTGACTCCCTACACTCCAACTGAGTGTAGGGGTGCCTTCTTGTCCAATCAAAACACCACAAATCAGCAAAACAAGTCCTCTTGTTTAATCTTTTCAAAAGTGAAGAAATCACTTGTGTTCATCAGTCACAAGATCCTTGTCTGAGCACGTTTTTGGTGCTTATTTGTTTAAATCTTGATTAATTTGGATTTGATTTGTGTTTTGAGTAAGTATTAGTTACACTGTTTGAGTTTTTAAAGTTTAAAAAAAAACAAAATATAAAAAGGTAAAAAGGACGTGGCCAGGACTCGAACCTGCGCCACTCCTCTCACACACAAACGCCTTAACCAACTGCCCTAGGGACTTTGACTGGTATACTCTTGCATCATTTGAAATATAAGGAGTGTTTGTTTTTAAGCTTATTTAGCAAACAGCTTATTTATAAGCTGTTTTAAGCTTATTTCTTTGAGGTTATTACAGTTTAGCATTTTCTTAGGTTTGTATTAGGTTTTAGGACTTTTTGGAATTAAAAGTTTATTTTTCCCGTATTTTATTTATTTATTAGGATTATTTTTAGTTTAATTTTTAGAAAGTAATTTAAAAATAGCAAAAATCATTTTAAAAATCCAAAAAAATAGTTTTTAGGTTTTGAATTACATTTTTGAGGTTTTCAGCTATTTAAGTTTTCAATTTAGCTTATTTTTTATTTTATTGGATTTTAAGGTTTTTAGCTAACTTTAAAATTTAATATAAAATTATTAAATAGGTTTCAGAAAATTTTGATTGCATTTCTGTTCTAGTTACATTATTTATGATTTTTGGTAATTTTTTAGAATTATTTAGTGAACTTTGAATTTTTTTGATTATTTTAATATTATTTTATTGTTAAAAATTCAAAGTTGGTTTATCCAACTTTTTTCATTTTTCCTAGATTGTAGACACATAATTAGGAGTTTTGTCACTTTCCAAATATTTTTTTAGGTCTTTCATTTATTTTCTAGAATTAATTTAATTTTTAATTGATTTTAATAGTTTTTAAGTGTTTAAAAATAGTTTAATTTGGTTTTAAAATTTTTAAAAATAGTTTTTAGCTTAATTAGGTTATTTTTGAGGTTTACAAACTCTAAAATCTTGTTTAGGGCTTTTTAATAATTAACTGTGATTTTTAGGGGTTTAATTAGCATTAAAAAGTCATTATTTAATTAATTAAAAGGTTTTAGCAAGTTTGGATTTTTTTGTAAACTCTTAGAATAATATTGTGGATTTTTAGTAATTTTTAGGAATTTTTAGGTTAAAATTTCAATTTTTGTACTATTTACGGTTTTTACGTTATCGCTTTTTCGTCTTAGTTTAATCCGCCTTCGTAACCGTCATTTCTTTTCTTCTTTCATTTATTTCTTTTCTCATAACAATAAAATCAAACATAAATCAATTCATCACACAACACACTAGCCTCCTCGAGAACGAACTCACTTCACTTAGGGTCATACACACACGGTTTTCCTAAATCGTCGTGCACGCTTGCCCTATATTATTGCCTTGTTTTCATAAACAAGTGTGATTTTACAACTATCAAATATGAACCACTCAATCCCACTCGAATGATCATTGAGCTTGCTAATGGTACCACCACCCATTCGGTTGGTATAGGGGAAAATATCGTTGTTAAAGTGGGAGAGTTCATTTACCTTGCCGATTTTACAATCGTTGATTATGAGACCAATCCTCGTGTGAATATAATTCTAGGACAACCATTTTTGTACACGGCTCAAGTTATAGTTGATATGAGGAAAGAGGAGATTAAATTGTGTTATGGGGATAAACATATGATTTTCAAACTGGAAAAATTCCAAGATTTGTTTCTAAGAAAGTGGAAAGTGTGAAACTTGTTAAACCTATTGAAAATAACACAAACAAGGAATATCTCTTGTACAAAGGTGATTTGCCAACTATGGAACCCTCATTTTGTGAAGAAAAAAAGTTAAATTCAAAGAAAGATGCTTGTTTTGTTGAATCATGTTGTAATCTTCTCTCGTCTCCACTCACCCCATTTGAGGGAGGGGACTTCGTTCTTGAAGAGCTTAAGAATAATGGTTATTCAAAGATTGAAAAGGAAATTGATGATTACCTTAGTACACTATATGATGCTAGTGAGTTTAATAGTGAGAATTTTGATCCCGAGAGAGATATTGCTTTAATTGAACAATGTTTGAAAATGGACTCATATTAACTCTCTTCGAAGGACCAAATTGATGATCCTAAGGCACAATCTTCATTTGAAGGGCCTTTGATTCCTAACTTCACACCGAGTGATGTTAGTGACTATTCATTCGATAAGTTCGTCGATGAACTTGTTGATCCACTTCCACGGGGAAGTGAAGACATTACCGATTTCGAGATTGAGCGTGTTCCTCATGTTTTACCTACCATTCTCGAGGAATTCTCCGATGAATTTCCTTTTAATGAGAATGATGATCTTGTATCCGAGTGTGACACACTTGATACTTTATCGGATATTTCTTGTGATGACAAGATTGATGACACTTTAGTGACTTACTCAAATCCTCTCTTTGAAGCTTCAATGAACAATAATCGATTGTTTAAAGAGGATTTTGAGAGCATCATACCTCCTTCATCTCACAACCTTTGTGATGATGAGCTCTTCATTAAGGAGTTTGATAATTTACTTTCCATAGACATTCCTTCGGAATTTGAGGAAGAGTCTAATGACGGTGATGAAAATCCTTGGTTTCATCACCCGATTAATGATGATGATAATGTTGACCCAGAGGGAGAAATTACCTTCACTCCCATTATCCTTCCCACTCGTTTTGATCTTAATGTGCGGGTTTTTCATGCGACTCATTTTGAGTACCATGACCCCTTTGTTCACATTCATAAGAGTGATAAGGTCAACAAAGTCATGCGAGTTGATACCACAATTGTTGAGTCTTTTATCCCACCATTACCATGTGCTTTATATGATTTTGGATTAGCATGGGGGGATGAAACCGTGTTTTCTATTCCTTTATCTCCCGAGGACGAGGTATTCGACCCCGGAATCATTGATTTAGGGATATTTCGGCCATTCACTGATGTAATAATTGAAAGACTTTTCAATCATCTTGGTGCGAGTTTATCTTGGGGAGCATGCTATATTCATTCCATAATTTGTGACTATTATCTCTTTTTAGAGATTTGTGTTGGAGTGTCATCCTTTCGTTTGTCATCCGACAACGAGGATGAGATCTTTGACCCTAGCATCGTGCTTTATGTTGGATTTTATTCCATTATGTTGGTTTTGACCTTTTTCCCTAAGGACCAATGAATGCGGGGATCGAGTCGAGCTCATGACTCGGTTAACAAAAATGAGGTGCCTTGTGGGGGAGTCCCATACATTCTATCTTCTTTCTATTTTCTAACACTAATAAGGCTTGATCTTTCAAGCTCGTGCTCGTGTTTTGTTGTGTTATGAATCTTAGGTATGACCCTAATCATTGAAGACTCTCGTGTTCGGTTTTTGCCGGTCCACTTGATCTTCCAATCTTTGATTGCCAAAAGGGGCACACTCTCTATCCTTTGATTTTTATCGACTAACGTTTCATCTTGAGGCATAATTAATAAACGGCTTATAGACTTGCGTGCTCTTTCCATGTTAGGATTTTGCATTAGACTCTTCGTGTTTTAGCAAGGGGGTGTTACTCTTGAGCTAAGAAACATTGAGGACGATGTTTGGTTTTAGCATGGGGGAGTCAATCGATATAATCGCTTGCAATTGCTTTTGTCGTGTCAAAACGTATCGTTTTTTTCTTGTTTTTCATAACAATTTTAAATTTTTAGTGTTATTTTAAAGTTTGAATAAAGAAAATAAGTGTTTTTGACACGAATGTAGGCTTTCCGTTGGTGAAAATAAAAATAGTTTTTGACTCGACTCGGTTTCTACCTTAGCTTTTCCTTAACGTGTTTAAATTAAGTTTTGCTAGGCTTTTACATAGGGGACTTTAAAACATGAAAGTCTTAACTCATACGGGTTAAGAACAAGAACTTTTCGCAAGTTCCCATGATTGATCCTAGAAAGTCGTTTATCAAGGGAAATTTAAAACGCAAATTCTAAAACTTGAAAAAGTATAAGAAGATGCAAGATCCTATAGATGACTTTAAAACCCAAAACTTTGATTTAATAGGCTAAGTATCCATTGATTTCAAATTTTTGAAATTTTACAATATGGAGAACAAGAGATGATAGAGTTTAATCATAAGTTTCTAAGGTTATTTCTTCTTTGTGTAAGTATTTTTGTGTTTGATTTAATCTCCTCGTATTTATTTTTCACGCTTGAATAATAAATTGCTTAATAAATGAAGTTTTTAGCGGTTTAGGCTTGATATCTTAACTCGTAACTCCTTCTTTTTCTTCCCTTGTAATTAAAGTTAGAACACACTAAGGGTGTCAGTGTCATGGACTTTTGATCATGGGATTGCGGAAATTTGGCTTACTATAAATATCATAATAATAAGAAGAATAAATAAAAACATGTTCTCTATGAGCCTTCGGGTGGGAGTCATGTAGCACTCTCCTTGTCATTAGAGCCTTAGGGTGTATGGCATGGGGACGTGTTGAATAAATATTGCTTCATCATCATGAGCCATAAGGTGGGATGGTGAATGTCAATTCTCTTATTTTTGTCCAAGGAGCCTTCGGGTGTGGATTTTAAATAAGGAGCACAATTATATCTTAAAGAGCCACAAGGTGTTATGATGTGATTGTTGATAACTCCATTAATAAGGTCATAATTGACTTTGGAGGTTTTATTGTTGCTTTTATGTAGTCCTATTAGCCAAATTTCGGGTCCAGGGATTTATCCCTCAAATCGTGTTAAGTTATCCTTGATGTGGGCTTTCTTTAGTGACAACGGTTTTTGAAGTCGAGGTTAGGTTTTGAGTGTTGAGTTTACACCATTTTTGCCTTCATTTTTGGACTAATAAATATCAAATAAAGTCAAATGAGCCTTTGGGTGAATGACAAATAAAATCTAGAGATACAATTAGGAATAATAGGAGATTGAGTTTAACACAAATTACTTGTATGAGTTGTTTTAATTTTAGGGCTTATGATTGGCAATGATCTTGTTTTTACACTTAGCATGGAAAAGTGAAAAGTCGAGAACGATGAATCTATTTGAGTTTTATGATCCTAAAAGTTATTTCTCAATAATGAAAGCAATACATTATGTCTTTGCAAATAAAGTGTCAAAAAAGTTGAATAAAAGTGTAGCTAGAGTTTTATTTTATCATTGCGTGAGGACACGGCAATTGCTTAGCAAGGGGGAGTTTGATATGAGTGATTTTACTCATATCATTTATATCTAATAACGATCAATAAATGCATAAAATGAATAAAAATAGCATTGTATATTTGTTTTTGTCGTTTCATGTGTGTAGGTACCGATGATCACGAAAACCGATGAAAACGACACGAGTTTGAAGAAAAGATCGTCAAAGCCAAATACAAGCTCGATTTTAGCGGATTTAATCTTTATGGATAATAATTGGGCTTGTAGGTCCCACATTTGGGTATTGGCCCCAAAAGCCCAACAAGGAAGTTCACGTATTCATCTTTTGGATCATAAGCGCAATAAAGGCCCAAAAACAGTTAACTTGAAACGGATGGGGTGTTTATAAATTGGGCCAAAAGTCCATCTAATATTGACTAAAGACGTGTGAATTTATATGGGCTTCAAGCCTATTTCCTTGCCAAAGTTGAAACGAAAGTTACATATTTACTTAGGTCAAACATTTCAGTCAAAGAGAAATTTGTTTACTTCACACAAACCGTAACTCACACACACCACACTTGTCATTTTGATATCCCTAATGTTTATCCCCCTTTTCTCCCCCAACCAAAGTTACCTGTAAATCTACTATTCACCTTAACCCTAATCACAAAAAGTATCAAAAAAATTGGGGCTTTTGTGAGATACGTGTGATTCACACGTATGGGAAATAAAACCCCAACTTTTTCAGGGCTAGAAGATGGAGATACTACTCAGACGTGGCAGCCTATCATTGGCTGTGACAGCACCAAACCACCAATCCACCAATGAGAAGAAGCCACATAGGCAGAGAACTAGCACAACAAACACATCCTTGTGCCACGGTGGCAATCCGTGTGTACAAGGATGTATCTTATTCGTTGATCAAGAAAGGGAATGAAGAAGAGAAAAATCAAGGGTCAAGATTTTGCTTCATCATCAACAAACCACCCCTTGTTCAGCAATAAATACCCCCGAAATCATTCAGTAATATCACCCTATTTTTACTTCCTAGTGATAATGTCAAAATAGAGATAGGATTAATGTATTTTAATTTTTATAAGTTTTGTAATATTTTCATAGATTAATAAAAAGTTTATTTGAGATTCATCTTGTTATTGTTCTTATTTTACTGTTTAAGTTTTATAAAATTATCTATCTGACTTTTGGATATTATAATATTAAATTATTTGATTAAAGCTGAAATTAATAGCTTGGATTAAATACTAAAAGTAATATTTGGGATAAAACTTTTTTTCCCACTGGAAAAGGTTTCATTAAATCTGTTTGGATCAAAGATCTTATTTGGTTCAAGTTATATTGAACTGTCTGTTTGATAAGTTTGGTTCCAGAAGGGTTTCTGGTTCGTTTGGAGAGTTGTATTTGGTTCGATGGTGATGTTTGGTTGAAAGGTGGTGTCAATTCGGTTAAATTAGACGGCTCAGCCGCTTCTACTTCCCAAAGGGTTCTTCACAAGGTTCATGTCTACTTTTAATTTTAATGTTTTTAGTTTAAACTAGTTTAATGATAATGTTCTGTAGTTACAAATTTGTGGTATTATGATGTTAATGTTTAGTTTGTCTGATATGATTTGATTATCTGTTTAAAGTTTAAGTTGAATTACTGTATGGATTTGAGTTTCAGAGTTTATTAAACTGTTAAACAATAGAAAGTTTTAATCTATTTCTTATGAAGGGTTTTAATGATAAATCTGTTTAGATAGGAATTATAAGCTAAGATTTGAGTAAAATCTTTATTAAGGTATTAAGATTTAATCTGATTTTACAAATTATGAGGTTACGTTGGAATGATATGCTGAATGATTTCAATTTGTGTCTATTGCATTTTGTAGAAATCTAAATCTGCTTAAGAAGTGTTTTATACTGAGTTGTAATTGACTGAGATAACTTTCGCATTTGGTGACATTTTGTAGTATTATAGATATGTATGCTCAGCTTATCAATGTGACTTGATTTTATCAGTCCTTATAAGTTTAATCTTGCTGAACTAATATTTTCTTATTGATATTTAATTTGGTGAGTTTATATCAGTTTCGTTTAGCTAATATTAATTTAGTATTCTGTTAGAAGTTTAGCTTGCTGATTTTTTTATTATGTTGATGTATGCTGGATTGTGTGGATTTGAAGTCGGTTTAAGCTTGAATTAGTCCTTGTTTAGCTGATATAGGAATTTAGTGTGTTGCTGGATTGATTGTTTGCTGAATTTTATTAAAGGCTAGTAGACCCAATTGGTTTGCTAGATCTTAACTGATCATATCAGTCTTCAAAAGTCACTCCTGTGACTGTGAACCCAGTTTACTCTGTCCAAAAATAAATCATCCAAAAAAAATGCATCTAGTGGGACTCGAACCCATGACCTACTGGTCATGTGCCAATAGATTTAACCATCTCATCTATGCCTTCTTTTGTGTCTTTATTCAGCTTTTAATATTAATATAGTATAACTAGTTGACTGTCAGTTTTTATTTGTTTAGATAACAAGTTTTCATTAAGTTAAACTTTTGTTAATTGTTCGTTTATAAAATTTAATGTTATAAAGTTTTAAATAGAAATATATTTTATAATTTTTAAGAAATATAAGAATTAGAATTTTGAAAATAGTTTTTAGATAAATTCGTTTTTTATTAATAAATTAGATTTTAATTAAAGTAGTTTTAAAATAAATTAGTTTTAAATAGATTTTTTTTAAATAGTTTAATTTCTAATAAGTTTAAAAGTTTTAATTTTAAATAATTGTTTTTAGATTAAATGGGGACGATTCATGCATTTTAGGATTTTAATTTGTAGGATTAATTTTAGTTTAAAAACCGAAACCTTTCAAATCAATTGTCCATTTCAAAACAAAACGTCTCAAATTCACTCGATCTTCGTGTACAACGAACTTGGTTCATCATCGTGTTTAATTGAATCCGTCTTTGGTGAATTTAGTCTATTACTTTTTCCTAAAGGTAATTTTCTAAGTTTATCCTATAACGTATCTAATTAATATACATTCCACGACACATCATTAGGCATAACTTTTGGCGTAAGTATTATTTGGATATTCGTGTTATACAGCTATTGCCAACTCCCAGGTGAGTTTACAGCCCCATATAACTATTGATAAACTTTACCTCTATAGGGGAGAAAACATGTAATTATTTTAAAATGGACATAACTGAATTGTATAAACTTGACTATGATTGACTATTATAGAAACTGTTAAATTGTTGTAAATCGCCCGAATGTTATAAATAGATCTATTAGGGATTGACCATCCCCATCTGTGTGAGTCATGCTCACTGTGTCTTGGCCGGGACAACAGATGTATACCATGTTGGAAATGGGTTTGGGTGTCTTTTTGTAAGACACTACGTCCTCATCTGTTGAGGACTATGGAAGGTTAAGCTTCAGTTTCGATAATAGCAAATGTAATCTAAATTTTAGTAAGAATTCTTTGTGCATTGTTACTTCTATGATTAATGTATGTGTAAACTAATTAATGTTAAAACCTGTAAATTCACCAACTTTATGTTGACCCTCTAAGCATGTTTATCTCAGGGAAATGAAGTTAGAACGAGATATGTGCATGGACTCAAGCATCTATGTGATCTGCATTGTAGGAATCGTCAAGGGTTCCATTTGGGGAATGAACAATCTACTTATGACATGTTAAAGACAATTTTTATTTATTTGTTTCATAAACATGTAATCTGATTTGAATAACTCTTTATCTTATGCTCTATGGACTATATGCTATCGATCCACCCTTGTGACATCTCCGTTGATAATTCCACATATTTTGACCCTACCCGGGGTGTTACACCGAGCTTGACCCAAACTAGGCTTAATTTGGGGTCTTGTGGACTCCGGCTCTTACACCAAGTGAAACTTGCTTTGAGGACTCTGCGCACTAAACAGACACCGTTCGGCTTACCGTGGGTTTGTGACCCACGATTAGACTCCGGAGTAAGAGTAAGTAATCGATTTGAGTATGTAGTGTTTAGGGTATTGTGTGTATCATACCTTTGTGGAACCTATAGGGTTCCTTTTATACCCGAGAGAGTCCTGGCTGGGCTCTCCTACTCTTGCGGCCAAAGGAAGAGATAATGACCTAAAATAGTTTGATCCTTATCACATAACCAAGGTAAGTGTATATCCCTTCCCTTTAGGCGAATATATCTATATGATAGATTATATTCTTGTCTGATCCGGTCACGCTGCAATAAGGACCTGGCTAAGTAATTAACCTTATGTGCGACAGCGGCTTACTGGGCCTCCTGGGCTTGCGCGCGCGTCGCATAAGCATTCAATCCATTCCTGATGGATGCGGGTAGTACCCGCGGGTCGGACTATCCAGCCCAACCAGGGACTATACGTCATAATGTCCCCCCAGTCTAGTGGTCGTAGGTTCCAACCGCGACGACTAGACTATAAACCATTCATGCCCCTATGCAAACATCATTAAAAGAAACACCACGCACAACCCACATGAAATGAGTTTGAATAAGTGTCCACGTCAGACTCCACTATCACAACCCTGCATCGAGAACTGGGAAAGACACTAACCGCGTCAGAGGAGCCAGCTAGCAAACAACGTAGGATGAACAAAGCATTTTAGACATGTGCCGCAAGATCCCATGCGTCTGTAGTGTATATAAATATAGTCTGTCAGACATTCAACCTTCTTCTCTGCCTATCCATAAAACCCTCCCACCATTGTTGAAATTAGCAGGAAACAAAAACTTTGAACAAAAAACAATACCAGCTCCTCCCCCATCTTAAAATATCTGCAATGAAAAATTGGTAGCACAACTGTTTGATGTAACGTCCCGCTAATCAGAACAAGAACTCTCCTGTTTCGTCACGAAATACCATATATCTACGGATCTCCATCCAGCTGTAACAGATCCACAAGAACATATTGTAAGTTTTCGTGATGGAAAAATTGGTATATACACTAGGTTCATCGAGTTTTCCAACAATCGCATACCCCTAAGTCACTTTCTGATGGATATACTAAGCTACTATAGCATACACCTTTCACAACTGCATTGAATAGGTGCTGCCAAAATCTCAAATTTTGAAATAAACTGGCTACTTAAGAACGTTGACCCAACAAAAAACCTTTTCCGCGCCTTCTACCAACCCTCGTGGATAAACAGATGGATATATTTTTCAAAACGCCATGGTCAATTACAATGTTACTCGGTAAAGATAGATTCGCTGAAGAAGTGGAACAATAAATTCTTCTGGATAGATAAGGTTGTATTTCCATTCGATTACGATTTCATCACCCCCGAGACAATGATGAAAGATGACCGCCCCATTGCTGGCTCGTACAATGAAGCAGACGCACAGGTAATTACCACTGACCGGATACCATTGAAGGAATACCCAGAGGCCCTTCTATACGCCCTAGGACTGAGCCACACATCGACCCTTCCTGCAAACCACCTTCCCCAATACTTTGATGAATTCGACCATGGTAAGGACCTTGTAGTCCAAAAAATCAAAACTTCAAACGACTTATGCGCATACACTCATATATTCCTCACACTTTTGCAGAACTAAAGTATACGCAGCTTGTGAAGCGCAAGAATCCGTGTGCGGTGACTATGCGCGCTCGGCCTTTCACACCATTCGAGATATCAAATGGATGGCACGTTGGCCAACGCACTGTAGCCCTGGAGTTCCTTTCCCCAACACCTGGAGGGGGCATCGAGAGGATAACTGCAGTAAATGCTACTCCCATCCGAAGTGTGCCATGTACCATAGAGTCTTCGTCAGAAGAAACGGATCTGGGAGGGGAGGAAGACCATGGTTTCGAAGGGGACTCCTACACAGGCCCACTAGAAGAGAGCATACCAGTTCCTAGTTACAAAACATTACCGTGCTCCCCCACACAACAAATTCCCAAAAGGGGGAGAACACTGCAGACTAGACCTCGCGCCGATGTGACTTCATGGGGAATACTCTCAAGGCCACGGGGAAAGACACATATATCCAGGTACATCACCACACCATTCCTTATCATTAGCTCGAAACAAACAATGCGTGCACTTTCCTAACACTTGTAGGGTATTAAATTTGCAGCTCCAACGTTGCGACGACCAAAGCTGGTGCAAGCACCTCGAAGTCCACCAAATTCGTTCCCTCCTGGAAGTGCACCCGCTCATGCATATTGGACTGCACAATTGTATGCGAGGATTTCCTCCACCATTTAACCCGCCCTGGTCGCGCCCAACACTTGTAGGAAATGCCCGCCACAACACTGATAAGAGAGTTGGATACAGTTACTGCACATTAAATAAATCTAGTCGTGCATTTGTAAAAGAAGGTATCACAGCTATTAGAGCGACTGACACACGCAAATCAAAAGGTCCACCAAGCAACAGAGCAAAAGGATCACGAAATCACAATTGCCAAGTGCGAACTTTTACGTGTGCGCGCCGTGTCTAGCATAAATGCCGGATCCATCCAATATTAGAGGATGAAAAGGCAACATTATCTGAACTTATAGATCGCGAGCACTGCTTGCGTGTGAAGCAAGAGGATGAAAATCGTTGGGCTATGTCTAAGCTGGAAGAAGGTATGAGTTCCCTTACTTCATATTGTAACAATTTTGTTGCCAATTGTCACAAAGATATGGCTACGAAATCCGAGATTCTGAAGTATATGAGCACCGATTTTGATGAAGAGCTTTATCTACACCTCGTCATCGTGCGCGCGGAGAATCATTGGTTAATAAAGCATGGTCTGCCATTAGCTGCGAAAAGTTCCGTGGAGCAGCCCAACCTCAATAAAGTAATCAGGGATATCTTCGATGTTTCGCGGCTACTAGGACAAAGCCTCGCCATGGAGCGTGCCTTTAAAGAGAATTTACTAACCAGACCCCTGGAGGGTAGTAAAATTTACTCCAGGTATGCACAAGAACTCTTTGATGCTACATTCCACAGACTAGAAGGCCTCCCACTGCCCATCATAGACCGCCTTAAGAAAGACCAAGATTTTCCTATAAGTGTGATCATGGCCGGCCTTACCTTAGCAAGCCATTGCGCAGAAAGAACGGAAGAAGGTCCCCATGCCCTGGCCAAACCGGATATTTCTCAACTACAGGTCCCTATCTACATCTCTGGTGCACCAATAATGATTTCGCTAGAAAACAAGTTGAAACAACACGTGAGACGTGTTGCGAAGAAGAACCGGACTTCAACTAAAGGTGTCGCTATTGGCTTAGGTTTAACACACCCTAGTCGATCTGATGGTGTACCAGTTAGCCTGCCTTCTATCAATGTATATCAGACTCGCGTGTTGCAGTGTATGAAGGAGGCATGGGTACAGCACTCTGCGTCATTGAACCCGGCACATCGCAAGTTGAAGAGGTCGCTGTCAGCGAACGACCTTCTATAGATGTCACCTTTCTTTACTATTCTCCTTGTACTAACTACGCACAATAACTTTGAAAATTAAGGAACTTGTATAATATTTATGGCAACCTGTATGTTTTCCAACATGTAGCGTCATGCGCTATGCTCACGTTCCTTGTTATATTCGTGTGTCTAAGTGTTTGTATTCACACCTGAGTTTGTGAGTCAGAACGACTGTTTATGAGTACACATTGGAGTGTGACTCTAAACTTATGGGTGAGTCAAAAGTCATTACGTGGTCCTGCCACTACTACCATAAGCAATGTCATAGAGAATGACAAGTTTGTTAGGCGTGCATACTGTGTCTTGTGCATATCCGCATAGAGTATGCGGACTGCTACACTTACCACAACGTCTTGTGGGAAGCTGCCTAACAAAGGATACATGATCCGGTGTCGTTGGGGGTGCATCCCTCTTACACGACAAGTTTAATTGGTAGGGTAAACTTAGTCCTCTTATTTCACCTGGAAACGTTTATTGTACATGTACACCGGAAGGTTAAATTTATATATATTTCAGAAAAGAAACAACACTCTTATGCATAAAAGATAAAAAAAGAAGGATTATTTGGGCTGCGGAGCTAGCTAGGAACCGCAGCGTTTTACTCATATTTTTGCAAATATTGAATCATATAACAAAAAGAAAACCCTAAAAACGATAATAAAGAAAAAATACATGGATCCTTATTGGGGCTATCAGTAGCCAAGAGACTGGTCCTGCTAACTATGCGACATCTCTGGGAGAATATCGTCCAAAATTCTGGCTGCCTCTTAATTCACTTCTCGCAGGGCTGGATACTGACTCCGCACAGCTACGCGCACTCATCCCAGTCCATGAGAGTCTTTTCTTGCCTCACCGCGCCGTTGTGTACTTCGCGCTGCTGGTAGTATGCCCATATGATCCTGCTGCCGCATAGTGCGTGCAGTTATCCTGGCTGCGGGGGTGATTGCTCCCCTGTGTTGTTGTTGGTGGTTACCCTTGGATGGGAGTAGTGTTGATGCACGCCGCGCCATATTTACAATTGATGTTGCTAGGGAACCAATAGTACGCCCCCGATTTGAGAGCATTCCTCCTCCCTCTACGCCTTTGGTTGAGAGTAGACCAGTAACCATGTTAGAATTTGTCCTAAGTCTTGAGTCTGCCTGGCATCTCTGGCAACGCGCCACTCTTTTACGAGCATCCTTATGTATAAATGGCCAAAAGTACCCCGAGCGAGTGACTTCCTCAACCACAACTATCGGGCCACGAGGACATACTCTTCTATGCGGCTTCCACCACTACCCGCGCTTGATCTGGTGCTAAGAATTGTAACATCCGACCGCTGCCT
Source organism: Glebionis coronaria (assembly GCA_025667525.1). Lineage (NCBI taxonomy): Eukaryota > Viridiplantae > Streptophyta > Magnoliopsida > Asterales > Asteraceae > Glebionis > Glebionis coronaria. The sequence continues at coordinate 199,446,372 of CM046875.1, forward strand.
GACTGTCTGTACAACGTGCCTTTGACAATTTTAAAGTGCCTAGCTCTCACCTGTATTTTCCTAGCCTTCCTTCTGCTGCTTGGCAACTTGTTATGTGACAAAAACTTTCTAATAGGTGTCATCCATGTTGGTGACTCCATGTCCTCACTCACATTTTTATGCAAGATAAAATCGACTAGAACATGACTAGGAGGCTTATACATGTCCACAATTGAAAGTTGGTCCATGTACACCGAGATTTCTCCCTCCTTTCCTGCATCCCTTCGTATAGCAAATTCTGCAAACTGTGCCGTCATGTCCCGTATCTTTTCTGTGTACTGGATTAGCACCTGCCCTCGTGGCTCGCATGACCCTTCGACCCTACTTGATACCAAAGGGTTGTATGTGTAGGCCACTAGGCTCTTCATGCCCATTCTAAGTGTCAATCTGAGACCTGCTATGAGGGCTTCGAAGTCTGCTTCCATGCTAGTTGTAGGGAAGTCAAACAGTAATGCGTACGTGATTTTTATGTCGCCCTGGTTCGTTAGGATGAACCCTGAATCTGGTCCTCCCTTTTCTGCGAAACCTGTCGAGAAGAGGACCTACGGGAGCTCTGACAGCGAGCCCTCGCGTACGAATGTGCTTTTCGCTTGGGACTCGTCCGAGATACGCCTCCTTCTTTTCATCTGTAGGTTGGGTTCCATATCGCGTTGACACCTGTCTACGTGCTTCCTATTCGCACTGGTGCTAGAGGTACTGTTACCCCCTTCGAGCGTGTCTATGTTACGGATGGTAAATACTCCATCTTGTACTGGAAATTTGAACATGCCATGTGCTGTGGAAGGTACTGCGCGCAATGTCTTTAGTGTCGGCTGTCCAATTATCCCGTTGTATGATGATTGAGACCGAACAACCATAAAGTCCATCCACTCCGTCGTTGAGTGTTCTGCGTTTCCAATGGTCACTTGTGTGCAGAGGTGTCCCAGTGGTCGAGTTTTATCACCGCTAAACCCTGTGAGGATATGTGCTGTTTCCTCTAGCTCCTTCCTTATTTCCCATGGTAGCCGTGCGAAACAATGTTCGTTTAATATGTTCGCTGCAGACCCCCCATCTACGCACATGCCTTCTATAGTGTGATCCCTGAGGGCTATGTCAATTGTCAGCGACCCGACTCTATAGTCCATATTTGAAAGAATAGGGAATGCTATTTCTTTATCGTGCGAAAATTCTGCGACCACCCTTCTTTGCATGAAAGATCTTTCCCTTTCTACCATGTATATAGTTATGGGTTTATCCTTCTGTTTCTTCACGTCACCCTTCTTCGTATCCGTGTTCTTTCTCCAGTCTCTTATCAGGTGGTTCAGCTTCCCTTCTTTTACCAGGCTCTCAATGTGCCTTTTCAATTGAATGCACTCATCAGTAGCATGCCCTTTATTATCATGGTATTCGCAATGCTTTGTGTTATCCTGTTTATCTGCTGGTCCCATCATTGGGCTAGGCTTTGGAAAACTTGCTCCTTCTGATAGGAATATCTCCCTGGAGGTTTTTTGCAGCGGAGTGAACTTGCTGTTGTTGTTGTTGCGCCCTTGCTTTGCCGCTCCTTGGAAGTCCAACGTGCGACTGATGTTTTGCCCACATGATTGTTTCTTGGGCCTGTCTTGGTACTTGTAGCGTGACGCCATCTGCCTGCTATTTGCTGCTGTGGTTTCTCTTTGGATAAATTCTCGGACCTTTTTCATTACCCCATCAAATGTTGTCAGGGTTCTGTCGTTCAACTTTTTTATTAGGTCCGGATTTGTGATGCCTGCGAGGAATCCAGAAATTTTAAGAATCTCTGGGCAATCCCTAATCTGGTTGCATTCAGATTTGAAGCGCTCCATGAAGTCTTAGAGGCTTTCGTTGTGTCTCTGCTTCACTCTCACAAGTGAAACCGGGATTTTGTCGTACTTCTTCTGTTGCACATAATTTCTTCGGAACGCTCTCCGAAGTTCTTCGAACCCATGAATGCTCCTTCACGGGAGACGGTCGAACCATGTCCGAGCGTTCTCGATGAGCGTTGAGTTGAACATGTGACACCACACGGCTTCTGGCCATTGCTCTATCCCTGCTTGAGATTCGAACACTTTTAGGTGATCATCTGGATCTGTCGTACCGTCGTAGGTCTTGACATTGGACGGCATGCGTCTTTTTTTGTTATCCCTGAAAGTAGTTATGCGTTCTGAAAACTTACTTCCTTTCTCTCGACGCCATGGCAAGGTCCATTGATCTTCACCTTGTATACTTGGTCTTTTGGGCGCCCTACGGTGTTTTCTGTCGTAGTCAAAGGGATCAGAATCCTCAATGGATGAAGGGGAGACCCTTTTATGGCGGGGGTGGCGGTCGCTATAATTAGAGTCGGAGGAATCTTCACTTGAAGAGTTCCTTTTGTGCATCCTTCCAGTGCTCTTATTCCTTTCCTGAACTTGAAGATCCTGAGATGAATCTCCTTCTAAGGGGCCCAGTCTTTTAAAGGGCGCTTCGTCTACCAGTAGGGTCAGGCCCTAATTTGTCCTTCACGCTTGTGCGCCGATGGTCATTGACTGGTGTCATGAAACCGTCCTCTCCTCTTGAGTCCATAGAACTGTCTGAGGACGATGTGTCTTCAATGAGAGGCGCATCCGAAGGGGATGTTGGGATCTCAGTCGTTCTTTGCTTCTTTTTCTTCTCCTTTCTAGCTTCCTTGTTAGGTCTTGATCCTTCCTTAGACTTAAATTCTTTATCGAAGTCTAGACTGATCCGAAGATCTCTTGTTAGATTCGCCCTTATCCGTGCCCTCATGAGTGGGATCAAAGCCTCATAGTTTTCTACGGCGTAGTCGCTCATACTTTGCTTCGTCGGGGGGGGGGGGGGGATCTCCTTTTCATCTTGCGGATCTATCACAACCCTTACGTCCAGAGCATCCTTGTGGCCTTGATTTGGGATCTCCTGAGATGACGATGCAGTCCCAACTGCCTGTGGGGTCAGAGTGACTAGCGGAGATAAATATACTTGCAGTCCCTTCCCTCCACGACTTGGGTTATTAGGTTCAAAGCTTGAGTATGGATATGTTGGCTTCTTGGATCCCCCCTTTGATGGGGGCGAGTTTGTGCCGCTTTTCGTCATTACTTTAGAGCTTAGTGTAGGTCCCACGGATGGCGCCAACTTGTTGATACAAAAGTTGGGTAGACCGAGCTTGACCCAAATTAGGCTTAATTTAGGGTCTTGTGGACTCTGGCTCTTGCACCAAGTGAAACTTGCTTTGAGGACCTTGCGCACTAAACATACACCGTTAGGCTTACTGTGGGTTTGTGACCCACGATTAGACTCTGGCGTGCGAGTAAGTAATTGATTTGAGTATGTAGTGTTTAGGGTATTGTGTGTATCGTACCTTTGTGGAACCTATAGGGTTCGTTTTATACCCGAGAGAGTCCTGGTTGGGCTCTCCTACTCTTGCGGCCAAAGGAAGAGATAATGACCTAAAATAGTTTAATCCTTATCACATAACCAAGGTAAGTGTATATCCCTTCCCTTTAGGTGAATATATCTATAGGATAGATTATATTCTTGTCTGATCCTGTCATGCTGCGATAAGGACCTGGCTAAGTAATTAACCTTATGTGCGACAGCGGCTTACCGGGCCTCCAAGGCTTGCGCGCGCGTCGCATAAGCATTCAATCCATTCCTGATGGATACAGGTAGTACCCGTGGGTCGGAATATTCAGCCCAACCAGGGACTATACGTCATCACCATCTATGAAGATGTTTATATGGATTCTGAGGCTGAATTCAGATTAAGTAAAGCTGCCCAAGGATATATGACTAATGCTTCTAACCTCTCTGAGATATCCAAGGCACTAAAGGATGCTGATATTCCCCGCCTCAGGACCAGGATCACCACAATCGAAAACACTCAGTCGCTCATACAGTTGGATATTTAGACTATCAAGACTGACACTCAGTCTATGAAGGCGATGGTGCCTGAGATGTTTCAGGCTTTTAAGGGGTTATCCACCACCTCTTCAGGACCATCACAATGACCAAAAGTTGGGATTAGTCAGGCTGACCCTTCAACTTTTGATGGGGAGAATGTGCCACCAATGATGCTTACATGGAGTGAACCTGTAAAACCCGCATGCTTTTACCATGAACAGTACACTTATAATCGTGCGTACATGATTAAAACTTTCCTTTTATAACATGAATACGTTTCACGAACATAAATTACAAGAACTACGTACGTGTTATTACACGATAAGTATTAAGTATGTATAAATGCACGATAATTATTATCAAGAATAATTAAATCACGAACATGATATCATGAACGTAATAATCATGAACGTAATAATGACGAACATATAATTATGTATTTACGTATATTATTAATACGATAAATATCGTTACGAACAAGTAATTATAATAACACGAATAATTAAACGTAACACGCAATCACGAACACACGAACATGTAATAAATAGACACGAGAAAAGGCTTCGGGTTTCCTTTGGTGGGCCCTCATAGCCGCGTCACAAGGAAGGAGAGGGGCCCAGCCCATGACTTGTTTTGCAAAAAATAATAAAAGTGGAAACATAAACATTACAGAGTTTTTCATAAAAACTAAAAAAAACTAAATCTCTCTTGTCTCTCTCCTTGTCCGACGGCATCATCACCAAAAGAGGGTGATTTGGTGATTGGTTTGATTTTTAGCTAAGAATTCTAAGAGTGTGTTTGTGTATTCAAGATCTATTCATTGCACGCTTTTTGGTAATCCGAAAACCTTTCTTTTTAATTCTTTTTATGATTTTATGAACATGTGATCATGGGAATAATTAAACAAGATTCGAAAACATGTAAAATCATGGTGGGTAAATTAATAAAGGGTGTTTTGGGTTGTTTGGTGTTCGGCCACCACTCAAACCGAGAGCCACAAGGCTCTCGGCACCGTTTGGTTCGTACCACCAACCAAGACCTAGGTCTTGGTGGTGTTGCTGTTTGGTCGGAAGCAAGGGCAAGGCACCCCGACTCGCGTCGGGGGTGTCCTTATGGTTTTGGTTGTTCTCGGCAGCAGCAGCCCCACCACCGGCTTAAGCCGAAGGCTATTTTAGGCAAGCAGGGGGAACGCAGCGCGCCACAGCAGGGGCCACCGGCACACAGTCGGTGGGAACCCTCGTGTGGTCAGCGGCTAGCCGAGAAGCAAGACCACCGGCACAGCCGGTGGCAGCTTAACCGCAAGCAGGGGCAACCAGCTTAGGCCGGTTTGCCACTGTTTTTGGGGGTTTGGTTCGGACCGGTTCATGGGTTCACGGGTCCGGTTCATGACATGTTTTAATAAAAATAATACATGGGTTCGGTTTATTTTTTTTACAAGTTTAATAGTTTTACAAGTTTATTTATTTACAAGTTAATTAAATTAATTTAACATGGCATATAAGTAATTTAATTAAAACATGGACTTAGGTTTAATATTATTATTTAATAATACATGATTTTAACCTAAGTATTTATATATGTAATTTAAACTATAGTAATTAATTAATTATTAAAATATGACATATAATTAATTAATTTCCATGACTTAGGTTATATTAATATAAATATTAATACATGTTTTAACCTAAGTATTATATACACTTTAATTTAATTAAATCATGATTATATTTAATTAAATCATATAGCATATAGTTTATTTAATTAACATGTTATAATTAATAAAATATATTATTAAGCACATGACTTAGTATATTTAATCAGTAAAACTTACGCTTATCTTATTAGCTTATTAATCCAGCTCATTTCTAATTATGGAAACTTTCTATTTCAGGAAAATTACTATTTTTAGAAACTTTCTATTTTTAGAAACTAATCTATTTTAAGCAGTTTATCTATTTTTGGAAACTTTCTATTTTTGGAAACCTTCTATTTTTGGAAACTTTCTATTTTATGAAACCTGCTATTTTTAGGAAGTTACTTATTATTACACACAAGTATAATAATACAAGGAATACAAGTAATACTTAATCAGAATATCCGGAATACATGATAAACATCATAACGTTAAAATCAGTAAAACACGACATGAACATATAAAACAAGCTAAGACAGATATAAAATCAGTTACGTACGCAGTAATCAGAATACTTATACACGTATAATATTTATGTAGCATTAGTGAGACCGAAGTAGGACTCTCTTCCGTTCATCTTCTTCGTTCACTGGACATAAATTACGGATTCTCCGTCCTTTCAGTATGGACATTCTTTCCTTATTAGGATTCATCGTATGCAGCCAACTGTTTTCCCAGTATATGTTTTATATGTTTTGATTTGCTTATGTTTAATTTAAATGCCTAAGCCATATACATGCATGACCAGTTTCACCTAGTTATAGAGGTACCATAACCATAACACTGGAGGCACCAGTGTTATGACTTCACCACGGCGGAGTGATAGCTCGTGGCGTCACTTTAACTTTTGGCCATATTACTATGTTATCATGTGTGGCGTATGGGTTCATCCTAGGTTACATGTTTTTAACAGATTATTCAGGTGAATGTGGTGTGTGCCTTGCTTCCTTCACAAGGAGCTGATCCCTCCTACCCAAACTTATATTAATTAGAGGCAACCCCTCTAATTGTATGACGAGGTTACTCCTCCAAGTATTCATGCACGTTGATATTTCATGACCTATATTGTCTTAATGGTTAACATGTTGAATAGTTTTTATAAGATAAACATAAGGATTTTCAAACTATAAAACCAGTTTTACTAAGTTATACAAGGTTTTCCAGGACTTAATCAATTTCGCTGCTATATGTTGTTTATGCTTATGTTATTCATTATATGCTTGTATATCCGTGCACTGAGCGTTATGCTCAGCCGTTTTCCTTTCATGTTCCCAAAACGACAGGTACTCAGGGACGCTCGTAGACTCTAAGCGTACGTGCATATGGATTGGAAGCTTTCTAGCCTTCATTACTTTATGCATTTCATCATACATTTTGCTACTTATTTCTATGGACATTGTTTAGTCCTTTTCCTTTACAGTACTTATGTGTGTGTGTGATGAGCTTATACTTTGGGGTACTGATGTTTGTTTCCGGTATTTCCTTTATGGTCATGTAATGTTTAAGACATTTATCCTTGTATGCTTTGATGACACGCCATAATCACGCGTGACATTCCATTTACCAAAATGGGGTGTTATAATTATGGTATCAGAGCCAAGGCTTCGACCTGTAGGCTCTCAAAACACGACCTGTGATTAGTGGGTAGTCACTATGGTCTTACTAGAACTGACAGTCGGTTTTCATGCATTCATTGTTTTCATGCATTCATATATATGTCATTGTCGCATGTTTATGACTAAGTAAGGGTTGGTACAGGACTGGCCCTATTTAGTCGCATGTGCTTTTATCGAAACATTTAACTTTGGGACCGACCCATTGGCGTCCCCTCGTCATGTATTTTGTTTTGAGTGAACTGACCATAGGCGTTCACTCTCGCGCATATAAAAGTTTTCATAAAACTGCATCATGCATTCATGTACTAGTTTTCCTACATAAAATTTTTCTCATGATTTATTGGTATAAATTTTTTTCATATAAATATGTTATGTTTTGATCAATTTAATCATGTATTTTATGTTATACTGTCAGATGGTTCTCACACGCGAGCAGGAACAACTCAATGCAGCAGTCCAAGCTGCGATGCAAGCTTTGCTTCCTCGGCTGAGGAAAGAAATCAGGGCTGAGGTGCAGGCTGCCAACAATCAGCAACAGCACCCAGTACCTCCTCCTCCTCCGGCAACATTGGTCACATGGCTGGAGAGATTCAACAAGCAACGTCCTCGATCCTTCGAGAAAACTGATAGCCCTAGTGAAGCTGAAAGTTGGTTGGCTCATATTGAGAAGATATTCGATGCAATGGGTTGTGACCCCGTCTTTAAGTCGAGGTTGGCATGTTACAAGTTCGAAGGTGATGTGCTAGGATGGTGGAAGTCACTCAAGCAGTCTGAGGGAGGTGACTATTGGGTGGCTGGTTTGACTTGGGCTCAGTTCTGGGAGTTAGTGATGGGACATTTCTTCCCAAAGGTTGAGCAAGACAAGCTGAAGAGGGAGTACCACGAAATCAGGCAGAGAGCTGGGGAGAACAACAACGAGTTCATGCAACGCCTTTCTTTATTTGGCTGGTTTTCTTGGCGCAACAGCAGGTACTGCCGAAGAGCAAGCATACCACTTCCAGTGGGCTCTTCGTACATCGGTCGCCAACAACTTGGTGTGTGCTACGTTCATCACGGTGGCACAAGTTGCCGATGCTGCACGTAAGCTGGAGACGCTGCAAGAAAGAGAAGAGTTCGGGGAAGCAGAGAGACCCGAGAAGAGGTAAATATTCGTTATTCAGCGGTGACAGTTCTGAATTCTTTCAGTATTATCCAATATTTATATCTCTCTTTAAACTACATCTTTCAGGCAGAAGACTGGGGACCGGTCTCAGCCGGCTACTCTGCAACAGCCTACTCAGCCCAAGGGAAACGGTCAGACTCAAGACTGTTCTGCTACGGATAGGCATGGCGGTAATGATAATTATTGTAACAACGCTAGAAACTCCAACAGCAGCAAGTCCTTACACTTACTCATTTCCTTATGTTACATGCGATACTTTATAATTCTAACACATTAGCAATCTTCTACCAGGAATCATAGTAACGGGAGGGACCAGAACCAAAGAGATTCACAGCCTAACCATCCAGCTATCACTGGTATTACATCTCACGATTTTTCCGCATTGTCCTTTTGTACCTATAAACCATGTCTCATGTATACTGTTCTAACAGGCTCCCAGCCAACAAGGGCACCTGCTGGAGGGTATACTCACCCTCTTTGCACTACCTGCAACCATAGGCACCCAGGACCATGTCGCCGCGACAGCGACGCATGCTACAAGTGTGGCCTTACCAGTGGACGAAAAGGCGAGATGGAGGGCACATCTGGACATGCTGATTCCAAGCCGCCTCCTACTAGTGGACGCATTTACACGACTTCTCCCGACCAGACCAACAAGTCTACAGGTACCATCACTGGAATCTTGTATTTGTATGGCCAAGCTGCATGTGTTTTATTTGACACAAGTGTTACTCGTTCGGTCATTTCTACTGCTAAGAATGTTAGGATATCCCCTATGCCATTAGAGAATGTACTAAACATTTCCACGCCTTTAAGAGACTCTGTACGCATAACCCATGTGTACAAGAGCCTTTCCCTAGAGTTTGATGACAAGATTCGTCCTGTTGACGCACTCTCGCTGGACATGAGTGATTTTGACATGATATTAGGCATGGACTGGGGATATCCAAACATCATGCCACCATAGACTGCCATACATATCGGGTTATCTTCGGTGATGTAAATGCACCAGAGTATATTCACAACGGGTTCATACCCGGAAGGTCTGTACAAATAATCTCGACTTTGCAAGCACGTGCATTAATTTCACATGGTTGCGAGGGCTATCTAGCTATTGTTCATGACATGGATGCTGAATCTCCATCAATTCAGAATCAACCAATAGTGTTAGAATTTCCATATGTATTTCCAGAATAACTTCCGGGCATACCACCTGCACGTGAAGTAGAGTTTAATATCGAGCTCATCCTAGGAGCTGAGCCGATCTCTAAGGCTCCTTATCGCATGGCTCCCATAGAGTTGAAGGAGCTGAAGGACCAATTCAAGAACTTCTGGAACGAGGCTTCATTCGACCGAGCGCATCTCCATGGGGCGCCCCGGTCTTATTCGTGAAAAAGAAGGACGGCAGTATGCGTCTTTCCATAGACTATCGCGAGCTCAACAAGATCACCATCAAAAATAGGTATCCGTTGCCACGCACTAACGACTTGTTTGACCAACTACAAGGGGACAAACATTTCTCCAAAATTGATCTGAGGTCGGGCTATCATCAGCTACGGGTTAAAGAGCAGGACATCGCCAAGACTGTTTTCCGTACACTTTATGGGCACTACAAATTCGTAGTCATGTCATTTGGCCTTACCAGTGCTCCAGCTGTTTTCATGGATTTGATGAACAGAATCTTCCATGAATTTCTAGACAAGTTCATCATTGTCTTTATTGACGACATCCTGATATTCTCTAAGTCCAAGGATGAACACGAAGACCATCTTCGTACTGTGTTACATATTCTTCGCCAAAAGCAGATGTATGTTAAATTCTCCAAGTGTGAGTTCTGGTTAGACAAAGTGGCGTTCTTAGGTCACATTGTATCAGCAAAAGGAATCACCATGGATCCAGCAAAGGTTGAGGCTATTCCCAAGTGGCCAACACCAACATCAGCGACTGAAGTTCGTAGTTTCCTAGGCTTAGCTGGATACTACCGTAGGTTCGTAGAGAACTTTTCTTATTTAGCACTACCATTGACCAAACTGATGCGGAAAGGGGAGAAATTCCTCTGGACTAAAGAAAGAGAGAAGAGCTTTGAAGACCTAAAGCAGAAGTTAGTGTCTGCATCGATTCTTACTCTCCCATCTGGTACATGCGGATTTCAAATCTATAGTGATGCTTCAGGGAAGGGACTTGGTTGTGTTCTCATACAACATGGGAAAGTGATTGTGTACGCTTCACGGCAGCTTAAGCCTTATGAGGAAAATTACCCTACACATGACTTGGAACTTACATCAGTCGTGTTTGCATTGAAGATATGTAGGTACTACTTGTATGGAGAATCATGTGACATCTTCACATACTACAAGAGCCTGAAGTACATCTTCACTCAACGTGAACTGAACATGAGACAGAGGAGATGGTTAGAGTTGTTGAAGGATTATGACATTAATCTGTAGTATCATCCCGGCAAGGCGAATGTAGTGGAAGATGCACTTAGTAGAAAGTCTGGTATGATAAACAGCATTAAAATTGAGGAGGAAATTATAAGAGACTTAGATGGACTAGACATCAAGATCATAGTACGTGGACAGCATGGTTACTGAGCTAATCTTAGAGTGGAACCTGATTTACTCTCTAGGATCAAGGAAGCTTAGAGGGATGATGGTGAAATCTGGGCGATAATTCAGAACTTAGAGAAGCAGACAGAATTTCGTGTAGACGAAGACGGTATCTTATGGCAGGGTATGAGACTTTGTGTTCCTAATGATCAAGAACTCCAGGAAGCATTGTTAGTTGAGGCTCATAGCTCCCCATTCTCCATTCATCCTGGTTCGACCAAGATGTACCACGACATCAAGCAATACTTTTGGTGGAGTGGTATGAAACAGGATGTTACGACCTACGTCTCCAAATGTCTTACCTGCCAGCAGGTTAAGATCGAGCATCAGCGATCTAGTAGTCTTCTACAACCGTTCGATATTCCAGAGTGGAAGTGGGACAAGATCACCATGGATTTTGTTACCGGTCTTCTGCAGACAAAGAGGAGGCATGATGCGATTTGGGTTATCGCTGATCGACTTACTAAGTCAACTCATTTCTTACCGATCCGTAAGGATGATCCGGTCAGTGAACTCGCCGATACTTACAAGAAGGATATCATGAGACTTCATGGTGCTCCATCCAGCATCGTCTCGGACAAAGAGCTTGGGGTACAAAACTTAAGCTTAGCACGGCTTTTCATCCTCAAACAGACGGGCAATTGGAACGAACGATTCAAACATTAGAAGACATGTTGAGTTCATGTGTGTTGGAATGGACAGGAGATTGGGATGATTACATCTGTTTGGTAGAGTTTGCATACAACAACAGTTGGCACGCTAGCATCAAGTGTGCTCCATTTGAGATGTTGTATGGCAGAAAGTGTCGCGCCCTAATCTGCTGGGATCAGGTTGGCGAGCGAACACTTGAAGGACCAGAAATAATAGAGTTGACCAACGAGAAGGTCGCTATAGCTAAGCAGATATTGCCAGAAGCACGATCACGTCAGAAGAGTTATGCCGACAAGCATCTTAGGGACTTACATTTTAACGTAGGAGATCACGTCTTTCTTAAGGTATCACCGGCACGTGGCGTTAAACATTTTTGAATCAAAGGGAATATCAGTCCTCGATTCATCGGACCGTTTGATGTCATTGAGCGAGTCGGTGAAGTATCTTATCGTTTAGCATTACCTCTGCAGCTTTCTCACGTTCATGACGTTTTCCATGTGTCCTTACTCAGAGGGTACAAGTATCATCCCCTTCACATGGTTCAGTATCTACTAGAACATATTCGTGAAGATCTTACCTTTATAGAGGAACCCGAACGAGTTCTTAACAGGCAAGAACGAGTCATGAGGAGGAAGACGACTCCATTCGTCAAAATCCTTTGGAGGGACCATACCGAGCGAGAAGCCACTTGGGAAACAGAGGAGTCTATCCGGGCTTCTTACCTTCATTTTATATTTTGAATTCGGGTATGTTCCTTTTTCAGTTTACTTTATCTATAATTCGGGGACGAATTATTCTTTTTAGGGGGAAGAGTTGTAAAACCCGCATGCTTTTACCATGAACAGTACACTTATAATCGTACGTACATGATTAAAACATTCCTTTTATAACATGAATACATTTCACGAACATAAATTACAAGAACTACGTATGTGTTATTACAGAATAAGTATTAAGTATGTATAAATGCACGATAATTATTATCAATAATAATTAAATCAAGAAAATGAAATCATGAACGTAATAATCACGAACATATAATTATGTATTTACGTATATTATTAATACGATAAATATCGTTACGAACAAGTAATTATAATAACACGAATAAGTAAACGTAACACGCAATTACGAGCACACGAACATGTAATAAATAGACACGGGAAAAGGCTTCGGGTTTCCCTTGGTGGGCCCTCATAGCCGCGGCACAAGGAAGGAGAGGGGCCCAGCCCATGACATACTTTATAAAAAATAATAAATGTGGAAACATAAACATTACAGAGTTTTTCATAAAAACTAAAAAAAACCTAAATCTCTCTTGTCTCTCTCCTTGCCCGGCGGCGTCATCACCACAAGAGGGTGATTGGTTTGATTTTTAGCTAAGAATTCTAAGAGTGTGTTCGTGTATTTAAGATCTATTCATTGCACGCGTTTTGGTAATCCGAAAACCTTTCTTTTTATTTCTTTTTATGATTTTATGAACATGTGATCATGGGAATAATTAAACAAGATTAGAAAACATGTAAAATCATGGTGGGTAAATTAATAAAGGGTGTTTTGGGTTGTTTGGTTTTCGGCCGCCACTCAAACCGAGAGCCACAAGGCTCTCGGCACCGTTTGGTTCGCACCACCAACCAAGACCTAGGTCTTGGTGGTGTTGCTATTTGGTCAGAAGCAAGGGCAAGGCACCCCGACTCGCGTCGGGGGTGTCCTTATGGTTTTGGTTGTTCTCGGCAGAAGCAGCCCCACCATCGGCTTAAGCCGGTGGCTATTTTAGGCAAGCAGGAGGAAAGTAGCGCGCCACAGCAGGGGCCACCGGCACTGAGCGTTATGCTCAGCCGTTTTCCTTTCATGTTCCCAAAACGGCAGGTACTCAGGGACGCTCGTAGACTCTAAGCGTACGTGCATATGGATTGGAAGCTTTCTAGCCTTCATTACTTTATGCATTTCATCATACATTTTGCTACTTATTTCTATGGACATTGTTTAGTCCTTTTCCTTTACAGTACTTATGTTTGTGTGTGATGAGCTTATACTTTGGGGTACCGATGTTTGTTTTCGGTATCTCCTTTATGGTCATGTAATGTTTAAGATATTTATCCTTGTATGCTTTGATGACACGCCATAATCACGCGTGACATTCCATTTACCAAAATGGGGTGTTACAGAACCTCCCTCTCAAACTGAGGGGGAGCAGGAAGAAATGGTACATCCACAACCTCAGGTGCCTGTGATCCCTACACGAACTCCCCTAAACTCCATTCCACCTATCCCTGAGCCTTCAGTATCTAAGTTAAATAGGGGAAAAGGAATTGCTAATGAGACCCTAACACCACCACCTAAGAAGCTTGTAAAAGCTTCAAGGAAAAGAAGGCCTGACCCTGATGCTATTTTCTTGGTACCATATGAGATCAATGGGAAGATGTACAAGATGAATCCTGAGCAAATCTAAGAATACTTAGACAGGATGGAAAGGGCCAAGACCAGTGAGGCAACAAGATCCGAGATTCTCAAAGTGTCCACTGAGTTTGTCAAGGAAGTGGGTGGTAACCCTGATGAGTTGTTAAGTGCAAAGGGTGGATAAGAGTTTATTCAGAAGCAGGAGGAAGAATTAAAGGATATTCAGGATGAGATTATCAGAAAGCAGCAACAAATAACCACCCAACTAAAAATTTTGTTTGATCAATAAACCAAAGTTACCACTCAAAGAAGGAAGCCTGAACCAATCACCAATCTGCAAAGCATTCCTTACACCACACCAGTCTCAATATCTGTTTACAGAAACAATGATGAAAGGAATTTTGAAGTGATGAAGAAGTTCTCATTTGGTGATTTTGGTCTCAGTGAGTGGGATGAAATGGGTAGGATCTTCAGGACCAAGACCAACAGGTGTGTCCTTGAGATACTCAACTCTCTCAGCAAGAGATACGAGAGGTTGAATCAGATCAAGGAACAGTTAGGGATCAATGAGGATCTACAATTGGCTGAACATGATCCTTCTAAGACTCATTGACGAAAAAGGAAAAGAGTTGAGCTCGAAGCTGAGACTAATCCCTAGGTTGGAATGTAATCGAACCCTTCCTGAGAATTTTCCCTTTGTAAACAACATGGCCATTGAAGAACCTGAGTGGGGTATCTTCTTCGTGGATGTATTTGGAGACCAAGCCTTTCAAAGGATGAGTGACATTAAAAGATGTCTCACTGAAAGTCTCTTAATCTTTCTTGTGATGGCTGGACAAGTTGATACTAAGGAGAATAAAAGGTATGCTGAAAATCTCAGGGAGATGATTGCTAGAAGGCCTGATAAAGAAAAGGTGTTAAGCTCATCAAGGGTAAAGAGGGAAGCAATGGATTCTTGAATGGTTGTAATCTTTTGTTTTTATTTATGTTTTTCTTGTATCAGACTATTCAGTCTTTGTAATGATGAATAAAAAGGAAGTACTTTGTTAAAACAAGTCTTTTCATCAGTAGAATAGTATGTATAAGAAGAAGCCTCTTTGCTCACTTATAACAATTTCACTTAGGCATATTTTATATCCAAATAAGGGGAGATTGTTAGGTCAATTCAGTGCCTAATGATCTCACTGATGGATTTGAATAACAATCAGCCTAAGTGAAATATTATCCTTTAACATAATGAAGTCACCGAGTGAACAATCACTCAGTGAGTTACCTTTGAGTTCCTAGACTAAGTCTAAAAGAAAGACTCGAGCATTCAGAGAGGTGAAGTTCAATGAATGATGTATCTAAGACAAAGAAAAAGGTAATGGGTTCAGTGAGTTGTGGCAATAGACTCAGTGAACCCCATACGGTCTCCTTGAAGAAACAAGCATCCTCAAAGACTGAAGTAAAGGTGGGATAAGTTGAATTGTGATAAGATGTAGTACATCACACAATTAGCGTGACTTACCCTTTTGGGATAGATAGGGTACTGACAGTGTAAAAGGACTTATGTCCTAATACTTAGAATAGGCTAAGACAATATTGTACACTGTACCAATAAGACAAGAATTACACATGGGTAATTCTTTGTCTTGTATCTACCTTTGCTTCTATAAATAGGATGGTTGTAAAAGGAGAGAATTAAGTTTGTGCAATAAATACTTTAGACATTCACAAACAATGTTCTCTCTTCCAAATACGATCAAACGCACCTGAGTTCTAAACTCTTGTTGATAGAATCGTCAAGCTTAGCAATCGGTAGAATTGGCTTAGCTTGTTAGTGAGGAGATCACGAAACACACATTGTCTATTCAATCCCTATTGTAGCTTCGTATACAATAGGGTATAATTCTTTATTAAATTTAAGAGTTAAATGTTGAAAACCTTTTGTGTTATTTACTTTACATTGTCTTGTGTTTATTACATTACTTTACCATGAGCTAGGTCTATACTTAGTAATCTTAAGTATAGCACTAATTACAAGGGACCAACATGAACTAAGATAAGTCGAGGAATCATGAGCTTCTAACGACGACTGAAAATAAAGTGTCCTGATATGAGCAAAAACTCATATCAATTAATCAACAAATCACCCTAAAACACAAGAAAAATACCTAACTTTTGTGCTATAAAGCGGAATTATGTGGTATGTTTTGTGTTTGTGTATAAATAGATAAGAAGGATAAATTTTCAAGCAAACAAGAAGAAAATTAAGCTTATTTGGATGAAAAACACAAAGAAGGATCAAAGATGACAAGACTTTGAAGATAAGGGACCTATCTTGACAACACTCCAAAGTTGAAGGACTCAAAGTGTAAATTTGATAAAGTCAAGATAAAAGTCAAACAAGGTCAACTCTTCAGTCAACTAAGTCAAAGGGTCAATTTATCAAGAATGCAAGTGGAAGGACCAAAAATGACATTAAGATGAAGTCCCTAGCTCACTTGGAAAATCTACCAAAATACAAGGGCTGAAGTTGCCATTTTTCAAAGTAAAAAGAAGCTTAATCCGTGTGCAAGTGGAAGGACCAATAGAAATGCAAGAAATAATGGTCATGGATTGCCAACATGAGCTGCCACCTCACCCTTTCATTTAATAGCCGCAAAGCAACAGTTAAAACCCACTCACTTAATTTCAACCAATAGAAACGTGCCATTCAATAATCCAAATTATCCAAAACGGATAACAATCCGTGTGCTCCTATTTCACCCAACCAGGATCTGACACGTGGCCTTCTTCTTCAACAACGAGCCCAGATTCATTTTTGAGCTACACTGGATTTCAAAAGAAGATTTCTACATGAAACCTAATCGTTTTCAAGAGAGGAACACATTGGGCACACTTAATCAAGCTCAAACTTAATGGATTAAAAATCCCCAATTCATGAAGAATACAAGGAATTTCGTTTAGCATCTTGATGACACGTGGCAACAATTAAGTGGATGGAACACGTCATCAACCCCAAATCACTCTCACATTTTGTCTATAAATAGGGATTAACACCCTCATTTGTGGTAGTAGCTTAAGTGTGAAATTTTCACACACATTTCATTTCTCTCTCAATCTTAGCTTCTAGTTAGTATCATAACAAACTCAAGAGTCTGACAAGCTCTTGAGTTAGTTATTTAGTTGTAACAACTTTACCAGATTCTGTAACCAACTTTACTTATTCAATCAATAAAATTCTCCTTCCATTTTCCTAAATCTACTATTCATCTCCTTCAATCCTGTTATCCTAGTGTTATTATTAGATATTTGTGATCACAAATGATCATGATTAGCTATTGTTGAAGAGTGTAGCTGTTTTAGTTTGTTCTGTTCATCCAGTAGCATTTTAAGTTGATTTTGAAGCAGAATTGTTCAACAATGGTGATGATGATGATGTTAGCTGGTTGATTAGTGATTGATAGTGTTAAGGTGGTGGTTAACACTATCTAGGAGGCTCAGCGCCTACCTACTCCATCAGAGGAGGCCCTAGCTAAAAGGTTTCATGATTTCTTGTTTCGGTTCCACTAAATAGTCAAGGCATACTAAATTCTAGCTTAATCATCTTTGCTGACATGATCAAATGTGTTTAGCTTGTGCTTGTGTTGATCTTTGCTGATTAGATAAGCTTCTTATTAGTTTGTTAATTGTTCACTAGCTTAAATTTGTTAATGAGTTCATCTTATTAGTCATACTTAGCCTACTTGTGCATTTTGAGTTCTAGCTGGTGTAACTGTTTGTTATTGGTTCCTTTACACTTCACTTTGGTTAATAAACTTGGTCTGATATCTCATTTTGTTTAGTATAACCATTTGCTCAAATTACTTTCACCAAATTTGATATAATTCAGTAACTAGTGTTTGGTTTAGCTATCATTTTGAAGTTTTAGTGTTGTTGATGGTATAAACTTTAGTCATTTACATCCTTTTAGTCATATTAATAAGCTTTGGTAGTTTTCAAGTCAATACAAAGTCAAAAAGGCAATTGGTTATCAAAAGGTATGGGTCATTCTTAGCTTTAAAAGTTCTTAAAAAGTGATTGTTTTGATTTGCTTGGCAATTGTTCATTTCTTAATGAAATTACTTCAAACCGGCTCTCATTTGCCAATTAACATCTGAACTTTAAGCTCTCATAAGGAAATTGTACAGTTCTAAGAATCAAGGAAGAAATAAGCAATTTCACAAGCTGTTAAGCAGATGCAAGTTTCTGTAAACTAAGGCCTTACTGATTTCTTATACTAGCATTTCCACTTCATAAATTGCCCCATTTTCTTTCATAATCATGTTGAGAATGTGTTCCTGAGTAGATTTGGGAGTTTTCAAATTATTCGAAAAATTGGTCAACGTTGGTCAAATAAGCTAGGTTTAGCTTATTTCCATTTTCTTGATTCGATTCTTGATCATTTTCAATTTCAAAAGACATTCCATTCTCCTAATGGACTGATAAACAAGTTTTAACAAGAAAATTAGTTTGTGCAAGTCTGGATTATTAGAAAGCTTATTTGTGGCTTATTAAGATTTGCTTATTTGAGTTTTACTTGGTTTCAGGCTTATTCCCTTTACAAGCCTAGGTAATTTTGGATTTTAGGCTGTTTGCAAGTTGTTTGAGCTTATTTTGTCCATTGTAGTGCTTATACGAGCTTATTGTTTCAACTTGCCCGTTTTTGTTATAATTTCCAATTTAATTGCACTATAGTCCTTTAAGTTTGTTACTATTTCCATTGTTGGCTAATCTTTCACATAATTAGGGTTTGCATTAATTCAGTCCATAACTTTTCTAAACTTATCATTTTCAGTTAATTAGTTTTACAAATTTGTTACATTTAGTTAGTAGTTTGTAACTAATTGCATACTTGGTCCTTGAATTTTCTGATTTTTACATTTCAAGCATATTAGTTTCAAGAATTTACATTTTAAGCACTTTAATTCCGTAGTTTTAAATTTTTGTCCTTATTTGAATAAAAATTTGGTATTTGACTAATTGTTTTACGGATACGTTGTTAATATTTTGCACGTTTTTACTTGATTGCTCAAAAAGACATAGAAAATCCAAATAACCTTACCAACCAAAAACGATCATAAACCCGATTTTGTTAGGACTTTCAATTGGTTAAGAATCGAGAATACGAACTTCAATTATACACAATTTCAAATGGCGCCGCTGCCGGTTCTTAGACTTTACGAGAGACTATTGATTAAAGGTTTTCATTGGCTTTTGGGATCCGTTCACCTAGTGAACGTTATTTTTACGTATCATAAATCAAAAACAATAAAAAAATCAAAAATATAAAAATATAAAAACTAAAAAAATAATAAAAACACTTCTTTTATTAAAGAATTGACCAAACAAATTAAAAAATCCAAAAATCAATCTTTTTCCTAAGAGATTGCACCCAAAAATATATATTATTGGATTCTCTCGGTTTTTATGTACATATAGTATTTTCTCATAAAAAACCCATAAATACAAAAATATTTTCCATATATTATTATAAGTAAATACGTATACGTATAAGAACAACCAATACACATATTCTCCATAAGTATTGCCAAGGCAATACACCGTGTTGAGGGGCGTTCCGGTCCTTGACACGCGTATCAATCAAACTCAATAAAGCAAGAATAGATAAATACTTCCAATAAGCAATAACTCGAAGAATACAAACAATAAAGTGAATAGAAAGGCGATGTGCTATAAAATGCCATCTAAGGGTCAATAGGTACTTAAGTGCTTCGCGCCACCTAGCCCCCCATTCACTTGTGAGTATTCTAAGAAGGAAGGCTTCATTGGGGGTCTTGCACCCAAGTAGTACATACGTATATTATTATTTTCTTGTGGATATTTCATATTGAAACTCGAAGAGGATAATCCTTTTCTCTTCAAAGTCACACGAGAGCTTCTCTCTCATTCCTCGTATTGAGTTGCATGCTCACTCGTGGGCGTGCACAAATACCGATTGGTGTACAACCCCTTCCTCCGAAAAGGAAGAAAAAAAGAAAGAGTAGGAACACCACCGTCCATCAAGCCAATCCCGATAATCGTGATTTGATCCATCCACAACAAGAAGCCATGGCCGGAGTTGATACTCGACCTTTGATGGAGCACTTGCAATCTAATGTGCAAGGATATGCCGATGCTATCAAGATACCCGATATTCCCGCAAACACATTTGAGCTAAAAACATCCATGATTAACTTGGCTTCAAACACACCTTTTTATGGGAACAAGAATGATAATTCACATGATCACCTTAAGAAATTTCTTGCTCTTTGCAACACCATTAAGTACAATGGAGTTCCCCATGATGCCATTAAGTTGATATTGGTGCAATTTTCACTAGAGGGTCCGGCTAAGCATTGGTTAGATACACAACCACCCGAGAGCAGTACCACATGGGATGGTTTCACTAAGAAGTTTTTGAACAAGTTTTTTCCCCATCTAAGACTACGGCTTTGAGGAACTTAATTATAGGCTTTCAACAAAAACATAGTCAAACATTTAGTGATGCTTGGGAGGAGTATAGAGAGTTATTGAGGAGATGCCCTAACCATGGATTGGATGAAGTTCACCAAATCAATACTTTCTACAATGGCCTTAAACCTCATCACCAAGACTCACCCAATGCTTACGCGGGAGGAAATATTCTTATTAAATCCATTCAAGAGGCTTGGGATATTATTGAGACCAAAGAAATGGTGCAAACTAACACACAATTTGATGAAAGAGTACATGTCATTCAAGAAGGAGGTTCTAAACCATTGGAGACTCAACTCATTTCATGCATTCAAGCATTGACTCAAGCTCAAATTTAAAGTCAAACACTCATGCAAAACACTCAAAAGATGCAAGAAACAATGATGAATGACTTTATGAAACTTTCTATGGGCAATCATTCCACAAATGATGTGCATGCTATTACTCTTTCATGTGAGACTTGTGGAGGTCCTCATTCCTATCAACAATGTGATAAGGTGCAAGGTTATCAAGGGGAATGTTATGCTTACCAAGAGGAACATCGTGAACATTTCAAGCCAAACATCAATCCAAACAACCTTTCTTACAAGTCTCAAAATTACCTTAATCCACCGGGATTCCCACCCCAACCACCCACCCAACCTAAACAACATCCCCCTCAATTTTTACAAAGAAATCGAGGTCCAAGACCACATTATCAAGGGAATAACTACAAGGCACCTAACCATTTTCAAAATCAAGGAAATACTTTTTATCCACCACATCAAGGGTTTAATCCACCACTCACACCCTTTCAAAATCAAGGATACCCTCAAATCCTAAATCAAGGTTACCCTCAACTTCAAAATCAAGGATATGGGCTACAAGAGACTCATGAGTATGTTGAGAGGAGAATTCGTAAATGTGAGAAAAGAATGAATGACCAAATGAAACACATATCGGAGGAACAAACTAATACGCTTTTGATGGCATTCAATCAAAGACAACAAGGGGCTTTGCCATCTAACACACAAACAAACCCAAGGGCAAATGTCAATGCTATTACAACAAGAAGTGGAAAATCAACAAAGGATCCTTCACCTCCTACACCTCCTATTGTTAAACCCACTTTTATTCCTACATGTGACAAGCCTTATACATCTACTTTACCACCTCCAAATGCTCCTATTCAATCAACCACACCTTCTTAACCTATTCCCACTTCTCCTTTACCTTCCATAACTCCCAATGAAGAAGCTAACAAAGATAAATATTCCACTACAACACCTACACCTAAACCAAATCTTCCTTACCCTTCAAGATTGAAAAAGGACAAGTTAAAGAACAAGGATGACATACAAGTCTTAAATTTCTTAAGAATGTTCAAGAAACTCAACATAAACATCTCCTTTGCGGAAGCTCTTGCATACATGCCAAAATTTGCTAAGATGTTCAAGGATTTACTCTTCAACAAGGAAAAATTGGTTGATTTGCCCAACACATCCCTTAATGAAAATTGTTCCGCCGTGCTACTTAAAACCTTACCAACAAAACTTGGAGATCTGGGGCGCTTCTTAATACCTTGTACTTTTCCCGGGGTGGAAAATTGCATGGCTTTGGCGGATCTAGGGGCAAGCATAAACCTCATGCCTTTATCGGTTTGGAAAAAACTCTCTCTTCCCGAGCTCACTCCCACTAGGATGACACTTGAGTTAGCCAACCGTACCATAGCTTACCCCGTAGGTATCACGGAGGATGTGTTTGTAGGTGTGGATAAGTTTACCTTCCCGACCGACTTTGTAGTGGTTGATTATGACATGGACCCTAGAGTTCCTTTGATTGTTGGTAGATCGTTTTTGAGAACGGGTCGTACTTTGATAGATGTGGCGGAGGGAGAACTAATTATGAGCGTTGAGGATGAGAAAGTGGTGTTTAAGCTAGGGAATGTTTGTGATAGGAAAGATATTAAGGAGTATAAACCTTGTGAGACTATTAACATGGTTGATGTGCTAGATGAGGTGTGTGATGAGCATTTTCATGACGCTTGTAAGAGTAATAGTGAGGATATGCCCCATGTTGAAACTGTGGCCTCAATTTCTCCCCCTTTAACACCATTTGGAGAGAGTGATTTCCTCTTGGAGGAATTTGAGTCCAACTTTCTTGGTAATGATGATTCTCCTATCAATTGGGAAGAAGATATTCTCACAATCCAAAAGTTTCTCAATGAGGACCCTATTCCTTCACCCATTCCACAAGAAGTAACCAATGATGATCCTTCCATAATTAAACCTTCCATAGAGAGTCCACCTCCACTTGAACTTAAGGACCTTCCATCCCATCTAGAGTATGCTTTCTTAGAGGGAAAAGACCAATTACCCGTGATCATTGCTAAAGAGTTGAAAGATGATGAGAAAGAGAAACTCATAGAAGTCCTTAAGAAACATAAGCAAGCCTTAGCATGGAAAATATCCGACATAAGGGGAATTGATCCACATTTTTGTACACACAAAATCCTTATGGAGGATGATTACAAACCCGCCATTCAAAGCCAACGAAGGGTTAACCCAAAAATCCATGAGGTCATTAAAAAGGAAGTTATCAAACTCCTTGATGCGGGCATGATTTACCCCATTTCCGACTCTCCATGGGTTAGCCCGGTACATTATGTTCCAAAAAAGGGTGGAATCACCGTAGTACCCAATGAAAACAATGAGCTTATTCCTACGAGACTTGTTACCGGTTGGAGAGTTTGTATTGATTATAGGAAGCTCAATGAGGCTACTAGGAAAGATCACTTCCCATTACCTTTTATGGACCAAATGCTTAAACGCTTAGCAGAAAATGAGTACTATTGCTTTCTTGATGGCTTTTCGGGTTATTTTCAAATACCCATTGACCCTAAGGACCAAGAAAAGACCACATTCACTTGTCCCTACGGTACATTTGCTTAAAGGAGAATGCCTTTTGGCTTGTGTAATGCACCGGGGACATTTTAAAGGTGTATGATGGCAATTTTCCATGATATGATAGAGCAAACTATGGAGGTTTTCATGGATGACTTTTCCGTATTTGGAGATTCATTTACCTCATGTCTCACCAATTTAGAACGAATGCTTAAGCGGTGTGAGGAAAGACGTTTAGTTCTCAATTGGGAGAAATGTCATTTTATGGTGAAAGAGGGAATTGTTTTGGGACACAAGATATCCAATAAGGGATTAGAAGTGGATAGAGCTAAAATTGATGTAATTGCTAAGCTTCCCCCACCCACTACGGTTAAAGGTGTAAGGAGTTTCTTAGGTCATGCGAGGTTTTATAGACGCTTCATACAAGATTTTTCTAAGATAGCAAGACCGATGACTCACCTCTTGGAAAAAGAGTCTCCTTTCATTTTTAACCAAGAGTGTTTGGATTCATTTGAGACTCTTAAAGAGAAACTGATTAAGGCTCCCGTTTTGGTTTCTCAAAATTGGGAATTACTTTTGAGCTTATGTGTGACGCTAGTGATTATGCGGTGGGGGCCGTCTTAGGACAAAGAGTGAATAAGCATTTTCAACCTATACACTATGCTAGCAAAACCATGACCGGTGCACAACTTCATTACACTACCACGGAAAAAGAGTTGCTTGCTATAGTTTATGCCTTTGAGAAATTTAGACCATACCTTATGTTATCTAAAACCATAGTGTATATAGATCATTTCGCTCTCAAGTATCTCATGACAAAGAAAGATGCTAAGCCTAGGCTTTTGAGATGGGTTTTATTGCTTCAAGAGTTTAAGATAGAGATTTGAGATAAGAAAGGAGCCGAGAATTTAGCGACGGATCATTTGAGTAGACTTGAGCATCCTTTTCAAGGAGATTTTCCTAATAAAGAAATTAATGAATCCTTTCCATTTGAGGAGCTCATGTCTATCTCTTCTCAAGAGGATGCCACCCCTTGGTTTGCGGATATTGCAAACTATCTTGTGGGGAATGTGCTTATAGAGGGTCTTACTTCCCAACAAAAGAAGAAATTTCTCAAGGAAGTAAAGTACTACTTTTGGGATGATCCTTACCTCTTTAGGCAATGTGTGGACCAAATCATTAGACAGTGTGTAAATGGGCCTGAGGCATTTAAGATTTTAGAAGCTTGTCATTAAGGACCTACGGGTGGACATTTTGGGCCCAACTATACCGCCAAGAAAGTTTTTGATTCGGGTTACTATTGGCCTTCCATTTACAAAGACGCCCAAGAGATGGTGAAATTTTGTGATGTATGTCAAAGACAAGGAAAAATTACACAACGTGATGAGATGCCACAAAAATTTATTCAAGAGTGTGAGATTTTTTATGTGTGGGGCATAGATTTTATGGGACCTTTTCCATCTTCTAAGGGAAACAAGTATATACTCGTAGCGGTGGATTATGTGTCAAAATGGGTTGAGGCCAAAGCCTTACCTACCAATGATGCTAGAGTTGTTGTTAAATTTTTGAAGCAATTGTTTGCTAGATTTGGTGTACCTCGGGCCATCATAAGTGATCGTGGTACACACTTTTGTAATGATGATCAATTCACGAGAGTTATGAAGAAATATGGAGTTAATCATAGACTTTCTACCGCGTATCACCCTCAAACCAATGGTCAAACCGAGGTCACAAATCGTGGTTTAAAGAGAATTTTGGAGAGAACGGTGGGAGAGCATCGAGCTTCTTGGTCAGATAAGCTTGATGATGCTTTGTGGGCTTTTAGGACGGCTTTTAAGACACCAATTGGTTGTACCCCTTATAGGCTTGTCTATGGAAAAGCATGCCACATCCCATTAGAGTTAGAACACAAGGCTTCATGGGCTCTCAAGTGGGCTAACTTTGATTTAAACCAAGCCGGTTCACATAGAAAGGATCAACTTAATGAAATGGATGAATTGAGAGCCAATGCCTATGAAAATTCTTTGCTTTATAAGGAGAAGACTAAGAAACTGCATGATGCTAAGATCAAGAACCGTGATTTTAAAGTTGGAGAGCCGGTTCTCCTCTTTAACTCAAGGTTGAAACTTTTTGCGGGCAAGCTTAAGTCGAGATGGTCCGGTCCATTCACTATTGCTCAAGTATTTTCATATGGAACTATTGAGTTGTCACAACCTGATGGTCCAAATTTTAAAGTGAATGGTCACCGTGTGAAGCACTATTTTAGGGAGGACATTTCCGTTGAAATGGTCCAAGAGATCCCCATTTTCCCCATGAATTAATTCATTGTGGGACGAGTCGAGCTAGAGACTCCTTAAATCAAGCTTGAATAACTAGGTTTAGAGTTTCTAGATCTATAGTGTTGTAGGTTATAAATAAGGATAGCAAATTGTTGAGAAGTGTTGGGGTAGACCTTCTTTTGTCTTCATGATGTTTGTAGGGTTGCTCACTCATCACATGCTTTGGAGTTTATGGAGGAGGCCCTTGTATCCGGTTCACTTCGTTACTATTGTGATCTTTCATATACACCTTGTGCTTTAAAAAGGAATTCACTATAGTTGATCTTTCCTTAACTTGGGTTAAGCAAAGTCTATTCATTGTCATAAGTGTAGGGGAAGTTTTATACTTCCATGCTCTTAAACATTGAGGACAATGTTTAGCTTAAGTGTAGGGGGTTTTCTATCGAAGTGACCTTACCTAGAACTTGTCATTGACTTTCATGATAACATGGAAATTAATTTTTCAAACATTTTTCAAATTTTTGATCTACTTTGGCCACCAAAAATATGCATTCATAATTTTTGCATCAATCATTTTTCATTTGCATAACACATTTTCATTGTATATATTTCTTCTTTTATTTTTTTCATCAAAAATATATAAAAAGAAAAAATATATAATAAAAACATGGTTTAACGAATTTAGACTTCTTTGACATATTAGGCCCGCCATGAATATTTTGACTCAACCCGAGTTTGCTTATCTAAGCATTCTCTAGCTAGTATCCTTAACCATGTAGTCCTTCATTGGTCTATTAGGCTAAGCATCCACCAATCTCATTCTTTGAGATTTTAAATTTGTGGAGAATGGGAAATTATAGAGTTGAAGCAAGTATAAAAGGGGTAGATAAACTTCATGATAATTACTTGTGGCTAAACCCTTCTCTTCTTTACCTCTATTTCTTCGCATGTATATATGTTAATAAATAATCAAGAACGGTTTTAATTGGTTTGTAATCTCTTATGCATTTTTTTCTAATCATTCATGGTTGATATAAGTACGTCTTAAGATTCTAAGTTAGAACGTTTTATGTGTACTAGACTTATGTCATGCTTAATATTTAGCGGGTGTGTTTCCTTTTATTCTTTTCAACTTTCTTTGTGAGGAATAAAGAAAAATAAGAGCTGCTTATGAAAAAAAATGAGTGGCTAGAAAAAGAAAAAAAAAGAAAAAAAATAATTATACAAGACTCCCAAGAGGGGCAGTGAAGTGTTAATTATAGTAACTATTATATTTCAATATTACCTTGACGGGTTGCGGGGATTTAATAGTTGCTCCAATCCAATATTACCTTGACGGGTTGCGGGGTTGAAGATCCAAAGTCTCAAAAAGGCGGCGGATGTAAATTATTGCGTGAGTTTTATTTTTCTTTCCTTAGCGAGTGTTGCATGACATGAGGATTTTACACATAAGGCGAATGACTTATTATTCTTGAAACGGACTTATATTAATTGTGAGCGGTTTTTCAAGTAATGGATGAGAGGATTACTTAGGATTAAAACCGTGCTTCCTTATTTTTGGATTTTGCATTTCTTAGACTTCACGCTTTAAATAATGACAAATTTTCCCAAAAGCAATTTGCTCAAATAATAACCGGTTCCACATTTAGTTGTCATGAATAAGTTGATGCACCTTTTTACTTGTCAATGCAATGATCCTATTTTTAAGCTTGGTATGGGGAAAGTGAAACTTGAGGGTGATAAGTGTCCATGGTACCAAAACCCTAATCTAAGTCATTGATTTCTTCATGAGTTATTTCCATCAAAGCCATTTCAAGAAAAACCAACAAGATATAAATAGAATTGTTTCTTTTGCATTGCATTGTTCAAAATCAAAATCATGCATCATGTAGAGTAGCATAGTGTAATAGCATTCCATATTGGCCAAGGTGGGTTAATTATGAGGAGAATGTAAATTTGTGCTTTAAAATATAACATTGCATCAGGTCATGGCAATGTTCAAGTGTAGGGGATTTGATATGAGCAAAAACTCATATCAATTAATCAACAAATCACCCTAAAACACAAGGAAAATACCTAACTTTTGTGCTATAAAGCGGAATTATGTGGTATGTTTTGTGTTTGTGTATAAATAGGTAAGAAGGATAAATTTTCAAGCAAACAAGAAGAAAATTAAGCTTATTTGGATGAAAAAGACAAAGAAGGATCAAAGATTACAAGACTTTGAAGATAAGGGACCTATCTTGACAACACTCCAAAGTTGAAGGACTCAAAGTGTAAATTTGCTAAAGTCAAGATAAAAGTCAAACAAGGTCAACTCTTCAGTCAACTAAGTCAAAGGGTCAAATTTATCAAGAATGTAAGTAGAAGGACCAAAAATGACATTAAGATGAAGTCCCTAGCTCACTTGGAAAATCTGCCAAAATACAAGGGCTGAATTTGCCATTTTTCAAAGTAAAAAGAAGCTTAATCCGTGTGCAAGTGGAAGGACCAATAGAAATGCAAGAAATAATGGTCATGGATTGCCAACATGAGCTGCCACCTCACCCTTTCATTTAATAGCCGCAAAGCAACAGTTAAAACCCACTCACTTAATTTCAATCAATAGAAACGTGCCATTCAATAATCCAAATTATCCAAAACGGATAACAATCCGTGTGATCCTATTTCACCCAACCAGGATCTAACACGTGGCCTTCTTCTTCAACAACGAGCCCATATTCATTTTTGAGCTACACTGGATTTCAAAAGAAGATTTCTACATGAACCCTGATCGTTTTCAAGAGAGGAACACATTGGGCACACTTAATCAAGCTCAAACTTAATGGATTAAAAATCCCCAATTCATGAAGAACACAAGGAATTTCGTTTAGCAGCTTGATGACACGTGGCAACAATTAAGTGGATGGAACACGTCATCAACCTCAAATCACTCTCACATTTTGTCTATAAATAGGGATTAACACCCTCATTTGTGGTAGTAGCTTAAGTGTGAAATTTTCACACACATTTCATTTCTCTCTCAATCTTAGCTTCTAGTTAGTAGCATAACAAACTCAAGAGTCTGACAAGCTCTTGAGTTAGTTATTTTAGTTGTAACAACTTTACCAGATTCTGTAACCAAC
Source organism: Glebionis coronaria (assembly GCA_025667525.1). Classification (NCBI taxonomy): domain Eukaryota; kingdom Viridiplantae; phylum Streptophyta; class Magnoliopsida; order Asterales; family Asteraceae; genus Glebionis; species Glebionis coronaria. The sequence goes on from CM046875.1 coordinate 199,475,217, forward strand.
TCTACTCATTCAGTCAATAAAATTCTCCTTCCATTTTCCTAAATCTACTGTTCATCTCCTTCAATCCTGTTATCCTAGTGTTGTTATTAGCTATTTTTGATCACAAATGATCATGATTAGCTATTGTTGAAGAGTGTAGCTATTTGAGTTTGTTCTGTTCATCCAGTAGCATTTTGAGTTGATTTTGAAGCAGAATTGTTCAACAATGGTGATGATGATGATGTTAGCTGGTTGATTAGTGATTGATAGTGTTAAGGTGGTGGTTAACACTATCTAGGAGGCTCAGTGCCTACCTACTCCATCAGAGGAGGCCCTAGCTAAAAGGTTTCATGTTTTCTTGTTTTGGTTCCACTAAATAGTCAAGGCATGCTAAATTCTAGCTTAATCATCTTTGATGACATGATCAAACGTGTTTAGCTTGTGCTTGTGTTGATCTTTGCTGATTAGATAAGCTTCTTATTAGTTTGTTAATTGTTCACTAGCTTAAATTTGTTACTGAGTTCTTCTTAATAGTCATACTTAGCCTACTTGTGCATTTTGAGTTCTAGCTGGTGTAACTGTTTGTTATTGGTTCCTTTACACTTCACTTTAGTTAATAAACTTGGTCTGATATCTCATTTTGTTTAGTATAACCATTTGCTCAAATTACTTTCACCAAATTTGATATAATTCAGTAACTAGTGTTTGGTTTAGCTATCATTTTGAAGTTTTAGTGTTGTTGATGGTATAAACTTTAGTCATTTACATCCTTTCAGTCATATTAAATAAGCTTTGGGAGTTTTCAAGTCAAATACAAAGTCAAAAAGGCAATTGGTTATCAAAAGGTATGGGTCATTCTTAGCTTTAAAAGTTTTTAAAAAGTGACTGTTTTGATTTGCTTGGAAATTGTTCATTTCTTAAAGAGATTACTTCAAACCAACTCTCATTTGCCAATTAACATCTAAACTTTAAGCTCTCATAAGGAAATTGTACAGTTCTAAGAATCAAGGAAGAAATAAGCAATTTCACAAGCTGGTAAGCAGATGCAAGTTTCTATAAACTAAGGCCTTACTGATTTCTTATACTAGCATTTCCACTTCATAAATTGCCCCATTTTATTTCATAATCATGTTGAGAATGTGTTCCTGAGTAGATTTGGGAGTTTTCAAATTTTTCCAAAAATTGGTCAACGTTGGTCAAATAAGCTAGGTTAGCTTATTTCCATTTTCCTGATTCGTTTCTTGATCATTTTCAATTACAAAAGACATTCCATGCTCCTAATGGACTGATAAACAAGTTTTAACAAGAAAATCAGTTTGTGCAAGTTTGGATTATTAGAAAGCTTATTTGTGGCTTATTAAGATTTGCTTATTTGAGTTTTAGTTGGTTTCAGGCTTATTCCTTTTACAAGCCAAGGTAATTTTGGATTTTAGGCTGTTTGCAAGTTGTTTGAGCTTATTTGGTCCATTTTAGTGCTTATACGAGCTTATTGTTTCAACTTGCCCATTTTTGTTATAATTTCCAATTTAATTGCACTATAGTCCTTTAAGTTTGTTACTGTTTCCATTGTTGGCTAATCTTTCACATAATTAGGGTTTGCATTAATTCAGTCCATAACTTTTCTAAACTTGTCATTTTCAGTTACTTAGTTTAACAAATTTGTTACATTTAGTTAGTAGTTTGTAACTAATTGCATACTTGGTCCTTGAAGTTTCTGATTTTTACATTTCAAGCATATTAGTTTCAAGAATTTACATTTTAAGCACTTTAATTCCATAGTTTTACATTTTTGTCCTTATTTGAATAAAAATTTGGTATTTGACTAATTGTTTTACGGATACGTAGTTAATATTTTGCACGTTTTTACTTGATTGCTCAAATAGACATAGAAAATCCAAATAACCTTACCAACCAAAAACGATCATAAACCCGATGTTGTTAGGACTTTCAATTGGTTAAGAATCGAGAAAACAAACTTCAATTATACACAATTTCATGTCCCGTCTTAGATATATAAACAAAAATGTAAAAGAATAAACGACTATTATTAAGGTTTTCTTAAAAATAATAGTTATAAAAATTTAAATTATATGGTCGGACCAATTTTGAAGATTATAAGATGAGGAAGGACCAATACATTGAAATTCTATAATACTACTTTGTATATATCTTTAAAATCAAGGACCAATAATGTTAATATACATTTGTATGACATAAATATGACGTGAAGAGTTAATTCTTCATTCTCATCATTTCATTTGAAAACATCAAGCCATGCTTGTTCTTTATGTGTATTTCATTACAATAACAGTTAACAACTCGTATAGTACTAGCTTACAATTAATATTTTATCTATAATAAACTTAGTCATGAAGTCAGGCATACCATCTTCTATACGTACACGTATATACATCATTTTCAATTTTATTTCTTACTTATAAAGTAAACTTTCACATTAAGATAAAGCGGGTATTATCGAAGGTTGATATTTTTATAGTTACGTGATTTAAAAGTTACACGTAAAATACGAAGAATAAACGCTCAATATAAAATAAAAACTTTGACATTCGAAGAATGTTGATATTTTGATACAAAATATAAGGTTTAAAACTTATAAAACGTTAACGTGTTATATAAACAAATGATGCTTAAATGTTTATCACAAATTTTTGAAGAGTGTCCTTAAAACGAAAATCATTACGACGACAATAGGGAATATTTCTCTTTTTTCGGTCGATGACGAACATATACTTTGCCAATAAATAATAATAGACACGTATTTGATACGTTTAAGCCATAACCTTGTCGGTTAACCGAGAATTCATATTTTTTTTTATAAAAACAAACATGATAATTAAAAGTCATTTTATAAATATTGATCCAAAAATTACAAATTACGACATTCTCCAACCCTTAAAGAAAATATGTCCCAGATTTTAGTTCGTGTAACTTGGCGATGGCTTGATTGCGAAGAAGCGAGAATATTGGTTTATTAAGTTCACGGTAGATGCCACGTTCGGATTGAGACGTGAAGGTAATTCATAAACCAAAACAAGTTCAAATAGCCATTCGTATAAGATAATAATGATACGAATTAGAATACTGATAGATGATAGATGAATCCTACAATCGAATTACGAGTAGAAACAATTTGTGCGAATGCTACATGCTTAAGCCAACTCATTTGCAAATCATTAATTACACGGGTTCGTCAGGTCCATCTAACTAAGTGCTGATACAAAATTTGGATGGACCGAGTTGGACCTGAATTAGGCTTAATTCGGGGTCTTGTAGGTTTCGGCTCTTGCACCAAGTGGGTCTTGTTTGAAGACCCTGCACACTAAGAACAGCCATCGTTAGGCTTACCGTGGGCGCTTGTCACATGATTAGACTCCGCGTGAGAGTAAGTAATCGATTTGAGTATATGTGGGGGTTTAGAGTATTATGTGTATCATACCTTTGTGGAACCTCGGGGTTCCTTTTATACCCAAGAGAGTCATGGCTAGGCTCTCCTACTCTTGCGGCCTAAGGAAGAGATAATAGCTCAAAACAACTTGTTCCTTATCATGTAACTAAGGTAAGTGTATATCCCTTTTCCTTAGGCGAATATAATCATAGGATAGATTATATTTTGTTTTATCCTGTCGCAAGGCGACGAGGACTTGGTTAAGTAATCCACCGTTATGCGGCAGCGGCTTACTAGGCTTACTGGGCCTCCTGAGCCTTGCGCGTGCTACGCAGCGACAATCCATACCCAATGGATACAGGTAGTACATGTGTGTCGGGTTATACAACTCGAATAGGGACTATACGTCATCATGTCCCCCCAGTCTAGTGTCGCAGGTTCTGACCACGACTACTAGACTATCAGCCTGTTAAGTGGGCAATCGGAGTGTGCAACATCCTAGAAGTTTCAAATTCTCCCGCCAAGGTCACATACATCCCCCCTCTTCACCTAATCCCCTTGAAAACCAGGAAAAACGCCTGCCAGGTCACTCCACCCATTAACCTTCCACCATTTGATGATGATAGTGGAATACACGTGACACAAATACGAAGACGTAGAATAGTAAACCGAGTGCCTATATATATCACCGTCGCTTTTTGACTGCCTAATTTTTATCAGTAAAAATACTTTTATTATCGAACTCTCATCTCTGTCATTCGAAACAAGATACTCCCAAGGTAATCAACTACGAATCTTTATTGTTTTGACATACACACACAACCATGGTTAGACAATTATCCGAGATCACGTCCACTATTACCATCGAGGAACTAGACCGATTCACGTCAGACTACTATATCTTCGATTACTTGCACCCCGAAGTACAAAATCCTCATCGAAACATTAGACAGGCGCCCGAGGGCAAAATAGGAATGTACACCAGGTTCTTCGACTATGCCAACCACCGAATCCCTTTGTCACGCTTTCTTATCAGTATCCTTACGCATTATGAGACCCATGTGTCCCAATTACACTGTATAGGAGTGGCGAAAATATCTAACTTTGAAGTCAACTGTCGCACCCTAGATATAGAACCAACCGTGAACCTACTATGTGTCTTCTACCAACGCCTCCTGTCGAATGGATGGGTGTCGTTTGCCAAACAGAAAGGTGGTCTCCAATGCTATGTCGAGAAGGTGGACTCGCTAAGGAATTGGAACGACTCCTTCTTTTGGATTGACAACGTCGCCTACCCATTCCAATACCCATTTCTGACCACCGGAACATTGAGAAAGGACCTCATGCCTGGCCCCACCACGTATAACGCCGTAGATGCTGACATTCTAAACAACAATCGCATTCCCATTATGGCCTATCCTGAAGCTTTGTTGTGCATTTTGGGACTTAGCCGCGCAATCATCTGTGGTGAGCGCGAAGTTCCATACTTTCGCGATCTTCGTGGCCAGGGTTAGTGGTCTCCTCAACATTCTTCATTGCATTTTGCAAGTATTTTTTCCTATCTAACAAAACTTTTTTGCTTGTCAACAATGTGTGATACAGTGTTCTTAACCTTGTCCGTGAGAGCTTCCAAGAAAATCTGAATGTTTTTCTCACCCACTGAAGGAGAATGAAGAGCCATTACGGGTTCATGCTGAGAGAAACACTATGGAGCTCGATGTCGGAGAGGCATCGGCTGCCCACACACAGGAGGATATGGACGTGGGGCAACAACAACAACTACAACAACAACAGTCACCGCACCAAGAGGAAAGTCCCTCCTTGTCGGAGTTTAACTTCTCCAAAAATGCTGAGATATGTGATGAACAGTTTGAGAAGGAAGAAGAAGCTGCCATAATTTTATCCCAAAAAAGGAAAAGGAGCCCCCTACGACCTCTCGGAAATCTGCTCGCATAGAGGGCGGGTCTTCCATCGCAGCCACTCAGGAACCCCAAGAAGAAGAAACCCCAGCAGAGCACCCCTCCGAGGAGGATACGGGTGACAACTTTGATGGAACTCCTCCACAGACTCCCCCCGCCAGCATCAACCTGAGGTAAATGTTGTGAAGTATGTCCCCATATGTAACTGTTTATCACTTCATTTATTTATATATTGCTAATACTCTCGATTCCTTTATACAATACTGACCGAGAGAATCCAACTCCCGTAGACGTTGGCGCGACTTCCCCCACCCCCAAAGGATACTTCTATAGCAGGGGGAAGCGCGCATGTGGGGGATCCTATATTTGGTCTAGAGTGGGACCTGCTAAGGTCTTCTGATTTGACCGACGCATTTGACTGCGCCAGTTTCCTTGACAACATTGTGCCTCCTGGGCGAGTGAGTGTTCTTCATGGGTATAGTGATGCCGCCCTTGCCGATGAGGTAAGCTATATGGCATTGTAGAACGTGACCTTGATGTCACAAGTGAAGAGGAGATTCATGGAGTTATCCGCACAGGTCAGAGCTTCAAAAGAAAGACTTGCCCACGCTAGTGAAGAAAAGGCTAAAGCTCTTCATGAGTTGCAAGGAAAGATTGTCGAGGAGGTTAAGAGGGGTAAACAGGATGCTGCCACAATTTTTATGTTGACCAATGAGAGGAATGGTCTTGTTTTCGCTCTATCAGATGAGCGCGCCCAGTTGAACCAACTAAGGGCTTCCAACAAGGATGCGATGAAGTCCTTCGAGGTGTATAGAGATCAGTTGTTTGTTGTTGTGGATTCTTTGGGTGCGCAATTTAAAGAGATCGTGGGTGGCCTCGTGGTCCAAATAAAGCGTTTGAGCATTGATTACGATGAAGACTTGTATCCACGCCTTAATGCTGAGGTGGCAGAGAAGCGTTGGTTGGTGTGCCATGGTTTGCGCTTGGCGGCTATGGGTGCTCTAGAAGATCAAACTTTGTAGGCAACATTCGCCCAGTCCGTCATAGCCGCCATCAACGAGGGTACCTCTACTGGTTTGGAGAAAGCCCATAAAGCTAATTTGCTGAAGAAGAATCTGAAAGATGTGGTGTTTTATGACCCTTCTGCGAAGTCCAAGACCACCGCAGCCATGGAAAAAATGAAGGTATGTCCCGTGCCCTCTTTCGGTCTAGGTAGCGACGACATGGAGCTTCCCCTAGAAACTGTGATGGAAGGGATAGCATTGGCCCGTCACAAGCTCGAAGGCGCCGAGACCCAACCAGATTACCATCTGAAGCCCTCCAAGGAGCAGCGGAAAGTCCCGGTGTTTGCTCACCCACGTGATGCGGACAACCCCTTCCACATTGCGAAGGAGGTCCTCCTGTCTGAAGTGCTTGCAGCACGCTAGCCGTGCTGCAGCCAAGAGAGCCACAATGGGTCTAGAGGCTTTTTCTTCTGCTGGTGCTACCCACCTTGTTGCTATGGTCCCCGTGCTTCCGTTGCCCTTACTAGAGAGGGACGCGTGACTACTGGAGCTGATGGAAAAGAACATGAAGAAGCATCAGGAATCCGCCTATCGCCCTCTCGTCTTGAAGCTTAAGAGGTCTTCATCTGATTCTGATCTTTTGTAAAACATGGGATGTAATATAAACAATTCGTTATCTAAATTTTTAGGTGCGTGTGTTCGCACCCAGTCTGCAATAACTTACATATTTTGTGTTTGTGACTTAGTTTTTGCTCCACGCTTTAAGTTTGTAACGCGGTATTGTTTGTCTTATGAATTAGTGTAATTGCATAAATGACCAACAACTTATTTTTTGTTCATTCTAGCTTCAAAATTGATTGTAGTGTTTGACTACTCTTTAGGAAAAGAGTGTAAAAGTGGCAAGTATTAAGTGTCGGCTTAGGAAAACCAAGCACTAATGACCAAGTTAAGTTCAAAGTTCGTTTCCCAAAGAGGCAGGTGTGTTGTGTAAGAAATGATTAACTTTTCGATTATACTGATGAGAAAAGAAAATGAGAAAAGAAAGTAGAAAAGGATGACGGTTGCGATTATGAATTAAACTAAGACGAAGTCGTGCACGTAAAACCGTAGAATATGATGAATTTTAAAAATTAACCTAAAAATTCCTAGAAAATTGCAATAAATCCTAAAAATGTAATTAGAGTTTACTAAAAATCAAAAATCACTCAAACCTTTTATTTAATTAAATATTAATTTTTTAATGCTAACTAAAGCCCAAAAAATCAATTTAATTAACAAAAAGCACAAAATGAGATTTTTTTAACTTGTAAACCTCTAAAATGACTTAACTAAATTAAAAACAATTTTTGAAAATTTTAAAATTAATTAAAACCATTTAAAAATGATTAAAAACTATAAAAACATAAAATAATTATAAAAATTAATCAAATGACACTAAAATTAATCTAAAAATTTTAAAATTCCTAACTTAATGTATTTAAACTAGGAAACATGAAAAACTTGCAAAAATGTAAAATTTAATTTTTAATAATAAAATAATAATAAAATACTATTAAAAATCCAAAATTTATAAAAAATTCTAAAAAGTTGCAAACTAGTTTATTTTAACCTAATAAACATAGAAATGAACTTGAAATTACCAAAATACCCCAAATGGGCCTTAAAATGGGCTAAATGACAAAACAGACCCTTAATGGGCTTAATTTAGGCCCAATAAGAAAAATTCCATCAAATAAGCCCAAAATCACCTACTTGACTCAAAATTTGGTTTTAAGCAAAAGACTCTAAAGGCCCAAAAGCTGAAAGTGAGCTTATCATAGCTTAATTGTCAACAGTTTATTCTTAATGGGCTTTTTGGCCCATTAAGCCATAAGCTAATGCCATAAGCTCTAATTTGACACACAAGCTTATTTTGGGATACTTAAGAGATCTGTGAAAATAACTTTTGAAAAAGCCCAAGAAATAAGCCTGAAATAAGCAAAAGCTCTCTTCACAAAATGACAAAATAGTCGTTTTTGAGTTCTAGGCTACCTCAAGTGCTGATTCAAGTTGCAAAAGGTTTTAAATGACTTAATTAAGCAAAATCAATAAAAAACTTTCCAATAAGCACACTCAATAAGCTGAAATAAGCAATAAGCTGATTTTGAAAAAGACAAAATAGTCGTTTTCTAGTTAAAAGCTAAAACCCAAAGCTGTAAACTTCCAGACTGACTTTTAAGCTCAAAATAATAAGACCTATTACAAAAAATAAGTTGTTGCACATAGGAATAAGCTAGAATGACTTATTAATAAGCTGAACACCAAATATAACTAGCAGTGGCTAGCAGCAGGGGAAAGGAGTTCCCACTGCTTTGACTTTTTGACTTGAAAATTTAGAGAGTTTCACTTGGTTTTGTTGGACGATCAAGGCACCCTTACAACCAGTGGGTTGTGACGAGTCATAATCAAACAAGAAAACACAATTACACTCAGCGAATCAATGCAGTTAATTCAATCTATCCTCAGATATGTTCTAGACAAGTAATAAGCAGATCTGGTGGTTATAAGCTACTTTTAAGCTAGTATAAGCCTATCAAACTTAACCAAAAGCACACAACATCAATATCAGACTTGGTGACACACAAATAAACTCAATTCAAGCAAGATAACCAAGATTAGATCAAGATCAAAGCAAAAACAAGTTATTGATGAACAAGAACAAGCAGATTTCAAACTTTGTTGATCTACTTGACACCAAATCCAAATTCAAGGCCTCAGATCTATCACCCAGGTTATAAATACTTAGATTTAACACTTGTTATCCCTAGGTTAACATGAAAACTAGGTGTGCACAAGATCATAGGCAAAAACAACAAGTTTTCAAGATTTTATAGCCAAATGTTTGATTAGGTGATACAAAGCACAAAGCATGCAGATTTCAGAACACAAATACCTCAATAACAGATATCAACTCAAACAATACAACAATACCTACTCAAACTCATACAATTTTGAACCAACAGTCAATCCCAAACACCCTTTCACTTTTTTTAAAACAGTTTTAACAAAGCAAAAGTATTCTCAAGACTGATCTAAGCCCAAATAAGCATCATAACATCCAACATATGAATCAAGAACCAATTTACATGCATTAAAACACACATATACCAGTAGAATCACAAAAATCACTTAGAACACCAAGATTTATTTTTGGGAAAATATGACAAACCTAATGAATGTACATCCACACTCACGAATTTTGAGCTTATGTGGTAGCTTAACAACCACAAGCTTCCAACAAGCTGCTAGGATCAACAATGTTAGCACAAAACAGATTATATGAACAAAAAAGGAAATGACCAAGATCTTTTCAAGCTTGATTCCCCACCCCTTGAGTCTTCCCAAACCACAAGCCTCACAACACCTTGATAAACTCTTTATCAGGGTGATATCATCAACTTATAGTCCAAAAAGTTCAAGTGTTTGAACAAGTACTTAGAAAAAATCAGGTTTTTGGAAAACTTGCACAATCTTTAAAACAAATCTTTTAAACTTCAAACTCACAAACATATGTCAATAACAACAGAAAGTAAAGGTTGGAACTTGGAATTCGTCACAAAATCAAACACTTTTTTCATTCACTAGAAACAAAGGCTTTACAAATTTTTGACTAAAGAAAACCAAGAACAAAAGCTAATGTTGTGATACTAATGCCTTATATAGGCTACAAACTATCTAGAAATGCTGAAAAAACATAAACCCTAGTTGGTGAAGTCCTAAATTTTCCCTTGAAGGTTTGAACTTTTTGTTGACTGAATTTGACTTGAGAGGGGATACATGTGATGCCAGTGGGATGGGGGTGATCTTGGACGTCCAATTCATGCTTAGGAAGTAAGCAAAGCCTTGAGTCGTAGATTTGTTGCATGGTTTTTGTTTGAAGGTGAAAAGTGGGGCAGAGGAAGGGTGGTGAGACATGTGAGTTGATGGTGATGGGGGTTTAAGGTTTGGGTTATGATAATAAGACCCCTAATCATGTTTCTGGATAGTTTTAGGTCTTAATTCATCATGGTTAAGAAATACCCAATTTGTGCTAAGAACATGAAGAACATGCTTTTGATCCATTTTGGTTTTTAAAAAGGTGTTTAGGCGCGATATTATTAACTAATTAATATTAGTTAAACATTCGGCTGAGTGGGATGGTGAGTTGGCAAAAGGGTGAAATGTGATTAGTTGTGGGGAGGTGAGTGGGACACGTGTTAGAGGGTGATAGGTCTAGGTAACTTTCCTTGTCTTGGCAGATTCACCCCCTCTTCTTTCTTCCTCCTTTCAATTCAGTTTAAACAAGTAAATATCTGAATCCCTTTGTTAAGCAAGTTTCAGTTTTCACACTTTGGCCACATAAACTTTTCCAAAAGTTTATCAAGGGTATTTCTTGTAATATCTTGATACTTGAAGGGCTGTTTTGGAATTTTCTTCAAACTTTATGGTGTTGACTTGTATTGTTGACTTCTTTGAGGACTAATATTGACAAGTCTTCAAATTTGAGGGACCATTCTTGTCAATTCTTCAAAGTGGAGGGCCCTTTTGTAAATTTGACAAACTTTAAGGACCAAACTTGTAATTATGAATAAACAATGGTTTAAAGTGTCAATTCTTCAATATTAGAGGACCCTTCTTGTACAATCTTCACATCTTCAAGGGTTTGTGTTAGAAAATCAACACTTGGATCCGGTTCATTGTGCGGCTTCTTTTCCCGTGTTCGTTTTTCTTTGATTCTTGTGGTCTTTTATGATTTTATCAATATCCGAACCTAAAATACACATGTAACAAACACAAGCATATATTTGGCATATTTCATGATAATTAATGAATTTTAAGCCCGTTTTGGACGATGAGACTATGTATAAAAGCATTCTCATCACACCCCTATACTAAACCATTGTCGTGCCCTCACGCAATGCTAGAATAAAGTATCTTAGCATCTCCAAAATTCATTTTTATGCACTTTTATTGAATGATAAACTTGATACACTACTACTATTGCTACTACTTACGTTTTAGATATAATGTATGATTTTCATCGCAAAATGGGACATTTAGGTTGATAGAACAAGAACACGTGAATGCTTCGTTAGAAATAATTTCATCGTCCTCGATTTTCACCCAAATTCCATACCAAACGTGCAACGAGATCATTGTCATTATAAGTTAGTAATGCTAACACTACTCATATGCCCTAATCACGTACTTAGACTCCCATATTCCTAATTGGTATCTCTTATATTTTATATTTGTCTTGAATGTTCACGAGGATAAATTTTTCACTTATGTGATGATAGAGATTTAGGTCTAAAAATAGAGTCATAACGTGTAACCAAGACCATCGAATTAATAACCCCCCCCCTAATAGAAAACAATGTTAAAAAATTAAGTCAACAAGAAGGATCGACAAACACGGTTTTATAACTGTTTTGAACATGAGACTTATTACCAAGACTTTTATACGCCCCCTAACGGATGGGCCTTATTATCATAGGTTTACCTCCATCTTTTATTCAACTTCGCCATGAAGCTTTTATTATGACTTCGGTCATGCCTTGCCTTTTATTATCCTCCTTATCGGTGGTTTTATTATGGACAAAGACGTATATCCTCACGCTAAGGCGAATTTTGGATCTTTAAAGCTTCAAAGATTAAGGCATAATTCACTTTCAATTTCGCATAGATTTTTCGGCCTTGTGAGCTTCAAATTGTTTGCTTGATTTAGGTGATCACTTGAAATCTTATTATTAGGTGAAGCTTTTGATTATTCGGGTTGCCAATACTTCAAAACCGTGACGCTGGCGATACCTTAATGTTTTCCCAATTTAATTACATGGAAGCTACTAGAAAAGATCAGAAACCAACAATCAAGACTAAACCGCTAAGTCAATACTTATTAAACAAAATATATTTACAAGCGAAGGGAGTATAAGCAAACAACGAGAACACATGAGTTTTTGAAAGAATACGAATACTCTACGTTTAGCATAGTAACTTATAATTAACTCTATCATTTCTCGTCCTCATTTAAGATACTTAGCCTAATATAAATTTAAGGAATCGAAGCTAAGTGCTCAACACGCACGGTCGAGTCAAAAATTACTCTTATCCTCGCCATCAGAAAATCTACATTCGTGTCTTCAAACACTTATAAAACATGAGAAAAAAATTAAAATTTGGCCATTTTTAGCCTTATTTTGCAATAAAACGATAACAAAAAGATAAACTTTGGAAAGCGTGAAGGTTTGGCAAGGCGAGTATCTATTCACTCCCCCATACTAAAGTTAAACATTGTCCTCAATGTTTCGAGTCTAAGGGTGCAAACACCCCGATACTAGAGATGTAGTCGAATGCATAATCTAGCATGGAAAGGGTGGAACCATTAAATCAATAGCCGTTTATGAAGTGTGCTAAAAACCTAAGGTTAGAACATATAAGGATATATCATGGATATTGAGAAATTATTCAAAGCAAATGATCGAGTGCTCTCATAAAACGAACACGAGAGGCTCTAATCGTGAAGATCATGATCATCTAAAAACCACAATGCACAAACAACCACGGAACAAAGGTTGGAAGGGCACAAATCCCCTCACGTTAAACTAATTAGAAGCGATAATATGTACATGGATAAGCATGGGTCTCCCCTACGAGGCACCTTGTTCTTGATAACCGAGTCAAAAGCTCGACTCGAATCCCCCATAAATGTGATCATTTAGGGATAATCATGGTATGGTCAAATTTTGGTGGGGCTTACATGATAAACAAGGCCCAAAAGCAACCGGTAATAAGGACTAAGTCCTTTGATGATGCAAAATACCGGGATCGAAGATGGCGTCCTCATTTTCATTGGATAAACAAATCAACGCCACTTCAACGCGTGTTAAAACAAACCCAAAGGGTTTAAAGAAAATAGATGAGAAGAAATAGAAGGGTGGGACAAATGGTAAGTCAATAAAAACATGAGCTATTCGAGGTAGACTCGCACCAATCAAATGAAAGTATTTTCCATTTATTGCATCGGTGGAAGACCCAGATTTCCCTTTATAAGCAATTCCGGGATCAAATATCTCGTCCTCGGTGGAGAAAGGGGAGGGAACATAAGGGGCTTCCCCCACACTTAACCCACACAAAACATCGTCAAAAGAAGAAGACGAGCTTGTAGTACTCAAAACACGAGGTGATGACGGAGTTAGAATTGTAGAAAAATCTTTTAAATCCAATTCAAATTTTTTTCCTTTTTCATCTTTTGAAAACTCCTTATGAAATTTGATTATGTCAAAAATATTGGTGTTTCTAAAACGATGTTAGGAACACTAAAAATTCTCACATTTAAAAACCGTTTTGGTGGTGGTAAGTTCTCAAAACGTTTATCAACAAAGAACACCGCCCCATCGGGATCAACATATTCATTATCCTAAGAATCTTCCTTGATTAGAGACATAGGTTCAACACTCTTAACCTCCACCGGCGGAGGGGATGGAAAATCGTTTTTATTAACAACTCCTAAAACTCTTTTTGAAAATCCTTTGCAAATGTTTTTGATTGAATCAACATTGTTTAAAGACGTGACAGAATAAACATGAGAAAGCGTAGAGTTTTGGATTGCATTTATGGCGAGTTCCTCCTCATTGAAACGTAGAGTGATTTTCCTAGCATGAACATCAATAAGTGCTCTCGATGTATCCAAAAATGATCGACCTAAAATTAGAGGAACTTTAGGATCGATGGGAATGTCAACAACGATAAAGTCCACGGGATAGTAAAACTTTCCAACTTTCACGAAGACGTCTTCGGCTACTCCACAAGCTAGAATCGTAGAATGATCAGCCATCTCGATTGACATTCTTGAATGAGTGAGATTAGGAAGATTGAGTGACTTAAAAATCTCAAGAGGCATCAAATTTATACTAGCACCAAGATCGGCCAAGGTGTAGCATTCCTCCATATCTTGTATAGCACATGGGATTAAAAATTTACCGGGATCACCGACTTTTTGAGGTATGCGGCTAAGAAAAACCGAAGAACAACTAGGCGACTTTTGCAATTTCTCTTTGTTATTCAACATACTTTTGAAGTTTGCGGCAAATCGAGGCATCATGACCAAAGCGTCGGCAAAACTTATATTAAAATGCAAGTCACGAAACATTTTCATAAAAAGTTCAAATTGATAATTGTTACGCTCTTGTGCCTTTTCCTTGTTTCGTCTTGATGGGTAAGGTAAGGGTGGTCTGGGTTGGGGCATAGGCATCGGCCTTGGAATCTCGGGTTCCACTACTGGTATTGGTTCAACCGTATGTGTGGTTTGAGCGGTACTTCGTGGGCTTGGAATTTGCTCCTTTTCAATCACCACCTCGGGATCTTTCTCTATTTCCTTCTCCGTAGAAGTACTTGGACGAGAAATGGGTTCTTTGAAAGTTTTACACATAATAGCTTCAAACATTTTTCCCATTCGATCTTTAAATTTTAATTCCTTAGCATCTGCTTTTAACAATTCTTGCTTAATCTCATGTTGACCTTGCTCCATTTTTTGTTGATTTTGTTGGAGACGTTGCACATTTCCTTCTATTTTATTAGCATGAGTTTTCAATTCATTAGCAAGTTCATTTTTAAGCTCGTTTTTCAACTCGAATCTTAAGTTAATCATCTCACGTTGCATGTTATCAAACTTAGCATCGTTAGCTTTTGCATAATCCAAAATTTCTCCATTAATAATTTTAGTGTGAGCATTTTGAAAACCTTGTGTGGTATTTTGAAAATCACGGTTTTGGTTTTGATTTGAAATTTGCCCATTTCCACTTTGGTAATTACCCTTGTTGAAGTTACGTTGATTTCCTTGATAAGCACCATTTTGATTGTTTCGATAGTTGTTAGCATTTTGATTTTGTGGAGCTTGATTTGGGCGGGAACCTTGACCGTTTTGGTTATAAGTTCTTGTGGCTACATAAGCACTCGAAGTGTTACCATCCGCGGTAATGCACTCGTAAAAATCATGAGCTCCACCACACGAAATATAACTCTTTCCAACCGCTTTAACCGATGCGGAACTCAAAGCATCTTGTGCTTTCCATTGAGTCATAAGAGTCGAAAACCTATAGAAAAACCGATTCTCCTCATTTGCTTCATCTTGCAAGGCACTCATGTTACGAGACGACGATGACGAACCCATAGTGGCAACACTCGGTGTGTTACGAGTGTTGTAAACCTTAGACCTATTCTCAATTATTATTAAAGCCTCATCGGTCGTTTTGCACAAAAAATTACCACCCGCGGCGGCATTTAAGTAATCTCGTTCATGATCATTAAGCCCATTATAAAAACTGTCAATTTGATGCAATTCGGAAAAATCATGGTGTGGACATTCATGTAACATTTCTTTAAATCTTTCCCAAGCCATTGAAAAACTCTCATTAGACCTTTGAGTAAATCATGAAATCTCGCTTTTAAAATGTGTTGTTTTAGATGGTGGAAAAAATTGATTCACAAACTTAGAAACGAGATCACCCCACGTCAAAATCGAATTTGGGGGTTCTTTCTTAAGCCATATCTTGGCGGGTCCATCTAACGAGTATGGAAACAACATCATCTTAGTGGCATCTTGGGGTACATCCTTAAACTTGCTAGTCGCGGTGAGACGATTGAATTGCCTAATGTGATAATGTGGGTTGTCTTTTTCGTGTCCGTGAAACTTGTTGGCTTGAAGCATAGACATTAAACCCGTCTTGATCTCGAAGTTCTCCGCAAGGATGGCAAGAATCACAATGGCCTCTCCAAAACCCTCGGTGGGTGCTTGAAGCAACTCCATCATAGTACGATTAGCCATGATAGCTTCTTGTTCTATAAGGGGTTCCTCACTTGGAGTCTCTTCACTAGAAGGTGTTGGTGTGTTTTCCTTTCGATTACGACGTTTACGTGCACGTCTTGCTTGATTACAAGTAAGCATAAACGTCACGTACAACCTGGGGATGAGCAAAGAAGATTATTTTTGGTGTTTTTGACTTTTTCAATTTTTTGTGGTTTTTGATTGTTTTTAATTTTTTTGGATTTTGTGAATGTATTAAGTAGACAAAAATATACAAATCTCTCCCCAAATCAAATCTCTTGATTAAAGGAGCCTCAAGGAATGAAAACGATCACGTGAAGTGAACGCCTTCGATGACTTTAGGACGTTGGTGGAACACCAAAACGTTCAAGAGGGTTTAATCAAATGAAACCAAGAAAATATATATGATATGTAGATAATACTTTGGTTGGCAAACCCTCGGTTAGCCCTTTTTATCTAAACACGCACAAGCAAGCGGGGAAACGAGGCGACGCGAAGCACTTAAGAGCCTTTTTCCTTAGGGTATATTTTATATTACCCGCCTTATACCCACCTTATAGTTTGTGTTTGTCAAAATTAAGTTTCACGAAAGTAATTATCTATTTTGCCTTTTTTTTTCTTGTTTGAGATTTGAATACAATGATCGAGTGATGAAATCCCGAATCAAGGTTGTGTTTTCACACTATTGGAGTACTTGTGAATTTATTATTCTACGTATACAATATAGTAATATTCACACAAAAAACTAAAACCAATAATTCGTATTAGTAGAGTGCTACTAATACAATTATATTATGGATAGTATAAAAACAACAATTATTAAAACCAAAACACAACACGCCTCCCCGGCAGCGGCGCCAAAATTGATTGTAGTGTTTTTACTACTCTTTAGGAAAAGAGTGTAAAAGTGGCAAGTATTAAGTGTCGGCTTAGGAAAACCAAGCACTAATGACCAAGTTAAGTTCAAAGTTCGTTTCCCAAGGAGGCAAGTGTGTTGTGTAAGAAATGATTAACTTTGTGATTATATTGATGAGAAAAGAAAATGAGAAAAGAAAGTAGAAAAGGATGACGGTTACGATTATGAATTAAACTAAGACGAAGTCGTGCACGTAAAACCATAGAATATGACGAATTTTAAAAATTAACCTAAAAATTCCTAGAAAATTAAAATAAATCCTAAAAAATGTAATTTGAGTTTACAAAAAATCAAAAATCACTCAAACCTTTTATTTAATTAAATATTAATTTTTTAATACTAATTAAAGTCCAAAAAATCAATTTAATTAACAAAAAACCTAAAATGAGATTTTTTTAACTTGTAAACCTCTAAAATGACTTAACTAAATTAAAAACATTTTTTGAAAATTCTAAGTTAATTAAAACTATTTAAAAAAGATTAAAAACTATAAAAACTTAAAATAATTCTAAAATTAATCAAATGAAAATAAAATTAATCTAAAAATTTTAAAATTCCTAACTTAATGTATTTAAACTAGGAAAAATGAAAAACTTACAAAAATCTAAAATTTAATTTTTAATAATAAAATAATAATGAAATAATATTAAAAATCCAAAATTTATAAAAAAATTCTAAAAAGTTGAAAACTAGTTTATTTTAACCTAATTAACACATAAATGAACTTGAAATTACCAAAATACCCCTAATGGGCCTTAAAATGGGCTAAATGACAAAACAGACCCTTAATGGGCTTAATTTAGGCCCAATAAGAAAAAGTCCACCAAATAAGCCCAAAATCACCTACTTGACATAAAATTTGGTTTTAAGCACAAAACTCTGAAGGCCCAAAAGTTGAAAGTGAGTTTATCACAACTTAATTGTCAACAGCTTATTCTTAATGGGCTTTTTGGCCCATTAAGTCATAAGCTAATGCCATAAGCTCTAATTTGACACACAAGCTTCTTTTGGGATACTTAAGAGATCTGTGAAAAGAAATTTTGAAAAAGCCCAAGAAATAAGCCTGAAATAAGCAAAAGTTCTCTTCACAAAACGACAAAATACTCGTTTTTGTGTTTTTAGGCTACCTCAAGTGCTGATTCAAGTTGCAAAAGGTTTTAAATGACTTAATTAAGCAAATCAACAAAAATTTTCCAATAAGCACACTAAATAAGATGAAATAAGCAATAAGCTGATTTTGAAAAAGACAAAATAGTCGTTTTCTAGTCAAAAGCTAAAACCAAAAGCTGTAAACTTCTAGACTGACTTATAAGCTCAAAACAATAAGACCTATTACAAAAAATACGTTGTTGGACATAGGAATAAGCTAGAATGACTTATTAATAAGCTGAACACCAAATATAACTAGCAGTGGCTAGCAGTATGGGAAAGGAGTTCCCACTGCTTTGACTTTTTGACTTGAAGATTTTTCACTTGGTTTTGTTGGACAATCAACGCACCCTTACAACCAGTGGGTTGTGAGGAGTCACAATCAAGCAAGAAAACATAATTACACTCAGCCAGTCAGTGCAGTTAATTCAATCTATGCTCAGATATGTTCCAAACAAGTAATAAGCAGATCTGGTGGTTATAAGCTACTTTTAAGCTAGTATAAGCCTATCAAACTTAACCAAAAGCACACAACATCAATATCAGACTTAGTGACACACAAATAAACTCAATTCAAGCAAGATAACCAAGATTAGATCAAGATCAAAGCAAAAACAAGTTACTGATGAACAAGAACAAGCAGATTTCAAACACTGCTGATCTACTTGACACCAAATCCAAATTCAAGGCCTCAGATCTATCACTCAGGTTGCAAATACTTGGATTTAACACTTGTTATCCCTAGGTTAACATGAAAACTAGGTGTGCACAAGATCACATGCAAAAACAACAAGTTTTCAAGATTTTACAGCCAAATGTTTGATTAGGTGATACAAAGCACAAAGCATGCAGATTTCAGAACACAAATACCTCAATAACAGATATCAACTCAAACAATACAACAATACTTACTCAAACTCATGCAACTTTGAACCAACAGTCAATCTAAAACACCCTTTTCACTTTTTTAAAAACAATTTTAACAAATCAAAAGTATTCTCAAGACTGGTCTAAGCCCAAATAAGCATCATGACATCCAACATATGAATCAAGAACCAATTTACATGCATTAAAACATACATATACCAACAGAATCACAAAAATCACTTAGAACACCAAGATTTATCAAATTTTTGGGAAAATATGACAAACCTAATGAATGTACATTCACACTCACGAATTTTGAGCTTATGTGGTAGCTTAACAACCACAAGCTTCCAACAAGCTGCTAAGATCAACAATGTTAGCACAAAACAGATTATATGAACAAAAATGGAAATGACCAAGATCTTTTCAAGCTTGATTCCCCACCCCTTGATGCTTCCCAAACCACAAGCCTCACAACACCTTGATAAACTCTTTATCAGGGTGATATCATCAACTTATAGTCCAAAAAGTTCAAGTGTTTGAACAAGTACTTAGAAAAAATCAGGTTTTTGGAAAACTTGCAAAAACTTGCACAGTCTTTAAAACAAATCTTTTAAACTTCAAACTCACAAACGTATGTCAATAAAAATAGAAAGTAAAGGTTGGAACTTGGAATTCGTCACAAAATCAAACACTTTTTTCATTCACTAGAAACAAAGGCTTTAAAGATTTTTGACCAAAGAAAACCAAGAATATAAGCTAACGTTGTGATACTAATGCCTTATATAGGCTACAAACTATCTAGAAATGCTGAAAATAAACATAAACCCTAGTTGGTGAAGTCCCAAATTTTCCCTTGAAGGTTTGAACTTTTTGTTGACTGAATTTGACTTGGGAGGGATGCATGTGATGCCAGTGGGATGGGGGTGATCTTGGACGTCCAATTCATGCTTAGGAAGTAAGCAAAGCCTTGAGTCGTAGATTTGCTGCATGGTTTTTATGTGAAGGTGATAAGTGGGGCAAGGGAAGGGTGGTGAGACATGTGAGTTGATGGTGATGGGGGTTTAAGGTTTGGGTTATGATAATAAGACCCCTAATCATGTTTCTGCATAGTTTTAGGTCTTAATTCATCATGGTTAAGAAATACCCAATTTGTGCAAAGAACATGAAGAACAGCCTTTTGATCCATTTTGGTTTTTAAAAAGGTGTTTAGGCGCGAGATTTTTAACTAATTAAAACATTCGGGTGAGTGGGATGGTGAGTTGGCAAAAGGGTGAAATGTGATTGGTTGTGGGAGGTGAGTGGGACACGTGTTGGAAGGTGATAGGTCTAGGAAACTTTCCTTGTCTTGGCAGATTCACCCCCTCTTCTTTCTTCCTCCTTTCAATTAAGTTTAAACAAGTAAATATCTGAATCCCTTTGTTAAGCAATTTCAGTTTTCATACTTTGGCCACATAAACTTTTCCAAAAGTTTATCAAGGGTATTTCTTGTAATTTCTTGATACTTGAAGGGCTGTTTTGGCATTTTATTCATACTTTATGGTGTTGACTTATATTGTTGACTTCTTTGAGGACTAATATTGACAAGCCTTCAAATTTGAGGGACCATTCTTGCCAGTTCTTTAAAGTGGAGGGCCCTTTTTGTAAATTTAACAAACTTTAAGGATCAAACTTGTAATTATGAATAAACAAGGGTTTAAAGTGTCAATTCTTCAAATCTTCAAGGGTTTTTCTTGGAAAATCAACACTTGGATCCGGTTCATTGTGCAGCTTCTTTTCCCGTGTACGTTTTTCTTTAATTCTTGTGATCTTTTATGATTTTCTCAATATCCGTACCTAAAATACACATGTAACGAACACAAACATATATTTGGCATATTTCATGATATTTAATACATTTTAAGCCCGTTTTGGACGATGAGACTATGTATAAAAGCAGTCTCATCAGTCCCTATGGGTGAGCCAAACTCATTACATGCGGTATACCGCTACTACCATAGGGACGGCTAGGGGAGACTGGCATGTTGTTAGGTGTGCACAGGTGTGTCTTTATTCAGGCTCGGCATGCATATACTGGCTGTAAAAAATTTGCTACGACGTCATGAATAGCAAGGGGCCTAACAAGGATACATGATCCGTGGCCGATGGGGTTGCATCCCTCTTACACGACGAGTCTAATTAGTAGGTTAGACCCTTTCCGCTTATTTCTCCTGGAAATGTTGTGTACGTGTACGCCAGTAGGCATTATGTGATATACAAATTATATATGTAAAAAATGTTTGAGAATGTGTCGTGGAACTATATAGGGACCATGACTTTTATTAATACTTGCAAGATTTTGAGTACATGATAATGAAATAAAAAAAAGAAAACAATACATGTGTTAAAGGCAGCACTTTTTCAAATGGCAAATATTCCAAGTCCTTCACAAGTCACGACCTTCCATGTCACGCAGCCAGTACGCACCATCCCCCAAATCTTTTGTCACCATGTAAGGCCCCTCCAACTTAGGTCCAAGCTTTTCTATGTTTTCTGCGCGGCTAGTTGCGTTCCCGCGTTATATAAAGTCTCCTGGTATGAACGAAGTCTTTCGCACCCTAGCGTCGTACTAAGCCTTCATTTTGTATTTTGCCTTAGCTTCATTGATCGATGCCAACACTCGTCTTTCATCAATTATGTCCAATTTCAACTAATTCGTCGTCGTTAGTAATCATGTTGACTTCCGCTGTGCGGAGTGTTGGCATTCCTATTTCTGCTTGAATAACCGCCTCCGTCCCGTATGTTAGGGCGAAGGCGTATCTCCGGTTGCAGTTTTTATCATAGTGTTGTGCGCCCATAACACGTGTGATAATTCATCAACCCATTTCTTGTTCTCCTCCCCCATTCGCGCTTTAATGCTGTCTCCCAGGCTCCTATTCGCTCTTTCAACTAGCCCATTAGATTGTGGGTAGGCTACGGATGCGAATCGCTGCTTTATGTTGTTTTTCATGCACCAGGCTTTTAATGGGTTCTCCGCGAATTATTTTCCATTATCCGAGACGATTTCCCAGGTAGCCCAAAGCGACATACTATATTGTCTCAAACGAACCTTTTCACTTGGTTGCCAATGATTGTTGCTACCGCTTTGGCCTCAATCCACCTCGTGAAGTAGTCCATTACAGCTATTAGGAACTTAATCCCTCCGGCTGCCAACAGGAAAGGTCATGTGATATGGATTCCCTATTTATAAAATGGCCAAGGAGATGTAATGGGTGTTAGTTCTTGTTGGGGCAGGCGCGACACTGGTCTATGCACTTGGCATTTGTTGTACTTTGAAATTAGTGTCCGTGCACCCGAATGTATTGTTGGCCAATAATATTCATTGCGAAGTGTTTTTGCCACCACTGGCCTGGGTTTTGCGTGCATGTCGTAGGATCCCTCGTGGATCTCGCTGATGACATATTGCGCCTGTTGCGGTCCTACACATCGTAGCAATGGTTGGGGGAACAATCGTTTATAAAGGATTCCGTCCCTAACCTCAAACTGTCGCGAGCATCTGTGTATCTGTCGTGCCTCGGTTTCATCCAGTGGAAGTAATCTATTTTTCAAGTATTCCACGATCGGTGTCATCCATGTAGGACCTACTTCTTCTACGACCGATGCAACTTCCTCCCCCTTATGGATTTTTCTTTGAGAATTTCTACCAACACCTGTTTCGATAACTGTGCAAAGTTGGTGGATGCTATCTTGATGGGGCGTCAGCTTTTTTGTTCTCCACTCTTGGTACTTAGCGTATCAGGAACTTATTGAAACCCTTGATTAATGACTTAGTTTTTTGTAAGTATAGTATCATATTTTCCTCCTTGGCTTCATACTCGCCTAGTATGTGATTCGCCACTAAGCCGGAGTCCACATTTGCCTCGAGATTACGTACACCCATACGGGCTGCGATCTGTAGGCCTGCTATGAGTGCCTCATATTCTTCTTCATTATTTGTAGCTGTGAACTCAAAACGTAGTGCGTACGTGAATTCCATACCTTCAGGGTTGGTGAGAATAAGGCATGCGCCAGATCCGTCTGCACAGGAGGATCCATCCGTGAATAAGATCCATGGGTCTTGGTCGCCCTCCTCCTGTATAGATGTATGTTCACCTTCTTTAGGGTTTTTAATGATGAATTCAGCTAGGGCATGCCCTTTGACAGCGTCACGCGTTCTGTACGTGATGTTGTGTTCTCCTAGTAGAACACTCCACTTCTAGAATCTGCCTGCGACGTCTGGTTTTGATGTTATTTGCTTTATTGGCTGGTCCGTAATGACCGTTATTGGATGAGCTCGAAAATATCGTTGTAGCCTTTTTGCTGCGAATACCAGTGCTAATACCAATTTCTACATTGATGTATAATTTAATTATGAGCTTTGTAAAGCTCTGCTTATGAAATATATCGGTGTCTGCACGTTCTCTCTATCCGTCATTAGCACTGCACTGATTACTCCATGCGTAGCCGAAAGGTATACTATCATTTCTTCTTTCGGCCGAGGTGCGACCAACGTGGGTAGCGAAGCTAAATGCCTTTTTAGCTCTTCGAAGGCTTTTTCTGCTTCCTTTGTCCAATTGAAGTCTCCTTTTTTATGCATTTCTTGAGTGTTTTGAATAAGGGGAGTGACTTCTCTGCTGATTTGGACAAAAATCTGTTTAATCCAGCTAGATTTTCGTTTAACGATTGTACTTCCTTTTTTGTCCTTGGGCTTTGAAGTTGTATGAACGCGTCTGACTTATCTGGACAAGGTCTGATGCCATTAGGCTCTATCATGTATCCTAGGAACATGCCATATGTGGCTCCGAAAGTGCATTTTTTCGGATTTAATTTCATGTTTATTTTCCTAAGCGCGGTGAAGGTTTCCTCTATATCACGGATGAGTTCCTCCTCAATGTAACTTTTTATGACCAGGTTATCAACGTACACCTCCAAGTTACGCCCAATCTGACTGTCGAACGCCTTATCCACCAGTCGTTGGTACGTAGCACCCACGTTCTTGAGTCTGAATGGCATTTTTGTGTAGCAGTACATACACTGGCTAGTGTGGAATGTTGTCTTCTCCTCGTCTTGTTTTGCCATTTGTATATGGTGGTATCCTTTATATGTGTCCAAAAAACATTTCAAGGGATATCCGCACAACGATTCGACTTTCCAGTCTATTTCTGGGAGCGGGTAGCAATCCTGAGGACAAGCTTTATTAAGATCTGTGAAATCAACACACATGCGCCAGCTGCCATCGTGCTTCTTAACCATCACTGGATTAGAGAGCCAGTCATGGTAGTAGACTTCTCGCATGATACCTGTGTCTACCAGTTTTTTTACTTCATCTAGTATCGCTTTACTGCGTTTTGGAGCTTGTCCCCTTTTCTTTTGCCTGGCCGATGTATATCCTTCGCAGATCTGTAAACTGTGCTCGGCTATTGATCAGGGTACGCCCGTCATATCTTTTGGTTTCCATGAAAAAATTTCCATGTTACCCTTTAACAGTTGGCACATGTCTGACTTTCATTTGTCGGATAATGTTCTCCCAATTGTTATCTCTTGATTTCGGTACTCTAGGTGAATTGCCACCTTTAAATTTGGTGGTGAACTTACTTTTGGTTCTGCCGTTACTCGCGGTGGTTCTATAATTATGTTACATTCCGTGAGTGGTACGGCTGTATTGAAGATCGTCATTATTCCTCCTTCCACTGGGAACTTCATCATGCCATGGGCCGTGGAAGGTATTGCTCGCATTGCTAAGATGGCGGGTCGCCCAATGGTCCCGTTGTATTGTGATGGGGATCGTATTATCAGAAAATTCATTGAGACTTTTGTAGAGTGCTCGTCATCTCCTATCTTTACTACTATCTTTAACAGGCCCAAAGGCCATACTGCTTCTCCACTAAAGCCAATGAGTGGTGACGTCGCAGGTACCATTTGGTTCCTTATCTCTGGGATTAATTTTAAAAAACAATGCTCATACATGATTTCCGCCGATGAACCGTCGTCCACGTACATGCGATGAAGGCTCTGATCGCCAATGCTTACTTCTATTACTAACGGGCCCTCTACCACGGTGTTCGCACTGGGGGGAAAGAGATGTCTCTTCCTCTGGAGAATCTTTGGCTCGCCTTTTCCTTAGTCCTTCTTTGCCACGTTTGTACCATGTAGACAGTTGCGACTATATCATTTGGCTTTTGTTTCCCGCCTTCTGAGGCCTCTTTGACG
Source organism: Glebionis coronaria (assembly GCA_025667525.1). Classification (NCBI taxonomy): domain Eukaryota; kingdom Viridiplantae; phylum Streptophyta; class Magnoliopsida; order Asterales; family Asteraceae; genus Glebionis; species Glebionis coronaria. The sequence goes on from CM046875.1 coordinate 199,500,529, forward strand.
AGGTGTTTTAGCTTTCCCGCCTGCACCAAGCTTTCAATGTGCTTTTGTAGCTGAATACACTCGTTGGTGGTGTGTCCTTTTTCTCCATGGTATTCGCAGTATCTATTGCCTATGCGTCTTTCCACTGGAGTGACCATTAATACGAGGTTTTTGCCTGTAAGAAAATTTTATCGTCCGATCTTTTCGAATTGAAAAATGGATTAACGTGCGACTCAGCTGTCTTTTGGTGGAAACAATAAATTTTGTCGTTGTAGTAAAAGGAAATGTGCAAGACTTTAACGTAAATGACGGTAATTTAAATCTAAACCTAATTAAAATGTAAATGTGCAATATTAAAAACTTTAAAGATAAATGACGAGAAATTAAATGACGGGTAATTAAAACTTGACGAAAAGTAAATTTGACAAGTAACTAAAAAAAATGCAAAACGTAATTAAAATAGGCTAAAAGTAAAATGAGAAAAACTGTCACTTTTCCTCTAAAAATAAAAACTAGAAAACTTTAAAAACTTTTGAAAACTAAAACTAAGACAAGAAATTAAATCAAGCAAGAAGGCACCACAATTAATTCGGAAAAGCTACAGTACATTTCAGAAATCGCATTTCTTCGGAAAAATGACTTTTTCAGAAAAACAAGTTTTTCGGAGAAATCTTCGGAAAAACTATGAATTCAGAGAAAAGGAGGATTTAGGAAAAACAACTTTTTCGGAAAAACAACTTTTTCGGAATAAATGATTTTCGGAGGAATCTTCGGAAAAATGGTAAATTCAGAAAAAGTAATAATTTCGGAAAAATGACAAATTCAGAAAAAGTACTATTTTCGGAAAAATGATCTTTTCAGTAAAATTGATTTCTTCGGAATATCAGCTTTTTCAGAATAATTGATTTCAGAGAAATCTTCGGAAAAAGGGACAAATTCAGAAAAAGTAATATTTCGGAAAAATGATCTTCAGAGAAAATGGCTTTTCAGAAAAAGAAGTATTTTCAGAAAACTAAACCCTTTTCCGAAATAGTTGAAGAACAGATACAGGAAAACAGTAACATCAAAATTTAAAGAAATAAGCCACGAATAAGCTAAAATCAAATAAGCAATCTACCAAAACTTAATCTAAAACACTTTTAAGAAAAACCAATTTAACCACAAATCAAAAACTTGAAAAACACCAATAAAACTAAAAATTAAAAATCAAATTTTAATAAAACAAAATAATAAAAACTTAACTAAAATCAAATCAAACACACAATAAGCTATCTAATCAATAAGCTAACACAATCAAACACATAAAATTATAACCATTAATCAAATAAGCATGACAATAAGATAATAAGCACAAAGATTAAGCAAAACAAGAAAGGTAGAAGGAGAGATTAATATTAAACTTGATTAAAGAAAAGATTAAACAACAAAAGTAAAGATTAAACTTACTTGGAATTAAAGGAATTAAGGTGCAAGACAAGGAATGTAAATTGACAAGTAATTAAAATGACATGAAAATAAGGTGGAAAGACTAATTGTCACATTAGCTAACCCCTCCTAATGGTGGCATTAGGAGGGTATTTATAGAGATTAGGAAAACTAAGCATGTGTTGGTTCATTCTTCTTCTTCACGTCTTTTCGTCTTCTTAATTCTTCGATTTTTTCGACTTTGTCTCGGGATTAATAAACTTGTCTTGTAATTTCTTCATTAATTTAGACTTGAGTTCTTCGGCTTTTATTAAACTTCCTTCTTTAGACCTTTTCTTCGATAAATCTTCAGAATTGGCCTTGGACTTCCGTTCTTTTAGCACTCTTGATCTTTCGACTTCGTCTTTTGTCTTTTTCTTCGATAAAAGCCCGTGAAAGCCCATGATTTCCTCCCTTTTCACATTTTGATCCTAAATCACAACAAAAACACAAACCACGCATAATTCCGACATTTACGACATAAAATACACGTTTTGGCTTGGTTATTATTGTACTTAAGTGGTAAAAGGATGGGTGTTTACACACCTATCAAATCCCCTACACTTGACCATTGCAATGTCCTCATGCAATGCATTAATTACAAAGCAAGGTTACACTTTTCATCACAATCAATCCACATTGGCCTTTATTAAAGGGATAGAAAATAACAAAACAAGTAAAGAAATCAAAAACTTACCTTAGGGTTTTAGAATATCGTGAATGATTATCATCCTCAAGTTTCACGTTCCCCAAACCAAGCTTAAAAATGAGATCATTGTTATTATAAGTTAGCAAACTAACACAAACTCATGTAGGCCAATTATTCACTTAGACTCCCTTATTCCTAGGTGTATCTCTTATATTTTATTGTTGTCTTGAATGATCACGAGGATGCATTGTTTGACTTATTTCAATAGTTTATTTAGGCCGAAAATAAAGTAGGACGATTTAATCAATAGTTAGCTAAAGGACAAAATCTTTTAAAACTGCTTCTCGGGACCTCATAAAGTTCATATCTTGGCATAACTCGCTTCACGATTTGAGACCTTTCTCGGACTGATATTTGGCAGTGACTTCATAATTCAAATCTTGAGAGACGTTCATGAAATAATGGTCTTCTCTTCATAATAGGAATTTCTTCACTTGAAGTTTTGAGAGATTCTTCATACTTGGACCACGACTTCTTCATTTTTCTCCAATCATTACTTTGGACTTTGATATACAACGATCCGCCTCCTTTTAGGACTTGGATCTATTTATCCTCATACCTTGCTAGGGTCTTTTCGGATAGAGTTCTCCATGATCTTTTATGGAGTTTTTGCTTTTCATCGTGTGTCTCGATCCTTCATATTGATTTTTGATAAATGATTCTTCACATCACTTTTGGATCTTTAGCAACAAAATGTAGCCCTCATGCCTTGTTAGGGCCTTTTCGGACTCGCCAATCTTTGCATCCCGCTTCAATAAGTTATGCCTTGGCTATGAACTCTAATCAATACCGAGCAACTTTTAAAGGATCTTGGGCTAGAAGCTAAGTAACTTTTCAAATCGTACAACCTTATTTATTGAAGATAAATTTATTAGCAAGCGATGGGAGAATAGGCTTATAATCAACTCACATAAATTCACGAAAGAATACCAAACTTATAATTGACTCTATCATTTCTCGTTCTCCACAATTTAAAATCTCAAGGAATGAGACTCGTGGATGCTTAGCCTATTAAATCAAAGTTTTGGGTTTTCGAGTCATCTATAGGATCTTGCAAACTCTTAGACTTTTTCAAGTTTAGAATTAGCATTTTAAAGTTCCTTTGATAAACGACTCTCTAGGATCAATTATAGGAACTTGCGAAAAGTTCTTGTTCTTAACCCGTGAGAGTTAAGACTTTCGCGTTTTAAAGCTCCCTATATAAAAGCCTAGCAAAACTTGACTTAAACACGTTAAGGATACTAGCTAGAGTAAACTTAGATAAGTAAACTCGGGTTAAGTCAAAAGATTCATGACGTTTGAAAACTAAAACCACTTTATTAAAATTTATTCTAACAACGAAATAAAACAACTATAACAAAGGTAAAACTACTAGGCCAAAATAGATCAAAAATTTTGAAAAATGTCGAAAAATCAATTTTCCGGTTAAAATGAGGACAAATACAAGGAAAAGGCCACTTAACTTCGACAGAAGTCCCCCCTACACTTGATATAAACATTGTCCTCAATGTTTAAGCATGTGGGAGTAAGCTCCCCTACACTTAGGACATTGTGCACTTTGTTTAAATCTTGTTAAGGAAGAGACAACTAAAGAGATTCCTATTTTAATATTGTAAAATATAAAATAGAGAATCAAAAGAGTTTAGGATAGAACCGGGAAGACGGAACACAGAATCACGGTTCGTCAAAAGTCATCAAGAATGGATCTTTGAAAGCTCGAATCCCTGTGTATGATTAGAAAGAAGACAACAAACAACATACTAGGGTCTCCCCCTACACTTATTATATAAACAAGAGAAAAAGGATAGATCCTTGGGTTGCCTCCCAAAAAGTGCTTGTTTTTTATAACTGAGTCGTGAGCCTGACTCGACCTTGATTAGCATAGGAAGAAGCTTGAAACACATCCACCGGGATCAAATACATGGTTTTCGTCCATCAAATAGCACAAGCTTAAGGCGAACAAGGCAAACCAAAGAAGAGTAGGCAAGGTTCCCTTAAGCAGTTGTTGAGCACGGTAGAAGCAAGGGTGATGAGGTGCAAGCATATCTTCATAAGTTCGAAAGATTTTTCCTTTTATTTCATCAGATGGATACTGAGATGGCTTGAAGATTCCAATACCGGGTTCGAACACCTTTTCCTTTAGGGGAAAATAACACTCAGGCTCAACAGATCTTGAAGAAGATCCGATCATAAATCTAGCAATCTCATCCTCAGACGGATGGTAGAGAGGAGTTAAGACATAAGTGTTGTTGATATCGGTGTCGGCCGGCTTCTTCTCCTTTGAAAGAAGTTTCTTCAAATCCGTAGAACGATAAAGACCATAATCATCAAATTCTAAAGGAGGAGCATCACTCTCATGAGGGAAGTATGTATTGAGAAAAGTAGCAAAGTCTTCCTCAAATGAGTAGTCATCCAAAGTAGGATCAAGTGTTGTTGGCGGAGGATCTTCATCATGTGAAGAATCACTCGAAAGAGTATCCGCCTCATCATAATCATAATAAGTGGGCATGTCTGGATACTCAGAAGTAAAATCATCATAATCATCTTCATCGGAACTATAATCGTCATCATAAGCATCAAAGATCGATGGAGAATCATAAATTGATGGAGGATCAGAATTGGATAGAGAATCATCCACATCATCTTGGAACAGTGGATTATCAAAGCAAGAATCGAATAGAGGATTGTTGTAGACGACAAAATCATCAAGCACATTAATCATATTCGCTGATTCTCTTCCATAGGATTTGTTTGTGATCTTCCACATTTTGAACACTTGTTGTTCATTCCCGACCCTTAAAATTAGCTCACCTTCGGCAACATCGACTAGAGCTTTTCCGGTTCTCAAGAATGGCCGACCAAGTATTAACAGAATTCGAGGGTCCATTTCATAATCTACAACAACAAAGTCGACCGGAAAAGTGAAGGTGCCAACTTTAATGAACACATCTTCGGCAATACCAACGGGGTAAGCGAAAGTACGATTTGCAAGCTCAAGAGTCATCTTCGTTGGTGTAAGGTCGGGTAATGATAGTGTTGTCCAAACACTTAAAGGCATCAGATTGATACTGGCCCCGAGATCAACTAGGGCAGTAAATTCTTCGGTTTTGTTAAAAATGCAAGGCAACACAAAACGACCGGGATCTCCAAGTTTCTCTGGAAGTTCTTTAAGAATAACTGCATAACACTTTTCATTTAAGCGTGTGTTGGCGAGCTCAACCAGTTTTTCCTTCTTATTAAGCAATTCCTTGAATGCTTTGACAAATTTTGGCATGTGGACAAGTGCTTCAACAAGGCTAATGTTGAAATTCATTTGAGAGATCATCTTCAAATAGTTTGACACTTGAGTGTCATCCTTAGTTAGCAAGTTAGGCTTGTCCAAGCGAGAAGGATATGGGATGTTGGGTTTATAGGTGGAAGGTGGGGTTGGTGAAGGGTTCTTCTTGGGTACATCAGTAAGAGGTGGAAACGGTAATGGAGAACTAATACTAGGCGTGGGAGTAGGAGGGATAAACGGTGGTGGAGGAGGTGTGGATGGAGTAACTGGGGGAGGGATAGATGGTCCTACTAAGGTTGCTCCACTGCGTGTAGTAATAGCACTCACATTCGCTCTCGGGTTGGTGACGGTGTTGGAAGGTAAAGAGCCCGAAGTAGAGGGTGGAGTGGTTGATAAGAAACTAGCCAGCATATTCTTCAAATCATTTGTTTGAGTGCTAAAAGAGGTTTGTATATCATGTCGAAGCTCGGATCTAATGTCATTACCTTGCTTAGTGATATCCCCTTTCAAATTGATAATTTGGCTTTGCAGATTCTTAATTTGCTCTCCTTGGGTTCTCATTAAGGCGTCAACATCTTGATTGATGGGTGGGGCTTGTTGAACGGGTGGGTGATAAGGATTAGAAGCTCTAGGTGGTATTTGGTTGCTTCTATTGTAGTTGTTGGGATTGTGGTTTTGAGGAGAAAAACCGGGTGAAAGGTAGTTGTTCGACCGGTAACTTAGCAAATTTCGATCCCCTTGAGGTCGGGGTTGGTAATTTTCCGGTGAATAGTTACAATAAGCCGCATACACGTTTTCCGGATTGCCTTGAGTAGAAGGAAAATCGGTGTATGAGTGAGGACCGCCGCATGTCTCACAAGAAATTGCTACAGCTTTAACTTGTTGTTGTTGGTGTGTAGTGATGAGGAAGATATTTTTTTTCATTTCGGCCATCATGCGGGTGAATTCGGTCATATCGGGGTTTGCTGAAGTAGAATAAACATTGACTCTCGGTTTGTTCCTTGAAGAAGCGGAGGAATCCCAATTTTTGTGATGAGTAGTTGATGAGACTGCTTTTATACATGGTCTCATCGTTCTTTTTGGGCTTAAAATGCATTAAATATCATCAAAATACCCAAATATATGCTTGTGTTTGTTACTTGTGTATTTTAGGTACGAATATTGGGAAAATGACAAAAGATCACAAGAATCACGCAAAAACGAACACGGGAAACGAAGCCACACGATGAACCAAGCCCTAATGAAGAAATTTCCAAAGAAAACCCTTGAAGATTTGAAGAATATTGAAGATTGGTCCTCCAAGTTTGAAGAATTGACACTTTATACCCTTGTATCTTCATAATTACAAGTTTGGTCCCTGAAGTTTGTCAAAATTACAAAAAGGACCCTTAACTATGAAGAATTGGCAAATTTAGTCCCTCAACAAATCTAAATTGTCAATATTGGTCCTCCAAGAAGTCAACAAACAAGTCAAGGCCTTGAAATATGAAGACATGTCAAAATCAGTCCTTGGAATATGAAGAAATTGCATGTTTAGTCCTTAAAACAAGTTTTAAAACTTGTTGTGCCAAATTTGACAACCTTCCCAAAGTTGTCATGTGTTAATTTGGCGTTGATAGCCATTTTTAACAAAGTGAACAAAGTGTGAATTGTGAAGGGCCAAACCTGCCAGACAACCTACGACAAATCATCCAATCCCTGCTTGACACCTCACCCACTCACACTCTTCCACCAATCAAATTCAACCCTCCTGCCATGTCACCCATCCACTCACCCCTTAACTGAATACTTAATTCAGTTTAAACCTTCCCACCAAAACACTTAATTTAAAAAGTCATTAACCCCAAACGGATTAAACACCTCTTAAATCCACCCTTAAACCCTAATTTTTCCAGGAAGAACATCACTTAAAACAAGGGGTTTTTGGATGATATTTTCCAGATCCTTAATTAAACACCTCTTAAACCTTAAACCACCCTTAAACTCCCATCACCATCACTTCACATGTCCCTCCAACCCTCCCCTGCCCCACTTTTCACTCTCAAACAAAACTTGGCAGCAAGATCAACAACCCTCAGCAATTTCTTGTTCTCAAAGGTTAAATGAACGTCCTAGATTGCTTCTACATCACTGGCATCTCAGCTACATGCCAAGATCATCACATGGCTTTGTTTTGACTCAAAATTCAAAAATCATCCAATGGCAAGATTGGAAGTTCACTTGTTAGGGTTTTAGCTTCTTATCACTTCTAGAATCACAATGTAAGCCTCTATATAAAGGCCTTTAGGACGTAGCATACTTCTTGTTCTTGATTTTTCTCCTTTTTCACAAACTTTGTAAAGCCAGTTTATGAGTTAATATAAATGGTTTAAGTATTGTTGATGAGAAATATTGAGTACCCTTTACATTTTCAGTTGATTTAAAGTTCATTGTTTAAGTTTGGTTTAAGTTTCAGCAAAGTTTTTTTGAATTTCCAAGTTTCTGATTAATTTTCAAGCCTTTTCTCAAATCTTAAATCTTATTTAAAACCTGTTAAAATGGTGATTAATTGTGTTAGTATGATGGTATTTGAGCTTGTGTATGTCCATAACACCATGGCTTGTTCTGGTGTAGTGGGTACCCAAGTTTAAACAAGCCATTGGTTTGGTCCTTTCTTTCTTTTTTAAGCTTATTATTATCTGACCTATAAGCTAAGGCTTTCTTCTAGCTTAATCCATAAGCTGGGAGCAAGTTTTAAGCTTTTTACACAAGCTTTGTTCACTCTTATCTTAGCAGATTCAAAGAGGAACCTTTCTTGTTCATATTTGTTAAGTAGAATTCCATCAACACCTCAACAAAGTTCAGCATAGACCCGGGTCTATTGGAGGTGGTTTTTCAACCACAAAGGGTCCTGGATGTAGGACCCTTAAGGTAGTCATTGTTCCCTTTTTCATTTTTTAAAGTTTCTGAAATTTTATGTGCTTTTTGTGATTTTGCTTGTTAAGTGTTTAAATGAATGTTTGAGTGCTTAAATCTGCTTAAATAGGACTTGTATGCATGCTTAGTTAGTGGTCAATCACTTGGGTTAAGTCTTGATTGGGTTTGCTTTGAAAAAAAGTTGACATTCAGATTCAAAGGGGTGTTTGGATTTGCACATTAAGTAAGATTACTTGGTTGATTATGTGTTAAAAGCTGTTGGAATACACTCATCATTTAGTAATTAGGTATTTAGTGTGCTTAAGTTTCAGTTTGAACAAGTTTTGAACACTTTGCAGCTTAAAATTTGGGAAAAATAGCTAAAATCAGTTAACTGCCTTGGTTGCATGATTTTGTGAGAATTTGTGCTTGATTCATTGCAAGTTGTTAGATATAAGGTTGTTTAAGGAGTGTGATTCAGCTTCAAGTTATTTAATATCATTGTGAGCTTTGTTTGAAGTATTGAATCTCACCTGTTTGTCAATTGCACCAGCAACTTGTGCTAAGTATATCAGTGACTTGTTCTTGAACTTTTGAGCTTGATTTTGTGCTTGCACTTGCTTAATTTGTGTTTGATTTGACTCCTTGTACTCCAAAGAGTACAAGGGTGCCTTTGTTCCATCAAAAACACCACCACAAAGCAAGATCAAGCCCTCTTGATCATAACTGCACAAGTGAAGAAAACTTCATTTGTTCATCAGAAAGTCATAATACCTGGGCACGTTTTTTTGATTTCTAGACCTTAATCTTCTTAAACTTTGGATTGTGTTTGAGTTTTAGTAGTTAATTAAGTACCTAGTTTAAGTTTTTAAAGTAAAAAAAAAAAAGAAAAATTTGGCAAAAAGTTCACCCTGCCTAGACTCGAACACGCGACCTTGCGTTCCAAGGAGTAACGTGTTAACCAGTGATCTAGATGACTTTTTACGTTATGGTTTGATTTCATTACTTATTTAAGGGGTTTTGTTTTTGTAGCTTATTTAAGTAACAGCTTAGTAATAAGCATTTTCCAGCTTATTCCTTTGAGGATATATCTGTTTATCATTTTTCTTAGGATTATATTAGTGTTTTTGATTTTTCTGAGCAAAAAGCAAATTTTTCCCTTTATTATTTTATTTATTAGGAATATTTTAAGTTTAATTTTTAGAAAGTCTTTTAAAAATAGTAAAAAGTGATTTAAAAATCTGGAAAAATAATTTTTAGATTTCTAATCATATTTTTGAGGTTTACAGCTTATTAGGTTTTCAATTTAGCTTATTTTTAATTTTATAGGATTTTAGGGTTTTTAAGCAACTTTAAAATTCAATATAAAATTATTAAATAGGTTTCAGAAAATTTGGTTTGCATTTTTGTGTTAGTTACATTATTCAGGATTTTTGGTAATTTCTTAGAATTTATTTACAAACTTTTTATTTTTTTGAATATTTTAATATTATTTTATTATTAAAATTTGAAGTTTTATTTTTTCTTGTTTTTACATTTTTCCTAGGTTAAGGACATTGAATTAGGAGTTTTGTCACTTTCCACTTATTTTCTAGGTCTTTTAATTATTTTCTATAATTAATTTAAGATTTAATTGATTTTAGGAGTTTTTAATTGTTTAAAAATAGTTTTAATTGGTTTTAAAATTTTGAAAAATAGTTTTTAGCTTAATTAGGATACTTTTAAGGTTTACAAACTTGAAAATCTTGTTTAGGGCTTTTTAATAATTAAAAGTTATTTTTAGGGCTTTAATTAGCATTAAAAAGTCATTTTCTAATTAATTAAAAGGTTTTAGCAAGTTTGGATTTTTTGTAAACTCTTAGAATATTATTGGGGATTTTTAGGAATTTTTAGGAATTTTTAGGTTAAAATTTTAATTTTGGCACTATTTACGGTTTTACGTTTACGCCTTTTTCGTCGTAGTTTAATTCATTTTCGTAACCGTCTTTCTCTTCTAATCCCATTTCTTTCTCAATCAATATAATCACAAACATTAATCAACTCTTAACACAACGCACTTGCCTCCTTGGGAAACGAACTTGGACTTCACTTGGGTCATTAGTGCTCGGTTTTCCTAAATCGACACTTAATACTACCACTATTTGTCATCCTTTTCCTAAAGGTACAAAAACTCTACATCATTTTGGCGCCGCTGCCGGGGAGGCGTGTTGTGTTTTGATTGAACCATTGTTGTTTTTATATATAGCCATAAAAGTAATTGTATTAGTAGCACTCTACTAATACGTATTATCGGTTTTTCGTTTTTTGTGAATATTATTACTATATTGTATACGTAGAACAATAAATTTACAAGTACTCCAAATACGTGAGAAATCACAACCTTGACTTGGGAGGTCATTACCCGATCATTGTATTCGAATCTCAAACCAAAGAAAAAGGCAAAAATAGATAAATACTTTCGAGAAGCTCGATTTTGAGAAATACAAACTATAAGGTGGGTATAAGGCGGTTGTATTTCACGACCTAAAGGAAAAAGGCTCTTAAGTGCTTTGCGCCGCCTCGTTTCCTCCGCTTGCTTGTGCGTATTTTGATTTTTAAAGCTAATCGAGGGTTTTGCCGCCCAAAGTATTACTAAGTATCATATATATTTTCTTGGTTTCTATTGATTAAACCCTCTTGAACGATTTGGTGTTCCACCATCGTTCTAAAGTCATCGAAGGCGTTCACTTCACGTGATCGTTTTCATTCCTTGAGGCTTCTTTAATCGAGAGATTTGATTAAGGAGGAGATTTGTAGATTTGTGTCTACTAATACATTCCAAAAATCCAAAAAAAGTAAAAACAATCAAAAAACACAAAAAAAATTGAAAAAGTAAAAACACCAAAAAGAATCTTCTTTGCTCGCCTTCTCGTTGTACGTGACGTTTATGCAAACTCGCTCTAAAGCAAGACGTGCTCGTAAACGAAGAAACAAATCACTCACTCCTACTATTGAGGAGTCTCCTATTGACGAACCCATTGTAGTGAAAGAAGCACCCATGGCTAATCGAACTATGATGGAGTTGCTTCAAGCACCCACCGAGGGTTATGGAGAAGCGATTGTGATTCCCGCTATCCTTGCAGAGAATTTTGAGGTTAAGACGGGTTTGTTGTCAATGATTCAAAACAACAAGTTTCGAGGTGACGAAAAGGACAACCCTCATAACCACATTCGCCAATTTAATCGTCTCACCGCCACATGCAAGTTTAAGGACGTCTCAAACGACTCGATTAAGATGATGCTTTTTCCGTATTCCTTAGCGGGGCCCGCAAAAATTTGGTTAGAGAAAGAGCCACCCAATTCTATATTGACGTGGAAGGATCTCGTTTCAAAATTCGTGAACCAATTTTTTCCGCCCTCTAAGACTACGCACTTGAAAAACGAGATTTCAAAGTTTTCGCAAGAGTATAATGAGAGTTTTTCAACGGCTTGGAATAGGTTTAAGGAAATGTTGCACGAATGTCCTCATCATGGTTTTTCCGACTTGCATCAAATAGACACGTTTTACAATGGCTTGAACGATCATGAGCGTGATTATCTTAATGCCGCCGCGGGTGGTAATTTTTTGTGTAAGACGGTCGAGGAAGCATTGCTAATCATTGAGAATAGGTCTAAGGTGTATTGTCCTCGTAGCACGTCAAGTGTTCGTAAGGCTTCGTCTTCGTCTTCGCCTTCATTGTCACACACCGTTGATGCTTGCCAAGTCGAGGCTAATTTGGAGAACAAAATTTTTGATATAGTGAAAGGCTTGTTAGTTGAGTTTAAAGTTGGTGAACAACCCGCTCCCGCTACGATTAAAGCGGTTGAGGTTTCTTGTATGTATTGTGGTGGAGCTCACGATTATTCCGAGTGCATTACCAACGGTGGTAACACTTTGAGTGCCTTCGCGGCCGCGGGAACTTATAACCAAAACGGTCAAGTTCCTCGCACTAATCAATTGACTCCACCAGGTTTTCCACCAAATCAAAATGCTAACAATTATCGAAACAATCAAGTTGGTTTCCAAAGCAATCAAAGGAACAATTACAAGGGTAATAACAACTATGGGAATCAAGGGAGTAGTAGTAGCCAATTGCAAAATCAAAATCAAAACCGTAATTTTCAAAACACGAGTCAAGGTCTTCAAAATGCTTACACTAAAGAACTTCCAATGGACTTTGTGAATTACGCCACGGCAAATGATAAGATTTTGGAAAACATTCAAGAGCAATTGGCTAATCAAGCTAGGGACACGGCTAAGAACGCAAAGGAGTTAGCTAATTTTGTTAAGGAAAATCTAGCCATGAGAAATGAGTTAAAAAATGATTTTGCTAACCAAATTCGAGGTCAAAACAACAAGATAGAGCAAAGTCATGCTAGGCTTGAACAAAGAATTGACCAAAAAGCCGCTAGCCAAGATTTGAAGTTTAATAGTCAAGATGCTAAGCTTAACGCCATTTTAGAAGCCGTCATAGGGAACAAAGCCTCTACTTCGAGTAGTTTGCCTAGTAACACCGTTTCAAACCCGAAGGGAGAGATGAAAGTGATTACCACACGAAGTGGTAAGACACTTAAAGAACCGACTCCTCAACCAATTACTCCAACGGTGGAGGAAATTGAGGAAGAACCCGAGGTGGTGGTCGAAAAGGAGCATATCTCAAGCCCACAAAGTACCGCTCATGCCACACCTACGGTTGACCCATCACCCATATTGGAACCCGAGATTCCAAAGGCTATGCCTATGCCCCAACCCACACCACCCTTGCCTTACCCATCGAGACTTAGGAAGGAGAAACGACAAGAGCGCGATAACTACCAATTTGAGCTTTTTATGAAAATGTTTCGTGGTTTGCATTTTAATGTGAGTTTCGCCGATGCTTTGGTCATGATGCCTCGATTTGCCGCTAACTTTAAGAGTATGTTGAACAACAAGGAGAAATTACACCAAATTTCTAGTTGTTCGTCGGTTTATCTTAATCGCATACCTCAAAAATTCGGTGATCCCGGTAAATTTTTGATCCCTTGTGCAATTCAAGATATGGAAGAATGCTATGCCTTGGCCGATCTTGGTGCTAGCATTAACTTGATGCCACTTGCAATCTACAAGTCGCTCAATCTTCCTAATCTTACTCCTTCACGAATGTCTATTGAGTTGGCCGACCATTCCACGATTCTTGCATGTGGTTTGGCGGAAGACGTTTTTGTGAAAGTGGGGAAGTTCTACTATCCCGTAGACTTTATCGTTGTTGATATCCCCACGGATCCTCAAGTTCCTCTTATTTTAGGTCGTTCGTTTTTAGATACGTCTATGGCTTTAATTGATGTTCATGCTAGAAAGATCACCTTACGTTTCAACGACGAGGAACTTGTTATAAACGCAACTCAAAATTCTCAACTTTCTCATGTCTATTCCGTTGCTACCATAAACCTCGTTGACATGATCGACGTGGTTTGCGAGGAATTTTCACAAGAAGTTTTAGGGTTTGGTGATGAAGAAACTAGTGGCAATCCCACTATGTTAGATCCAATTCTTGATAATTCGACACCAACCTTCACTCCTTTTGAAGGTGGTGGTTTTACGTTGGAAGAATTCGATGTTCCACGTACTTGTGACGAAGACCTCGACAACGATGAGGACTTCTCGATTATTAAGGATTTTCTCAACGATTTCCCATTTCCTCCACCCGAGGAGGTTATGAGTATCGAGCCCAAATCTTCACTTGAGGAACCACCTATTCTCGAGTTGAAAGATTTACCTCCTCACCTCGAATATGTCTATTTGGAGGAGGACGACAAGTTGCCGGTTATTATTGCGAAGGATCTTTCGAATGATGAAAAAACCGCACTTGTCGATGTTCTTAAGGATCACAAAGGGGCGATTGCGTGGAAGTTATCCGACATTAAGGGAATCGATCCCAAATTTTGTACCCACAAAATCTTAATGGAGGAGGATTTCAAGCCAACAATCCAAAGTCAAAGGAGGGTGAACCCCAAAATTCACGACGTCATCAAAAAGGAGGTCCTTAAACTCCTTGACGCGGGAATGATTTACCCTATTTCCGATAGCCCTTGGGTGAGTCCTATCCATTGTGTCCCTAAAAAGGGAGGGATGACCGTTGTGCCAAACGATGCCAACGAGTTAATTCCCACTAGACTCGTGACCGGATAGAGAGTGTGCATTGACTATCGTAAGTTGAATGAAGCCACTCGAAAGGACCATTTTCCCTTGCCCTTCATGGACCAAATGTTGGAGCATCTTGCGGGAAACGATTTCTATTGCTTTTTAGATGGTTTTTCCGGTTACTTCCAAATTCCCATCGATCCTCGTGATCAAGAAAAAACTACGTTTACGTGTCCATATGGAACGTTTGCCTATCGTAGAATGCCATTCAGACTTTGTAATGCACCAGGAACTTTTCAACGATGCATGATGGCTATTTTTCATGATATGATCGAGAAGACGATGGAAGTCTTCATGGATGACTTTTCCGTATTTGGTGATTCTTTCACTTCGTGTTTGTCGAATCTAGAGAGAATGTTAAAACGTTGTGAGGAAACCAACCTTGTGCTCAATTGGGAAAAGTGTCATTTTATGGTTAAGAGTGGAATCGTCTTAGGGCACAAGGTCTCGAAAGCGGGGATTGAGGTAGATCAAGCTAAGGTAGACGTCATCGCCAAATTACCTCATCCCAAAACCGTCAAGGGAGTTAGTAGTTTCCTAGGCCACGCGGGCTTTTATCGACGATTCATCAAGGATTTCTCGAAGATTTCTCGACCCATTACACATCTTCTTGAAAAAGAAGCACGTTTTGTCTTTGACGAAGATTGTGTACGAGCCTTTGAGATCCTTAAGAGGAAACTTACCGAAGCTCCCATTCTTGTTGCTCCCAATTGGAACCTCCCCTTTGAGCTAATGTGTGATGCTAGTGATTACGCTATCGGGGCCGTTTTGGGGCAACGTCATGATAAGCACTTCTTGCCTATTCACTATGCTAGCAAGACGATGACCGAGGCTCAACTTAAATACACTACAACGGAAAAGGAGTTCCTTGCCGTGGTGTATGCATTTGAGAAATTCCGACCTTATCTCGTCTTGACGAAATGCATAGTGTATACGGACCATTCGGCTATCAAGTATCTCATGGCTAAACAAGATGCAAAGCCGAGATTACTTCGTTGGATTCTCCTCCTTCAAGAATTTGATCACAAAATCGTTGACAAAAAAGGAGCCGAGAATCTAGCGGCCGATCATCTCTCTCGTTTGGAAGATCCTCACCAAAGTGTTTACGAGCCTAAGGAAATCACCGAAACATTTCCGCTCGAGACACTTGGTGTAGTGAATTCTAAGCTTGATTCTTCCACCCCATGGTTTGCGGACTTTGCAAATTACCATGTGGGCAACTTCATCATTAAGGGTATGACGACTCAAGAAAAACGAAAATTCTTTCGTGACGTCAAGTTCTACTTTTGGAACGACCCTTACTTGTTTCGAACGTGTGCGGATCAAACCATCCGACGTTGTGTTTTTGGCACCGAAGCTTCTAACATCCTTAGAGCTTGCCATGAGGGACCCACGGGTGGTCACCACGGTGCTAATCTCACGGCTAAAAAGGTGTTTGATGTCGGCTTCTTTTGGCCTACTATTTACCGAGATGCACAAATTCTTGTGAAGTCTTGTGATGCATGCCAACGACAAGGAAAAGCCTCACAAAAGGATGAAATGCCACAAAACATCATTCAAGTGTGTGAGATCTTTGACGTATGGGGCATAGACTTTATGGGGCCGTTCCCATCATCTCGTGGTAATAAGTACATTCTCGTTGCGGTTGACTACCTTTCTAAGTGGGTGGAGTCCAAGGCCTTGCCCACCAATGATGCTCGTGTGGTAGTTAAGTTCTTGAAAAGCTTGTTTGCTCGGTTTGGAACCCCTCGTGCGATCATAAGCGATCGTGGAACCCATTTTTGTAATGACCAATTCGAAAGAGTCTTAAGGAAATATGGGGTTACACATCGGCTTTCTACGGCTTATCACCCACAAACGAGTGGGCAAGTCGAGGTTTCAAACCGAGCTTTGAAGAGGATCTTGGAGAGATCCGTGGGGGAAAACCGACAATCTTGGTCGGATAAGTTGGACGATGCTTTATGGGCCTTTAGGACCGCTCATAAGACACCCATTGGGTGCACTCCCTATAAGCTTGTGTATGGAAAGAATTGTCATTTGCCTATCGAGTTAGAACACAAGGCTTATTGGGCCCTAAAGCATTGTAATGATGATATGGAGACCGCGGGAAAACACCGGAAAATGCAACTAAATGAATTGGATGAATTAAGGGATATTGCTTATGAAAATTCATTGATTTACAAAGAGAAAACTAAAAAGTTGCATGATTCTAAAATTAAAAACCGGGTTTTTAACATTGGGGATCAAGTTTTACTTTTTAATTCAAGATTGAAAATATTTTCCGGTAAATTGAAATCCCGTTGGTCCGGCCCATTCACCGTGACTCAAGTATTTCTGTATGGGACCATCGAGCTAGCTCAAGATGATGGTCCTAACTTCAAGGTGAATGGACATAGGTTGAAGCACTACTTTGGCGGGGAAGTTCCATCCTTGAACTACCTCGATCAAGTCACCTTCCCCAATGATAATTAGTATTGAGGGGATCGAGTCGAGCTCATGACTCGGTAATCAAAAACGAGGTGCCTCGTGGGGGAGTCTCATGCTTATCCTATGTACATATTATCGTTTTCTAATGTAGCTTACGTGTGGGGATTTGTGCCCTTCCAACCTTTGTTCCGTGGTTGTTTGTGAATTGTGGTTTTTAGATCATGATCTTCACGATTGGAGCCTCTCGTGTTCGTTTTATGGGAGCACTCGATCGTTTGCTTTGGAGACTTTCTCAATATCCATGATATCCTTTTGATGTTCTAACCTTAGGTTATTAGCACACTTCATAAACGGCTATTAATTTATTGGTTACACCCTTTCCATGCTAGATTAGGCATTCGACTACGTCTCTAGTATGGGGGTGTTTGCACCCCTAGACTCGAAACATTGAGGACAATGTTTAACTTTAGTATGGGGGGTGAATAGATACTTGCCTTGCCAAACCTTCATGCTTTCCAAAGTTTATCTTTTTGCTTATCGTTTTGTTGCAAAATAAGGCTAAAAAATGGCCACATTTTAAATTTTTCTCATGTTTTATAAGTGTTTGAAGACACGAATGTAGATTTTCCGATGGCGAGAATAAGAGTAATTTTTGACTCGATCGTGCGTGTTGAGCACTTAGCTTGTATTCCTTAACTACACATTAGGCTAAGTCTCTTAAATGAGGACGAGAAATGATAGAGTTAATTATAAGTTACTATGCTAAACGTAGAGTACTCGTATTCTTTCAAAAACTCATGTGTTCTCGTTGTTTGCTTATTCTCCCTTCGCATGTAAATATTTTTTGCTTAATAAATATTGACTTAGCGGTTTAGTTAGGATTGTTGGGTTTCTAGTCTTTTCTAATAGCTTCCGTGTAATTAAATTGGGAAGACATTAAGGTATCGCTAGCGTCACGGTTTTGAAGTATTGGCACCCCAATAATCTAAAGCTTCACCCAATAATAAGATTTCAAGTGCTCACCTAAATCAAGCAAACAATTTGAAGCCCCACAAGGCCTAAAATCTATGCAAAATTGAAAGTGAATCAAGCCTTAATCTTCGAAGCTTTAAAGATCCAAAATTCGCTTTAGCGTGAGGATATACGTCTTTGGCTAATAAAACCACCGATGAGGCGGATAATAAAAGGCAAGGCAAGACCGAAGTCATAATAAAAGCTTCATGGCGAAGTTGAATAAAAGATGGAGGTAAACCAAAGATAATAAGGCCCTTCCGTTAGGGGGCGTATAAAAGTCTTGGTAATAAGTCTCATGTTCAAAACCGTTATAAAACCGTGTTTATCGATTCTTCTTGTCAACTTAATTTTTTAACATCGTTGTCTATTAGGAGGGGTTATTGATTTGATGGTCTTAGTTACACCGTTAGGACTCTATTTTTAGACCTAAATCTCTATTATCGCATAAGTCAAACAATGTATCCTCGTGAAACATTCAAGACATAATAAAATATAAGAGATACAACTTAGGAATAATGGGAGAATAAGTACGTGATTAGGGCATATGAGTAGTGTTAGCATTACTAACTTATAATGACAATGATCTCGTTGCACGCTTAGCATAGAATTGGAGTGAAAATCGAGGACGACGAAATTATTTCTAACGAAGCATTCACGTGTTCTTATTCTATGAACCTAAACGTCCCATTTTGCGATGAAAATCATACATTATGTCTATAACACAAGTAGTAGCAATAGTAGTAATGTAGCTAGTTTATCATTCAAGAAAGTGAATAAAAATGAATTTTGGAGATGCTATAATACTTTATTCTAGCATTGCGTGAGGGCACGGTAATGGTTTAGTATGGGGGAGTGATGAGACTGCTTTTATACATGGTCTCATCGTTCTTTTTGGGCTTAAAATGCATTAAATATCATCAAAATACCCAAATATATGCTTGTGTTTGTTACTTGTGTATTTTAGGTACGGATATTGGGAAAATGACAAAAGATCACAAGAATCACGCAAAAACGAACACGGGAAACGAAGCCGCACGATGAACCAAGCCCTCATGAAGAATTTTCCAAAGAAAACCCTTGAAGATTTGAAGAATATTGAAGATTGGTCCTCCAAGTTTGAAGAATTGACACTTTATACCCTTGTATCTTCATAATTACAAGTTTGGACCCTGAAGTTTGTCAAAATTACAAAAAGGACCCTTAACTATGAAGAATTGGCAAATTTAGTCCCTCAACAAATCTAAATTGTCAATATTGGTCCTCCAAGAAGTCAACAAACAAGTCAAGGCCTTGAAATATGAAGACATGTCAAAATCAGTCCTTGGAATATGAAGAAATTGCATGTTTAGTCCTTAAAACAAGTTTTAAAACTTGTTGTGCCAAATTTGACAACCTTCCCAAAGTTGTCATGTGTTAATTTGGCGTTGATAGCCATTTTTAACAAAGTGAACAAAGTGTGAATTGTGAAGGGCCAAACCTGCCAGACAACCTAAGACAAATCATCCAATCCCTGCTTGACACCTCGCCCACTCACACTCTTCCACCAATCAAATTCAACCCTCCTGCCATGTCACCCATCCACTCACCCCTTAACTGAATACTTAATTCAGTTTAAACCTTCCCACCAAAACACTTAATTTAAAAAGTCATTAACCCCAAACGGATTAAACACCTCTTAAATCCACCCTTAAACCCTAATTTTTCCAGGAAGAACATCACTTAAAACAAGGGGTTTTTGGATGATATTTTCCAGATCCTTAATTAAACACCTCTTAAACCTTAAACCACCCTTAAACTCCCATCACCATCACTTCACATGTCCCTCCAACCCTCCCCTGCCCCACTTTTCACTCTCAAACAAAACTTGGCAGCAAGATCAACAACCCTCAGCAAATTCTTGTTCTCAAAGGTTAAATGAACGTCCTAGATTGCTTCTACATCACTGGCATCTCAGCTACATGCCAAGATCATCACATGGCTTTGTTTTGACTCAAAATTCAAAAATCATCCATGGGCAAGATTGGAAGTTCACTTGTTAGGGTTTTAGCTTCTTATCACTTCTAGAATCACAATGTAAGCCTCTATATAAAGGCCTTTAGGACGTAGCATACTTCTTGTTCTTGATTTTTCTCCTTTTTCACAAACTTTGTAAAGCCAGTTTATGAGTTAATATAAATGGTTTAAGTATTGTTGATGAGAAATATTGAGTACCCTTTACATTTTCAGTTGATTTAAAGTTCATTGTTTAAGTTTGGTTTAAGTTTCAGCAAAGTTTTTTTGAATTTCCAAGTTTCTGATTAATTTTCAAGCATTTTCTCAAATCTTAAATTTTATTCAAAACCTGTTAAAATGGTGATTAATTGTGTTAGTATGATGGTATTTGAGCTTGTGTATGTCCATAACACCATGGCTTGTTCTGGTGTAGTGGGTACCCAAGTTTAAACAAGCCATTGGTTTGGTCCTTTCTTTCTTTTTTAAGCTTATTATTTTCTGACCTATAAGCTAAGGCTTTCTTCTAGCTTAATCCATAAGCTGGGAGCAAGTTTTAAGCTTTTTACACAAGCTTTGTTCACTCTTATCTTAGCAGATTCAAAGAGGAACCTTTCTTGTTCATATTTGTTAAGTAGAATTCCATCAACACCTCAACAAAGTTCAGCATAGACCCGGGTCTATTGGAGGTGGTTTTTCAACCACAAAGGGTCCTGGATGTAGGACCCTTAAGGTAGTCATTGTTCCCTTTTTCATTTTTTAAAGTTTCTAAAATTTTATGTGCTTTTTGTGATTCTGCTTGTTAAGTGTTTAAATGAATGTTTGAGTGCTTAAATCTGCTTAAATAGGACTTGTATGCATGCTTAGTTAGTGGTCAATCACTTGGGTTAAGTCTTGATTGGGTTTGCTTTGAAAAAAAGTTGACATTCAGATTTAAAGGGGTGTTTGGATTTGCACATTAAGTAAGATTACTTGGTTGATTATGTGTTAAAAGCTGTTGGAATACACTCATCGGTTAGTAATTAGGTGTTTAGTGTGCTTAAGTTTCAGTTTGAACAAGTTTTGAACACTTTTCAACTTAAAATTTGGGAAAAATAGCTAAAATCAGTTAACTGCCTTGGTTGCATGATTTTGTGAGAATTTGTGCTTGATTCATTGCAAGTTGTTACATATAAGGTTGTTTAAGGAGTGTGATTCAGTTTCAAGTTATTTAATATCATTGTGAGCTTTGTTTGAAGTATTGAATCTCACCTGTTTGTCAATTGCACCAGCAACTTGTGCTAAGTATATCAGTGACTTGTTCTTGAACTTTTGAGCTTGATTTTGTGCTTGCACTTGCTTAATTTGTGTTTGATTTGACTCCTTGTACTCCAAAGAGTACAAGGGTGCCTTTGTTCCATCAAAAACACCACCACAAAGCAAGATCAAGCCCTCTTGATCATAACTGCACAAGTGAAGAAAACTTCATTTGTTCATCAGAAGTCATAATACCTGGGCACGTTTTTTTGATTTCTAGACCTTAATCTTCTTAAACTTTGGATTGTGTTTGAGTTTTAGTAGTTAATTAAGTACCTAGTTTAAGTTTTTAAAGTAAAAAAAAAAGAAAAATTTGGCAAAAAGTTCACCCTGCCTGGACTCGAACACGCGACCTTGCGTTCCAAGGAGTAACGTGTTAACCAGTGATCTAGATGACTTTTTACGTTATGGTTTGATTTCATTACTTATTTAAGGGGTTTTGTTTTTGTAGCTTATTTAAGTAACAGCTTAGTAATAAGCATTTTCCAGCTTATTCCTTTGAGGATTTATCTGTTTATCATTTTTCTTAGGATTATATTAGTGTTTTTGATTTTTTTGAGCAAAAAGCAAATTTTTCCCTTTATTATTTTATTTATTAGGAATATTTTAAGTTTAATTTTTAGAAAGTCTTTTAAAAATAGTAAAAAGTGATTTAAAAATCTGGAAAAATAATTTTTAGATTTTTAATCATATTTTTGAGGTTTACAGCTTATTAGGTTTTCAATTTAGCTTATTTTTAATTTTATAGGATTTTAGGGTTTTTAAGCAACTTTAAAATTCAATATAAAATTATTAAATAGGTTTCAGAAAATTTGGTTTGCATTTTTGTGTTAGTTACATTATTCAGGATTTTTGGTAATTTCTTAGAATTTATTTACAAACTTTTTATTTTTTTGAATATTTTAATATTATTTTATTATTAAAATTTGAAGTTTTATTTTTTCTTGTTTTTACATTTTTCCTAGGTTAAGGACATTGAATTAGGAGTTTTGTCACTTTCCAATTATTTTCTAGGTCTTTTAATTATTTTCTATAATTAATTTAAGATTTAATTGATTTAAGGAGTTTTTAAATGTTTAAAAATAGTTTTAATTGGTTTTAAAATTTTGAAAAATAGTTTTTAGCTTAATTAGGATATTTTTAAGGTTTACAAACTTGAAAATCTTGTTTAGGGCTTTTTAATAATTAAAAGTGATTTTTAGGGCTTTAATTAGCATTAAAAAGTCATTTTCTAATTAATTAAAAGGTTTTAGCAAGTTTGGATTTTTTGTAAACTCTTAGAATATTATTGGGGATTTTTAGGAATTTTTAGGAATTTTTAGGTTAAAATTTTAATTTTGGCACTATTTACGGTTTTACGTTTACGCCTTTTTCGTCGTAGTTTAATTCATTTTCGTAACCGTCTTTCTCTTCTAATCCCATTTCTTTCTCAATCAATATAATCACAAACATTAATTAACTCTTAACATAACGCACTTGCCTCCTTGGGAAACGAACTTGGACTTCACTTGGGTCATTAGTGCTCGGTTTTCCTAAATCGACACTTAATACTACCACTTTTTGTCATCCTTTTCCTAAAGGGTACAAAAACTCTACATCAGTAGTCATGTTCTCAATAAGCTCTCTACACTCCTCGGGTCTTCTTTTAATAAATGTGCCACCGGCGGCTGCATTAATCGTATCACGATCACGAAAAGTCAAACCATTGTAGAAAGTATCAATCAACGTAACGGGGAGCATGTTGTGGTTTGGACATCGATCGATCAAAACATTATATCTTTCCCAAGCATCAAAGAGAGATTCATCGGGTTCTTGCATGAAACCGCTGATTTGATTTCGAAGGCTCGTGACCATGGATGGTGGAAAGTAGCGCGACAAAAATCGTTGAGTCATGTCGTCCCAAGTATGAATGGAATTCTTCGGGAGACGATCAAACCATTTTTCGCCGTGGTGTGATAAAGTATGTGGAAAGAGCTGTAGACGAAGGACATCCATAGTAACACCGGGCAACTTCATGCTTTGAGTAATAGTAATGAATTTGTCGAGGTGCTTGTTGGCATCATCATCCGGCAATCCGCGAAAAGGATTAGTTTGCACTTGTTGGATCATGTGATGCTTCAACGAAAACTCCGGAGCCGTGATTTGCATCGGCGCAATCGGTCCTCCTCGTCCAAACATTGTGGGTTGACAAAGCTCCTCCATTGTCCGAAGATCGGGCTGTGGAAGAACATTGTTGTTGTTATTGTTGAGGTGCGGTGGATTATTGTTGTTGTTCACACCTGCCATAGCTAAATCTTCACGAGTCTCGGGCTCTGGATAAGTTGAAGATCTAGTACGCATACACCTGCAAAAGCAAAAGAAAAAGATACCAAAGCAATAGACAATATATATACACTATAAAAATAAAATCTTTTTGGATTTTTGAAAATTTTTAATTTTTATGGATTTTAAACAATCTTTAATTTTTATGGGTTTTTGAAAATTTTTGAGCAAGAAAAATAACGCTCACGAATGAACGGATCCCAAAAAGCAACGCGTCTCTCACAGAAAACCGTTAATCTTTACGAAAAGAGCCGGCAGCGGCGCCATTTAATACGAGGTTTTTGCCCGTAAGAAAATTTTATCGTCCGATCTTTTCGAATTGAAAAATGGATTAACGTGCGACTCAACTGTCTTTTGGTGGAACAATAGATTTTGTCGTCGTAGTAAAAGGAAATGTGCAAGACTTCAACGTAAATGACGGTAATTTAAATCTAAACCTAATTAAAATGTAAATGTGCAATATTAAAAACTTTAAAGATAAATGACGAGAAATTAAATGACGGGTAATTAAAACTTCAATAAAAGTAAATTTGACAAGTAACTTAAAAAATGCAAAACGTAATTAAAATAGGCTAAAAGTGAAATGAGAAAAACTGTCACTTTTCCTCTAAAAATAAAAACTAGAAAACTTTAAAAACTTTTGAAAACTAAAACTAAGACAAGAAATTAAATCAAGCAAGAAGGCACCACAATTAATTCGGAAAAGCTACAGTACATTTCAGAAATCGCATTTCTTCGGAAAAATGACTTTTTCGGAAAAACAAGTTTTTCGGAGAAATCTTCGGAAAAACTATGAATTCAGAGAAAAGGAGAATTTCGGAAAAACAACTTTTTCGGAAAAACAACTTTTTCGGAATAAATGATTTTCGGAGGAATCTTCGGAAAAATAGTAAATTCAGAAAAAGTAATAATTTTGGAAAAATGATAAATTCAGAAAAAGTACTATTTTTGGAAAAATGATCTTTTCAGTAAAATTGATTTCTTCGGAACATCAGCTTTTTCAGAATAATTGATTTCAGAGAAATCATCGAAAAAAGGGACAAATTCAGAAAAAGTAATATTTCGGAAAAATGATCTTCAGAGAAAATGGCTTTTCAGAAAAAGAAGTATTTTCAGAAAACTAAACCCTTTTCCGAAATAGTTGAAGAACAGATACAGGAAAACAGTAACATCAAAATTTAAAGAGATAAGCCACGAATAAGCTAAAATCAAATAAGCAATCTACCAAAACTTAATCTAAAACACTTTTAAGAAAAACCAATTTAACCACAAATCAAAAACTTGAAAAACACCAATAAAATTAAAAATTAAAAATCAACTTTTAATAAAACAAACTAATAAAAACTTAACTAAAATCAAATCAAACACACAATAAGCTATCAAATCAATAAGCTAACACAATCAAACACATAAAAACATAACCATTAATCAAATAAGCATGACAATAAGATAATAAGCACAAAGATTAAGCAAAACAAGAAAGGTAGAAGGAGAGATTAATATAAAACTTGATTAAAGAAAAGATTAAACAACAAAAGTAAAGATTAAACTTACTTAGAATTAAAGGAATTAAGGTGCAAGACAAGGAATGAAAATTGACAAGTAAATAAAATGACATGAAAATAAGGTGGAAAGACTAATTGTCACATTAGCTAACCCCGCCTAATGGTGGCATTAGGAGGGTATTTATAGAGATTAGGAAAACTAAGCATGTGTTGGTTCATTCTTCTTCTTCACGTCTTTTCGTCTTCTTAATTCTTCGACTTTTTCGACTTTGTCTCGGGATTAATAAACTCGTCTTGTAATTTCTTCATTAATTTAGACTTGAGTTCTTCGTCTTTTATTAAACTTCCGTCTTTAGACTTTTTCTTCGATAAATCTTCAGAATTGGCCTTGGACTTCCGTTCTTTTAGCACTCTTGATCTTTCGACTTCGTCTTTTGTCTTTTTCTTCGATAAAAGCCCGTGAAAGCCCGTGTTTTCCTCCTTTTTCACATTTTGATCCTAAATCACAACAAAAACACAAACCACGCATAATTCCGAAATTTAAGACATAAAATACACGTTTTGGCTTGGTTATTATTATAATTAAGTGGTAAAAGGATGGGTGTTTACACACCTATCAACCATTGGTAGTGGTCTTGGGAAATTCGCTCCTTCTGATGCGAGGATCTCTCTTGGGGTTAGCTTCAGTGGTGTAAATTGAAAGTTGTCGCTACGCCCTTATTTTTAGTTTCCTTGATATTTAGGATCCCGGGGTCCACCTCGCGTATTAGTTTGCTTATTGGGCATATCACGGGGTCTATAGCTGGAAGTATTTTGAATGGCTTCCGTGGCAGCTGATTCTCCCTGTATGAAGGATCTCACCTTTCGCATTACCCCCATCGAACGTCTCTGGTTTTCTCTCGTTCAATTTTCGTATTAAATATTTGTTAGTTATTCGTGCCATAAAGCAAGATACCTTCAAGATCTCTGGGCATTTTTTTATCTGGAGGCATTCGTTTTTGAAGCGATCTAAGAATTCTTCTAGGTATTCACCCTGGTTTTGTTTGACTCTTGCTAGTGATACAACGCTCATGTCGTAGCTTTTTTGTTGGACATAGTTTCTTTGGAATGCCTTCCATAATAATTCGAATCCGTTTATTGTTTGCGATGGGAGTCTATCAAACTAGTTCCGCGCGTTTCCTACAAGTGTAGAGTTGAACAGATTACACAATACAGGTTCGAGCCATTTCTTAATTCCCGCTTGTGATTCGAAGACCTTCAGGTGGTCTTCTGGATCTGTGGTGCCATCATATATTTTTACATTTGTTGGCATGTGACGCTTTGTTGTGTCAGGATAATACTGTATACTCCTTGTGAAAGTGTTTTTTCTTGCCCTTCTCCATCGTTGCGAGAAGTCTCGATCTTTCCTTTTACGTGAATGGAAAGCTCGCTTTTTTCCTTCTGAGCTTTCTGGGGAGGAACATCTGCGCCCATGTTCTGTATGGTGACTGTTGTTTGACTCTGAATTTGATGAGTTATTGTCAGAGGATTGATAACGTCCTGCGCGCCTTTTTTCTTTTATGACCTGCTGGTCCTTCATGTATTTAGTGGCGAGCGGGAGCAGAGCTTGTAAGTTTTTTGTTACATATTCTTCCATCGTGCGCGCATCTTTAGCAATTACTTGCTCGCTTTCGTCGGATGTGAAGGGTAGCTTTCATTTATCTTTGTTGGAAGGAGGTTGAGCTGATCTCCGTTTTGCGCCGCTCTCCTCTATGGTGGGTAGGGGAGTTGAGAATGGCAAGCTCGCTCCTCGGAGAGGTGACTTTATCACATCGTGACTGTTTGCATCACTGGCCGACCCATGGGTGTTCCCCATGGATGTTATTTGTCCGTCTATTGTCAACGACCTTCGACCACCTCCATCTGTTCATTTTCTTGTTATGCCTAGAGTTTAATGTAGGGTCCCACGGATAGCGCCAACTTGTTGATACAAAAGTTGGATGGACCGAGTTGGACCCGCATTAGGCTTAATTCGGGGTCTTGTGGGCTCTGGCTCTTGCACCAAGTGAATCTTGTTTGAAGACCCTGCACACTAAGAACAGACAATGTTGGGCTTACCGTGGGCGCTTGTCCCACGATTAGACTCCGGCGTGAGAGTAAGTAATCGGTTTGAGTATATGTGATGGTTTAGAGTATTGTGTGTATCGTACCTTTATGGAACCTCGGTGGTTCCTTTTATACTCGAGAGAGTCCTGGCTGGGCTCTCCTACTCTTGCGGCCTAAGGAAGAGATAATAGCTCAAAATAGCTTGATCCTTATCATGTAACTAAGGTAAGTGTATATCCCTTTTCCTTAGGTGAATATAATCATAGGATAGATTATATTCTGTTTTATCCTGTCGCGGGGAGACGAGGACTTGGTTAAGTAATCCACCGTTGTGCGGCAGCGACTTAATGGGCCTCCTAGGCCTTGCGCGTGCTGCGCATAGACAATCCATACCCAATGGATACGGGTAGTACTTGTGGGTCGGGTTATACACCCCGAATAGGGACTATACGTCATCATTAAGATTTAAAAGCTAATGGTTCGGTAATATAATATTTTCTTGTTCAAAGGAGTGACGAATTCATTTCAACAAGATAATTATAAATTAGCCTACCTAAGCATATTGTAGAAAGCACGAGATCAAGACCAAATCAAATGTTTCATAGAAGAAATAATCTTCTTTACGACATGATTCTTCAAAATAATCCAATGTGATAAGAAAATCAAGGAACGTAAAAAATCGTGATTCAAAAGAAATAGGTGTCTCAAAATGGCACATCACGAAGTGACAAGTCAAAGCGATACTCCAATCAACTGGAAGACTTTATAACAGCGGTCTATGAAATAACGTATACAGTTTCCAAAGCCAAGATGAGTATTCAAACTCGGAATCAAAAGGTAAATAACCAGTGGAATCAGCACTTGGCGGTGAGTTCACGCTTATATAAAATAGTGTCATAAAAGTCATGAAAAACTTTACCAAGACCATTGCTTCACCCGCAATGTCTTAAAAGAGCACATTGTTTATATAAATAATCCCTTTATATAAACATACTAACGAGAAACATATATATATATATATATATATATATATATATATATATATATATATATATCTTTACATTATATATAAGAGGAGGGGTATGCCACATCATATCCACGTCATCACTTTCCATTATTATTGTTTTTTAATTTTTTTTTTTATGAATTTTTATACTATTAAGCCATGGTATCATGAAATTCGGAATTGCTAAAAAATTTTCCTTATACCAGATTCGAACCTGGGTTCGATCATTCGATAACAAGTAGCTCTACCAATAAACCAAGCCAGAAGTTGTGGTAGAAGGTTGAAAAACAAGGTATGTAACCACTGTTTAATTGTCTGCATATTATAAATTCTAAAACAAAAGTAACATCTACATCTACGGACCCTTAATTTTCTCCCAAATTATATGACAGACTGATTTTCGATATCCATCACAAAACCCTAATACCATTCGTATCCTCAAATTACAAGAATAATAATAACATCCCTAAAAAATTAAAACCAATCATACATTACAGAATGTATATTCCTGTAAACCCTCAAAACCCTAATTCATTATTCATGTGGTGGTTGTCTTCTTTGTTAAGCGAGTCCTTTTTTCTCTCTTTATTATGACGATATAGATCAAAGAAGACATTCATTGATATCTTTAGATGTTGGTATACTATGAGCCTATCTCCTTTGCATCTATTATGTTCAAACCTGCTTCAGATTTATCTATTTGTGACAGGCTTTAATGTGGAAAAATTTCAGTACAAGAATGTGATCTTAACAGTTTGGATTGTTGGTGACAAAAAAAAGTTGTGGCCATTGTTTGGTATGTTTTATAGAGTAAATTACATTCAATCATAATTCGGTTGAATCCTAATTCAATTGACTTATACTACTGTATTTGATTATTCGTGAAATTCAATTGAATCATATAATAAGCAACAGGTTAGTTTCATTCATAAATTTTAATCATAATTCAATTGAATAGGATAGTTTTATTCGTGAATTTTAATCATAATTCAATTGAATCGCTATTTTTAATCGTTATTCAGTAGACTCCTATTTTAATTTGATCCTATAGGTTTTGGTGGATATGGAGATTTGTTTAATTTTTTTTTAAATTTTAATTCACACATGTAATTGTATAGTGTTTAGTATAATAGTAACGAGCATCGTGATTCTATATTTTACATGTTCACAGGCTTCCGCTTCCTACTGTTACAAAAATAATGGATTTTCTGGATGTCATGGCAGTAAGAAGGTGTAGGCTTTGGTGGACCTCCAAGTTTGTTTTAACTAAGATGTTTCTATGTTTTACTATTTACGTTATTAAGTAGCCATAATGTTCCTGTTATATACTTGATTTATGCAGAATTTTGTTTTGCTTATTCATCAGGAGCATAACAATATTAGGTTTTTTAGTTTGGTGTTTTAGAAAAGTAGGCAGTTTATATTAGTTATACACCGTATTCCCCCTGCTGATGGTTACCCAGCCTTACAAGCTCTTTCCATCTCAATAAAAGCTACAAGTCTAGCTCTGATAATGTAAATCCAAAATAGACAGTCTCAAGTAAACATTTTTTCATCAACTGTAAATCTGTAAGTCCCGTGTGGCTATATAAGAGGTGTTTGGATATTTGATATTTGATATTGCTATTTGATATTACTTTTAGTTTCCTGAACCTTTGTGAAGAGGCACCTTTGTCCACTTTCTGAGCTTCATCTCAGAAAGTAGAAGCACTAGACTTTGTGACCATCATCTCACTTTTTGTCGTGCTGATTTCGAGTTTCTAGAACAGGATGACTTAAATCATGCGACACTCATGTTTGAATAGAGAAAGGAGAGGCTATCACTGGTACTCTTTGTAAAAAGACACTTGGTGCACATATATTTAAAAGTTGTAGTTAACTTTTCATATATTTAAGTATTTTTGTAAGAAGAATTTCCTGACGGCACACAGTGCTTCGTATCATCCATGTACGAGTGTTATGAGGATGTGGCCAGCGATAATGTGATTAGGAGTGTTTGGCTTTCCATTTTCCATTAAGCTGATACGCCCGTCAAGTAAGCTTTGAAGTTATTTGTGTCATAAAGTTAGGTGGTTTGAAATACTAACGTGGTACTATCAAATACTTGCAGGAACCTCTTACATCAGTATTTGTTGAGATAAAAAGGGGGCTGATTCATTTGAACATCGGATTTACAGTATCGAATTTCCTGCAACAAGAATTCTTAATTACAGATCACAATCTGTAAGACACATAGTATTTTCCCAGCAATTGCGAAGCACAGCTACATGGTAAACGTTCAGACCGGAATGATAAGAAATTCTTTTTTTTTACCTTTCCTGAAAATGAATTACTTAAACAATTATAGGTTCTGCATCGCATATTTTGAGTCTATTCATGTCTGATTACTTACTAACCATCATCAAATGTGAAATAGCATATATCATAGTTCACGACGCACAACTAAATGTATTGATTATTTTAATTATATATTTCTCTTTTACATACTGTGGTTTAAATAAAAAAATGGACGAGTAATAAAGAGAAAGTGTAGCATGGACTTTGGAAAAAGGCGAGTATGAAGTGGAAATGTAGAGAGGATGATACTAGACCAACGGTTGCATGACGTACACATTCAGTTGTTTGTGTGTTTTGGTCTAAGGCTGTTAGTACCTAATTGGTAGAAACAATCAAGCTCTAATCAGCTATGTTTCCCTTGAATAGCTTTTTTAGTATTGAACTTATTTCAAGTTATTTTGTTTTTTTAGTTTTTGTTAGTGGATGGAGTATTGAAGGAAAAACATACTTATGAAGCGGTAATGCTCTCCAAATCTTTGTTGTCATCCAGATATTTTGTAGGCCAGTATCACGAGCTGCGAGTGTTCAGAATGCAAGAAAACCAGGAAACACCACAAATCAAATTTAAGGCATGTAAGTTTCTTATCCACCTATAGTATTTTTCTATAAAAATAATAAACTGGCAAAGCTAATATATTTTGTATTATTGACAAAGTCAACTTACAAACGTCACTCGTCAGGGATTGAGACCATCTGCAGTGGCAAAAAATGCTCTTATAAACAGTTCTCTCTCACGAGGATAAATTTTTCTACAATTTACCATTTGTTTAACTATATATTAATCACATAAGAATAGTCTTTGAATTTTTTAATAAGTAATCACATATACTTTAGTCCAGCTGATCTTTTGACCAATGACATTGGTGTTGTCCTGCTGAAAGCTTGATTCAGGCTTTCATAAGGGCCACCAAATGAAGATGAATGGTTTACTCAAGTTCTATCGGACTTGATCACAATTCTGGTTGTTGACCACTAAATCCCCTCAACCTTACTAGGCCAACTATCCCACGTTCAGATATCATTACTATTAAATAACCTAATCCATTTGTCGCATTCTGAACCTATTGCACATTAGCCTGTAGCCGTCACACTGATGTTATCGATGCCATTACAAAGTATTTAGAAATTTGGCTGTATAGAAATTGGGTCATATAGAAATAGCGATTATTCCTTATAACAAATATAGATTAATAGATTTTGAGAACAAAAATGTCTATATTGATTGAAACTAACTGTGAAATTGAAGGGATTTATGAAGATTTTGGATATTGGATTGTGTAAATTTGAAATTAGTGGTGTTCTTGTGATGTATGCAATTAATTACCATTACGAACCCTGTCTTTTTATTCTATCGATGCAGATGGCAGGAGAAGACACTCATTAAGCTTATTGTCAACGCTGAGAAGGATAATGATCTTGGTGCATCAATGTGTGCGCCTGATGCAGCAGTAATTATGCAGGTAGATTTAATCACTTTTGATTATTTCCAAAAGGGAACTATATATGCACTCACTTGTGTTTATGTGTTATGATTTTCTGTTATTATTTTAGTTTGACACTTCTAATATTGAGTTGGGATACTTCTAACGTCGTTCATATTCAATAGGGCATTGTTGTTGCACTCAAGTGTGAAACAACCAAGGCAGAATTTGATAGCACGGTACAATTCCTTAACATAACACATTTTTCACAATCTATGAAAAACCAACATGATTACATTACATCCTTCATTAGCAGAGGAATTCGTCACAATGCGGTCCGTCACAAGGCGTATTGCTGCTGCCGGTAAACCAAAGACCAACCTTTAAACGCGTAGTTTCAGTTTGATAGTTCTTCCTCATAACTCATATCGATGGACAAAATGGCTCCTAGAAAAACAAGTCCACTGTTTGGACATCCACCATTTTGGCGACGAGCTCGCCTTTCGTCCATGATGCTCCTTATAATGTGCAGAGTGCTCTGTGTTCAGTTAGTCAAATGCTTTTGCTAGAAACATGTCGAATACCATGGATGCAAAATATTTAGTATCCACTAGCTGTTTTTAGTTAAACTATATTTTTCTTATAGTTTCATAATTCAAGTTTCATTATTGCCAGATCACGACCTTAAATGGATGAATGTATAGTCACCTTTCTTCATATTTAGGAATTTGACAATAAGCAAGCTCCTACTGATTTTAATTAAGTCAAATGGGGAATGAGATTTATGGTTCCCTGTATATATTGTGATATTTTCTATTTGGTGATATTTTTTGCTATTTATGTGTGCTTCCTATGTGATTCCAGGCATGTGGCTATTGCATCAGCATGCGCATCTGGTGCTTTCTTCCCAACTGCAAGTGCAGAAGGTTTGTTTCCTCAGCACACGTAAGAATTCTTTTGTCAGGTCTGTG
This sequence comes from Glebionis coronaria, assembly GCA_025667525.1. Lineage (NCBI taxonomy): Eukaryota > Viridiplantae > Streptophyta > Magnoliopsida > Asterales > Asteraceae > Glebionis > Glebionis coronaria. The sequence continues at coordinate 199,533,425 of CM046875.1, forward strand.
GATATATCCCAGGGACTATATAACTGTTGTAAATGCCTGAGATTTCATTGCTCACTTCATAAACTAAAAACCATATTTCTTTTTCCAACAAAGTCTTTAACTTCTGAAGTTGAAGGCGATAAAATTAAGTACGATTTTTTTTACATGGGTTGATTTCGGTTGCCTTGAACACTTTTGGTCCAGTAGTTATCAGCTTCCTAATAAGTAGACTTTACTAATGAATTATGATCACAAACATCATAATTTTAATAGTAATCTATTATGGAGTATATGATAACACGAGGAGGTATTATGCATTAAATAGACACATTATATGAATTATATTTACCGGGGACATTGTCCATTTTACCCAAAAAAAAATAAAAAATTATATGAATTTATATTTGTTTTATCCGTTAAACCTATTTAACCTGTTTTTTTTTTTGCTTAACTAATGTTTTGATTTACCTGTTTGACATGTTAGAGAATATCATAACCTACAAGTAAGTGAGATATTTATAACTAATGTTTATGAGAGATAGTTATAACTAATGTTGATGAGAGTTTGGCTATATAGCAGATGCGTTTATCGTCGCTCTAGGCATTTGATATGTAGTGATTAAATTAATGTATGTCATCTTTTGGTTGTTACAAGGGATGCTATTGAAAAGTTATTACTTCAGGTCTCGACGGAAATCTTTGAAGGTATTTCTAAAGTGATCTTGAGAGGATGAGGAGAGACACATCAGGTTTCATCAAGGTATAACTGTTGGGCTTATTTGTTATTTGCTTTGCTAGCATATTTGGCATAATGCTTGACTGGACCAACATATAACTTATGTTCATAAGCATTATTGTTACATATCTGTTTGCTCGAGTATACGGTGTTTATGTTAGTTTATTTATATGTGCAGCCTGAGATATCTTGCTCCTCCTTCCTGACTATATTCCAAAAAGACCACCATTGATTAACAACATGATGCATGTGTTAGCTGATTTAGGTTTTAACAAGAGAGTTAATTCATTGTCATCGCTTCCATAAATTGAACAGATAAGATGAACTCGGCACTTTTTAGACAAGGTATTATTTCCTAACTCTCTGCAAATGTTCAGATGTGTCTTAAAGTTGGCTATGTGATGGTGAATTAACCTTTCGAGAGGGGTCACTTCTATTAAAAGTACACAAAGTTATATTAACCAGATTAGTAATAAAAGTGGTTCAAGATTGATTACATCAAGAAGCTAAGATTACAAATTCAAGAAGCTCCAATATCCGAGACTACCACCGATCCTAAGCCATTTTCTACAGCGAGGTGTAGAGTCTTATCATAAATCACATTATACGATAGTCCATGTTAGAAATATGTACATTTCAAGTGACCGGTAGCTTGACTTTGTTATATGTATGTATGTACAGATTTGGAGAATGTTTTAGAGAATGTTATGTCATTGTTAAAGATTTAAATACCAGAGTTTCAACCAAACTTAGATATATTACCTGGGTTCATGTTTAAATCTCGGTCATCAAACCTCATGATTCGCCTGGGACGTGCCACTTATATAGTACGTATATATAGAATTGCAAAGTAGATTCCATCAAACTTTTCTTAACTAAAACACTTAACTTACAACTAATGTTGTAAAATAAATCCCTATTTTTGTTATCAACTTATGTCTGCAGTTTACTTATCTTGGTTATCGTAGCTGTTTGAATCTGTTTCAACAACTTAATGAAAACAACTTGTCGATCATGTTAGTCGTACTTAAATGAACTATGCACACAGGTGTTATGGGTGCAACTTAAGTTAATATTTAAAAAACCCAACAAAAATGCCCCATATTAGCACACATTAAACAAGGTATTGAAGAGTAAAGAACACCCTTGACAATGAAGTATAGTCTACACGTTTTCCGTAAAAAATTAAAACGGTGTTTCGAGGGTGTAGTGTTATTTATTTAATCATGTCACTTGGAACTATACTTACTTATTTAGTATATTTCTTATTAAGGGTTAAAATATTTTTTTAATTTCATGCAATCTAAAGCTAATTTATTACTCACTTCGAACTGTTAACTTTCAAAATCAAAGATTTTCAACTTTGATCTTAAATTATCGTGTTTGTGTTATATAATACTTGATATAAATTATACGAATGAATTGAATTTTAAATATATTTTTATTAGTATAACTTTCACCAAGTATTATATAACACAAAAAAATAACTTAAGGTCAAAGTTTACAAAAAATGACTCCGAAAGTCAAAAGTAGACATTTAATTAGGGACGAAGGGACGGATGGAGTATAACTTAATGTTAATTTGCTATATATTATTAGCTTGGTATCCGCGCAATACGACGACGAATATTCGGTGATGATTTTTGAGGTGACAAATGTTACGAATCTTGTCCGTTAAATTTGTATTTAAAGATTGCAGTTATAAAAAATCTTTGAATCAAAATAAAAATCTCAGAAAATGAGGAAAAACTAAAAATTAATTAAAAATATATATTAAAATAGATATTGAATCAAATAGCATGTGGGGGATTTTCATGTGGGGGAGGTCAGGGGTTCGACTCCTGTCATTCCCCATGTGGGGGATTTTCTTAGAATTGGTAGCCGGGTTTAAATCCCATCGCAATGCCTTGAAGCCCCTTAATGGGAAACTGGATGGCTAGCATGGGGTTGATATTCTCTTCGTGAGATGATTCAAACTCGGGTCGAGAAACTTGGTGCCTTAGTGGCACGCAAGATACTCCGTTGTATCAAACTGCCGTTAAAAAAAATAATTAGATAAAAATATATTTTAATTTTAATGATAAAGATGACTTTTGAATATGTTGTTAAAAAAGGGGGTAAATGATCAATTACAAGATGAATGTTTTTATAAAACAAATTTAATATTGTAATTTTCAGACAGTTTGTAAATAAAAATATTTTAAATACTTTATAATATATTAAATTTTTACAATTAACACTGCTCATTCTGACACTTTTTAGCAATACATAAACTTGAACATTTATCTAATGATTTTTTTGTGTGTTTAATGGTAAGTTATGAAATTCTTTTTCCGGCTTGGATCGACTATTGTATAACATGAATTTGTTTACTTTTTAAACTCCATTTATTATAAAAAAAAAAATCTTAAAGCTACCTCATTAACTGAAATTTCTTTTTATGATTTGAGTGTATTTGTTTACAAACAGTAGAACGTTTATGTATATGGGTTAGTTTTAGTTACATGTACACGAATAACTATAAAGTCATAAAAATCAAATGGGGGCATGTTTGTAATGTAAATTATTCGTTTTAACATTATTTATCAACACAAACTGCTTTAAAGTCATAAAAACTAAATAGAGTATGTTTGTGTTGTAAAATATTCATTTTAATGTTAGAGTATGTTATGTTATAAAAAGAATTGAAGGTTCCTCCATTATATATACTATAGATTCTGACATCATTTTTACAACTTTGATCATGAATATATCCACCTTTTAATTCTATTTATTATTCAAACAAATATTTTCCATATAGTATAGAATATACAATCTTTTAACACTAATATTTAGCAAAATAAATAAAATGTAAATGACAATTACAAGTCATGCTGCAGATCGACCGGGATTATCCACTAAAACGTTCATCTTTTTAAACAAAAAACAATCAGAAGTTATACCTTTCAATCGAACGTTAAAAACACATATTTAAAAAATAAAATAAAAGTAAAACTACAATCAGAAATCATACCCGTCCATCGGACGGGTTTTGCCACTAGTATATATATATATATATATATATATATATATATATATATATATATATATATATATATATATATATATATATATATATATATATATATATATATATATATTTCGGTTCAAATGAGAACTTTTTAAAGTTGAAAAAATAAGAACCAGCTAAAATCTCACAAATGACACTCTACTTCAAATAATGTTTAAACGAGATTAACTAAAACTAAGTTTTTTAATAATTTGATGGGCTTTCTTTTGAAAATTGACGAATTCTAGGTGATACATCTTGATTTAAGGAATGATTTGTATCATGTCTTGGTATCGTGTATCATGTTATTTAGTGGTGGTTGTGTATCAAATGTACCATTTTATGTATAAGATATTATCTTGTTGAAATTTTGATGTATGTGTACCACATTTTTAATTGTGTATCAGTAATACGTTACACACTAAGTCGTTAGTCAATAGAATGTTAAGTTGTATAAATAATGTATATTTTGGTGTATTATTGGTAATATGATTATGTATCAATGTTTTATTGGTGTTTTATATTAGTTCTCATTTTTACAACTTTAAAAAAGCTCTCACATTAACCTTCCTCTCTCTCTCTATATATATATATATATATATATATATATATATATATATATATATATATATATATATATATATATATATATATATATATATATATATATATATATATATATATATACTAGCGTCGTAACCCGCCCAACGGGCGGGTCGCTTTTTTTCTTGTTCCAAAGGGTTTATTGTTGTGCGTTTTTAGTTTCTTAAATTTTTAATTTAACCTTTAGTATATTTTAGTTATAGTTTACGCTTAAGCAACGTTTATTTCTGGTCAAAGGGCGGGGTTGTTTTTTTATATGAACGAACCACTGACGATGAACCCGTGACCCAGTGTCTCAATCGGGTTGACACAATGATCGATCTCGTTACCCGGTGACTTGACCGGGTTGACCCGGTGGTGAAACCGTAACCTGATATATTTGCTATAATATGATTCTTAAATTTATATTAAAACTAAATATTTTTAAAAGATTTAAAATCCAATCTTAATTTTAAAAAAATATATTTTGTAAATTAATAAAATAAATTCTATGTCTAAACCTCACAAACACGCATTAATGAAAACAAAAACCTTTACACTCGGATAAACCATAAAAGAAATACCAAATTTTACAAAAACAACGTTATATTATTTTCCTATAGCAATTGTTACTTTGGGTCTTTACATATATTTTTATCCGACTGTAATTTTTGTTTTTAATTTGTATTACTCCATGACAATTTTTACATGTGTAAACCTTTACTCTGGGATAATTATTGAGTTGTGAAAATTAATACGGAATTCAGACAATAAAAAATTTTGAAACTTAAAAAGAAAAACTAATAAAAATATTTTAAAAATTAAAAACAAAAAATAAAGGGGCTGTTTAGTTGTGAAAAACTTTTCATAATTTTCTGCTTCTAAATTTCTAGAGAAGGAAAAAGTTTTCGTTTCTAGGGTAGAGTTAAAAATCTTGAACACCTGTTTAGATGGCATATTTCATTTTCTAAAAAAGAGAACAATGTTTAGACGAAACAATATTCTATCATTTTTTCATGATCAACCTTTTTCACATTTTTGCTAGTTTTTAATGTTTTAATCTGTTTTTTCCGGTCTTCTGTTTTCACGTTTTAGTAAGTTCTTTTACGCTTTCATCAAGTTCTTTTATGTTTTCATCAACTTTTTTTGTTTCATCATTATTATTACGTTTTCTTCTGATTTCTTATGGTTTCATCATGCTTTTACGTTTTCGCCCGTTTTTTACATTTTCGTCCGACCTTTTAGCGTTTCATCGGCATTTTTACGTTTTCGTCAGCGTTTTTACGTTTTTCTCATCAGCTTAATGTTTTCATCGGTAATTTTATGTTTTCGTCAGTAATTTTACGTTTTAGTCATTAATTTTACGTTATCGACCGCATTTTTACGTTTTCTTCAATATTTACATCTTTTCGTCAGTATTTTTACGTTTTCGTTCAAATTTTTACGTTTTCGTCAGTGTTTTAATATTTTTGTCTGTATTTTAATGTTGCGTCCGTTTTTTACGTTTTAATCAGCGTCTTTTACGTTTTCATCAGCGCTTTTCACGTTTTGCTTAGAATGTTTTGCACATTTTGGACGACAACGTAAAAGTAATGACTAAAATGTAAAAATACATATTTAAATGTAAAATTACTGACAAAAACGTAAAAATACTAATGAAAAACGTAAAAAATGCTGATGAAAACGTAAAAATTAATCTAAAACAAAAAAACGGTCGAAAACAAAGAACTCTGACGAAAATGTAAAAAACCTGACTTAAATGTAAACAAATCGGGAAAACGTAAAAAAGCTGACAAAACGTAAAAAAATCGGAAAAAAGCGTATAAAAATCGGACGATAACATAGAAAACCAGACAAAAAGGTAAAAATACTGACGAAAACGTAAAAAATCGGAAGAAAAAGTAACAAATCAGACGAAAAAGTACAAATTCAGACGAAAACGTATATATTATGACGAAAGCGTAAAAAATCTAACAAAACGTAAAAATATTGGCGAATACGTAAAAGTTAGAACGAAAACGTAATAATAATGACGAAAAATTAAATTTACTGATGAAAACGTTAAAATAGTAACGAAAACATACTAAATCGAAGAAAAAGACTTAAAAAAACTTATGAAAACTTAAATATACTGATGAAAACGTAAAAAACTGACAAGAACGTGAAAAACTAACCAACACGTAAAAATAAGTGACGAAGACATAAAAAAACTGACAAAAACGTAAAAAAGTGGCGAAAACGTGAAAAATGAAGAAACGTAAAGAAAAGTGACAAAAACGTGAGAAACTGAAGAAACGATAAAAAATGTGAACATGTTTTATTTGTATTTGAGAAAAGAAAAAGAAAACGGTAAAATAGGGTTTTCTAGTTTCTATAAAAAAAATTAGAAAATGAAAATTTCATGATTTTTGGAAAATATTGAAAAAAGTTGAAATAAACATGTTTTTAATCTGAAAGTTAGAAAATAAAAAAAAATGAAACTTAAAAATAAAACCAATAATAATATTTCGAAAATTAAAAACAAAAAATAAAAGTATTCAATTTTGAGTGAGTTTAAGTATATGGGTTAGTAACAATTAAACAAAAACCTTACTATAGCAAGTTGTAAGTTTGATTACCCCTAAACGAAAGTTCATATGTTCAGTTCTTGCAAATGGCATTTTTTTAATAAAAAACATAAATAAGCAAAAACTGCGTTTCGAAAATGCAATTTTCAAAAATAGCGTTTCGAAATCGCAGGTTTCCAAAACGCAGGTTTAAACAATGCATTGTTTCGAAAACGCAATTTCCAAAACAGCGTTTCCAAAACGCAGTTTCAGGAAAGTTCCAAAACAACGTTTCCGAAACGCAGTTTTAGAAAATTGCAATTTCAAATCACAAAAAATGTAGGAAATGGAGATTTTCTAGGAATTTCTTAAATCCTATTGGTTTAAAGATGTGACTGGGATATGATTGGATTAAATCCCAATGGGCGGGTTCGTTTCGCAAATCTTTTTTAAAGGTATCTTTATGTATTAGTTATATCTGTAGGCAGTGGGACCCATTTAATTATAATATTTTCAGCGAGATTCGTTTTTGTTAAAAGTAAACTAAAAAATAATAATTTTTGATATTTAAGGCTTGAGTCACCCAATGGATTTGTTTTATTTCATGTCAATCTTTCGCTATACTAATATAAGTTTTTTTTTCTTTTATGTTGGTTAGATGTAAATTATCGTTTGATATTATTAGTTCTTGCTACACCGAAGTAATGTGTTTGGTTTGTAGTGTTTTTTATTAAAAGTACGTTTATGTATCTATTATATCTGCTGATAGTGGGTCTCGTTTTTTTAAGGAAACTGAAAGATTTTAAAATTAAAACAAAATATAAATACTTTTGAAACCAGTTTTTTTCAATCCGATCTGGCGTTTCGTAACCAGTTTTAAAAAATGCCCATCACCGGTTTAAAAACCAGTTAAACCCAAACCGATTTGGTTAAAAACGTTTAATATGTAACAAAAAACCTGTTTCAAACCGATCCGTTGACTCAAACCAAACCGGTTAAAAATCACTCTGGTTTTAAAAGAAAAAACGTTTTGCCCATCTCTATTTTTTAGTAAGAAAATTTTGGTAACTTCTTACGGAGAAAATGAGGTTTGATGAAAAAGAGATATTGTAATCTTTGTCGTTTAAATTTAATGCCCAAATTATTTACTATATTCGTGTGGTTAAAATTGTGTTTGTTATGTAAATATTTTATTGTATTTATATCTATTCAACTTTAATGTGTCAGACAATTTTATTATGTAACATTTTCTTTCTATATATAGTGGTTACGGTACACATTCATAAAAAAACTCGTAAAAAATTAATTAAGTATGTATAATCATATTTAATACACTTATTGTTCATAAGACTACAAATAATACATGAAACCCGCATAATCATTTTGTGACTTTTTTTGTGATGCTCCATTCACTTTGTAGCACCGAACACAAAACATATGTAAAATAGCAACTATCTACTATTAACTACCAAAGAATTGAAATACTCCGTAGTTATGTATTATCAAAAATGAAAATAGTTAATGCGTGTCTAATTATTTTAAACATAGCCTTTAGGCTACAATTAGCAATTTCCATAAATTAGGCTACCACAATAGAAACCACGATTTTTTCTGTCAGTTTTCTCTTTTCGATAATTTACAAACGATTTCTATCCACAACAAGGCGATCAAATTTAGTTTTTTTTTTCAAATAATTATTTAAATAAAATAAAAACATTACAATAATATTTATACTTAAATATTTGTTAAAAAATAACTAAAAAAAGCTTAATTAAAGATAAAGAAAGTAAAATGCAATTACTAGAATTAACTAAAAATAATAATTAAATTAATATATGTTGTGAAAAATTAAAAAAATTATTATATTAAAATTTGTAAATTTATTGCAAATTTTATCTAATTAAAACATAATTAAGACTAGTACAATCTAATTTAAGAATAAACAATATAATCATAAAAGAAAACGAAGCAAGAGATCGATTGCACAAATAGATCCAAAGTTCGAACGACTTCTTGGAGACGACCAATTTGAATCGGTTGCCGCAACGCGAAATTCTTACTTCGAAATCGGTTGACCGAAGATCAAGATTGTTGTATGCAGCCTTACTTGTCAAAGATTTTACCCGAGGCAACATATAATCGAGTACTTTCTCTTTTCAAGGACATGCTGCCTAATGGTAATAAGATGGTTGGGAACTTTTACGAAACAAAAAAGATTTTGAGAAAAGTGAACCTTCCAAGAGAAAAGATTCATGTTTGCAAAAACCATTGCATATTATTCTATGGGAAAGTTGATTCTCTGTTGTCTAAGTGTAAAGTTTGCGGGCATTCGCGTTAAAAGAATGGTGGAAGAAACAACGTCCCTAATTTGGTGCTTACATACTTCCCTATTGCTCCTAGACTTAAAAGAATGTATATGTCAAAGAAGATGTCCAAAGAGATGACTTGGCATCATGATCATAAAACAGACCCAGATAAGATGGTACATCCAAGTGATGGTAAGGCATGGAAGCATTTTGACTCGATCCATTCATCGTTTTCTAAAGAGATTCGAAATGTTCGTCTTGGGTTATGCACTGACGGGTTCAATCCAAATAACTCGAGTTCTAATTCATATTCATTATGGCCCGTCTTTCTTACAATCTACAACTTACCTCCTTGGATGAGCTTAAAAGACGAACATGTTAAGCTGAGTTTGGTTATTCCTGGAAAGAAGAATCTCGGTCAGAACTTAGATGTGTTTCTATAGCCTTTAGTTAAAGAACTGAAAGACTTATGGAGTTCTGGTGTTGAAAATTATGATGCGTATCGTAAAAACAATTTCATGTTGAAAGCTGCCTTATTGTGGACAGTTAGTGACTTCCCTGCTTATGCAATGTTGTCGGGATGGAGTACACATGGAAGATTAGCATGTCCATATTGCATGGGTAATGTTGATTCATTTCAGTTGCAAAATGGAGGCAAACCGTGTTGGTTCGACTGTCATCGAATATTCTTACATTCAAGACACTCGTTTAGACGAGATAGAAAGGGATTTTTGGCCAAAAAAACCGTGTCAGCTGGCCCGCCACCACAATTAACCGGTGCTGAGATTTGGCAGCAGATTCGGCACCTTCCAACCGTTTATGAAGGCGAGCCGTACCATCCCAAAAATAAAAAATTTGACGCTTTCGGTGTAACCCATAATTGGGTCAAAAGAAGTATCTTCTGGGAGCTTCCATATTGGCACACTTTATTGATTCGACACAATCTTGATGTAATGCATATCGAGAAGAATGTTTTTGAGAACTTATTTCATACCATCATGGGAACTTTGAAAACAAAAGACAACGTCAAGGCTAGAAAAGATATAGAAATATATTGTGATCGACCCGAGTTGCATATTTTTAAGGTCCAAAATAAAGATATGAAACCAAAAGCTTCAGACACTTTGTCGAAACCACAACTACAGAATGTGTGTGAATGGATGACAAAGCTAAAGTTCCCCGATGGGTATGCATCAAACATAGGGGGTTGTGTAAATCTTGCGGATTGTAGCTTTTATAGTTTTAAAAGTCACGATTGTCATGTTTTTTATGCAAATATTGCTTCCGATCGCTTTAAGAGGGATGATACCGAATGCACTTTGGGATGTTATCACGGAGTTATGTACATTTTTTCGTGCAATATGCTCACGGGTTTTGCGCATTGAAGATTTAGAGAAACTGCAAAAAAGTATAGTTGAGACTATTTGCAAGTTGGAGAAAATCTTCCCACCCAGATTCTTCGACTCAATGGAACACCTTGTTGTACATTTAGCTAGAGAAGCTCTTCTTGGTGGTCCAATGCTATACAGATGGATGTATCTTTATAAGAGGTAATCATTGCTTTAACTCAGTTCATACTTCTGTTTACAACCTCACTTAAAAAAACTATTATATTTTGGTTATAACATGTTGTTTGTTAAATTTTATGCAAGAAGTTGGGTTCTTTGAAAAGAACAGTAAGAAACAAAGCACGGGTCGAAGGATCTATCGTTGAGAGTTATCTTGTAAATGAGATCTCAATGCATTCATCACTCTATTTTGATCCAATAATCAAAACACGCTTGAATCGTGAGCCGCGGAATTTTGCTCCAGATATACACTGCTCCTCTCGATTAAACATATTTAAAGTTCCATCTGGGAGATTATTTGATACGGGAACTAAAAGAAATTTGACAAATGCGGAGAAGCATAAAGCACATACATATATTTTGCTTAATTGTGAAGATGTTCACCCATTTTTAAGGTATGTTATGTTTTTTTTACTTTGATCTTCTTTCATCTTTGAAGTCAACAAATCAAACTCACTGTTTATACACATCATTGGTTAATTAACTATAATCAATAACAAAACCACAAAATAAGGTTAATCAGGGAATAATCACTGAAAGCCTTGTTATGGTCTGATGTACATAAGCTAATAATAGAAAAGTCTAGTTATGCAGGACTCAAACCTCAGGACATATATTCTAGTATTTAACAGTAACTTATGTATTGTATGTATGTCCGAAACGAGAACATCCATATTCTGTAGAAAGTTACTCAAGAGGTTGTATGGGATTGCTTATTAGTTTTGCTTATGCTATTGCTTATAAGGCTATAACCAGCTTAAAAGTAAACAGTTCACGAAATAGTGTTTGGATTTGCTTATTTCACGATTATTGCAAAATTATGTCAAAGAAGTGAGAAAAAAGAAGTTTATGTTCAGACCCATTACCCATACACAACCCATTATTAGTATATTACAGTTTCTACATTTTTGTTTGACTTTTTATGTCAACAATCAGAAGGTTGAACTTGCCCGAAAACCAGTTCAGAATAGGTAAAATGTTGTTGTTAGCATATAAGACTTAACGAGAAAACCAGATATCAGATATTCGAATAGGTAAAATGTTGCTGTTAGGACTTAATTATATTGATTTAACATTGTTACTGTGTTTTATTCAAAGGTTGAGAAATAAAAGATTTTTTTATTGAACAGATTGTTTGACGACTATATTATGCAAGAGGATCCATACATTGATGAAGGAACCCTTGACAGAGCTAGAGATGAGAAATTTGCTTGGTGGTTTAAGGATCATATACAATCAAATGATGGCAACGAACATTTGAAAGTCTTAGCAAGAGGACAAATGCGTTATGTTGAGTCCTATAAAGGTTACTTTGTTAATGGTTACAAGTTTCATACCTTAAAACATGGTGATGGGCGGGTCACAAATAATAGTGGGGTATGCGTGAAAGGTTCTACCTACAACGACTTTGAATCTGATTATTATAGATTGTTGGTTGAAGTTTTAGAGGTTAATTATCGTGATAGTAATGGCCGCTGTGTTGTAGTGTTGTTCAAGTGTGATTGGTTTGCGCCGATTCAAGGGGTAAGGGTTAATCGTAAGCATAATTTAGTTGACATCAAGTACAAGTCAAAGGGATGCGAAGATGACCCGTTTATTCTTGCATCACAAGCAGAACAAGTCTATTATGCACCATATCCGTCGATGACCAAGGATTTGAAAGATTGGCGGGCTGTTGTTAAAGCGGCACCGAGAAGCATATATGAAGTAACACAATGCTCTACTGAAGTAGTTGACGGTAATGTGGATGTTGAAGACTTCTTTCAAGAGAATGAAATGCCAATATGTTCAAATACTGAAGATGCAAATAAGAATGCTGAAGTTGTTTCTCTTGTCACTCAAGGAGAAATAGAAGAAATCGGTGATTTAGACATGGACGATGCATATATGGAAGTTAGTGAGAAAGAAGAAGAGTTTGTGGATACATATGAAAATTTGGAAGTTAGTGAGGATGAAGAAGAGTCTATAGATACATATGATAGTTCAGATGAAGACAGTGAATTTAGTTTGTCTGATCATTCTATGAATGATTAGTACATACATTATTTCTTACCACTGATTGGAATATGATGTCTACTTATATGATGTCAATTTATGTGATCTCTCAATTTATTCTTCTATGGTTACTAATTTTTTTTTCTTACCACTGATTGGAATATAATGTTTGCGTATATGTATGAACGCGTTTTGCTAATATTTGTTTATTGGACACGTTATGTAGGAAAGATGGCTAGAAATAACAACAGAGTTAGGGGAATGGGCCGGGGAAGAGGTAGGGGCAGAAGTGGAAATATAGGAAATAGTGGTGATAGCAGTGATGTGTCCGGATTCAGTAATCAAGATGCAGATTATGATGATGGTAGCGGAAGAGGGGGAAGGGGCAGAGGCGGGAATATAGAGATTGTTGGTAGTAGAAATGTATTGAGATTCGATAATCAAGATGCAGATTATGATGATGGTAGCGGTATAGGGGGAAGGGGCAGAGGCGGGACTATAGAGATTGTTAATAGTAGAAATGTATCGAGATTCGGTAATCAAAATGTAGATGATGATGGTAGCGGAAGAAGGGGAAGGGGCAGAGGCGGGAATATAGAGATTGTTAATAGTAGAAATGTATCAAGATTCGGTAATCATGATGTTAATTATGATGATAGTAGTAGAAGCGATGGAAGAGGTAGTGGCAGAGGCGGGAATATAAGAATTGTTGGTAGTAGAAGCGAGGGAAGAGGTAGGGGCAGAGCCGAGAATATAGGAGCTGTTGGTAGTAGAAATGTGTCCGGTAATCAAGACATAAATTTTGATGATGGTATTAGAAGCGAGGGAAGAAGTAGGGGCATAGGCGGGAATATAGGAACTGTTGGTAGTAGAAATGTATCCGGTAATCAAGACATAAACTTTAATGATGGTAGTAGAAGCGAGGGAAGAGGTAGGGGCGGAGCCGAGAATATAGGAGTTGTTGGTAGTAGAAATGTGTCCGGTAATCAAGACATAAATTTTGATGATGGTAGTAGAAGCGAGGGAAGAGGTAGGGGCATAGGCGGGAATATAGGAACTGTTGGTAGTAGAAATGTATTCGGTAATCAAGACGTCAATTTTGATGATGGTAGTAGAAGCGAGGGAAGAGGTAGGGGCATAGGCGGGAATATAGGAACTGTTGGTAGTAGAAATGTATCCGATAATCAAGACGTCAATTCTGATGATTATAGTATAAGAGAGGGAAGAGGTAGGGGCAGAGCCGAGAATATAGGAGCTGTTGGTAGTAGAAATGTGTCCGGTAATCAAGACATAAATTTTGATGATGGTAGTAGAAGCGAGGGAAGAGGTAGGGGCATAGGCGGGAATATAGGAACTGTTGGTAGTAGAAATGTATCCGGTAATCAAGACGTCAATTCTGATGATTATAGTATAAGAGAGGGAAGAGGTAACAATTATGGTAGCATTGGTGGAAGAGGATTGGGCAGAATGGGAAATATAGGCATTGGTGTTAGTAGAAATTTAATCCTTGGTGGTAGTAGTAGCACATCTGGAAGAGGCAATCCGAATGCGGACTATGAAAATGAAACATGCGGTGATACTAATGATAATGGAACAGAGACATCACAACGTGTACGTGGTTCAAACTTGCCACAATCAATACCCAATCATCCATCACAAAGGCCGATAATTACACTCTATTTTGGCGGGTATGTATTTAATAAAACCATTTTTATTGTTCGTTTCTTTTATACATAAATTTTTTAACTTATCCTTGTAATTACATTTACGAATTATTGTTTCAATCATGTAGTTTTGCAGAAGGCCATGTTACCCGCGATATTATACGTATTTTTAAAACAATGTTTTATGGTCCTTGGACATCGTGGAGAGACGTTGACCAAGAAAGTAAGGACCTCATGTTTGATGAATTTCAGGTATTTCTTAACTTATCCTTGTAATTACATTTACTATTTTTATTAGTATAAATATCCTATTACAGGTCTGGTTATATGCTTAGCCTCGTAAATTATTTCATACGAATCTAATTTTACTCCAGGGTTAGTTCACTGGCATACTTCTCGACTTTAATTTTTTAGTAGATAACATTGTTTATTTGTCTGCTATATAGAAGAATGTTATCTAAGTTTTACATGTTTATCCATTGTTGTGGAGTTATTTCCATTGTTGCACATCCATTTTTTTGCCTTTATATTTGGCCAAATAGACTAGTGTCATCATCCTAAATTTATTTCTAATTAGTATTGTAACTAAGTTTCTAGAGAGAATCATGACTTTTATTCCATAAGCCGGCTATATATAAATATCCTATTGTAAAGGGATAGAAAAATTACCACTAATTACTTCACCATCAGTTGGTAACCCGTAAGAGAAATGGACGTGTAACCTTTCGATATCATACTAGCCCTTAATCAATTCCTTTATATACTTATGCCATTTTTGTGCAAGTAATCGAGCCTCAATAACAGTTGTTTTATATATAGGATCTATATCAGTGGCATTCATCAAATAATAAAGCTGTATATGAGGCTTGGGAAAGAGTAATGTCCAGCAGATATTCAGATATATTGAGCCAATGTCGAACGCATGCTGCTGAGATGGCCGCAATGGACAACATCACACTTGGAGATGACTTTTCTGTGCTTAAACCGTATACCCCATATTGGATAGATCAAGAACATTGGGATACCATGATTGATACTGTTTGGAATAAACCAGGATGGAAAAAGAAGTCAAATTTGGCTTGACAAAACAGATTAACTGAAGTAGATGGTGAGATGTCAAAACATACCACGGGATCCATCACACTTCTTCAACATAAATACAAAATGGTAAATATATAGTATTAGTTAATATACTTTTTAAGTTTTATAAATTAGTATACTTTAACTAATGATTTATTTTAAAAGGAAAAACAAAAAAGCGGCCATTTAGCTTATTAGAAGCTTACCATCACTGTCATACAAGCGCAAATGTGTCAAGTGAGGCGTCAAGGAGCGAAAGGGATGAAGCATCAGGGGGCACAACACGAGGGGAGTATATTACAGCTAGATCAAAAAGAGTGGCGGTAATTATTTTTTATTTCATGTGTATTCAGTGACATAGTTAATCAATGAATATTATTTATTTAGAATTTTACATTAATCACAGGATGCCGTTAAGGCTGCTTTGGTGGAGAAACATGGATTAGATGCTAGTGACCATCCACCTAACCCTAACGACTTTGATTTATGGGAAGATGCTACCGGGGGAAAGAAGAAGGGTAAGTTAGTCGGGATGGGTACAAGAGGGGATCCGAGGCTCATGGTGACCCGTACATCAGCAACATCTAGTTCGAGTTCCACATCTAACGAACAGGTTTGTTTGCCCACACTTTATTTAAAAGTAATTTCTGTAGCATATTGCATAGAGATAGGCTGTGTTTGTTTTGTATATCGTGGGTCAACCTTCAGAACCAAGAAACTATGTTATTTAAGTAGCCTCATGTTTACAAAAACTGATCATCGCTGTCGTTTTATCACGCTGATAATGATACTCCTGCATATGTAAACTGTAACACCAGCATAACTATTACTTGCTTATGATAATCTATCGACCCCATTGTTGGTGTTATTGATCAACTTAGTACTTCACTAACTATACTGGTTTAGGTGAATATGGGTCGGTCCAAACTTTAGAAAACTTTATGTAAAAATGGAGTCAATTTGAGTTTCTGGTTGTGTGTTATAGGAATGTTATTGGGGAGGATGTTTTTTCGGTTTAGTGTTATAGCTAAGAATGTTACAGGGTAAAAGCTGACATGGCGGCGCCATAGCCCCCAACTCAACCTAGTTCTCTAATTATATTTCAACTTTTGGTCATTTTAGAAATAGCACTTGTTATTATGTTTAGCCAATTTCCGTATCAATAATCAGCAACAACTAATTCTTGT
Source organism: Glebionis coronaria (assembly GCA_025667525.1). Classification (NCBI taxonomy): domain Eukaryota; kingdom Viridiplantae; phylum Streptophyta; class Magnoliopsida; order Asterales; family Asteraceae; genus Glebionis; species Glebionis coronaria. The sequence goes on from CM046875.1 coordinate 199,550,117, forward strand.
TGGGTAGAAGCGGATGGTATCGGGTACATTTATAAATCAACTTGTAAGGTAAAAGATACACAAGTTATGGTACACGAGATTCTCGCGACTACAACTCTAGGTCAATCAATGTTTGAGACATAAGGATCAGCTTGATTAGTCTAACGAAGAACCGAGTTTTTAAGAGCTTAAGAACTGAACTGGGTATAATCGGTCTGTTTGGTTATCCGTTTATTCGGCCCGCTCTGATTTTGCACACCCAAAGCTGGTGGGGCGAGCGGAATTGATAGGCTTAGATTATTTCACAATCATTAAAGTTCCAAACACTATAATCTTCTTCAAAGTTACAACTTTAAGTATAGTCCTACTCAAATAGGACCATTGTACATTTGTACAGGACCCTTATCTGCTAAAACAAAAGAAAGAAACAAAGCATACCATAAAGCTAAATTCTTCCGGCTAAAATGTGGTGCATTGTTTGCATAAAGTTTTCCAATCTTTTCTTGCTTTCCAATAAAACATTGTTGGTGAATATGGAGATGTGTTTTAAGGTTTCTAATAATGCAGGTACAAACTTTTGAAGAGACGGTCAGAAGATTGCAAGTGGAAAACGCGGAAATAAGAGCACAATCCCAAAGAGATATGCAGATTGAGATACAACGCCAAGTAGAGAGTCAAGTACTAGAGCACATGAGACAACGAGAATTAGAGGCGGAGGCTCGTGAACAAGCTCGAGAGAGAGAATGGCAAGAAAAAATGAATGCCATTAACTTGGTCTTAAACAAGTTTTCTGATTCCCGCCCTCCTCCTTAATTAGCTTATAGCATTTTAGTACTTGAATGTTTTATTTGACTCCTTCAAATCAACTATGACTTGTTACTTAAATGCTAAATGATGTTTAATTTTGAATTATTCAGTTCTAGTTTATGTGTAATCTTCAATATTTGTAGATTGAGATTTGGTAGTTGGACTATTTACTCGTAAAGTATCAATTTATTTCTAGCCATTTAGATACCAGATTCATAAATTTGAATATTAAGCTGTATATTAATTTGTATCTTTGCGACAAATGTGTGACTCTTTACCGACATAACTTTTCTGACAGATTTCTGAGGGACATTTTACCGACTACTTACCGACAGATATACTACATTTTTTACCGAGAGATTTCCGAGAGAAATACCAACAGAATTCCGACGCTTAATTTTCATCGGTATTTTCGACAGAATTCCGACTGATAGGCATTAGCGACCAAGAATTTACCGACACACCAATTTAGTCACAAATCTGTCGGAAATGACCTATACCGACGGATTTCCGACGGAAATGACCGTCGCTATTGCTCTATTTTCTAGTAGTGCCACTCGATATATGATGATTTGATATCCAACTTTGTAACTTTAATACATAGAATAAAATCATTAAGAACCCACTGTTCAATCAGTGTGTGGTTTTGTGCCTGCTACATCTGCGCCAGTAGGTGGTGTCCTTGCCAGAGAAAATAGTACTTCCTTGCTGCAAGGGAAGCTGGTTCTGCTGGTGGGCGCCGATAGGTGGAACTGGCCTTGGTGCTTCACCATATGCAAGAGCAAATAGAAATATAATTCACATGATCTGGTTCGTGATCTGGTTCCATGCTCTGCACATACACCAAGTCCGTATAGTTTGAAGGCCTCCAAAGTATAGCGCTTCTACTTTGTAATATGAATATCAGAAAGTTTGTGACCTTGCAATTTGAAACAGCTATTATGTACCTTGATACATATCATATTCGAGATAGCAACTACGTAATGCAAAGGAGTATCTACGTCTAATAAAGGACATGTAAAGACATGTAATACTGACGTCATGAAACGTTTGACACGCTGAAGATTACCTAACTTCGGAGCTGATACCGTGTTTCCTTGTTTATATCACAATGCTCAAGAACAAATGACAGAATACGACTCCAGTCGTGAAGAGATGATAGTCAATATATTGAGCGAATAAGCTGTTACGTTCAGTTATCCAAAACAGCCCCATAACCATATACTGTTTTATTAATATTACATTTAAAAGCTCGTGGATTATGCCCTACATTTGTTTTAAACTTTAATTAGTTATTGAATTTTAGTTGTTATCAATTTTATCAATATTACATCTAAGTTTCTACAATCATTTAAACTAATAAAATGAATAAAAAAATAGGCCAGATCGTTTTCTTCTTAGATTTACAAACAAAAAAATACAAAAGTGGAATGTTGCATTCCATATCAAACACACGTTCGTAACTTCAGATAATTAGGATTACTTGTGATCAAAGATCAGGGATTTTTCAACCATCGAATTTTTGACATAGGTAAAGCTTTCCTAATGAAAAAAGACACGTTACTCTTTCTCATGCTGTAGTCCTGACCTTATACACTATCCATAGGATGCAATGATAATACTTAAAAAAAGATATGAAGTCACCTTATTTGTGTCACTATTGGGTCAGGTTGGATACCGGCACCGCTCAGCTTGTTCAAGGATTTCATATGTTTTTTCTAACATACACATGTTGTTAAACATCTATAGACATTTAAGTACTTGTTGTTGATCCCTATTGATCGTTCGACTCAATGGTTAAGAACCATTATATCTAGGATGATCATCATTCATATGATAACATAGCGGAAAAGAACAATGATCATGACAAGGTGTTTAGACACAAAGAACACGAATTAAAACAATAGGGATGTTCATTTTATTAATAACAAACATCCACTAGACGTGTATACATTGAATCCCACGTCTAGTGCGACACACACTTTAGGTTTACATTGTGAATGAATGATATATTAAAACCTACGTCCTATGTTTTCTTTATATACTAGAAAACATAGCTTACAAAGAAAGCTAAAGTAATAAAAAGACTCCAACGGCTTGTTGTTTGTAACTTTGGCAAAAGTAGTCCTTGTCTTCTTATTTTGTTGTGTTTTGACTTATCAACTCAATAATTCGACCCAACAATCTTCCCCTAGTTGATGATGTCAAAACACTCCTCTTAAGCATGAATCCTTTGTATGTAGTACATGATCTCCAAGAAGCTTCCCCTTAAGTATAGCACATATTCTTCCCCTTTTTGACACATCAATAGGGAATATGTGAAAGTATGCAATCTTGTAGATTCTCCAAAAGTAGCTCTATGTAATGATCTTGAAGAACAATAAATAAAGTAGTCTTGATGCAGAAGTAGAATACCACAAACCTATGTTCCATGTCTTGTTTATCCATGTGATGAAGAACTTATACCAGAAGAAAATATAAGTAGACCTCGATCCCTTGTCAATATTCTCATCCTTTGTGAGACACTGAGCACGATAATGTAACTCCTTCAAGTGTTTATGACAAGTCTTCGTCACCAACTATGTAAGCACGAACAAGTTACCTTTAAAGTCAGTGGCTGGAAGTCCATGACTTTAAGATATGATAGAACACAAACTTACGAAAATCTTCTTCAATCATCAAACTTCCCATAAGAATTCTTCCCCTTAAGCTAACACTTCTTCATGATGAATTTAATGGAATAACATCTTCATACCATATGTAAAAGTCCATTGTGGATAACTCTTTCGCAAGGCTATCCCGATTACATAGTTTAAAATATCCATCAAATCCCACAAATAATTGCTAACTCGCTTTAAAATCATTAATCCATTTAAATATATCCGAGCCATAAATATCAACTTGATATTCTGAATAAAACGGAGATTCCATGTACCTTTGTGTGTAAATAACTCCTTTTTGTGTGCTTAAAACATACCAGTTTTCTCAAACAGCAGCAATCAGTTTGTTATCCGAGAACCCTTACTGTCCAATATCCACATTCATTACCCGATATCGGACAAGGCGTATCAGCGTTTGAAGAACATATCTCGGACAACACCGTCAACCTATCAGCGTTGACTTATTCCTGTCAGCGTCCATTCAATACTTGTCAGCGTCAAACTAATACCTGTCAGCGTCTCCAATATCTGTGGCTACATTACTCACGACAACGCAGTTTTGCTTAGTAAGAAAAAGAGATGTAATTAAATGTGTTTATTATCACACGTTTTATTCCCCAAAATTTTAGGAAGTATCTCACGTCTCTTTTCCTTATGCAATTTTAATCAGACCTGCGTATATCCACGTCCCATAAATAAAGAATGAATATTGTCTAAATTCACACTTAGACAACCCACGATCTTTTCCAAATATATGATTCCATAACTTACGCCTTATTCCCTTCGTGAATTAATTAACCATATCAACAAAAATATTGCATCCATCCTACTGCTTTAATGTCATCACGTGATCCCATGCATATCCCATGCATATTCAAATTCCCTAACACAAAATTAGGAAACATATAACTTCTGTATATACTCTTTGACGAATTCCATATAACAGATTGTATCAGAATCTGTCATAATCATACATCAAAACTTTGAACAGTAGCTGCACATGATACATACGTACCTTCTTTTGCAATCCAACGTCTAAATAGATGTCAAAATATTTACCAACCAATCATATCAAATCAACCGTGTGAACACAAGCTTCTTTAACCAATAGGAAAAGCTTCATCGTGTGAACACAAGATGACCATTAACGCAAGATATAACCAATTAGATCATTCTCTTCGTGTGAACATAACGATTTCCACCAATCAGAATGAGGGACTCATGGTAATTTTGTTGAACTAGCATGTAGAGGATCAAACTTATAACAAATTAGGGTTTGGCCGTGTGAATGCAACTATGAAGAGATCGTGTGAATACACAACTTCTTAACCAATCATGGAGTCTTTACCATGTGAATGCTAATCTTCTCACAGCGAACAACCACAAACGAGCAAACCAGATGACCATAAAGAACAGCTGCTATGTTTTTAACTAAGACGGATCTAGGGTTTTGAAAGTTTAAACATCGAAACCCTAACTTAGGGTTTGTAGATTAACCATAGATCCTGAATTAACAGCCACCAATCTCACAAAATCCTGCTTTTTATGTAGATCTAGGGTTTGAAGAAACCCTAGTTCATGATTTCATGTGAAAGCAGAAAACTGAAAATCTTCCATCAGCCAACTTCGACGCTTAATAACTTTTGCTTGGGGATAAAACTCGACAATCCCTCCGGTGGATGTTTAGATCTATGTATGTAGAACACGCATCTAAAATTTCGTGACGATCCAACGGTTCAATCAAAAGTTATGACCTTCTGAATACTGCTGCGCACACAAAAACGTCCAGAAAAATTCAATACGAATTTTTCTTCTTCACCATACACGAACACCTCGTCGGACCTAGATATCAAGAGCCTTAGGCTCTGATACCAATTGTTGATCCCTATTGATCGTTCGACTCAATGGTTAAGAACCATTATATCTAGGATGATCATCATTCATATGATAACATAGCGGAAAAGAACAATGATCATGACAAGGTGTTTAGACACAAAGAACACGAATTAAAACAATAGGGATGTTCATTATATTAATAACAAACATCCACTAGACGTGTATACATTGAATCCCACGTCTAGTGCGACACACACTTTAGGTTTACATTGTGAATGAATGATATATTAAAACCTACGTCCTATGTTTTCTTTATATACTAGAAAACATAGCTTACAAAGAAAGCTAAAGTAATAAAAAGACTCCAACGGCTTGTTGTTTGTAACTTTGGCAAAAGTAGTCCTTGTCTTCTTATTTTGTTGTGTTTTGACTTATCAACTCAATAATTCGACCCAACACTTGTAAGGTAATAACGCTGTGATAGATGTCTGTAAGTATGTGTACAGCAGATACATCCCGCCTACATTTCGTAATGAACAAACATATGGTGAAATAGAGGGGGTCAGTCATAGTAGGTGTAGGTGAGTTCACGATATTTCGATGAAAGTCTATGGAACTTGTGACATCTTTTGTTGCGGTTAAATGAAAACAGTGTGTGACAACATATTAAAGTTGGAGTAATCAAACCTGGCTTACCTGCGCTATATCCTTGTATAGGCCATTACTGCTCTACGAAATGTTGTGTCATAGTATTCTACAAAAATACTTTGTCCAAGATTCAGTTACAAGAATAAAAAGCTAAACTATAACCCGAGGACCATACCGCTCTATATATGATGATTTGATATCAAGCTTTGTAACTATAATACATAGAATAAAATTATTAAGAACACACTGTTCAATTAGTGCATGGTTTTGTGCCTGCTACATCTACGCCAGCAGGTGGTGTCCCTGCCAGAGCAAATAGTACTTCCCTGCTGCAAGAGAAGCTGGTTCTGCTGGTGGGGCGCCTGTAGGTGGAACTGGCCTTCGTGCTTCACCATATGTAGGAGTGATAGGTGTGTAAACACCCATCCTTTTACCACTTAATTCTGGCTAAAACAAGACTAAAACACGTATTTAATATCATTTGTTTGGAATTATGCGTGGTTTTTTTGTTTATTGTTTTTTTAGAGCCAACCGGATGAATATTGAAGAAAACATGGGATTGCACGGGTTTTACTGAAGAAAAAGACTCAAGATAAAGTCTATTGTCCAAGAGATGCAAAAGATTTGAAGTCGCTGGGCCTATTCGAAGATTTATCGAAGAAAAGGACCAAAGATGTAAGATTTATATAAGTCGAAGAAACTCAAGTCTATTAAACGAAGAAATTAAAAGACGAGTTGAATTTAATCGACGACAAATCCTGAATCAGAATCGAAAACGGAAACTTTTCTGAAAAGACGAAAAGACAAGAAGAACGGGAGAAAGCCCACTCACCAACCAAAAGACAAGGCTATAAATAGCCCTCCCCTCACACATTTAGACAAGTTTTTTTTTAGTTTTTCTTCTTCCCCACTTTTTCTCTCTCTTCCGTTTCATCACCATCACCATTACCATTAGGGTGATTGGTGATTTTAATCTTTAATTTTCTCATCTGTAATTTTAATCTTTGATTTACCTTGTCAAAACATTAATCATTCAATATAAAGTTTTTGTTTAATCTTTCCATTTTATCTTGTTCATCATCATCTTTATCTTCAAGTTTTTAAGTTTTTATTTTCTTGATTTGATCTTCAAAAGTTGTTGGGATTTATGTTTTTGTTGATGGGATTAGTAGTTTATGGTTAGTAGATACTTTGTGATTGACTTATTTAAGTTTTTGGTGAAAAACTTGGTGATTTTTGGATCAAAATCGTGTTTCCTTGTTCTTCGGTATAGTTTCTGTATCTGGGTTTCCCAGAAGTTCCGAATGAGTGAACAGTAACTTCCGAATGAGTTTTGTTTTCAAAAGTTCCGAGTCAGTTAAAAGTTCCGAATGAGTTTACCTATAAAAAGTTCCGAACCAAGCTAAAACTTCCGAACCAAGAAGAACTTCCGAACGAAGCTAAAGTTCCGAACCATGCCAAAAAGTTCCGAACCGATTTCTTCCGAATCGGAACTTTGAAAAGTTCCGAACCAATTTTCAGACTTCCGAACCAATCACTTCCGAACCAGTAAGTTCCGAATGAGTGAACAATCACTTCCGAATCAGTAAGTTCCGAATCAAGGGGCTTCATTCGGAAGTCCAAAACTTCTGAATCAGCAAGTTCCGGATGAGTGTAAAACTTCCGAATCCGAAACTTCCGAATGAGTCTACAACTTCCGAATGAAGGCAAAGTTCCGGATGAGTCCAAAACTTCCGAATCAATCTCTTTGTCAAAACTTCCGAATGAAGGTTAAAACTTCCGAATCAATTTCTTGTTAGTGTTTCTGTTTTACTGTTTATTTGTTCTTTACTTTTCATACTTCAACTTTAACTTTAAGTTTAATTTTAATCCTAATTTCAATTTTAATTCAAGTCTTTGTTAAATTGTCATTAAAGTAACTATCTTTGATCTAAATTGTCATTTACACTTTTTAGTAGATTAGAAAAACCAAACCCTTTTATTTAGTAACCAAGAACAATCATTCCACTTAAGACCGAGATCAATTCGAGAGGATATCGAGAGAAATTAGAACCCCATATAAAATCAGTGTATCAAATGGCGCCGCTGCCGGCTCTTCTCGTTAAGATCAAAAGTTTTTTGTGAGAACTTGGATTTTGGGATCCGTTCCCCGTGAACGTTACTTTTTCAAGAAAATCTTCAAAAACAACTAAAAAATAAAAAATTTTCAAAAATACAAAAAAAATAAAAAAAACATAAAAACCAAAAATATTTTTGCTTTGCTTTTCTTTGTTCGTTCTTTTGCAGGTGTATGCGCACTCGATCCACGTCATATCAAGAGCCCGAGCCTCTCGATCACTTAGACATGGCCGGTGTACCACCTCCAAACAATAATAACAACAACAACATGAACAATAACAACAACAATGAGCACCTTCCGGATAATCGCCCAATGATTGAATTGCTGCAAGCTCATGTCGATGGCAACACGGATCCAATTGTTATACCACCAATTGCCGCCAACAATTTCGAGCTAAAATCAGGCTTTATCCAGATGGTCTCCGCTCAACCGTTCTTGGGACGTACCATTGATGATCCACACGACCACATCAAGAGATTTCTACAACTTACCAACACGGTTAAGTTCAATGGAGTTCCACATGAGGTTATAAGGTTACAACTTTTTCCCTTTTCTTTAGAGGGACAAGCCCGACATTGGCTTGCTAAGGAACCGCCACAGAGTATTCTCTCGTGGACGGATTTGGAAACAAAGTTTATCAACTACTTTTTTCCACCCTCTCGTACTACCGCTTTGCGGAATGAGATCATAAATTTTGAACAAAAGTACGATGAGTCATTCAGTGAATCTTGGGATCGCTTTAAACATCTTTTAAGAAAATGCCCACAACATGGTTTTACCAAAGTACATCAAATCAATACTTTTTACAATGGTTTAAGCATGAGTGACCAAGATTCACTGAACAGTGCCTCGGGGGGTAATCTATTGGCTAAGACTTCCAATGCTGCTTGGGACATCATTGAGAACAAATCTCGTGTGCAAACCAAGAGTGTTCGGACCAATGTCGCTAGTGCTAGCACTAATGACAGCGACAAGCGACTTGACAAAATCACCACGCTTCTTGAATCGCTTGTCACCCACACCGTCAGCAACAACAACAGCAACAACGCCTAAAACGCTCAAGTGAACGATGTTAGCCAACCTTGTGAGATATGCGGTGGTCCTCACTCTTACACAACTTGTACCGCCACCCAAGATTACCCTGCTGAGAATGTGAATGCGGCATATGGCACCTATCCTCAACCGGCTTATCAAGCCAGACCTCAAGGTGACCGTAACTTGCTTAGCTATCGATCCAACAACTATCTTTCACCATCTGGTTTCCCTCCTACCAACCCAAACCAACAACAAAACCTTAACCGCCCTCCTCAACAACAACAACAACCTCGACAACCATACATCCCACCTCACAAGCAGCAACAACCACCTCAACGTAACAATCAAGTCTACCAACAACCTGCTTACCAACCACCTGCATACAATGCTCCTCCCAACCAAACCACCACTGCATTACACCAAGAGGTTGCAACCTACATGAGAACCAATGATGTGATAGTGGGAAATCTCCAAGAGGAAGTGCGCAATTTGAAAGCAGACTTGGTCAAGCAAGGAAATGATTTGAGAGCCGACATGAGAAATACGTTGGATACCCAAACCAATGATCTGAGGAACATGATGGCTAGTTTCTTCAATGGTAATCAACCCTCTTCTTCGGGTACTCTTTCGAGTAACACCGTTGCGAATCCAAGAGGGGAGATGAAAGCAATCACCACTCGAAGTGGCAAAGGTACCAAGGAACCCGAGCTTCCTATACCTCCACTGGTGGTTGTGACTAAGGAGAACGAGTCGCCTGCTCCTATTCCTCCTCCTTCTCCTTCCCCAATTTCTCCACCTCTTCCTTCTACCCCTCCTCCACCCGTGGTTGTGAGTGATCCTATTCCCCTAAAGCCTTCCTCTTCTTCCAATATACCTTATCCATCTAGGTTGAGGAAAGAGAAGCAAAAGAGCAAGGATGATATTCAAGTTTCGAACTTCCTAAAAATGTTCAAACAACTTAATTTCAATATCTCCTTCGCTGAGGCTCTCGCTCACATGCCCAAGTATGCAAAAATGTTTAAAGATCTTCTGAGCGACAAGGAAAAGCTCCTCGATATTGCCAACACCCAACTTAATGAGAACTGCTCTGCAGTACTCTTAAGGAAATTGCCAACCAAGCTTGGTGATCCGGGTCGTTTTCTTATCCCTTGCAATTTCCCGGGAGTAGAGAATTGCATGGCCCTAGCCGATCTAGGTGCCAGTATTAATCTCATGCCTCTAAGTGTTTGGAAGCAATTATCTCTCCCAGAGCTAGTCCCCACCAAAATGACTTTGGAATTGGCCAACCGTACGGTTGCTTATCCAGTGGGGATAGCCGAAGACGTCATTGTAGGAGTCGACAAATTTACCTTCCCTGCTGATTTTGTTGTCGTCGACTACGAGATGGACCCCCGTGTGCCACTCATTGTTGGTCGTCCATTCTTGAGGACCGGTCGTACTCTCATTGATGTTGAAGCCGGTGAGCTTATCATGAGAGTGGGTGACGATAAAGTAGTCTTCAACATGGGAAAGCTTTCTAAACAACCTTATTCTTACGAGAGTGTTAATTGTATTGACGTTCTTGATGAGGCTTGTGAAGAACATTTCAAAGATGCTTGTAAAAATATTCCTACCTCTCTTCCCAATGTTGAGACCGTCTCCTCTATCGACTCATCACTATCTCTATTTGGAGAAAGTGATTTCCTTTGGAAAGATTTGGAAGCCACCTTGGGAGATGTGAATTTAGACAATGACGATTCTACTGCCAATTGGGATGAAGATCTCAGCTTCATTGCACACCTTCTTAAAGAAGCCAATCCTTCTCCTCCATCTCCCACTGTCATTGCTATCGATACTCCGACTTCGAATACGCCTCACGTCGAAAATCCTCCGGATTTGGAACTTAAGGAGTTGTCGCCCCATCTTGAGTATGTATTCCTCGAAGAAGAGAAGAAGTCGCCAGTCATCATTGCTAAGGATTTGAAGGATGAAGAGAAAGCCCGACTTGTCGCCGTATTGAAAGATCATAAGAAGGCTATTGCTTGGAAGATTTCGGATATTCGTGGAATTGATCCTCACTTCTGCACACACAAAATTCTCATGGAGGACGACTTTAAGCCCACAATTCAAAGCCAACGAAGGGTGAATCCAAAAATCCATGAAGTCATCAAAACAGAGGTTCTCAAACTTCTTGATGCGGGTATGATTTACCCTATTTCGGATTCACCATGGGTTAGTCCAATCCATTGTGTGCCCAAGAAGGGCGGAATAACCGTTGTTCCCAATGAACACAACGAGTTGATTCCCACTCGTCTCGTTACTGGGTGGAGAGTTTGTATAGACTACCGCAAACTCAATGATGCCACGAGAAAGGATCATTTCCCTCTACCTTTTATGGACCTAATGCTTGAACGTTTAGCCGGTAATGAATATTACTGCTTTCTTGATGGTTTCTCGGGTTATTTCCAAATACCCATCGATCCCCAAGATCAAGAGAAGACGACATTCACCTGTCCCTATGGCACATTTGCTTACAAAAGAATGCCTTTTGGCTTATGTAATGCGCCCGGGACTTTCCAAAGGTGCATGTTAGCTATCTTCCATGACATGGTTGAACAAACCATGGAAGTCTTCATGGATGATTTCTCGGTCTTTGGGGATTCCTTCTCTTCTTGCCTTGCCAATTTAGAACGTATGCTCAAGCGGTGCGAAGACACTCGCCTAGTTCTAAATTGGGAAAAATGCCATTTTATGGTAAAGGAAGGCGTCGTGCTTGGACATAAGATCTCGAAAGCCGGTCTTGAAGTTGACCGTGCTAAATTCGATGTTATCGCAAAGTTGCCTCCACCTTCAACCGTGAAGGGTGTGAGAAGTTTCCTGGGTCATGCGGGCTTCTACCGTCGATTCATTAAGGATTTTTCTCAAATCGCTCGCCCGATGACCCACCTCTTGGAAAAAGATACTCCTTTTATCTTCTCCAAAGAGTGTCTTGAAGCCTTCAACTCGCTCAAGGATAAGCTAACTAAGGCACCCGTCTTGGTTACCCCTAATTGGGAGCTGCCCTTTGAGTTGATGTGCGATGCTAGTGATTTTGCTATTGGAGCGGTTCTTGGACAAAGAGTGAACAAACACTTCCAACCGATCCATTACGCTAGCAAGACAATGACAGGGGCACAATTGCATTATACGACAACCGAAAAAGAGCTTTTAGCTGTTGTCTATGCTTTTGAAAAATTCCGCCCCTATCTTGTCCTTTCTACCACCATTGTGTATACCGATCATTCCGCGCTGAAGTACTTGTTGACAAAGCAAGATTCCAAACCAAGACTTCTTCGCTGGGTTTTGCTGCTCCAGGAATTTAAAATCGAAATTCGCGATAAAAAAGGAGCAGAAAACCTAGCCGCGGACCATCTTAGCAGACTTGAGGATCCTTACCAAGGGGATCATCCGACCAAAGAAATCAATGATTCTTTTCCCTTGGAGACCTTAATGTCTATAAACTCGAAGCCGAATGAAACCCCGTGGTTTGCGGACTTTGCAAATTACTTGGCGGGTGGAATTCTCAAGGAAGGGTTAACGTCCCAACAAAAGAAAAAGTTTTTTACCGACATTAAGACTTATTTTTGGGACGACCCTTACCTATTCAAACAATGTGCTGACCTGATTATTCGCCGATGTGTTGATGGACCGGCAGCGTCTGAAATCCTTGATGCTTGCCACAAAGGACCCACCGGTGGTCACTTTGGTCCCAACTACACCGCTAAAAAAGTGTTTGATTCGGGATTTTATTGGCCCTCCATATATCGTGACGCTCACGATATGGTTAAAAGATGTGATGTTTGCCAAAAGCAAGGCAAGATCACACATAAAGATGAGATGCCTCAACATTTCATACAAGAATGTGAAATCTTTGATGTTTGGGGTATCGACTTTATGGGGCCATTCCCTTCTTCTAAAGGAAACAAATACATCCTTGTAGCCGTTGACTACGTCTCCAAATGGGTTGAAGCCAAAGATTTACCCACTAATGACGCAAGGGTGGTTTGTAACTTTTTGAAAGCTCTATTCGCTAGATTCGGTGTGCCTCGCGCCATTATTAGTGATCGTGGGACTCATTTCTGCAATGACCAATTTGCTAGAGTCATGGCTAAGTACGGTGTAAACCATCGTCTTTCCACAACCTACCACCCACAAACTAATGGCCAGGCTGAAATATCCAACCGAGGACTGAAGCGAATTCTTGAAAGGACCGTGGGAGAGCATCGTGCCTCATGGGCTGATAAACTTGATGATGCTTTGTGGGCTTTCCGTACTGCTTACAAGACCCCGATCGGCTGTACGCCTTATCGTCTTGTGTACGGGAAAGCGTGCCACCTCCCCATTGAGTTGGAGCACAAGGCTTATTGGGCCTTGAAGTGGGCTAATTTTGATATAAATAAAGCCGGTGACCTACGCAAGATCCAACTCAATGAGCTCAATGAACTCCGTAATGAGGCTTATGAAAATTCTTTGATCTATAAGGAAAGAACTAAGCTCATTCACGACTCCAAGATCAAAAACCGAGAGTTCCATGTTGGAGACAAGGTCTTACTATTTAACTCTCGGTTGATAATCTTCTCGGGAAAGCTCAAATCTCGTTGGTCCGGCCCATTCACCATTGCCCAAATTTTTCCATATGGTACTCTCGAGCTCGCTCAACCTAATGGACCAAATTTTAAGGTGAATGGCCAACGAGTGAAGTTGTACTTTGGTGAGGACACCTCTCAGGAGGTGATTCCATCCCTCACCACGTTCCCCATGAACTAATTTTGGGTCGAGTCAGGCTCGTGACTCGGTTATCAAAAACAAGCGCTCCTCGGGAGGCAGCCCGAGTATCTATCCTTTTATGTTTTAATCCCCTAAGTGTAGGGGGACTTCTATATGCGTTTGTCTTTGTGTGGTGTGATTACAGGGATAAGTGCACTCTTGGAATCTTTGAAGAATCGTGCTCCCCTGTTATTCGAAATCCGGTTCTATCTCTCAACTATCGTGATTCAATTTTCTTCATACTCACATTTGAAATTGATCACTTTAGTTGTCCCATCCTTAACTCGAGTTAACCAACGTGCACAATGTCATAAGTGTAGGGGAAACTTTTCCCACATGCTTAAACATTGAGGACAATGTTTATCTTAAGTGTAGGGGGACTTCTATCGAAGTTTTAAGTGGACTTTTCCATGAAAATGCCTTCAATTAACCGGAAAATCATATTTTTCAACATTTTTCAAATTTTTTATTAACTTTGGCCATTTAGTCGTAATTTTTAAATTTTTATCGTTGCTTTCATATGTATATATCCCGCAATAAAGTCAAATTTTAATAAAGTGGTGTAGCTAGTTTAGAAGTCTTTGACATATTAGGCCCGTTGCGTTTATTTTGACTCAACTCGAATAGACTTATCCAAGTTTATTCTAGCTAGTATCCTTAACCATGTAGACCTTAATTGGTTTATTAGGCTAAGTATCCACGAGTCTCATTACTTGAGATTTTAAATTGTGGAGGACGAGAAATGATAGAGTCAATTATAAGTCGGTATTCTTGCACAAGCTCACTTGGTGTAATTATTTGCCTATTCTCCCATCACTTGCTAATAATCTATCTGCAATAAGTAAGGTCTTACGATTTGAAAAGTTACTTAGCTTCTAGCCCAAGATCGTTTAAAAGTTGCTCGGTAATGATAAGAGTTCATAGCCAAGGCATAACTTATGAAGCGGGGCGCGAAGATTGGCGAGTCCGAAAAGGCCCTAACAAGGCATGAGGATTCCATTTTATTGCTGAAGATCCAAAGTGATGTGAAAAGCATTATTCCCAAAGTCAATATGAAGGATCAAGACTCACGACGAAAAGAAATCAACTCCCATAAAGATCATGGAGAAGTCTATCCGAAAAGACCCTAACAAGGTATGAGGATAAATAGATCCAAGTCCGAAAAGGAGGCGGATCGTTGTATCTCAAAATCCCAATTAGAGATTGAAGAAATAATCATGAAGTCGTGGTCAACAAAGTTGGAGTACCCCTCAAAAGTCTCCAAGTGAAGAAACTCTATTATGATGAGAAGACCATTATCTCAAGAACGTCTCTCGAAGATATGAAGTATGAAGTACATGCCAAATATCGGCCCGAGAAAGGTCTCAAATCGTGAACCAAGTTATGCCAGGATATGAACTTTTTGATATCCCGAGAAGCAGTTTTAAAAGATTTTGTACTTTATCTAACTATTGATCAAACCGTCCTACTTTGCTTTCAGCCTAAATAAACTATCGAAATAAGTCCAAAAATGCATCTTCATGATCATTCTAAGACAAAAATAAAATATAAGAGATACACCTAGGAATAAGGGAGTTTAAGCATTTAATTAAGCCATGTGTGTAAGTGTTTGAATTGCTAACTTATAATAACAATGATCTCGTTTTTAAGCTTAGTTTGGGGAACGTGAAACTTGAGGGTGATAAATCTTCGCAGCAGAAAAGCCCTAATGTAAGTCATTGATTTCTTTGCAAGTTATTTCCATGTAGCTATTTTCAAGTGAAAATGGTTTTCTATCCCTTTGTTACCTTTGAAGTTTTATTTCTTTAATTTTTGTTTAGTGGAATTTAAATAAGGCCAAGGTTGATTAATTATGAGAAAAATGTAAAATTGCTTTATCACTAAGCATTGCATGAGGGCATGGCAATGGTTAAGTGTAGGGGATTTGATAGGTGTGTAAACACCCATCCTTTTACCACTTAATTCTGGCTAAAACAAGACTAAAACACGTATTTAATATCATTTGTTTGGAATTATGCGTGGTTTTTGTGTTTATTGTGTTTTCAGAGCCAACCGGATGAATATTGAAGAAAACATGGGATTGCACGGGTTTTACTGAAGAAAAAGACTCAAGATAAAGTCTATTGTCCAAGAGATGCAAAAGATTTGAAGTCGCTGGGCCTATTCGAAGATTTATCGAAGAAAAGGACCAAAGATGGAAGATTTATATAAGTCGAAGAAACTCAAGTCTATTAAACGAAGAAATTAAAAGACGAGTTGAATTTAATCGACGACAAATCCCGAATCAGAATCGAAAACGGAAACTTTTCTGAAAAGACGAAAAGACAAGAAGAACGGGAGAAAGCCCACTCACCAACCAAAAGACAAGGCTATAAATAGCCCTCCCCTCACACATTTAGACAAGTTTTTTTTTAGTTTTTCTTCTTCCCCACTTTTTCTCTCTCTTCCGTTTCATCACCATCACCATTAGGGTGATTGGTGATTTTAATCTTTAATTTTCTCATCTTGTAATTTTAATCTTTGATTTACCTTGTCAAAACATTAATCATTCAATATAAAGTTTTTGTTTAATCTTTCCATTTTATCTTGTTCATCATCATCTTTATCTTCAAGTTTTTAAGTTTTTATTTTCTTGATTTGATCTTCAAAAGTTGTTGGGATTTGTGTTTTTGTTGATGGGATTAGTAGTTTATGGTTAGTAGATACTTTGTGATTGACTTATTTAAGTTTTCGGTGAAAAACTTGGTGATTTTTGGATCAAAATCGTGTTTCCTTGTTCTTCGGTATAGTTTCTGTATCTGGGTTTCCCAGAAGTTCCGAATGAGTGAACAGTAACTTCCGAATGAGTTTTGTTTTCAAAAGTTCCGAGTCAGTTAAAAGTTCCGAATGAGTTTACCTATAAAAAGTTCCGAACCAAGCTAAAACTTCCGAACCAAGAAGAACTTCCGAACGAAGCTAAAGTTCCGAACCAAGCCAAAAAGTTCCGAACCGATTTCTTCCGAATCGGAACTTTGAAAAGTTCCGAACCAATTTTCAGACTTCCGAACCAATCACTTCCGAACCAATCACTTCCGAACCAGTAAGTTCCGAATGAGTGAACAATCACTTCCGAATCAGTAAGTTCCGAATCAAGGGGCTTCATTCGGAAGTCCAAAACTTCCGAATCAGCAAGTTCCGGATGAGTGTAAAACTTCCGAATCAGAAACTTCCGAATGAGTCTACAACTTCCGAATGAAGGCAAAGTTCCGGATGAGTCCAAAACTTCCGAATCAATTTCTTTGTCAAAACTTCCGAATGAAGGTTAAAACTTCCGAATCAATTTCTTGTTAGTGTTTCTGTTTTACTGTTTATTTGTTCTTTACTTTTCATACTTCAACTTTAACTTTAAGTTTAATTTTAATCCTAATTTCAATTTTAATTCAAGTCTTTGTTAAATTGTCATTAAAGTAACTATCTTTGATCTAAATTGTCATTTACACTTTTTAGTAGATTAGAAAAACCAAACCCTTTTATTTAGTAACCAAGAACAATCATTCCACTTAAGACCGAGATCAATTCGAGAGGATATCGAGAGAAATTAGAACCCCATATAAAATCAGTGTATCAAGGAGCAAATAAAAATATAAGTTAAATGATCACTTTCAGTTCGTACTTTGGCTGAACATCATCTGTACTCGAACCTCTAGTAAATACGCCCTTTTTTGAATTCACGCCAAATTTCTAGTAGCTTGATCGATTTTGATTCAGATCGGGAGACCAACTTGTGTCTCATATCTGAGTAAACAAAAGATACCAATCGTAAGTAACCTATGAAAATAAACATGACAATAGAAATGAAAAAATGAGCATGAAACGGCGAAAATGTGTTGATACAGGTTTTACCATCCGTCGATGCACTTTGTTGTAATACTGCGTAATTAGAAAATATGGGTGGAATTTCTACATTGATTACAGGGTTTCCCAGACAGGATGATATATGGTGCCTTTGCCAACGCGCATTTGGCTGAGTCTGGCACTAATTTTAAATGAAAAACCATACTTTAATGAACCTGGCCATGAGCGTGTATGTCTGGTGAAGTTGCTGGTGAAAAGCGAGCGCAAAAGTATAATCAAAATATCTTCATTTTGTTATCGTTTACTTGTGGTCAACGGATGGGGTTATATTTTTATCTTGATCTGAACGAACCGTTAACGATGAATTTGTGACCCGGTGACTCGATCAGCTTGACCCGACGATCGATCTCATTACCTGGTGACTTGATCGGATTGACCCGATGGTCAAACCATAATCTGATATATTGCTATAACATGATTCATAAATTTATGTTTAACATTATTTAAAAAAAACTAAATTCATTTGAATTTTAAAAAAAAAAATCAAAAAATTTGAAATTCAATTGGTAAGTGTGATTACCCCTAAAACCAACGTCCATGTTCAAAACTTGCAATGACCCGACTTTTTTATAAAAAAGAAAAAAAAACAATTTTTGAAATTAAAAAAGATCCGAACATTTGAAAAAAACGAAAATTAAAAAAAAAACAATCTTTTCTTTGAGTTAAGATCTATATAGACACTTAAATTAGCATAGACCTATCGAAGCAATCATAATCACCCATTTTTTAAAAAACCCATAATACTTGGTTTTTACACCTAGTATCAAAATTCGTAGTCCCATGTCTTTTCGAATTGAAAACCGGTCTTAAGTGCGACTCAATCGTCTTTTTGTGAATCAAGAGAATGGTTTGGTTTGTTTGTCTAATTTAAAGTATTAGCAAGTAATTAAAGTGTCGTTGAGTAAAATGGAAGAATAAAGATTAAGACTAAAATGACGAGTAAAAATAAATGCTTGTAAACTTTAAGGCAAAATGAGCACACTAAATAAAACTAACACTTAGAAAATTATCAAAGCAATAAACTAAACAAACCCTAATCGGAACATCACAAATAATCAAGCTGATCGGAATGTCCAAAAGAGGTGGCCAGATCAGAATGTATTCCGATCGGTTGATCGGATTATGGTGAATAGGGAGCAATCGGAATATCCACAAAAAGGGGCAATCGGAATGTTACTAAGAATCCAAATCGGAATAACACAATCAAACACAATCGGAATAAGGAAAGAAGGATTCAGATCGGAATATAGGATAAAGTCCCAATCGGAATAACTTGCAAAAACTCCAAATCGGAATGTTCAAAGAGGGCACAATCGGAAAGTGTAAACCCTAATCCGATCAATCGATCGGAATAAGGGGTGTTAAATCGGAATATGGGGAAACCCTTTTCCGATTACTCAATCGGAAAAAGGGGAGGGCTGCTCGGAATACTCCAATCGGAAAGGGGTTTGTACCCTTTCCGAAATATTTGGGATTCGGGTAAAAAGCCAATGAAATAAGCTATTATGACAAGCTTTTCACCAACTAAAACGAATACTAAACCAAATCAAATAAGCACTTTTATCAACTTATCTAGCTCGAAAATAAACAAACTTTTGGATCAAACAATAAAAACATGAACTTTTTAAGGAAAACTTTTATAAGTAAATAAGCTAATCATAAAAATAAGCCAATAAGCACGAAAGTCTCAAAGCTTATTTGCATGAAAACTTGGGTAATGATCAAAAGATTAACTTTTTAAGCACGAAATCATTTAGAACAACACGGATCATATGATAATCGCACTAAAATCAATCTAAAATCAAAGAAAAGTAGAATGAGATTAAGGATTAAAAGCTTAAAATAGAACTTGATTAATAAAAATAAGCAATACAAAGTGTTTAATCTTGAAAGATTAAATGAAAAGATCAAACTTAGTGAGAGAAAGTTTAAGACTTTCTCTCTCTAAAACTAGAGAAAAGTGAAAAATGAAAAACTAAATTAAAGACTAACTAGCTAACCACCCTCCTAATGACTATTAGGAGGGTATTTATAGGGAAGGTGGAAGGAGTGCATGTGTTGCATCTTCTTTCTTGCTTTCTTCACGTTTCCTCGACTCGACTTTAATTCTTTGTCTTTGTCGTCTCGGGATTTGAACTTGTCTTTTAATTTTCTTCTTCTATTAGACTAAAGTTCTTCGACTTCGTTAAACTTCCGTCTTTAGACTTTTTCTTTGATAAATCTTCAGAATAGGCCTTAGACTTCCGTTCTTTTTGCACTCTTGATCTTTTGACTTCGTCTTTTCCCGTTTTCTTCGATAAAAGCCCGTGAAAGCCCGTGTTTTCTTCCTTTTTCATTTTTTGGTCCTAAAACACAATAAAAACACAAACCACGCATAATTCCGACTTTTATGACATAAATCACACGTTTTGGTCTTGTTATTATTGGAAATAAGTGGTAAAAGGATAAGTGTTTTCACACTTATTAAATCCCCTACACTTGACCATTGCAATGCCCTCATGCAATGCATTAATTTTAAAGCACGGTTTACATTTTCCATCATAAATAACCCACCTTGGCCTTTATTAAATACTAAACATGAAAAGATAGAACAAGTAAAGAAATTAAAAACTTACATTGGGTTTTGGCAGCCATGAACGTTTATCATCCTCAAGTTTCACGTTCCCCATACCAAGCTTAAAAACGAGATCATTGTTATTATAAGTTAGCAAACTAACACGAACTCATGTGGGCCAATTATTCACTTAAACTCCGTTATTCCTAGGTGTATCTCTTATATTTTATTTTTGTCTTGAATGATCACGAGGATGCATTGTTTGACTTATTTCGATAGTTATTTAGGCCGAAAATAAAGTGAACGATTTAATCAATAGTTAGCTAAAGGACCAAATCTTTTAAAACTGCTTCTCGGGACCTCATAAAGTTCATATCTTGGCATAACTCGCTTCACAATTTGAGACCTTTCTCGGACCGATATTTGGTAGCGACTTCATACTTCGAATCTTGAGAGACGTTATTGAAATAATGGCCTTCTCTTCATAATAGGAATTTCTTCACTTTGAAGTTTTGAGAGATTCTTCATCTTTGGACCACGACTTCTTCATTTTTCTCCAATCTTTATTTTGGACTTTGATATACAACGATCCGCCTCCTTTTAGGACTTGGGTCTGTTTATCCTCATACCTTGTTAGGGTCTTTTCGGATAGACTTCTCCATGACTTTTGGGGAGTTCTTGCTTTTCGTCGTGTGTCTCGATCCTTCATATTGATTTTCGATAAATGATTCTTCACATCACTTTTGGATCTTTAGCAACAAAATGTAGCCCTCATGCCTTGTTAGGGCCTTTTCGGACTCGCCAATCTTCGCATCCCGCTTCAATAAGTTATGCCTTGGCTATGAACTCTAATCCGTACCGAGCAACTTTTAAACGATCTGGGGCTAGAAGCTAAGTAACCTTTTAAATCGTACAACCTTATTTATTGCAGATAAATTTATTAACAAGCGGAGGGAGAATAGGCTTATAATTAACTCACATAACTTCACGAAAGAATACCGAACTTATAATTGACTCTATCATCTCTCGTTCTCCACAGTTTAAAATCTCAAGGAATGAGACTCGTGGATGCTTAGCCTATTAAATCAAAGTTTTGGGTTTTCGAGTCGCCTATAGGATCTTGCAAATTCTTAGACTTTTTCAAGTTTAGAAATCGCGTTTTAAAGTTCCCTTGATAAACAACTCTCTAGGATCAATTATAGGAACTTGCGAAAAGTTCTTGTTCTTAACCTGTGAGAGTTAAGACTTTCGCGTTTTATAGCTCCCTATATAAAAGTGATAGGTGTGTAAACACCCATCCTTTTACCACTTAATTCGGGCTAAAACGAGACCAAAACACGTATTTAATATCATTTGTTTGGAATTATGCGTGGTTTTTGTGTTTATTGTGTTTTCAGAGCTAACCGGATGAATATTAAAGAAAACATGGGATTGCACGGGTTTTACTGAAGAAAAAGACTCAAGATAAAGTCTATTGTCCAAGAGATGCAAAAGATTTAAAGTCACTGAGCCTATTCGAAGATTTATCGAAGAAAAGGACCAAAGATGGAAGATTTATATAAGTCGAAGAAACTCAAGTCTATTAAACGAAGAAATTAAAAGACGAGTTGAATTTAATCGACGACAAATCCCGAATCAGAATCGAAAACGGAAACTTTTCTGAAAAGACGAAAAGACAAGAAGAACGGGAGGAAGCCCACTCACCAACTAAAGGACAAGCCTATATAAAGGGTTCCCTCACACACATCCAGGAGCTAGCTTAGTTTTTTCTTCTTCCCCACTTTTTTCTCTGTTCCGTTTCATCACCATCACCATTAGGGTGATTGGTGATTTTCATCTTTAATTTTCTCATCTTGTAATTTTAATCTTTGATTTATCTTGTCAAAACATCAATCATTCAATTCAAAGTTCTTATTTAATCTTTCCATTTTATCTTGTTCATCATCATCTTTATCTTCAAGTTTTTAAGTTTTTATTTTCTTGATTTGATCTTCAAAAGTTGTTGGGTTTTGTGTTTTTATTGATGGGATTAGTAGTTTATGGTTAGTAGATGCTTGGTGATTGATTTATTTTAGTTTTTGGTGAAAAACTTGGTGATTTTTGGATCAAAACTGTGTTTCCTTGTTCTTCGCTTAAGTTTCTGTATCTGGGTTCCCAGAAGTTCCGAATCAATGAATAGTAACTTCCGAATGAGTTGTGTTTTCAAAAGTTCCGAGTCAGTTAAAAGTTCCGAATGAGTTTAGTATTAAAAAGTTCCGAACCAAGCTAAACTTCCGAATCAAGAAGAAGTTCCGAACGAAGGTAAAAGTTCCAGATCAAGCCAGAAGTTCCGAACGAAGCTAAAGTTCCGAACCAAACCCAGACTTCCGAACCAAAGACTTCCGAATCAGTAAGTTCCGAATCAAACACCTTCATTCGGAAAGTTCCGAACCAACCCTTCATTCGGAAGTCTCAAAACTTCCGAACCAACCCTTCATCCGGAAGTCTCAAAACTTCCGAACCAAAGCAGAAAGCTCCGAACCGATTTATTTTCCAAAACTTCCGGATCAGTAAGTTCCGGATGAGTGTAAACTTCCGAACCAAGGTTAAAGTTCCGGATCAGTTTTCCTTTTAGGTTCCTGTTTGTTTGCTTTACTGTTTCTTTATGTTTATTGAACTTTAATTTCAATTTTAATTTTAATCTTAATTTTAATCTTAAGTTTAATACAAGTCTTTGTTAATCATAATTAAAGTAATTGTCTTTGATTTAAATTTTCATTTCCACCTTTTATTAGACTATAACACCAAACCCTTTTATTTAGTAACCAAGAACAATCATTCCACTTAAGACCAAGATCAATTCGAGAGGATATCGAGAGTAAATCTGAACCCTAGCAAAAACCATGTATCAAATGGCGCCGCTGCCGGCTCTTCTCGTTAAGATCAAAAGTTTTTTGTGAGAACTTGGATTTTGGGATCCGTTCCCCGTGAGCGTTACTTTTTCAAGAAAATCTTCAAAAACAACTAAAAAATATAAAATTTTCAAAAATACAAAAAAATTAAAAAACATAAAAACCAAAAATATTTTTGCTTTGTTTCTCTTTGTTCGTTCTTTTGCAGGTGTATGCGCACTCGTTCCACGTCATATCAAGAGCCCGAGCCTCTCGATCACTTAGACATGGCCGGTGTACCACCTCCAAACAATAATAACAACAACAACATGAACAATAATAACAACAATGAGCCCCTTCCGGATAACCGCCCAATGATTGAACTGCTACAAGCTCATGTCGATGGCAACACGGATCCAATTGTTATACCACCAATTGCCGCCAACAATTTCGAGCTTAAATCAGGCTTTATCCAGATGGTCTCCGCTCAACCATTCTTGGGACGAACCATTGACGACCCACATGACCATATCAAGAGGTTTCTACAACTCACCAACACGGTCAAGTTCAATGGTGTTCCACAAGAAGTTATAAGGTTACAACTTTTTCCCTTTTCTTTAGAGGGACAAGCCCGACATTGGCTTGCTAAGGAACCGCCACAGAGTATTCTCTCGTGGACGGATTTGGAAACAAAGTTTATCAACTACTTTTTTCCACCCTCTCGTACTACCGCTTTGCGGAATGAGATCATAAATTTTGAACAAAAGTACGATGAGTCATTCAGTGAATCTTGGGATCGCTTTAAAGATCTTTTAAGAAAATGCCCACAACATGGTTTTACCAAAGTACATCAAATTAATACTTTTTACAATGGTTTAAGCATGAGTGACCAAGATTCACTGAACAGTGCCTCGGGGGGTAATCTATTGGCTAAGACTTCCAATGCTGCTTGGGACATCATTGAGAACAAATCTCGTGTGCAAACCAAGAGTGTTCGGACCAATGTCGCTAGTGCTAGCACTAGTGACAGCGACAAGCGACTTGACAAAATCACCACGCTTCTTGAATCGCTTGTCACCCACACCGTCAGCAACAACAACAGCAACAACGCCAAAAACGCTCAAGTGAACGCTGTCAGCCAACCTCAACGTAACAATCAAGTTTACCAACAACCTGCCTACCAACCACCTGCATACAATGCTCCTCCCAACCAAGCCACCACTGCATTACACCAAGAGGTTGCAACCTATATGAGGACCAATGATGTGATAGTGGGAAATCTCCAAGAGGAAGTACGCAATTTGAAGGCAGACTTGGTCAAGCAAGGAAATGATTTGAGATCCGACATGCGAAATACGTTGGATACCCAAACTAATGATCTGAGGAACATGATGGCTAGTTTCTTCAATGGTAATCAACCCTCTTCTTCGGGTACTCTTCCGAGTAACACCGTTGCGAACCCAAGAGGGGAGATGAAAGCAATCACTACTCGAAGTGGTAAAGGTACCAAGGAACCCGAGCTTCCTATACCTCCACCGGTGGTTGTTACTAAGGAGAACGAGTCACCTGCTCCTATTCCTCATCCTTCTCCTTCCCCAATTTCTCCACCTCTTCTTTCTACCCCTCCTCCACCCGTGGTTGTGAGTGATCCTATTCCCCTAAAGCCTTCCTCTTCTTCCAATATACCTTATCCTTCAAGGTTGAGGAAAGAGAAGCAAAAGAGCAAGGATGATATTCAGGTTTCGAATTTCCTTAAAATGTTCAAACAACTGAATTTCAATATCTCCTTCGCTGAGGCTCTCGCTCACATGCCCAAATACGCCAAAATGTTTAAAGATCTTCTGAGCGACAAGGAAAAGCTCCTCGATCTCGCCAACACCCAACTTAATGAGAACTGCTCTGCAGTACTCTTAAGGAAATTGCCAATCAAGCTTGGTGATCTGGGTCGTTTTCTTATCCCTTGCAATTTCCCGGGAGTAGAGAATTGCATGGCCCTAGCCGATCTAGGTGCCAGTATTAATCTCATGCCTCTAAGTGTTTGGAAGCAATTATCTCTCCCAGAGCTAGTCCCCACCAAAATGACTTTGGAATTAGCCAACCGTACGGTTGCTTATCCAGTGGGGATAGCCGAGGATGTTATTGTAGGAGTCGACAAATTCACCTTCTCTACTGATTTTGTTGTCGTCGACTACGAGATGGACCCCCGTGTGTCACTCATTGTTGGTCGTCCATTCTTGAGGACCGGTCGCACTCTCATTGATGTTGAAGCCGGTGAGCTTATCATGAGAGTGGGTGACGATAAAGTAGTCTTCAACATGGGAAAGCTTTCTAAACAGCCTTATTCCTACGAGAGTGTTAATTGTATTGACGTTCTTGATGAGGCTTGTGAAGAACACTTCAAGGATGCTTGTAAAAACATTCCTACCACTCTTCCCAATGTTGAGACCGTTTCCTCTATCGACTCATCACTATCTCTATTTGGAGAAAGTGATTTCCTTTGGAAAGACTTGGAAGCCACCTTGGGAGATGTGAAGCAAGACAATGACGATTCTACTACCACTTGGGATGACGATCTCAGTTTCATTGCAAACCTCCTCAGAGAAGACAATCCTTCCCCTCCATCTCCCACTGTTATTGCTATCGAGACTCCGACTTCGAATACGCCTCCCGTCGACAATCCTCCGGATTTGGAACTTAAGGAGTTGCCACCCCATCTTGAGTATGTATTCCTCGAAGAAGAGAAGAAGTCGCCAGTCATCATTGCTAAGGATTTGAAGGATGAAGAGAAAGCCCGACTTGTCGCTGTGTTGAAAGATCATAAGAAGGCTATCGCTTGGAAAATCTCGGATATTCGTGGAATTGATCCTCACTTCTGCACGCACAAAATTCTCATGGAGGACGACTATAAGCCCACTATTCAAAGCCAACGAAGGGTGAATCCAAAAATACATGAAGTCATCAAAACAGAGGTTATCAAACTTCTTGATGCGGGTATGATTTACCCTATTTCGGATTCACCGTGGGTTAGTCCAATCCATTGTGTGCCCAAGAAGGGCGGAATGACCGTTGTTCCCAATGAACACAACGAGTTGCTTCCCACTCGTCTCGTTACTGGGTGGAGAGTTTGTATAGACTACCGCAAACTCAATGATGCCACGAGAAAGGATCATTTCCCTCTACCTTTCATGGACCAAATGCTTGAACGATTAGCCGGTAATGAATATTACTGCTTTCTTGATGGTTTCTCGGGTTATTTTCAAATACCCATCGATCCCCAAGATCAAGAGAAGACTACATTCACTTGTCCCTATGGCACTTTCGCTTACAAAAGAATGCCTTTTGGCTTATGTAATGCGCCCGGGACGTTCCAAAGGTGCATGTTAGCCATCTTCCATGACATGGTTGAACAAACCATGGAAGTCTTCATGGATGATTTCTCGGTCTTCGGGGATTCCTTCTCTTCTTGCCTTGCCAATTTGGAACGTATGCTCAAACGGTGCGAAGACACTCGCCTTGTTCTGAATTGGGAAAAATGCCATTTTATGGTAAAAGAAGGCGTCGTGCTTGGACATAAGATCTCAAAAGCCGGTCTTGAAGTAGACCGTGCTAAAGTCGATGTTATCGCTAAGTTGCCTCCACCTTCAACCGTGAAGGGTGTGAGAAGTTTTCTGGGTCATGCGGGCTTCTATCGTCGATTCATCAAAGATTTTTCTCAAATCGCTCGCCCGATGACCCACCTCTTGGAAAACGATACTCCTTTCATCTTTTCCAAAGAGTGACTTGAAGCCTTCAACTCGCTTAAGGATAAGCTAACTAAGGCACCCGTCTTGGTTACCCCTAATTGGGAGCTTCCCTTTGAGTTGATGTGTGATGCTAGCGATTTTGCTATTGGAGCGGTTCTTGGACAAAGAGTGAACAAACACTTCCAACCGATCCATTACGCTAGCAAGACAATGACGGGGGCACAATTGCATTATACGACAACCGAAAAAGAGCTTTTAGCTGTTGTCTATGCTTTTGAAAAATTCCGCCCCTATCTTGTACTTTCTACCACCATTGTGTATACCGATCATTCCGCGCTGAAGTACTTGTTGACAAAGCAAGATTCCAAACCAAGACTTCTTCGCTGGGTTTTGCTGCTCCAGGAATTTAACATCGAAATTCGCGATAAAAAAGGAGCAGAAAACTTAGCCGCGGACCATCTTAGCAGACTTGAGGATCCTTACCCAAGGGATCATCCGACCAAAGAAATCAATGATTCTTTTCCCTTGGAGACCTTAATGTCTATAAACTCGAAACCGAATGAAACCCCGTGGTTTGCGGACTTTGCAAACTACTTACCGGGTGGAATTCTCAAGGAAGGGTTGACGTCCCAACAAAAGAAGAAGTTCTTCACCGACATCAAGACTTACTTTTGGGACGACCCTTACCTATTCAAACAATGTGCTGACCTGATTATTCGCTGATGTGTTGATGGACCGGCAGCGTCTGAAATCCTTAATGCTTGCCACAAAGGACCCACCGGTGGTCACTTTGGTCCCAACTTTACCGCTAAAAAAGTGTTTGATTCCGGATTTTATTGGCCCTCCATATACCGTGACGCTCACGATATGGTTAAACGATGTGATGTTTGCCAAAAGCAAGGCAAAATCACACATAAAGACGAGATGCCTCAGAATTTTATTCAAGAGTGTGAAATTTTTGATGTTTGGGGTATCGACTTTATGGGGCCATTCCCTTCGTCTAAAGGAAACAAATACATCCTTGTAGCCGTTGACTACGTTTCAAAGTGGGTTGAAGCCAAAGCTTTGCCTACTAATGACGCAAGGGTGGTTTGTAACTTTTTGAAAGCTCTTTTCGCTAGATTCGGTGTGCCTCGCGCCATTATTAGTGATCGTGGGACTCATTTCTGCAATGACCAATTTGCTAGAGTCATGGCTAAGTACGGTGTAAACCATCGTCTTTCCACAGCCTACCACCCACAAACTAATGGCCAGGCTGAAATATCCAACCGAGGGCTTAAGCGAATTCTTGAAAGGACCGTGGGAGAGCATCGTGCCTCATGGGCTGATAAACTTGATGATGCTTTGTGGGCTTTCCGTACTGCTTACAAGACCCCGATCGGCTGTACGCCTTATCGTCTTGTGTACGGGAAAGCGTGCCACCTCCCCATTGAGTTGGAGCACAAGGCTTATTGGGCCTTGAAGTGGGCTAATTTTGATATAAACAAAGCCGGTGACCTACGCAAGATCCAACTCAATGAGCTGAATGAACTTCGGAATGAGGCTTATGAAAATTCTTTGATCTATAAGGAAAGAACTAAGCTCATTCACGACTCCAAGATCAAAAACCAAGAGTTCCATGTTGGAGACAAAGTCTTACTTTTTAACTCTCGGTTGAAAATCTTCTCGGGAAAGCTCAAATCTCGTTGGTCCGGCCCATTCACCATTGCCCAAATTTTTCCATATGGTACTCTCGAGCTCGCTCAACCTGATGGACCAAATTTTAAGGTGAATGGCCAACGAGTGAAGTTGTACTTTGGTGAGGACACCTCTCAGGAGGTGATTCCATCCCTCACCACGTTCCCCATGAACTAATTTTGGGTCGAGTCAGGCTCGTGACTCGGTTATCAAAAACAAGCGCTCCTCGGGAGGCATCCCGAGTATCTATCCTTTCATGTTTTAATCACCTAAGTGTAGGGGGGACTTCTATACGTGTTTGTCTTTGTGTGGTGTGATTACAGGGATAAGTGCACTCTTGGAATTTTTGAAGAACCGTGCTCCCGTGTTATCCGAAATCCGGTTCTATCTCTCAACTATCGTGATTCAATTTTCTTCATACTCACATTTGAAATTGATCACGTTAGTCGTCTCTTCCTTAACTTGAGTTAACCAACGTGCACAATGTCATAAGTGTAGGGGAGACTTTTCCCACATGCTTAAACATTGAGGACAATGTTTATCTTAAGTTTAGGGGGGACTTCTATCGAAGTTTTAAGTGGACTTTTCCATGAAAATGCCTTCATTTAACCAGAAAATCCTATTTTTCAACATTTTTCAAATTTTTTATTAACTTTGGCCATTTAGTCATAATTTTTAAATTTTTATCGTTGCTTTCATATGTATATATCCCGCAATAAAGTCAAAAATATTAATAAAGTGGGTAGCTAGTTTAGAAGTCTTTGACATATTAGGCCCGTTGCGTTTATTTTGACTCAACCCGAATAGACTTATCCAAGTTTATTCTAGCTAGTATCCTTAACCATGTAGACCTTAATTGGTTTATTAGGCTAAGTGTCCACGAGTCTCATTACTTGAGATTTTAAATTGTGGAGGACGAGAAATGATAGAGTCAATTATAAGTCGGTATTCTTGCGCAAGCTCACTTGGTGTAATTATTTGCCTATTCTCCCATCACTTGCTAATAATTTATCTGCAATAAGTAAGGTCGTACAATTTGAAAAGTTACTTAGCTTCTAGCCCAAGATCGTTTAAAAGTTGCTCGGTAATGATAAGAGTTCATAGCCAAGGCATAACTTATGAAGCGGGGCGCGAAGATTGGCGAGTCCGAAAAGGCCCTAACAAGGCATGAGGATTCAATTTTATTGCTGAAGATCCAAAGTGATGTGAAAAGCATTATTCCTAAATTCAATATGAAGGATCAAGACTCACGACGAAAAGCAATCAACTCCCATAAAGATCATGGAGAAGTCTATCCGAAAAGACCCTAACAAGGTATGAGGATAAATAGATCCAAGTCCGAAAAGGAGGCGGATCGTTGTATCTCAAAATCCCAATTAGAGATTGAAGAAATAATCATGAAGTCGTGGTCAACAAAGTTGGAGTACCCCTCAAAAGTCTCCAAGTGAAGAAACTCTATTATGATGAGAAGACCATTATCTCAAGAACGTCTCTCGAAGATATGAAGTATGAAGTACATGCCAAATATCGGCCCGAGAAAGGTCTCAAATCGTGAACCAAGTTATGCCAAGATATGAACTTTTTGATATCCCGAGAAGCAGTTTTAAGAGATTTTGTCCTTTAGCTAACTATTGATCAAATCGTCCTACTTTGCTTTCAGCCCTAATAAACTATCGAAATAAGTCCAAAAATGCATCTTCATGATCATTTTAAGACAAAAATAAAATATAAGAAATACACCTAGGAATAAGGGAGTTTAAGCATTTAATTAAGCCATGTGTGTAAGTGTTTGAATTGCTAACTTATAATAACAATGATCTCGTTTTTAAGCTTAGTTTGGGGAACGTGAAACTTGAGGGTGATAAATCTTCGCAGCACCAAAGCCCTAATGTAAGTCATCGATTTCTTTGCAAGTTATTTCCATGTAACTATTTTCAAGTGAAAATGGTTTTCTATCCCTTAGCTACCTTTGAAGTTTTATTTCTTTAATTTTTATTTAGTAGAATTTAAATAAGGCCAAGGTTGATTAATTATGAGAAAAGTGTAAGCTTGCTTTATCACTAAGCATTGCATGAGGGCATGGCAATGGTTAAGTGTAGGGGATTTGATAGGTGTGTAAACACCCATCCTTTTACCACTTAATTCGGGCTAAAACGAGACCAAAACACGTATTTAATATCATTTGTTTGGAATTATGCGTGGTTTTTGTGTTTATTGTGTTTTCAGAGCTAACCGGATGAATATTAAAGAAAACATGGGATTGCACGGGTTTTACTGAAGAAAAAGACTCAAGATAAAGTCTATTGTCCAAGAGATGCAAAAGATTTGAAGTCACTGAGCCTATTCGAAGATTTATCGAAGAAAAGGACCAAAGATGGAAGATTTATATAAGTCGAAGAAACTCAAGTCTATTAAACGAAGAAATTAAAAGACGAGTTGAATTTAATCGACGACAAATCCCGAATCAGAATCGAAAACGGAAACTTTTCTGAAAAGACGAAAAGACAAGAAGAACGGGAGGAAGCCCACTCACCAACTAAAGGACAAGCCTATATAAAGGGTTCCCTCACACACATCCAGGAGCTAGCTTAGTTTTTTCTTCTTCCCCACTTTTTTCTCTGTTCCGTTTCATCACCATCACCATTAGGGTGATTGGTGATTTTCATCTTTAATTTTCTCATCTTGTAATTTTAATCTTTGATTTATCTTGTCAAAACATCAATCATTCAATTCAAAGTTCTTATTTAATCTTTCCATTTTATCTTGTTCATCATCATCTTTATCTTCAAGTTTTTAAGTTTTTATTTTCTTGATTTGATCTTCAAAAGTTGTTGGGTTTTGTGTTTTTATTGATGGGATTAGTAGTTTATGGTTAGTAGATGCTTGGTGATTGATTTATTTTAGTTTTTGGTGAAAAACTTGGTGATTTTTGGATCAAAACTGTGTTTCCTTGTTCTTCGCTTAAGTTTCTGTATCTGGGTTCCCAGAAGTTCCGAATCAATGAATAGTAACTTCTGAATGAGTTGTGTTTTCAAAAGTTCCGAGTCAGTTAAAAGTTCCGAATGAGTTTAGTATTAAAAAGTTCCGAACCAAGCTAAACTTCCGAATCAAGAAGAAGTTCCGAACGAAGGTAAAAGTTCCGGATCAAGCCAGAAGTTCCGAACGAAGCTAAAGTTCCGAACCAAACCCAGACTTCCGAACCAAAGACTTCCGAATCAGTAAGTTCCGAATCAAACACCTTCATTCGGAAAGTTCCGAACCAACCCTTCATTCGGAAGTCTCAAAACTTCCGAACCAACCCTTCATCCGGAAGTCTCAAAACTTCCGAACCAAAGCAGAAAGTTCCGAACCGATTTATTTTCCAAAACTTCCGGATCAGTAAGTTCCGGATGAGTGTAAACTTCCGAACCAAGGTTAAAGTTCCGGATCAATTTTCCTTTTAGGTTACTGTTTGTTTGCTTTACTGTTTCTTTATGTTTATTGAACTTTAATTTCAATTTTAATTTTAATCTTAATTTTAATCTTAAGTTTAATACAAGTCTTTGTTAATCATAATTAAAGTAATTGTCTTTGATTTAAATTTTCATTTCCACCTTTTATTAGACTAGAACACCAAACCCTTTTATTTAGTAACCAAGAACAATCATTCTACTTAAGACCAAGATCAATTCGAGAGGATATCGAGAGTAAATCTGAACCCTAGCAAAAACCATGTATCAAAAAGCCTAGCAAAACTTGACTTAAACACGTTAAGGATACTAGCTAGAGTAAACTTAGGTAAGTAAACTCGGGTTGAGTCAAAATGTTCACGACTAAGAAAAATTTAAACTTTATTGAAACATTATTCTAGCAATGGATACATAACAAAGGCAAATACAACTATACAACTAGGCCAAAATAGATTAAAGATTTTGAAAAATGTCGAAAAAATCAAATTTTCCGGTTAAAATGAGGGCAAATTCATGGAAAAGACCACTTACTTCGATAGAAGTCCCCCCTACACTTGAGATAAACATTGTCCTCAATGTTTAAGCATGTGGGAGTAAACTCCCCTACACTTAGGACATTGTGCACTTTTTTAAATCTTGCTAAGGAAGGGACAACTAAAGTGAATTCAATGTGAACATATAGAATATGAAATATTGAATCACAAGAGTTTAGGATAGAACCGGGAAGATGGGAACACGGTATCACGGTTCGTCAAAAGTCATCAAGGTGGATCTTTGAAGCTTTAATCCCTGCACAGCACAAGAAACAAGACAACAAACGCATACGGGGCTCCCGCTACACTTATTATGAAAGCAGTAAAGGATAGATCACGGGTTGCCTCCCGAGAAGCGCTTGTTTTTGTTCACCGAGTCACGAGCCTGATTCAACCCAATTTTAGTTCATGGGGAACGTGGTGAGGGATGGAATCATCTCTTGAGAGATGTCCTCACCAAAGTACAGCTTCAAACGCTGGCCATTCACCTTGAAATTGGGCCCATTCGGCTGAGAAATCTCAATGGTCCCATATGGAAAGACTTTGGCGACGGTGAATGGACCAGACCAGTGGCTCTTCAAATTGCCAGAGAAGATCTTCAACCGAGAGTTAAAAAGTAAGACTTGATCACCAACATGGAACTCTCGGTTCTTGATTTTTGCGTCATGAATGATCTTCGTCTTCTCCTTGTAGGTCAACGAGTTCTCATAAGCTTCATTTCTCAGTTCATTTAGCTCGTTGAGTTGAATCTTGCGATGATCACCGGCTTTGTTGATGTCGAAGTTAGCCCACTTCAAGGCCCAGTGCGCCTTATGTTCCAGCTCGATGGGTAGGTGGCAGGCTTTCCCGTACACAAGACGATAAGGTGTACAACCGATCGGGGTCTTGTAAGCAGTACGGAAAGCCCACAGAGCATCGTCTAACTTATCGGCCCACGCGGCGCGATGCTCTCCCACAGTACGCTCCAAAATTCGCTTCAATCCACGGTTGGATATCTCGGCTTGCCCATTGGTTTGGGGATGATAGGCGGTGGAAAGACGATGATTAACACCATACTTAGCCATGACTCTTGCAAATTGATCATTGCAAAAATGAGTCCCGCGGTCACTGATAATAGCACGAGGAACGCCAAATCGAGCGAAAAGTTGCTTCAAAAAGTTCACAACCACCCTCGCATCATTTGTAGGGAGAGCCTTAGCTTCAACCCATTTAGAAACGTAGTCGACGGCGACGAGGATGTACTTGTTCCCTTTGGAGGATGGAAATGGCCCCATAAAGTCGATGCCCCATTGATGTAGGTTTTTCGTACACGTTTTAAGAAAAACGCGTATGAGTGGCAAGTATTAAGTTACACGCTTTAGGAAAAACGCGAAACCGAATAAATGCGGGTTCGTTCTCGAAGGAGGTGTGTGGATTATGTGCCAATATATAAAATAACAATGTTTGGATTAGTGTCGTTTTTGGTGTAAAGAGAGAAAAATAAAAGACGAGTTACGACTACGTTTAAACTACGACGAATTAACGTAAAACGCCAACGTAAATACGTAAAACGTGACGAAATTAAAAATTAAACCTAAAAATTAATTAAATGATTAAACTAAGTCTTAAATAATATAAATAAGAATAAAAATCCAACAAATATATTTTAAAACCTTTTATTAATTAAATATTCA
Organism: Glebionis coronaria; assembly: GCA_025667525.1. NCBI lineage: Eukaryota > Viridiplantae > Streptophyta > Magnoliopsida > Asterales > Asteraceae > Glebionis > Glebionis coronaria. The sequence continues at coordinate 199,584,379 of CM046875.1, forward strand.
ATTTTTAATGCTAATTAAAGCCCAAAAATTAAATATAATTAACAAAATGCCCAAAATATTAATTTATTGAACTAATAACTAACTTATATTATTTAATGACTAAAAAGTATTATTTCTAAATTTTTAAAACTATTTTTCTATTTTTAAATGACTAAAAACTATTTTTTAATTAAAATAATCCTAAAAAATAATTAAATAATGACAAAATTAATCTAACAATTTTAAAAATCCTAAATTATCCTAATGAATAGTGGAAAATTGAAAAAGTTTGAAAAATGTAAAAATTTGCACTAAAAGACAAAACTATTTAGTAATTAAACCCTAATTAAACTCATTTAATTATAAAAAATAATTAAAAAGTGAACAGTGACTAATTTTAAAACCAAAAATCTTAAATTAATTTTCTAAGTCTAGGAAAAATTTTAAATCTGAAAAATAAAACTTTTCTACACTAAATTCCAAAAACAGCCTAATTAAAATTAATTAAAAATGCAATTAAATATAAAAAATAGAAAATGAACAGTAACTCCAAAATAAACTAAACTGAAAAATCAGAAATAAAAAGAGAAAAATATTGCAAAAAGTCTGAAAGTCTAATTCTTAAAAAAGGTCACAAAAGACAAAAAAATGCAAACTGTGATAGTGACATGTGCCACTTTCTGTCTTTTTGTGTAGCAGTGGCTACAAATACAAAGGCAGTGGGAAAGGAGTTCCCACTGCTTGTATTAAAAACGGGTCTGGTGCTCTTTGGAGCTATAACTTCCTTGTTTTTGAGTTTTAACTGGAAACAAAGGCACCCGCACACTCATGGAAGTGTGGGGAGTCAGTTTAAGCTAAAAAAAAACAAAGCACAAAGCAAATTTCACACACAATGTAGCCAAATAAGTTACTGTATGTTGCTATGGGTCTGAGGGTGTTTGATTGCTGATGCAATTGACAAGTGAGTGGGTTTCAAAGGTCAAAAACTTGCACCAAGATTCACCAAATCACATATGAACTGAATAATACCCTAAGTGGCTCTATCTTCTAGCAATAAGCAGGAATCCAAAGAAATTTATGCTAACACAGGACTTAATCTAGGTCTACTGATTTCTTAGCATGTTTTACCAATTTTTGAGCATGCAATCTGACTTATATCCTATATTACTCAAATCTACTTACCAACTACAACTAGTACAACCTAATAGAATGTGTAAGGCTGATTTTAACTGGATCTTGTGTCACTTAAATCTATCAAAACCCCTTAACCCAAACACCCCCTTAAATTTAGAAATCAGAATTTGACAAACCAAAAGCTTCTAAATCCTAACCAAACTGATTACTTAACATCTAAACAATGCTTACAAGCCTAAACAAGCATGAACAAACAGATTCTCTACCACAAAAGCAGGTTGCACTCAAAATCACATAAATCACAAATAAAGCTTCAAAATTAAGCAAATAGGGTTCAAGCCTTATACCCTAAGCTGATGCCTTCTATTTGGTTTAAAAGAGAGCTTATGTGAGCTTGTGTAATAGTAGAGAGACCCTGCTGAGGTTCAACAACAGAACCAGGGTTACAATATCTTCAAAATGAGGAAAAAAATGGAAATGGAATGATGGAATCTTGATTATCTTGTATCCTGCACACAAGCACAAACAAAGAGGAAAACTACAAGTAGCAAAGGCTACAAGCTGTTGGCTTGTAGCTTTTGCTACAGTAAGATGTGAGAAAATAAAAAAGATTTTAAAAAATATCTTTGAAACTGAATTTAAGAACCAATGAAACCAAACTAAAGTTTTTTGAAAATCTCTTGACTCAAACTACAAAATCAGAACATCCATTTTAACTTTCCACTTTCACTTCCTTTTAAAATAGATTTCAACATTTTATCACCTTTTGCCAAGAACTTCAAAGACTGATTTCTGAAAAATCAGTTGAGATAAAAACAACTTAAATCCCTTTTGCTAAGTTCACTAAACAGAAACCTTTATACTAAGTTATACTAAGAAAGCACTTTAAATGGAACACAATAATTTGTAAATATTCAAACGTTCATTTTCATTACTAATAAAAATTTTTACAAAAATTGGAACAAGAAAAAGGAGTCACATGCGACTTCTTTTTATACATGGGCTAAGAATAATCTAGAATATGAATTAAATAATACAAAGAAACTAAAACCCTAGTTCATCAATTTCCAGTAATGCCCTTGATGAAGTCTTGGTCAATCATGTGACTTCTGCCAAAAGATGTTGATATGCCAGCTGCTCAACTCATCTCATCCGTTTGTTGATACTTTGGGACCAAGTATTGAAGGAGGTTCGTAGATTAAGTCAAAAGATTCGGATATTGCCCAATTTGGTGAAGCAGGGGAGGACGGGGTGGGCCCATTGGAGTCACATGAGGGTGTTTTCTGAGCTGGGATGGTTTAAGGAGAGTGTTAATCTCCATTCTGGAAACTTAATCTCAAAACCCCCTTGATTTAAACAATCTGATGATTAGGGTTTATAAGGGGTGAACAGTGGTCATTTGGGGGGGTTTAATCTGTTTAAGCTAGCATAAACATGTTTCCCACTCTTTTTTATCTTTTTAAACAGATTAGTTAATAAGTGGAATCAGACGTGGATGGAGATTTGAGGTGGATGAAGGTGATTGGTTGGTGGGAGAGTGGGGGTGAGGTGGCATGAGGTGAATGGCTGGGAGAGTTTTGTTTGTCTGGCCCAAATGCCCCCCAAACTTTCTTCACATCTTCATTTTGTAATAATAAGCAAAAATCTCATTTTCCTTTGTATAAACTTTCAGCAACTTGTCACTTTTGGCACATGCATATCCAAACTTTGTTTAAAGGGCTTTTTATGCAATAGAAGCATTCTTCAAGGACCAAATGTGTATATTCTTGAAATATTAGGGACCCAATGTGTAATTTAAGTATTCACAGGGGTATAATATGACAAGTCTTCCAAAGTAGAGGGACCAAAGTCGCCAAATCTTCAAACTTCAAGGACCATTTTGGGAATTCAGGATTTGGGCCCGGTTCTTTGTGCGGCTTCGTTTCCCGTGTTTGTTTTTGCTTGATTCTTGTAATCTTTTGGTGAATTCACGATATCTGTACCTGAAATACACAATGAACAAACACAGGCATATTTTGGGGTATTTTGATGATATTTTAAGCGTTTTAAACCCGATTTGGACGATGAGACTATGTATAAATACAGTCTCATCACTCCCCCATACTAAACCATTGCCGTGTCCCCACGCAATGCTAGAATTAAGTATCATAGCACTTCCAAAATTCATTTTATGATGACATTTATTCAAGACGTAAATTTAAATAAACTACTACACGCGTTTTAGACATAATGTATTGTTTTCATCACGAGAATGTGACTTTTGGGATCATAGAACAAGAACACGTGAATGCTTCGTTAGAAATAATTTCGTCGTCCTTGATTTTCACCCAATTCCATGCTAAGCGTGTAACGAGATCATTGTTATTATAAGTTAGCAACACGAACACATCTCATGAGTGTTAATTACGAACCTAAACTCCCTTATTCCTACTTGGTATCTCTTATATTTTATTTTGTCTTAATGATCACGAGGATACATCATTGACTTATGCGTGAATAGAGATTAAGTCTAAAAATAGAAACTTAACGGTGTAACCAAAATCATCAAATCAATAATTCACCCCAATAGACAACGATGTCAAAAAATCAAGTTAACAAGAAGGATCGATAAACACGATTTTATAACGGTTTTGAACATGAGACTTATTACCAAGACTTTTATACGCCCCCTAACGGAAGGGCTTTATTATCTTTGGTTTACCTCCATCTTTTATTCAACTTCGCCATGAAGCTTTTATTATGACTTCGGTCTTGCCTTGCCTTTTATTATCCGCCTCATCGGTGGTTTTATTAGCCAAAGACGTATATCCTCACGCTAAAGCGAATTTTGGATCTTTAAAGCTTCGAAGATTAAGGCTTGATTCACTTTCAATTTGGGCATAGATTTTTCGGCCTTGTGAGCTTCAAATTTTTGCTTAATTTAGGTGAGCACTTGAAATCTTATTATTAGGTGAAGCTTTCGATTATTCGGGTGCCAATACTTCAAAACCGTGACGCTGGCAATACCTTAATGTTTTTCCAATTTAATTACATGGAAGCTACCAAAACAAATTAGAAACCCAACAATAGTGACTAAACCGCCAAATCAATATTTATTAACAATTATTATGCAAAAGCGTTGGGAGAATAAGCTAATAATTACTACACATAAGATCGTGACGATTACGAGACTTATAAATAACTCTATCATTTCTCGTCCTCATTTAAGAGACTTAGCCTAAAAAGTTAAGGAATCGAACTAAGTGCTGAACACGCACGGTCGAGTCAAAAATTACTCTCGTTCTCACCATCGGAAAACCTACATTCGTGTCTTAAACACTTATGAAAAACTAGAAAAATTTTAAAATTTGGCCATTTTTAGCCTTATTTTGCAACAAAACGATAACAAAAAGATGAATATTGGATTGCGTGTTGACGTAAGCAAGGTGAAGTATCTACTCATCCCCCCATACTAAAACTAAACATTGTCCTCAATGTTTCGAGTCTAGGGGTGAAAACACCCCCATACTAGAGACGAAGTCGAATGCTTAATCTCAAGCATGGAAAGGGTAAAACGAATAACCTAAAAGCCGTTTATGAATTATGCTAATAAGATAAACGTTAGAACATAAAAGGATATCATCGGATATCGGAATCTCCAAAGGCAACGATCGAAGCTCGAGTGATCCGTAAAACGAACACGAGAGGCTTCAATGATGACGATGAACCTAATGAATCACAATCACAAACAACCACGAAACAAAGGTTGGAAGAGCACAAGTCCCCTCATTACATTAACTAAGAAAGCGATAATATGTACAAGGATAAGCATGAGAATCCCCCACGAGGCACCTTGTTTTTGATAACCGAGTCAAAAGCTCGACTCGAATCCCCATAAACGTGATCATTTAGGGATAATCATGGTATGGTCATTTTTGGTGGGGCTTACATGATAAACAATGCCCAAAAGTACATGGAGTACTTTAAAAACCCGATATACGAATACCGGGGTCAAAGATAGCGTCCTCGTTTTCGGATGAAAGACGAAACAACGCTACTCCAACACGAATCAAAACCCCAAAGGGGTAGAAGAAAAGAGATAAGAAGTAGAAAGGTGGGGCAATGGGTAAGTCAAAATCATGAGCTACTCGAGGTAGACTCACACCAAGCAAATAGATAAGATTTCCATTTATTGCATCGGTGGAAGACCGAGATTTCCCTTTACAAGCAATTCCGGGATCGTAAATCTCGTCATCGGTGGTAAAGTGTGAGGGAATATATGGGGCTTCCCCCATACTAAAACCACACCAACCGTCGTCAAAAGGAGTAGACGAGGTGGTAGCACTCATAAAACGATGTGATGACGGAGTTAAACATGTAGAAAAATCATTTAAAACATTTTTAAAATCTTTTCCTTTTTCATCGTTCAAAAACTCTTTATGAAAACCCGATTTAATAATGTCGAAAATATTTGGCGTGTCAAATTCAAAATTAGTCGCGCTAAAAATTCTCACATTTAAGTCATTGGTAGGAGGGGGTGGCGGATTATATAAGTTCTCAAAACGTTTGTCAATGAAGAACACCGCCCCCTCGGGGTCTACATACTCGTCATCCTCATGAACGTCGATCTTATCGATTTCTTCATCAAAGATAGGCTTGTCAAACCATGGTTTGTCATTCCCTTCCTTGAGTATCTTAGAAACTCTCTCGAAAAGATCACGATCAAGCACGAAACCATCATTCTTTTGTGGGGATCGTTGATAAGTTAGATCCTCACGAATGTGGTAAACGTCATTCTCAAATGAGGAGTGTTGATAAGGTAACTCCTCGAGAATGGGATTTGTGGTCACATGAGTTGGTTCGTCATTGAAAATAAGACGTTCCAACTCATTAAGTTCATCCTCGATTTTGGAAAGATCGACCTCACTTGTAGGTGGAAGTGAAGGCATAAGAGCTAGCTCTCGTTCAATGATTTCCTCAATCTCGGGATCAAACTCGTAATCATCGTACTTCACATGTTTCTTCTTAGGAGAATCAAAAATAGCATGTGGATGTCGAAGTACGTGATCAAGCTCGGCAAAATCGCCATCGCCATCGTCAAAGAAAGAGTCGATGTGAGCATTCACAACCATGGACTTACAAGCACTAGGGCTATGCTTAGGTGACTTTTCTAAGACGAGAGGATCGATGTCGATAAACCCTTTAGCCTCAACGGGTGTTGGGCTAGGCAAAGGAGGCACTTCGATGGAGTTAGAAGTTGAAGCCTCAAAGACGTGGTCCTTCGAAGGTGGTGAAGACGAATCCATTTTGGTCAATGTCGTGATGGCATTAACGTCGCCCTTCGGAATTGGTGGTTCACTTGTTTCGCTAAAAACATCCCAAAGTGAGTTTTCATCCATAAATTTACACATACCCTTTTGAATTAGGTACACGTATTCTTTATCATTAAAATCATCATCTTTAAAACCGTTTTTCTTAATTCTTTCAAAACATGCATCAAGCTTCATTCTTTCCGCTAAAGTAAACATTTTGAAATCATTAGAATTTGAATCATTAGGTTTTGAAACCTCGGTTTTTTCATTCTCATAAAATCCTTGGGATTTTCTAGCGAAAAAGTCTATTTTCTCATCCCCATATCTCATAGTAAGTCTCCCCTCGTGAACGTCGATTACGGTTCGAGCCGTCGATAAGAATGGTCGGCCTAAAATAATGGGACATTTAGGGTCACACTCGTAATCGGATATAACGAAATCCGCGGGAAAAACAAACTTTCCAATCCTAACATAGACATCCTCGGCTATTCCAATTGGTATAAGTGGTTTACAATTTGCAAGCTCGATTGTCATGTTTGTGGGGGTAAGCGAAGGCAATCTCATCAATTTCCAAAGAGAATGAGGCATGAGATTGATGCTAGCACCTAAATCGGCAAGGGCTAAACATCCCTCAATCTCGGAAAAATCACAAGGTAATAGAAATTGGCCCGGATCCTTTTCCTTTCTCGGCATACGCCTTTTGGGGTTTTTTAGAAGGATCGAAGCACAAGTTTCTTCAAGGGTTACTTTGGTAAGGTCAACAAAGCTCTCTTTTTGAACCGTGGATGGAATTTTAGGTACACGAGGGTGTGCACTCTTTTCCTTGGTCGCCACGTTCATCCCCTCGACTTTAGAACAAGAAGACGTCTTAGAAGTCGAGGGTTGAGAGGGATAAACAACACGGAATCCTTCAAGGTTAGGGGTAATCACACGACCTTTCTCACGAGACGAGGCGGATTTACATTGTTCTTTCGGATTAGCAACGGTGTCACTAGGTAACGAACTCGATGACGCACCCGAGGACTTGTTCATTATGGCCGAAAACATCTTTTTTATGTCAATTTGCCCTTGCTCAATCTTCGTGTTTTGCAATTTCAAAGTATTAGAAAAGTCATTTTTCAAAGTACCAATTTCTCCCTCTAATCGTCTCATATTAGCCTCATTCGTTTTCATGTAATTTTGAAAATCGTTTGACGAACTATTTTGATTTGAATTAAAGTTCCCTTGGTTTTGATTACTTCTTTGAAAATTGTTTTGATTACCACTTGAAAAATTGTTTCCTTGATTGTTGTCTCGATTTTGCCAAGTTATATTACGACCTTGATTATAACCTCCTTGATTTTGATTCGAAAAATTTCCTTGTTGATTATTTCCATGAAAATTGTTTCGATTTTGAAAATTGTTGCCTTGGTTATAATTGCCTTGTTGTGATGGACCGGCGTTATTTTGATTTGAAAAATTGTTGTTTAACGCACTCACATTCGACGTTTGGCCATCCGTAGCCGCACACTCGTAATAATTATGAGGTCCACCACAAAACGTACACGAAACCTCAACCGCTTTCACCGTAGCGGGAGCGTCTTTCTTTTGCATCTCAATGAGATAAGACGTGAACACATTCGTCAACTTGTCGACTTTCACATCAACTCTCTCAATGTCGCGATTAGAACTACTAACATTGGCGACATTGGCAACACTCGGTGCATTGCGGAGTTGGTAAACCTTGGATCGGTTTTCGATAATTATCAAAGCTTCTCTCGGAGTTTTACACAAAAAGTTGCCACCGGCGGCGGAATTCAACGAGTCTTGTTCGTGAAAATTAAGACCGTTGTAAAACGTATCGATTTGGTGCAACTCGGAAAAACCATGGTGAGGACATTGCCTAAGCAATTCCTTAAAACGATCCCACGCGTCTCGAAAAGATTCATTCGGTTTTTGCTCAAATTTCGTAATCTCGTTTTTGAAAAACGTTGTCTTAGACGGTGGGAAAAAATAATTAACGAACTTGGAAACGAGATCCTTCCACGTAACTATCAAATTAGGTGGCTCTTTCTCGTACCAATCCTTGGCGGCACCATCGAGCGATTATGGAAAAAGCATAAGTTTGACGACATCGGTGTCGACGTTCTTAAACTTGCTCGTGGCCAAAAGACGATCAAAATTCCGAATATGGTCGTGAGGATTATCGGCTTCACGACCTCGAAACTTCGTAGCTTGGATTAACGAAAGCATTCCGCTCTTAATCTAAAAATTCTCCGCCTCGATAGCGGGAATTATGATCGCGTCTCCATAACCCTCGGTGGGCGCTTGGAGCAATTCCATCATCGAACGATTATCGGCCATCTCCTCTACGGTTTCTTCAACAACGATATTAGGAACGTCGGTTTCTAATTCTCGTCTACGTCGTCGATTCCTTCGATTACGATTGCGTCGATTCGAAGCTTCGCTAGAATTGGAATAATCCTTCGATCGAGTGCGCATGCACTAAGCGTAGAATGGGTGGTAGCAAAGAAGATTCTTTTTGCGGTTTTTCGATTTTTTCAATTTTTTTGGTTTTTGATTGGTTTTTTAATTTTTTTGGATTTTTGGATGTATTACGTAGACACAAATCTACAAATCTCCCCTCGAATCGATCTTCTCGATTAAAGGAGCCTCAAAGAATGAAAACGATCACGTGGAGTGAACGTTCTCGATGACTTTAGAACGATGGTGGAACACCAAATCGTTCAAGAGGGTTTAATCTTGAAAACACAAGCAAATATAATATACGTAGATAATACTTGGGCGGCCAACCCTCGATTAGCCTTCTTTCTCAAAACACGCACAAGCAAGCGGAGGAAACGAGGCGGCGCGAAGCACTTAAGAGCCTTTTTCCTTTAGGTCATGAAATACAACCGCCTTATACCCACCTTATAGTTTGTGTTAATCAAAATTAAGCCTCACGAAAGTATTTATCTATTTTGCCTTTAAACTTTTGCTTTAGATTCGAATACAATGATCGAGTGATGAAATCCCGAATCAAGGTTGCGTTTTCACGCTTTCGGAGTACTTGTATATTTTTTGTTCTTACGTAGTACAATATAGTATTAATATATTCACAATAAAAACGAAAAACGAATATATCTACAATATAGTAAAGATTGTTTTGTGTTTAATTTAGGAAAATTAAACACGATTTATTTGGATATTATACTATAATAGAGAAAAATAACAAAAATGAGTATGTACGATATTCACGCTTTCCAAAAAATGAAAAGCAAAAACGCACTACTCACACAAACACGATACTAATAATAATGGCACACAAACACCTCCCCGGCAGCGGCGCCAAAAATTGATGTAGGTTTTTCGTACACGTTTTAAGAAAAACGCGTATGAGTGGCAAGTATTAAGTTACACGCTTTAGGAAAAACGCGAAACCGAATAAATGCGGGTTCGTTCTCGAAGGAGGTGTGTGGATTATGTGCCAATATATAAAATAACAATGTTTGAATTAGTGTCGTTTTTGGTGTAAAGAGAGAAAAATAAAAGACGAGTTACGACTACGTTTAAACTACGACGAATTAACGTAAAACGCGAACGTAAATACGTAAAACGTGATGAAATTAAAAATTAAACCTAAAAATTAATTAAATGATTAAACTAAGTCTTAAATAATATAAATAAGAATAAAAATCCAACAAATATATTTTAAAACCTTTTATTAATTAAATATTCAATTTTTAATGCTAATTAAAGCCCAAAAATTAAATATAGTTAACAAAATGCCCAAAATATTAATTTATTGAACTAATAACTAACTTATATTATTTAATAACTAAAAAGTATTATTTCTAAATTTTTAAAACTATTTTTCTATTTTTAAATGACTAAAAACTATTTTTTAATTAAAATAATCCTAAAAAATAATTAAATAATGACAAAATTAATCTAACAATTTTAAAAATCCTAAATTATCCTAATGAATAGTGGAAAATTGAAAAAGTTTGAAAAATGTAAAAATTTGCACTAAAAGACAAAACTATTTAGTAATTAAACCCTAATTAAACTAATTTAATTATAAAAAATAATTAAAAAGTGAACAGTGACTAATTTTAAAACCAAAAATCTTAAATTAATTTTCTAAGTCTAGGAAAAATTTTAAATCTGAAAAATAAAACTTTTCTACACTAAATTCCAAAAACAACCTAATTAAATTAATTAAAAATGCAATTAAATATAAAAAATAGAAAATGAACAGTAACTCCAAAATAAACTAAACTGAAAAATCAGAAATAAAAAGAGAAAAATATTGCAAAAATTCTGAAAGTCTAATTCTTAAAAAAGGTCACAAAAGACAAAAAAATGCAAACTGTGATAGTGACATGTGCCACTTTCTGTCTTTTTGTGTAGCAGTGGCTACAAATACAAAGGCAGTGGGAAAGGAGTTCCCACTGCTTGTATTAAAAACGGGTCTGGTGCTCTTTGGAGCTATAACTTCCTTGTTTTTGAGTTTTAACTGGAAACAAAGGCACCCCCACACTCATGGAAGTGTGGGGAGTCAGTTTAAGCTAAAAAAAACAAAGCACAAAGCAAATTTCACACACAATGTAGCCAAATAAGTTACCGTATGTTGATATGGGTCTGAGGGTGTTTGATTGCTGATGCAATTGACAAGTGAGTGGGTTTCAAAGGTCAAAAACTTGCACCAAGATTCACCAAATCACATATGAACTGAATAATACCCTAAGTGGCTCTATCTTCTAGCAATAAGCAAGAATCCAAAGAAATTTATGCTAACACAGGACTTAATCTAGGTCTACTGATTTCTTAGCATGTTTTACCAATTTTTGAGCATGCAATCTGACTTATATCCTATATTACTCAAATCTACTTACCAACTACAACTAGTACAACCTAATAGAATGTGTAAGGCTGATTTTAACTGGATCTTGTGTCACTTAAATCTATCAAACCCCTTAACCCAAACACCCCCTTAAATTTAGAAATCAGAATTTGACAAACCAAAAGCTTCTAAATCCTAACCAAACTGATTACTTAACATCTAAACAATGCTTACAAGCCTAAACAAGCATGAACAAACAGATTATCTACCACAAAAGCAGGTTGCACTCAAAATCACATAAATCACAAATAAAGCTTCAAAATTAAGCAAATAGGGTTCAAGCCTTATACCCCAAGATGATGCCTTCTATTTGGTTTAAAAGAGAGCTTATGTGAGCTTGTGTAATAGTAGAGAGACCCTGCTGAGGTTCAACAACAGAACCAGGGTTACAATATCTTCAAAATGAGGAAAAAAAATGGAAATGGAATGATGGAATCTTGATTATCTTGTATCCTGCACACAAGCACAAACAAAGAGGAAAACTACAAGTAGCAAAGGCTACAAGCTGTTGGCTTGTAGCTTTTGCTACAGTAAGATGTGAGAAAATAAAAAAGATTTTAAAAAATATCTTTGAAACTGAATTTAAGAACCAATGAAACCAAACTAAAGTTTTTTGAAAATCTCTTGACTCAAACTACAAAATCAGAACATCCATTTTAACTTTCCACTTTCACTTCCTTTTAAAATAGATTTCAAGATTTTATCACCTTTTGCCAAGAACTTCAAAGACTGATTTCTGAAAAATCAGTTGAGATAAAAACAACTTAAATCCCTTTTGCTAAGTTCACTAAACAGAAACCTTTATACTAAGTTATACTAAGAAATTACTTTAAATGGAACACAATAATTTGTAAATATTCAAACGTTCATTTTCATTACTAATAAAAAAATTTACAAAAATTGGAACAAGAAAAAGGAGTCACAGGCGACTTCTTTTTATACATGGGCTAAGAATAATCTAGAATATGAATTAAATAATACAAAGAAACTAAAACCCTAGTTCATCAATTTCCAGTAATGCCCTTGATGAAGTCTTGGTCAATCATGTGACTTCTGCCAAAAGATGTTGATATGCCAGCTGCTCAACTCATCTCATCCGTTTGTTGATACTTTGGGACCAAGTATTGAAGGAGGTTCGTAGATTAAGTCAAAAGATTCGGATATTGCCCAATTTGGTGAAGCAGGGGAGGACGGGGTGGGCCCATTGGAGTCACATGAGGGTGTTTTCTGAGCTGGATGGTTTAAGGAGAGTGTTAATCTCCATTCTGGAAACTTAATCTCAAAACCCCCTTGATTTAAACAATCTGATGATTAGGGTTTATAAGGGGTGAACATTGGTCATTTGGGGGGGTTTAATCTGTTTAAGCTAGCATAAACATGTTTCCCACTCTTTTTTATCTTTTTAAACAGATTAGTTAATAAGTGGAATCAGACGTGGATGGAGATTTGAGGTGGATGAAGGTGATTGGTTGGTGGGAGAGTGGGGGTGAGGTGGCATAAGGTGAATGGCTGGGAGAGTTTTGTTTGTCTGGCCCAAATGCCCCCCAAACTTTCTTCACATCTTCATTTTGTAATAATAAGCAAAAATCTCATTTTCCTTTGTATAAACTTTCAGCAACTTGTCACTTTTGGCACATGCATATCCAAACTTTGTTTAAAGGGCTTTTTATGCAATAGAAGCATTCTTCAAGGACCAAATGTGTATATTCTTAAAATATTAGGGACCCAATGTGTAATTTGAGTATTCACAAGGGTATAATATGACAAGTCTTCCAAAGTAGAGGGACCAAAGTCGCCAAATCTTCAAACTTCAAGGACCATTCTGGAAATTCAGGATTTGGGCCCGGTTCTTTGTGCGGCTTCGTTTCCCCTGTTCGTTTTTGCTTGATTCTTGTAATCTTTTGGTGAATTCACGATATCCGTACCTGAAATACACAATGAACAAACACAGGCATATTTTGGGGTATTTTGATGATATTTTAAGCGTTTTAAACCCGATTTGGACGATGAGACTATGTATAAATATAGTCTCATCACCCATACATCAAAGATTTTACATTCTTGTATGAAATTTTGAGGCATCTCATCCTTATGTGTGATCTTGCCTTGGCGTTGGCAAGCATCACAATGCTTAACCATTTCGTGAGCATCATGATAAATGGTGGGCCAATAGAATCCAGAATCAAACACTTTCTTAGCGGTGTAGTTGGGACCAAAGTGACCACCGGTGGGTCCTTTGTGGCAAGCTTGGAGAATGTCAAAAGCTGCCGGTCCGTCAACACATCGACGAATGATCAGATCAGCACATTGTTTGAATTGAAAAGGGTCATCCCAAAAGTAAGTCTTAACATCATTCAACAACTTCTTCTTTTGTTGGGATGTTAACCCTTTGGTGAGAATACCACCCGCTAAGTAGTTTGCAATGTCCGCAAACCACGGGGTGCCATCAAGATTGAGATTTATAGACATTAAGGTCTCAAGGGGGAAAGAGTCATTGATCTCTTTGTTCGGATGATCCCCTTGATATGGATCCTCAAGTCTGCTCAGATGATCCGCGGCCAGGTTTTCGGCTCCCTTCTTATCACGAATTTCAATGTTGAATTCTTGAAGGAGTAAAACCCAGCGAAGAAGTCTTGGCTTAGAATCATGCTTATTCATCAAGTACTTCAACGCGGAATGGTCCGTGTATACGATGGTGGGGGATAAAACAAGATAGGGGCGAAATTTCTCAAAAGCATAGACAACAGCTAAAAGCTCTTTTTCGGTTGTCGTATAATGCAATTGAGCCCCCGTCATTGTTTTGCTAGCATAGTGGATTGGTTGGAAGTGTTTATTCACTCGTTGGCCCAAAACCGCACCAATAGCAAAGTCGCTAGCATCGCACATCAATTCAAAAGGCAGCTCCCAATTAGGGGTAACCAAGACCGGTGCCTTAGTTAGCTTATCCTTTAGAAGGTTGAAGGCTTCGAGACACTCTTTAGAAAAGATAAAAGGAGTATCTTTTTCCAAGAGGTGGGTCATCGGGCGAGCGATTTTAGAGAAATCCTGAATGAATCGACGATAGAAGCCCGCATGACCCAGAAAACTTCTCACACCCTTCACGGTTGAAGGTGGAGGTAATTTGGCTATGACATCAACTTTAGCACGGTCGACTTCAAGACCGGCTTTAGAGATTTTATGTCCTAGCACAATGCCTTCTTTTACCATAAAATGGCATTTTTCCCAATTTAGAACAAGGCGAGTGTCTTCGCACCGCTTAAGCATACGTTCCACATTGGCAAGGCAAGAAAAGAAGGAATCCCCGAAGACCGAGAAATCATCCATGAAGACTTCCATGGTTTGCTCAACCATGTCATGGAAGATAGCCAACATGCACCTTTAAAAGGTCCCGGGGGCATTGCATAAGCCAAAAGGCATCCTTTTGTAAGCAAATGTGCCATAGGGACAAGTGAATGTTGTCTTCTCTTGATCTAGGGGATCGATGGGTATTTGGAAATAACCCGAGAAACCATCAAGAAAGCAGTAATATTCATTACCCGCTAAACGTTCAAGCATTTGGTCCATATAAGGTAGAGGGAAATGATCCTTTCTCGTGGCATCATTGAGTTTTCGGTAGTCTATACAAACTCTCCACCCAGTAACGAGACGGGTAGGAATCAACTCGTTGTTTGCATTGGCCACAACGGTGATGCCGCCTTTCTTAGGCACACAATGGACTGGACTAACCCATGGTGAATCCGAAATAGGGTAAATCATACCCGCATCAAGAAGTTTGATAACCTCTTTTTTGATGACTTCATGGATTTTAGGATTCACCCTTCGTTGGCTTTAAATTGTGGGCTTAAATTCGTCCTCCATGAGAATTTTATGTGTGCAGAAATGAGGATCAATTCCACGGATGTCGGAGATTTTCCAAGCGATAGCTCGTTTATGCTTCTTCAACACGACGACAAGTCGGGCTTTTTCGTCTTCTTTCAGATCCTTTGTGATGATGACCGGTAACTTCTCGTTGTCTTCCAGGAAAACGTACTCAAGATGAGGAGGTAGGTCCTTAAGCTCAAGAGTAGGAGGATCCTTAATAGATGGTGAAACTAACGATGGATCATCATTAGTCACCTCTTTAGGAGCAGGAGGAGAGAGCGGGTCTTCATTGAGAAGTCTCTCAATAGTACGAATATCTTCATCCCAATTGGTGGACAAATTATCATACTTAATATCAAGAGGACCCAAGCTAGCTTCGAAATCATCCAAGTCACTTTCTCCAAAAGGAGTCAATGCTAGAGCAATTGAGGCAACGGTCTCAACATTGGGTAGAGAAGAGAGAGTACTTTTGCAAGCATCATGAAAATGTTCTTCACAAGCCTCATCGAGAACATCAATAGCATTAACACTCTCATATGAATAAGGTTGCTTAGCAATCTTACCCATGTTGAAGACAATTTTATCGTCACCAACTCTCATGATTATTTCGCCCGCGGCTGCATCAATAAGAGTGAGACCGGTCCTCAGGAATGGACGTCCAATGATTAATGGAACACGAGGATCCATCTCATAGTCAACGACGACAAAATCCGCCGGGAAGGTGAATTTGTCAATGCCAACAAAGATATCTTCGGCTATCCCCACTGGATAAGCAACCGTACGGTTGGCTAATTCCAAAGTCATTTTGGTGGGGACTAGCTCGGGGAGAGATAATTGCTTCCAAACACTTAAAGGCATTAAGTTTATACTGGCACCTAGATCGGCTATGGCCATGTAATTCTCTACTCCCGGGAAGTTGCAAGGAATCAAGAAGTGACCCGGATCACCAAGTTTGGTGGGCAATTTCCTTAAGAGCACTGCAGAGCAGTTCTCATTAAGTTGGGTCTGAGCGATGTCAAGAAGCTTTTCTTTATCACTTAGAAGATCTTTAAACATCTTAGCGTATTTGGGCATGTGAGCGAGAGCCTCGGCGAAGGAGATGTTAAAATTCAATTGTTTAAACATTTTTAGAAAGTTTGAAACCTGAATATCATCCTTGCTCTTTTGCTTCTCTTTCCTCAACCTTGAAGGATAAGGTATATTGGATGAAGAAGAAGGCTTTAAGGGAATAGGATCACTCACAACCACGGGTGGTGGGGAAATGGGGATAGAAGGTGAAGGAGGTGAGGAAAGTTGCTCTTTTTCCTTGTTCATAATCACGGGTGGAGGTGTAGGAAGCTCGGGTTCCATGTAACCTTTTCCACTACGAGTGGTGATTGGTTTCATCTCCCCTCTTGGATTCGTAACGGTATTACTCGGAAGAGTACCCGAAGAAGAGGGTTGATTACTTTGGATGAGCGAACCAATCATATCACGAAGGTGAACCGCTTGATTATTAAAAGAGTCTCTCATGTTAGCATTAATTTCATTGCTGTGTTTTGCCATGTCATTCCTTAGCTCGGCTCGAATATCGTTCCCTTGTTTCGCCATTTCTCCCTTCAAGTTGCGGACTTGACTCTGAAGATTCGTCACCATCTCCTGATTAGTCTTCATGAATGTCTCGACGTCTGAACTCACTGCCATCGGTTGATTGAGAGGTGGAGCTTGGTAAGCTTGAGAATTTCCTTGAGGTGGGTATGGGTTGCGTTGGGATTGATATTGATTGTTTGCACGAGGTTGGGATTGGTTGTAGCTTTGTTGTTGGTTTTGGTTTGCAGGAGGGAAACCGGGAGGAGCAAGATAATTGTTGGAACGATAACTTAGCAAGCCACGGTCTCCTTGCGGGCGGGCTTGATAGCCTCTCGTGGGATAAGTGTCGTAAGCTGCGTTAACGTTTTCAGAAAAATTGGCTTGGGTAGAAGGACAATCATTGTAAGAATGAGGACCACCACATGTGTCACAAGAAATAGCAACGGCTTTAGCTTGTTGTAAGTGGTTTGTGGCCATGGTCATGAAATTCTTGTTCATCTCAGCGAGTTGTCGAGAAATTTCAGTCATTTCAGGATTGGAGGTAGTAGAAGAAACATTGACTCTCTGATTAGATCTTGAGGATGCGGATGAATCCCAATTCTTGTGGTGAGTAGTCATGTTTTCGATCAACTCTCGGCACTCCTCCGGTCTCCTTTTCATAAAGGTACCACCGGCGACGGCATTGATCGTGTCACGATCACGAAAAGTGAGACCATTGTAGAAGCTGTCAATGAGAGTGACGGGGAGCATATTGTGATTTGGACAGCGGTCGATCAAATCATTGTATCGTTCCCAAACATCAAAGAGCGATTCATCATTGTGTTGCATGAATCCACTGATTTGGTTACGAAGGCTAGTGACCATGGATGGGGGAAAGTAGCGCGATAAAAAGCGTTGAGTCATGTCATTCCACGTATGAATAGAATTCTTAGGAAGACGGTCAAACCATTTTTCGGCATGGTGAGAAAGCGGGTGGGGAAAAAATTGGAGGCGAAGGTCATCCATAGAAACACCGGAGCACTTCATGCTTTGGGTAATGGTAATGAATTTGTCGAGGTGTTTGTTGGCATCATCATCCGGAATTCCACGAAATGGGTTCGTTTGCACTTGCTGGATCATGTGATGCTTCAACGAAAACTCCTGAGCCGTGACGTGCATTGGCGCAATCGGGCCTCCGCGTCCGTTCATGGTGGGTTGACACAATTCCTCCATCGTTCGTAAATCAGGTAGGTGGACATTGTTGTTGTTGTTGTTGTTGTTGTTATTCAAATTGGGTAGAGGTGGGTTATTATTGTTGTTATTAACACCAGCCATATCTAAATCTTCACGAGTCTCGGGCTCAGAATAGTTTGAAGATCTAGTACGCATACACCTGCAGAAGAAAAATATACACAGAGAAAATATCTATATAATCTTTTTGGTGCAAAACCTTGGAAAAGAATTGCTTTTTAATGATTTTTTAATGTTTTTGTATTTTTGAAGAGTTTTATATTTTTTTGGATTTTTGAAAATTTTTAAAGCAAGGAAAATAACGTTCAAAGAACGGATCCCAAAATTCAATGCGTCTCTCACTAGAAACCGTTAATCGTAACGAAAAGAGCCGGCAGCGGCGCCATTTAATACTTGGTTTTTACACCTAGTATCAAAATTCGTAGTCCTAAGTCTTTTCGAATAAGTGCGACTCAATCGTCTTTTGGTGAATCAAGAGAATGGTTTGGTTTGTTTGTCTAATTTAAACTATTAGCAAGTAATTAAAGTGTCGTTGAGTAAAATGGAAGAATAAAGATTAAGACTAAAATGACGAGTAAAAATAAATGCTTGTAAACTTTAAGGCAAAATGAGCACACTAAATAAAACTAACACTTAGAAAATTATCAAAGCAATAAACTAAACAAACCCTAATCGGAACATCACAAATAATCAAACTGATCGGAATGTCCAAAAGAGGTGGCCAGATCGGAATATGGTGAATAGGGAGCAATCGGAATATCCACAAAAAGGGGCAATCGTAATGTTACTAAGAGTCCAAATCGGAATAACACAATCAAACACAATCGGAATAAGGAAAGAAGGATTCAGATCGGAATATAGGATAAAGTCCCAATCGGAATAACTTGCAAAAACTCCAAATCGGAATGTTCAAAGAGGGCACAATCGGAAAGTGTAAACCCTAATCCGATCAATCGATCGAAATAAGGGGTGTTAAATCGGAATATAGGGAAACCCTTTTCCGATTGCTCAATCGGAAAAAGGGGAGGGCCGCTCGGAATACTCCAATCGGAAAGGGGTTTGTACCCTTTCCGAAATATTTGGGATTCGGGTAAAAAGCCAATGAAATAAGCTATTATGACAAGCTTTTCACCAACTAAAACGAATCAATACTAAACCAAATCAAATAAGCACTCTTATCAACTTATCTAGCTCGAAAATAAACAAACTTTTGGATCAAACAATAAAAACATGAACTTTTTAAGGAAAACTTTTATAAGTAAATAAGCTAATCATAAAAATAAGCCAATAAGCACGAAAGTCTCAAAGCTTATTTGCATGAAAACTTGGGTAATGATCAAAAGATTAACTTTTTAAGCACGAAATCATTTAGAACAACACGGATCATATGATAATCGCACTAAAATCAATCTAAAATCAAAGAAAAGTAGAATGAGATTAAGGATTAAAAGCTTAAAATAGAACTTGATTAATAAAAATAAGCAATACAAAGTGTTTAATCTTGAAAGATTAAATGAAAAGATGAAACTTAGTGAGAGAAAGTTTAAGACTTTCTCTCTCTAAAACTAGAGAAAAGTGAAAAATGAAAAACTAAATTAAAGACTAACTAGCTAACCACCCTCCTAATGACTATTAGGAGGGTATTTATAGGGAAGGTGGAAGGAGTGCATGTGTTGCATCTTCTTTCTTGCTTTCTTCACGTTTCCTCGACTCGACTTTAATTCTTTGTCTTTGTCGTCTCGGGATTTGAACTTGTCTTTTAATTTTCTTCTTCTATTAGACTAAAGTTCTTCGACTTCTTTAAACTTCCGTCTTTAGACTTTTTCTTCGATAAATCTTCAGAATAGGCCTTAGACTTTCGTTCTTTTTGCACTCTTGATCTTTTGACTTCGTCTTTTCCCGTTTTCTTCGATAAAAGCCCGTGAAAGCCCGTGTTTTCTTCCTTATACATATTTTGGTCCTAAAACACAATAAAAACACAAACCACGCATAATTCTGACTTTTACGACATAAATCACACGTTTTGGTCTTGTTATTATTGGAAATAAGTGGTAAAAGGATAAGTGTTTTCACACTTATTAACCCACTTCCCACCACTTTTTTAAAAATTAAATATCTCACAAACGGTAAATCGTCAAACGAAAAAAAATACACAATTGTGACGAGAATTAAATCATCTATCTATCGAGGGGCACATGTATATACTTTCGATGAACTTTTTTTTGACTTTTTTTTCTTAAGTCACGTCTGGAGATAATCATATATGATTCGTCACGAATCATATATGATTCGTCACGAATCATATATGATTCGTCACGAATCATATATGATTTTCAGAAAATCATATATGATTCGTGATATGAATCATATATGATTTTCTGAGAATCATATATGTTTCGTGACGAATCATATATGATTCTCTCCAGACGTGACTTAAGAAAAAAAAGTCGAAAAAAAAGTTCGTCAAAAGTATATACATGTGCCCCTCGATAGATAGATGATTTAATTCTCGTCGCGATGATATGTTTTGTTTTACGTAACGATGAACGGTTTGTGAGATATTTAATTTTTAAAAAATGAGTTTTTTTTTGTTACATGATAAAAATGGATGGTTGTGATTGGTTGGTTGAGTCTATGCTAAACTAATGGTCTATAAGGAGATCTTATGTTTCGTATATCTGTAGTAGGCATTAGGATTGAGTATGGCATATTCAAAACCGACCCAGACCAAAAATTCGGGCTACCCTGACAAAGAGCGAACTGAACCGAATGGTAATTGGTCTGGGCGGTTTCATTTTGTTGGGGTTTTGGGTCTCGCTTCGGCTCGGTCCAAGACCGGAAAAACCGCGTAAATACCCAGACCGACCGAAATACTCTATTTCCCTTTTAAAACTAATTGGTGAAGATGTTAAGTATAACTAAATCAAGTGAACTTGCATTGGAAAAATGCTACTGACTCGATTTTTTTTGGTTTGCTATTGTTACTCAGCTTGCTTTCGTGAGTATGGAATAATCCTACATTTTGTTAATGTGTTTAGACTTATGCCAAATGGGACATTTTCTACTGTTAGTCATTCTCAAATGTTTTGCTTATCTATACATTATATTAAAAAGGAGTTTTGATCAACGTCATTTTCTTGTCCTTTTGTAAACGTGTCACTTAATTAAACTACCATCAAAAGACTGCTGATGTAATAATGTGTAACTTATTTTCTTTTATTTTCAAATAACAAAAATTCAATATACAGTACCGTATTACTCTTTTCTATTCTACTTTTACAAAAGGCTATTTGCAGTGTCTTGACACCATGCATCTTGAAAATAGAACCTGGCACATTACACAAGAATTTGAAATTCAAATTTCTCGTCTCCTTCTAATATAATCTTAGATCTCTTTACATATTCAAGTTCCTTTAAAGTACAGGTTAATTTGTCAGATATTTTTTTCCAATTCAATGTTCTTCATTTTTTTTCATGGTGAACTTTTCGATTAACACCATCTCAGGTTTTATAGTTTTTGCTTAATAGATGAAGATCCTCTGTTCCTCTTGATTGCGGATGGTTTCTACTCCGGTCTCAACTGTTCAACTTCATTTTAGTTATTTGAACATTTCGAAGGTATCACTAATTGTCACTTAAGTTTTCCAAGTTTTTGTTCTTTCTAAATGCCCCTAAATGTTCAATGAAATGCTTCAACTACAGAAAGCCGTTCTAGAGTTTCTTTTCCACAGTAATTGGAATATTATGAATCTTTGATTAAAGTATCGAATTAGATGTTTAATTAGTATTACATATAGGCACCTTTAATTAGTATTTTAATTTGTAGTAATATGGGTTTTCATTTTAGCTCTTTTGCGATGTTTTTATTTAGGTTCTGATTAAAGTATAAGACTGCGGTAGCAACAGATTTGCTTTGTCTGTAATTTTGTTAGATCACATGTGTTGTCATTTGCTTCCCTTCATTGAATTTAGCACTTCTTTTCTAAGCACGGGGCTAACATTGTTTAGCCAACCTCATTTAAAGAGAGATGAACACATTTGAGCTTATTGGTTAAAGTCTTATCTGGAATGAAACAGTAGGGATTTGTCGTGAAAACACGATCCAATAAGAAACTGAAATCGGAATCTCAAAAAGCATAAAAAAAAATGTGAGCTTTCTATTGTATGGGTTTAACAATCATATCTTATATAAGTTCCCTGCAGACTCATATTTTATTCAAACGTCAATTTGTTGGCTGGAAATACAGTGGAAATACAGTATACATAATTAGTGTATTATGTATACTTAACCATCACTTTAATCAATTTGTTGCTTTACATTAAATTTCATTCTCTTTTACACTAACTAAAGAAGTGTGTTTTATGCAAGCTGACCACCAGGTGATTATGTTGAGGATGTCCTTAACAGTCTTGCAGCGAATGTTGCAAAGGTGTTTACCCTTTCAGTTCTATCTATGATTAGTTTCATTCAACTTCCATGTTTGGTATTAGTTGTTTAGATTTTCTTTTCATTCAACTGCACGTTGTTGTTCGTTGCAAAGTAGAAAAGGCCAAGAAGGAATGCTCAACATAAGGATTGCTGTAAACAATGGTGAATGAAGTGGTTGTTCTTTTACATATTTTAAATTTCAGATTATTCATCTTTATATAATAGGGGTCTAGGGGATGTTAATAAAAGGATTGTTGAAAATTGTATCAACACATAAAGCAAATTAGAAACCACAAAAGCTATTTGTTTTGTTATGCTTTCATGGTGCGTAATTACATTAGAGAGTACATGTAATATTGTAAAGCAACATGTTTGTGCTTATGGGCAAGATGGTAATATGGTTTGGATGCATTGATCAATGTTTGTTATTTAGATTTTGTATCGAGTTGGTTAGTTACATTAGAGTACTACTTTTCAATGTTTTCAGACCCGGGTCGACCCGGCCGGTTGAATCGGTTCCGGCCGAAAAAACAGGTTATATTGACCCGGGTTTCATATTTTCGAAACCCGGCTTGACCCGGCGGGTTTGGGGTGACCCGGGTCAACCCGGTTCTCAAGACCCGGCTGGGTTTCGAATTTTTCGGGTTTTTAAATTCTTTTTTTTTAATTTTACGTATTTACGACGAAATTTTATTTTTACATATTATATTGGTTGGTAAACAATTTATATTTTCAATATACGTAAGTTTTTATGGTTTTTATAAGTATAATTTTGTTAATTATTAAAAATATAAAAAAAAAAAATTTTTTTAGAAAACCGGGTTAACCTGGGTGACTCGGGCCCGGCGACACGACCGGGTCGATCTAAGACCCGGGTTTTAAAACATTGCTATTTTTACAAGCTCTTAAACTTTCTCAAAACAACGAAGGTGCTTTAGAACATTTGGTGTGGGTTTTAGTTACTCAAAATGTTATTATTTTTCATAATGCGCAATAATTGCGGAATATCCAACAAGTTTTAGTTTCATCAGCGAACAAGTTTTTATTGTTTTCGTTTCTATTATTCAACAAATTTTTATTGCCCGTGTTGAACACGGGTTATGAGCTAGTTTTGCTAATGTGGTTAGGTTATTTGTTTTGCTAATGCGTTAACTGTTAAGTCATTTAAGTTTTACTTTGAAATTCTTGTTTGGTTATACTCATTTTATTTTTCTCTTTTTGCTACAGTGATATATAAAAAAATCTTTGTTTTGGTCTGCAACTCTTCATCGGGGATTGTGTTTTTTTGTCCAAATGATGTCAGCTATTGTTATTTAATCCTTTTGGTGAAAGATGTCAAACCGTTGGTAAATATGTTATAAAGAGGATGAGAATATATACTTTGCGTAGAAAAGGGAAACTATGATGCCCAAGCATTTTCATTGAGCATATGGCTGGGTATATTATGGTTTACTCCTCAAACAGGTTTTTAGTTTGATTTATTGTCGAGAACCGAGAGACTAAAAAACTACAAGATTTGATCGAATGTGACACATTTCTTAGTGTATGTACATCATCATTAATAAATCAACACTTATGAGTTATCACTTAATAATGTTAATATAACATGTAACAAAAGACATTACGTAAAAAACTATAGGAACATGTATTATATCACCATTAAAAAACCTATGAACAAAAAATTTGAAGGCTCTTGTCATTACTTACAACTTAAGTCCTAGTGATTTCATGAAAAATAACGTCACATAGAAGGCTCCTGTAAATACTTTGGTCCATCATGTTCAAAACCGAGGACTAAATTGTTTGACCAGAGGTAAGACCGACCTTACCCGAGTTGTCATCAGTCTGGTATCCCTACAACATCAAATGCTTCTCTAAGTGACTTCACTGCAACATTCACACCAGTTTCCTTGGAATCTTCCTAGTTATCTTTTAAATTATCGGGATCAACTAATTCTGTGATTTCCATTGAAAAGGATTCATGTTGCTAATTACTGGTTGGGGCATCTTTTTTGGATCTTTAGTTTCTTTCGTATCCGAGGAATCGTCAGGAACTGTGTTTGTCTTGTCCTCAGTTTTACATCACTGTTTACTTTGTCAGCATTTTCCACTATACTTGAACCAACTTTTTTCTTTTCGCTGTCTGCATCGGTGGTTGTATCTTTCTTCTCAGTTTTTTCCTTGTGGCTTTCATCACCTTCATCATTGCAATCCCGAAATGTGCCCTCAATTGGCATTTGAACAAAGTGTAAAATTCAGCTTTACTTTACGTGGCAATGTTATGTTTAGTCATTATATTCGCCTAAGTCGTGTCTAGGGAGAGTGTCGATTAGCCTAGTTTCCTAATAGCTAAGAATAAAGGTCGGTTGGCAATGTCTAAGCCCAACCCGACCCGTAGGACTTGTATAGTCGGTTCCCCCTCATCTCTATAAAAGGAGGTGAGGGGGGAACGAACCAAACACGTCATTCTTTCAATAAAACTAATCGGGAACGATTAGGGATTTACCTTGTGGGCGTCGCTTTTCTGTCGATTCTGCTGTGTGTGTTCTTCTATCGGTGATTCCGCATCTAGTAATCAGGGTTGTAGGGAATAAACCCTACAAGTGGTATCAAGAGCCTCGGTTCTTCGAGTGGCTGGTTACTAGGAGATCGTCGAAGATTATTGGTGATCAGGTTTAGATCATCAAGGTAGGAGCAGCAGAAGTAATCGCTAAAAAGGAGTGTTCTTCTTCATATCGCCAGGTGGTGGTGGTTTTTTGTGACGGCTCAGTTACAGAAAGAGAGGAAGAAGAAAGGCAGTTGTTTGTTTTCTAAAAGTCAACTGTGAGAAAGAAAAAAAAAAGGAATACTACGAAGGGGTTAAGGTTATATTTTTCTTGGGCTATTTTTGGGCCAAGAATAATATTGGGCTAATATAATTTTCAAGTTGAATTGAAAGTATATTAGTTTAAGATTGTTTTTGTTTTTAATAAAACAAAAAGATTTACTTTGTAGTATTTTTACACAAGGGGACTTCATAACTCGTGATTGTGAGGTTTAACGTATCACAAGGTTTAGCGAGTTATCGAAGGGATTTTGTCGGTTTGTGATTGTGAGGTTTTCACAAGGTTTAGCAAATCAACAAAAGGATAAAGAATGACGGGAGCCAAGTTTGACATCGAGAAATTCGATGGAACTGGTGATTTCGGGTTATGGAGAATCAAGATGCGTGCTTTATTAATCCAGAACGGATGTGAAGCAGCTCTGGAGGTTTTTCCCGCGAATATGGAAGCTGAAGAGAAATCTAAGCTTGACAAGAATGCTCACAGTGCCATGATTTTGTGTTTAGGTAACAAGGTCCTGAGAGAGGTTACCGGGGAGACGACTGCAGCGGGGGTTTGGTCAAAGCTCGAGTCTTTGTACATGACAAAGTCATTGGCCAACAAGTTGTACCTGAAGAAGAAGTTGTATACATTCTACATGCCGTCTGGACGAAAGATTTCCGAGCATATAGATGAGTTCAACAAAATCGTTCTCGATTTAGCAAATATTGAGGTAAAATTCGAAGATGAAGATCTTGCTTTATTGTTACTCACGTCTTTGCCAGCATCATACGAACACTTTGTGGATACCTTGCTTTATGGACGGGAAGATTTGACTTTGGAGGACGTGATGGCCACAATAAATTCAAAGGAAATCAAAGAAAGGTTCAAGGCGAAGGGGGATGATGGTGAAGGGTTATATGTGAGGGGAAGAACTAATCGCAGGAATTCGCATCAGTCAAAGGGAAAGTCAAGATCGAAGTCTCGAGGTGGAAGACTCAAATGCTTTATTTGCCAATCTGAGGAGCACTTGAGAAGAGACTGTCCGAAGAATAATCGCAAGAAGTCAAAAGGTTACGTCAAGAAAGATGATCAACCAAGCTCTAGTGGTTCGATTTACGATGATTCTGAGGTGATGATGGTGATGAGTGCAGAAAGACTGCAAGACTGGATCATGGATTCAGGAGGTTCATATCACATGTCACCCAGGTTAGATGTATTTTTTGATTTTCTGGAATGCGATGGTGGCAGCGTACTGTTGGGAGACAACAGGGAGTGCAAGATCAGGGGTATTGGCAAGGTAAAGTACAACTGAAAGATGGGTCAAGTTTCGTGTTAAACAATGTCAGGTACATTCCTGAATTGAAAAGAAACTTGATATCGCTGGGAACTCTTGAAAAAGAGGGATATACCGTAAAATTGCAGTCAGGCAAAGTCAATGTGATTAATGGTTCTAGGGTTATTATATCTGGAACCCGAAGGGAGAACTGCGTGTACTCTTTGGATGGCCATGCATTGGCCAGTGAGCTTAATGCTAGTGTTGAAGAAAAAGACAGTCTTGTGCAGGTTTGGCATAAAAGACTGGGACATATCAGTGAGGCGGGACTACACGTGTTGGAAAAGCAGGGTTTGTTTGGTAAGAAGAGTCTAGGTAAGCTCGATTTTTGTGAGAATTGTGTTCTGGGAAAGTCACATCGAGTCCGTTTCGGTGTAGGAAGGCACACTACTCAAGGAGTGATAGACTATGTTCATTCAGACTTATGGGGTCCGTCTCAGGTGGAATCATTGGGAGGTAAGAGGTATTTCTTATCTATAGTTGATGATTATACCAGGAGGGTATGGGTTTATGTTCTCAGGTTCAAACACGAAGCCTTTGAAAAGTTCAAAGAGTGGAAGCAGTTAGTAGAGAATCAGACTGGGAGGACGGTTAAGAAGCTTAGGACGGATAATGGTCTTGAGTTCTGTAACCGGGAATTTAATCAGCTATGTACTGAGAGTGGGATTGCTAGACATTTGACGGTTGCAGGGACGCCGCAGCAGAATGGGTTAGCAGAACGGATGAACAGAACTCTCATGGACAAGGTACGCTGTTTATTAATACAGTCTGGATTTCCCAAGACCTTCTGGGCGGAAGCGACATGTACGGCCGCATATCTTATAAATAGGTCACCATCGACAGCGATTGAGAAGAAGACACCTATGGAGATGTGGTCGGGACATCCTAGTGATTATGGGATGTTGAGGGTTTTTGGCTGTGTCGCGTATTCACACGTTAAACAAGGTAAGCTCGAGCCGAGAGCTGTAAAATGCGTTCTTTTGGGGTATCCTGAAGGTGTGAAGGGGTACAGACTATATAGGCTTGATAATGAATCGCCTAAAATAGTCACAAGCAGGAACGTAGTCTTCAATGAAAGTGTCATGTACAAAGACACGTTGAAGGATACTGGTGCAGGAAAAGATAAGTCTGTTGAGGAATTACAGTTTGAGGTGGAACTGCAGAGGTTAAATAATCATACGCCTGAGGAAGACCATCCAGGTCAGGAAGACCAGACAGATCAGGAAGATCAGTCAGATCACGAAGATGGCTATGATGAAGATGCAGGGGTTCAAGAAATTGATCATCCACCGGATCTCACAGATTATCAATTGGTTCGAGATAGAGAGCCAAGGACAAGAATGAAACCGGCAAGGTTTTGGGATGAGAGTAATATGGTTGCTTACGCGTTTGCTGCAGTAGAGGAAGAAGATACTCATGAACCATTGACATACCAGGAAGCAGTTGCTTGTGAAGACAGTTCTAAGTGGAAAGCTGCTATGAAAGAAGAGATGGATTCTCTGAGGATGAATAAGACATGGGTGTTAGTAGATCATCCAGCTGGGCAAAAGCTGGTGAGCTGCAAATGGCTGTTCAAAATAAAGGAAAGGATTGAAGGTGTTCAAAAGCCTAGGTACAAGGCAAGGTTGGTAGCTCGTGGATTCACACAAAGGGCAGGTATTGATTACAATGAAGTATTTTCGCCGGTAGTTCGACACACATCTATTCGGGTTATACTTGCATTGACTGCGTGTAAAGATTATGAGCTGGAGCAGCTTGATGTAAAGACGGCGTTTTTACATGGAAATCTTGAAGAGGTGATCTACATGAGGCAACCACCGATATTTGAACAAGGTAACAAGGTATGTTTGTTAAAGAAATCTCTTTATGGTTTGAAGCAGTCACCTAGGCAATGGTACAAGAGGTTCGATGAGTATATGCTGAGCAATGGGTTTAAGCGTAGCAGCTACGACAGCTGCGTATATTACAGGAGTTATGCACCAGGGGAGTATATCTATCTATTGTTATATGTAGACGATATGCTGATTGCTTGTAAAAGCAAGGCTGAGATCGCGGCTACCAAGTCTTTGCTTAAAAGGGAGTTCGACATGAAAGAGCTCGGGGAAGCAAAAAAGATTCTTGGTATGGAGATCTTCAGGGATCGGAGTCGCAAGATTCTGAGGGTGTCACAATCCGGGTACATTTCTAAAGTTTTAAAAAGGTTTAGAATGGACAATGGGAAGTCGGTTCAGACACCATTGAGTGGGCACTTCAAGCTGTCGTTGAAGGATTGCCCGGTTAGGGATTGTGATGTTGAAAGAATGAGTAGGGTGCCGTATGCGAATGCGGTCGGGAGCTTGATGTACTTGATGGTATGCACGAGGCCAGACATAGCGTATGCAGTAAGTGTAGTTAGCAGATATTTGGCGAATCTGGGTAAACTCCATTGGAAAGCAGTGAAGTGGATTATGAAATATTTGCAGGGCACTGTAAACGTGGGTTTGGTGTATGGGACAAATCGTGGTAACCATGTGGACGTAACAGGTTTTGTTGATTCAGACTACGCTAAAGATCCGGATAAAGGTAGGTCTCTCACTGGTTACGCATTTTTAGTACAAGGATGTGTTGTAAGCTGGAAGGCAACGCTACAACACGTGGTGGCTCTTTCAACTACAGAGACAGAGTATATGGCCCTTACGGAGGCTGTGAAGGAAGCTATTTGGCTAAGGGGACTCTTGGAAGAGTTGGGCGTGAAGCTCAACAATGTTGCAGTTAATTGTGATAATCAGGGCGCGATTCACTTATCGCGGAATCATGTTTTTCATGAAAGGACTAAGCACATCAATGTGCGTTATCACTTTATCAGAGAAGTCTTGGAAGCAAAGACGATTGAAGTTCTGAAAGTGGGTACTGAACACAATGTTGCGGATGCCTTGACGAAGGTGGTACCTGGACGCAAGTTACAACACTGCTTGGAGTTGCTGAGTGTTGGGATAGGCTAATTTATGCCTAAGGTGGAAATTGTTATGTTTAGTCATTATATTCGCCTAAGTCGTGTCTAGGGAGAGTGTCGATTAGCCTAGTTTCCTAATAGCTAAGAATAAAGGTCGGTTGGCAATGTCTAAGCCCAACCCGACCCGTAGGACTTGTATAGTCGGTTCCCCCTCATCTCTATAAAAGGAGGTGAGGGGGGAACGAACCAAACACGTCATTCTTTCAATAAAACTAATCGGGAACGATTAGGGATTTACCTTGTGGGCGTCGCTTTTCTGTCGATTCTGTTGTGTGTGTTCTTCGATCGGTGATTCCGCATCTAGTAATCAGGGTTGTAGGGAATAAACCCTACAGGCAATATGTTCAACAATCTCACTCCAGTTCTCGCTAAAGAGTTCCAGATCTTCAAGAATGAACAGTGTCTCTTGATATGTCCACCTCCCACTGCTTGCAACAGGAGTATCAGCAGGCTCTATGAGAATATCGGATTCTAGCTTGCCGTCGTTAAAGCATTGAGTACATAAGTCATAATCTGCCTCCAAACAAAAAATGGATCAACATAAAGCAGACATATGTGATGTGTGCAAATAGAGAATCTGCCTATCTAACAGACATTGAAGAAACAAAAAGTAGACACATGATCTATGTAGAACTGGTTTCACTATGGATAGACCTTGAGTATGATGGTATATACTGAAAACATGATCAGGCCTACATCGGTTGCATCTATAAGTATTTATAATTTCATATACCCTCTGGCCCCCTCATATTAAAATTTTCTTTTTTCAAAATGTGCACTCAGAAAGCATATGTGGTTATCTCCATTTAATTTCTTAATAAGCCTGCTCGATTTTTGACTTTTTTTAATCATTTTTTTTTCCAAAAGATACAGAATTTTAGATATATTACCTCAATTCAAGACACATAATACATATAATAGTAACCTCCATGAATTTCCTTAATGCCAACATCAAAATACGGACTAATAACCTCACACTTGTTCAAGCATCCATTCAATTCGACCTCAGTCTTGCAATATTTGTGGTCATCAACATACTCAAACTTACCAATATAACTTGCAATAGTACAGAATAAAGTCGAGTAAGAGAAAAATAATCATGTCACCAAATGGTTTCCACTTAACAGCTAGATAAAGGAGAAAAACGATCAGAAGAGGGCAATACATCATCAGACGAAAGCAAGTAAAATTCTCGGAGGAATTAACTGATCTATCACTTTACCACTTCCCTTACAATTATGATATGGGGGACAAATGTTCTTGCAACTGTCTCAGGTAACTCACATAAGCAAATACCCCCTTATCACTTTAACTACAAATTTATTCGATTATATATGGTTGTCTCCCCTCATGCCTTGATTAGCTGAATCACATATATAGAATCTTTGTACAGTTTATTATAGAGAACCTGCACACGCAGCTCGACTGTCTACTGGAACGTAGTACATGAGCCCAAACCCATAATTTAGCTCGGATGTTTGTGTTTTCCATATAGTTCCAGCAGTATTAGAATTTAATAAGCCAATGTCGACACATACAACAAAAAAAAGAATCATTTAAATCTACCTTAATATATATTGGTTACATGATACGCACAATATTGACAATTCTCACATATATATTCTTGCATTTCCTGCAAAATGACACAGATACGATTAGAGAAAACCAATTTGAAGGCCTTGATGGATATACAAATTTTATCTTCTTAAATTCCACTTCCCCAAGGACATCTTGTATTATTTCCCTTCCATGCTTTCGGATTTAATATTTGGAATTCTTTTAACCGATTCCCTAATATGATCACTGGCAGCCATTCATAAAGGTACTTCATGTTTGACAGTCTAGAACCTAATGCTATGTCATAATCGGTGTAATTAAGAAGGTAATTCCATTAGAGAACGACAAGATATGTTATGAGTAATAAATATAAGCAATCAATCACAAGAGAAAACTAAACTTACACTCCACCGACAACAATGGAAGCCCAGTGGCAAACATAGTTCCTCCTTTAGCTCCGTGGTATATCACCAACCTACTACCGTACCAACACATGAAAGACCAGACAGAAAAAACGACTCCATTGCTTCCAATCACCATCCTTTAGCCATACCATGCTTTAAACCCAACTTCACAGTGCTTTAAAGAGATTGCCTGCTCTGCTACTGTATCAGCCTTATTATACTCTTCCTTGACCTTTCTTGATAACTCATCAGAACCCTTCCGTAGATAAGACCTGGAATAACTAAAAGTATAATAAATAGAATTGAGACAATTGCAAGCCTCCATGGTAACATAAATGATACAGTATATGCCCCAAAAAATGTTGCCACGTTCATCAACAACACTGACATCTGCAATTTTGGTTCCAAATAAAATATGTGTTAGATTTATGGTATGGGTTTGACGACTATCAAGAATCTATCAAGAATAGTTAATAAAATAAGATGCATTTATATCATCGCATGTGTTGCTTCATTATAGGGAAAATGAGCATGTGCGTGGGTTGTGTAACAGGTCGAAACTCACTCTGATCAGAACAACACAGTGAGTGTGGTGGCCATCCGGTTATTAGAAAGATATGTTGGTGCTGTGGTTTGCAAGATTTTCACATCGTTGACTTTTGAAGAATTTCTTATGCCTCTATTGGATCTTTTTTTATTTTCATAACAGTTCCACAATCAAACTAATACAAATTTAATAAAATCAATATAACAGATTTCTAATACCTCATTTTCAATAACCGTAATCCACTTTCCGTGCTCAGCTGTCAATATATAATTCAATAATGTTGTCTGTCATCCAAATAAAAACAAATCATAGATTTTGCTCTTTTAAATCCACTTAGGGGTGTTAGCTTAAGCTTATTTGTGGGCTTATGAGCTTGTGTAATTTTGTTTTATGTTTCAAAAGTCATAAATTTTTTAGTTTATTTTGAGACTTCACTAAGAGCTACATACCAAGTAATAGATCAGCAGGATCTGTCGCTCTTTATCCACGAGTAAAATCAGCAGCACAATAATTTATGTTTCTTGGCACCTCAGGCTGAGCAAGAAGGTAAGCATCCCGAACACCATAAACACCAAACTTTTGAAAAACCAGACCTTGTGAACCTGCACAACAAGTTATTGTTCTCCAAAGAAAGTGTATACTTGGGAAACTACCCGATGTAAAAAGCAGATGAGTAAACGAATACGGTGATGTCTGTGTCACCAATCGTACCGATTAGGTCTACTTCCACCATCAAATGATGGCACCTAGAGAAAGAGTTTGTGCCCATCCTCTTGTAGACTAAAAATGAAAACGTAAAGCCATTCTTAGTGAATTCACAACTTTTTACTCAATAACTTTGTCTAAATTCGACTTCTGTTATGACAACATGATGTCGACTTTCCTTTCTAAAACAATTATCTTTTAAAAAATAAGGAAAAGTGTAAAACATATCAAAGATCATGAATAGTACCTGAATTACCTTCACTCGAGACTTACCGCCAAATAATAAATTCATGCGACTTTTAGTCTCAATGATATAAGATGAATAACAAATTTAAATACATAATTTTATACAAAATAAGAGAGAATGCCTTATCTATGGCCCAAATATGCTTCCCGAAGACTCTAAGCAAGAAGGTTAACAAAACTGTCAATGCCAAAATCAAAAAGGGCAAACGATATTGTAACAGAAAAAAGGGGATAGCAGAAGTTTCAAGATCATTGTATCAGCCAAAGTGTAGCCGCAAAGTCCAAGAGCAGATGTCTTCAATTTTAGTGTAACAACTAAGTGTGAATGCAAAGTTTAAGATCTAATGTCTGCAGTTTCAGCTAAAAAAATTAGATGGCGCATAATCTGCATATATATGGAAGTGTCTTTATTTTCCATCTAATTCACAATGATATTAGGCCCAATAATCCAATTGTTGTTCCTAATGTTTCTTGAAAAATTTGACTCATTTCCTGAGATAACAATGGCACTTGTTCTACTTAAATTATTCTAACAATAACCTGATGTTAGTATCGTGTTCTTGAATCTGTATTTCACAACTTCCTTACAATTTATGGCTAGGGCCCACTCATGTGTTATACCATTTTTATTGTTTTCAGGGTTGTGTGTCAGGTCCGTATGCAGCTACAAGATAAATCAGATAAACTCGCGTGCCTGAAAATAAGGTTAAACAAACAGCTTCTAACAAACTAAAATCGTAGACCTTTATCTGAAAATAATATAATGACTTACCAAATGTTTACAAATTTTCGTATCTCGTCCGACTATAATATTATGTGGTTGATATATGCAAACATTGAATAGGAAAAATGGGAAGCGAAAATGTTGATCTTGACAAAAAAAAGAGAATCTAGAGTATGCACTCTAATACAAAAACAAATAGATACTAATTTCTAAAGTCTACTAAAGGTACCCTCACTGGGAGGATTTATGGGTCCAAAGTTTCCTGAATATGTTGTTTATGTATAAAACCACAAAACTCATTTTACTGTATTTGTGAGATTATCAGACACAATATAGTGTTAAGCTCAAAAATTAGTAAAAGAAGGTTTTCGGTCAACTTGACCTGTTTCTAGTGGCACCAAAAAACTTCCATGCTGACTTGTTACCCAACCCTGGGACACCAAGCATGCCCATCTCAGTGTTGATGAAATATAATAAGTAGGGCATGAGTTTTGATGTCTCACGTGTTAAGAATGTTAAAGAACTATCCTTTTTTGTATTGAAAAAAGTGGTTATTTTGTTTGTTGACGCTGTCGCCTCCCAATAGTCGAAGTGGTGTCGCTGAAACTGCCCTTCTCTACATTATAAACTTCGTGAAATTTCTTGTTCCAGGAACTTAAAGGAATTAGATGATTATCATTCTTGTGGCCTCTACTTCTCTGCTTATGGTGTTTTACATTTTCTGATATCTCGTGAAAAGTTATTATTTCTCTGTTCCCCTTTCGACTTGAACTTCATGTCATCAACTATCTGTTACAAGAATGACATAAAAAGTATTAAAGATAAATAGGATTTATACACCAGTACGCAATGGAGGTTGATAAAAAATGCACTGACCATTTCACCACTTAAGACTATGACATCACATACAGAATGGTTTTGCCAACCACTTTGATGTAACTTGGGATGCTTTATTTGGTCAGCATGGCGACCAAGGCGTACAGTAGGGATTTTCTCACGAACCTCTCCTGGAACAGGTGGTGCTCCTAAAGCTGCATAGTCGGTTATCACAGAAACATCACGTTCACATCCCACTCCTGTTTGTAAGCTACTACTGGGAATACATATAGGTGCACAACTACGGAAACACCATATGCTTCACAAGTTCAGTAGAGTGACAAATAGGTTCCTTCATTTTCTATGCATCCCACAAGAAATCAATCCATGTTGTATAAAAAAGGTTCCATAGATGAAGCACACACTCAAGTAACCATGCCACAAGAGTAAGGCTCTTATCCTAAAATGTGTCTATGATGTTACTAAAATACTATCTTTATGTAGATTGCTTATCGTTCACCATTCTTATTGTCGCTCTTTGATTTCTCTTTAGGCATATTGTAGTTTTTGCTGCAATTAATTAAATTACTCTGCGTTTTCAACATCACAACTAAGTCCACTACTAACATTAACATATCCACAAACAGCTAGTCTAGAATAAGAACTTCAATTTTTAACAGGTCCCGACAAATGTGTTTAAGAACATTTGTTCTTGGGACTTCTGTATATCAGGCGACACTATAACCCCTGGATGAACACATTTGAATGATAATGTTCATTGAACATTTTAGAATACTTTCGGATATCTGGTTTGGATCATCGTCTCCTGATGGTAATAATCCAGAAATATCAAACAGAACTAAAGAATAGCTGGTAAAACAGCAATTCCAAGCATCCATCACCATGTCCCACGTACATACGAAAAGATATTAGTGATGGGTCAACATAATGTCCACAAAGATATTGAATTATAAATCAAGAATCCCTTAAAACGTACATATAAAGAATCATTTTTGTATTTACATTTTATGTCCACACTTGGTGGAAACAACTCAAAAGAGCTTCATTACTACAACATTTTTATTAAGCCCATATCAGAATAAAAGAACATCATAGATATTGTGTGTTCAATATGAAAAAAAGCATAATATTATATAGTAGGATCGGTTGATCTTGTAAATAGTATATGTTAAAAATAAGAGATGATAAGTAACCTCGTCTACCTGCACAGGTTATGTAGCAAAATGATATGGTTATCTCGCAACAGTTGTGTCTGTTCAAGACCAGTAAGTATGGATGCATGTGAGATTCTCCATCCTAGAAAAGAAGTGAAATATACGACAAAACAACCTTGAAAGGGTACAATAAAAATTAATTAAGTTCTGCAAGGTAAAAGAAAAGATCATAACTGAAGAACCTTGATCACGAACAGAGTGTGTTGCAAATAGCAGCGGCTTCATAGAAGGAAGGGTGAGTACTGAATTTCTCACGCTCCTCAGTTATCTAACTCTATTTAATCGCCAAAAATCAAAAGAGCAGGTCAGACTCATGTCCAGTGTTCTATTTGAGGATTTGTGTGGTACTACTTGATCAATGATACTAAAGATGTAAATAAGGTTACAAATTATCATGGAACAAATGTATGTGTGAAATTTAGTGATGGGCTGTAAAGAAATAACCTGCATTTATTAAGGAGGTATACGCCGACTTTGATCATGACAACAAACTATGGTGCAATTGGCTCCTCTTGTGTCTTTGAGAACCTCAAAGATTGTTTTTGCCCCATGTTTAAGTGTTCATTGCAGATAGTGTTTCAATTGGTGACAGGCAGTAGAAAACATACCTTGGTCATTAGAATACGATCTGCATACGCAAATTATGTTCAACGTATGAGAACAACCTGATATTTTTCTTGGAATATCTATGCCATTCCATCTATATTCTGAAAAAACACATCATATATTTTCTCTGTTATGGGAGCGATAATTCAAATAAATCAGCCCATTCAGTATGCATACTTTTAAAGAGATTATGACAACAATCCACATAGTTGTGGGTGGTTTTACTATTCTTAAAAGCAAAGAAACTTAGTATTCATAGTTAGACTTATCTATGTACAACAATCATTCTTTAACTGAAAAACGTTACTAAGCTTATGGATTGAGATACTCAAAATACCATAAACCAAAAAATAAGCTTAAACAAACACGTAATATTTGTGGTACCATGTGCCAGAGACCTATTTAAACTATATACTACATATTGCACTAAAGATCACATTTACAAACCATTAAAGATCACATTTACATACCATTAACATTAACAAAAGATCAGTTTATTAGAGATCTTAAAAAAATTAGGGTTTAGAGAAAATAATATACCTTTGAAACAAAATAAATAAAATTATCAACTGGCAAAAGAACGCTTAAATCTTTGGTTTATGAAGACTAAGGTTGGATGCTTGTTGATAGAATTAGGGTTTGCTACGGTTTTGGTGATTTTTAGTATATAGGAATTTAATGTGTTGTTAATGATATACGTATGTTTTGATAACATAGATATGTATGATAGTTGTGTAAAGTATAATTTAGGAATGAATATGTATTGTGTGTATTTTTAAGAGAAGTTATTATTAAAGTTTTTGAGAAGAAATCACAAGTAATTGGTTAGCACAATTGGTAAAGTTTCTTGGACTATAACAAATAAACCCGGGTTCAATTCTAGTTATTGTCATTTTTTAAAAAAAATTACTTTCTAAAACGTGATTTTGAAAACTACGTTTCCAAATCGCGAATTTGAAAAAACTGCGATTTCAAATTTCAAAAAACGTGCAAAATGGAGATATTTTAGGGGATTCTGAAATACTATTGGCTAATAGGTGCCATGTCACATATGACTGGGATTAGAGGTGTGGTATCAAGTCATAGTTATACCTATATATATATAATATATATATATATATATATATATATATATATATATATATATATATATATATATATATATATATATGTATAATTATGATTTGATACCACACTTTTTAATCTAATCATATCCCAGTCACATCTTTTAACCAACAAAATTTGTCTAAATCCTAAAAAATCTCACTTT
The DNA here is from genome assembly GCA_025667525.1 of Glebionis coronaria. Classification (NCBI taxonomy): domain Eukaryota; kingdom Viridiplantae; phylum Streptophyta; class Magnoliopsida; order Asterales; family Asteraceae; genus Glebionis; species Glebionis coronaria. The sequence goes on from CM046875.1 coordinate 199,621,996, forward strand.
CTCCTAAAAAAATTCATAATTTTTCGAAATTTTGGGAAAAATCACGTTTTGCAAACGTAATTTTATGAAAAAAACACGTCCCGGTTTTCCGTACGGGCTCTTTTTTTCCAAACCCCTCATATCCTACAACAACAATAAAACTCACGCCCCCCTTTTTCTTGAAACCTTTCTCCTTCTTCTCCTCTATCTTAACCCTAAATCTAATCAATTAAACCATTACATCTTCATCCATTATTATATTTATATTATTTCTTCTTTGACTTTTTTGGCAGATTCAAGATCGGCTCTAGATGATTGAACTATCCTTTTTCCTAAAAAAAACTCAAGGCTCCTTAAACCCCAACCCCACAAATAATCTCTGTAAGATTTTTTTCCTTAGCAATTTCTTTTTCTGTTTCCTTTTGCCTGAACCGGAACACTTCGTATAATATGCATATATTGTTCATGGTTTCTTATGCATTGGCTATTAACATTCTTTAAATAAAATTGAAAATCAAATTGGGCACGATATGGAAATCTAGAATGCTTAGCCAAATTGGGTTTTCTCGAATGAATAAATTACCCCGGATTAGGGCTGCCCCTTAGTATTCTTTCATTCTTCTGTTTTATACCCCTCTAAATATGGCCGACATAAAATAATTGTAAAACCCGCATGCTTTTACCATGCATATTACCTTAAGTTCGTACGTACTAGTTAAAAACTTTCCTAATATAGCATGATTACGATTACGTATTAGGAGTTTATGTATTACGTACGTGTTAGAACACGATACGTATTTTATTTGCACGATCACGTAATAATTATTTAGTAATAATTAATCACGAACATACGATCACGAGATCATGAGCGTAATTTAAACACGAGTTAGTATTATTACGTATATATATTTAATACGAGCGTAATTAAATATATAAGTGTAGGATATTTACGTAACGAGAACATTTAAAACACGAACTTAATTAAACGTAAACGTGTACGAAATTACAAGACACGAAATGAGGTACGGGACCCCCACAAGGGAGTCCCTACCCGCGGCCAAACAAGAACAATGGGCCAAGCCCATTGTTAATTTTACTTAAGAGGGGTTAATTAATTTTCACTACTCAAATTAGTTTTACAGAAGATTTTCAAGAAAACCTAAAATCCCTTCCTCCTTCTTCTTGTGTGCCGCCACCTACAAACCACCATAAGGGGTGATTTTGATCTTGGATCTTGTTGATTTAGTAATTGTTCGTGTTTGTTCTTCACCCTTTTGATCCACGAATACGGTAAAACCTTTTTACTTGTTTTCTTTTTAATTAATCTTGTATTAATTAAGAACACGTGTTGTTTTTCTTAAAAACATATTAATATAACCTAGATCTAACATGTTATGGTCATTAATTAATCAATAGGATCGATCTAAGGGGTGTTTGTTTTGGGCCGCAGGAACAACCGACCCCAAGGGGGTTCGGTTTGTTCTAACCGACCACCACCAAGACCTTTTTGTGTCTTGGTTGGTGCGTGTGGGTCCCACGGCAGCAAGGGGGTACCCCGAATTGGTTCGGGGTACGGTGTTTGTTAAGATCCGGTGCATGTTTTTAAGCCTAGGTCCGGATCATGATTATGTTAAATGTTTATGTTATAAGCTTAGGTTAAGGATTAAATTAATAAGATGAAATTAATTTAATAACATGAACTTAGGTTAACTAATTATTATAAACATGAATTATTTTAACCTAAGTATTTTTATGATTAAGACTTAAATTAATTAATTATTTTAAAACTATGGATATAATTAATTAATTAAACATGACTTAGGTTATATTATTAGTATTTAATAATACATATTTTAACCTAAGTATTTAATATATTTAATTAAAAACATGTCATACTTTAATTAAATATTATAACCTATAGTTTAATTAAATTACATGAAATAATTATTAAACTATATAATATATCATATGACTTAGAAAATAATCATGAAAATACGTAGGCTTATTTACTTAGCTTATTTAACCAGCTTATTTCTAATTATGGAAACTTTCTATTTTTAGAAACTTAATTAAATAAGGCAGCTATTTTATTTATGGAAACCAGCTATTTTTAGAAACTTATTTATTTAAGGCAGCTAATCTATTTATGGAAACTTATTTAACTAAGGCATCTAATCTATTTATGGAAACTTTCTATTTTTAGAAACTTATCTATTTTAAGCAGTAAATCTATTTTTAGAAACTTTCTATTTTTGGAAATTTTCTATTTTTGGAAACTTTCTATTTTTGGAAACTTTCTATTTTTGGAAACTTTCTATTTTTGGTAACTTTCTATTTTTGGAAACTTTCTATTTAAGGAAACTTGCTATTTTTGGAAAGTTACTTAATATTACACAGTAAGTATAATAACACATGAAATATCAGAAATACTTAATCAGAATGAACAGAATATAAGATTTAACACAGTTTAAGGCTTTAAACAGTGTAAATGGTAAGAACACATAAATAAGCTAAGACATGATATAAACCAGCTATGTATGTAGTAAGCAGATACTTATTTCATGTACGTATTTATGTAGCACTAGTGTTTCGGAAGTAGGATTCTCGCAGTTCATCGTTCTCGTTCACTGGACATAAGGTACGAATTCCCGTCCTTTCAGTATGGACATTCTTTCCTTATTAGGATTTCCCCGTATGCAGCCAACTGTTTTCTCGTAGTATAAGTATGAGTTTGATTGCTTACGTTTAATATGATTACCTATAGCCATATACATGCATGACCAGTTTCACCTAGTTATGGAGGTACACATAACCATAACATTAGAGGCACTGGTGTTATGACTTCACCACGGCGGAGTGATTGCTCGTGGCGTCCCTTCAGCTTTTGGCCATTTATTTATATTTATCATGTGGGGAGTATGGGTGCATCCTAGTTACACGTTTTTATTCAGGATTACATGGTGAATGTGGTGTGTGCCTTGCATCCTTCACAAGGAGCTGATCCATCCTACCCATAAAACCAGTATATTAAATTAGAGGCATCCCCTCTAATTTTCATGATGAGGTCACCCCTCCAATTATTCATGCACGGTGGATATTCATGACCTATATTGGCTAAATGGTAAAATATGACAAACAGTTTTTATAAGATAAACATAAGACTTTCAAACTATAAAACCAGTTTTAATAAGACTTAATCAGGTTACTCGGGACTTAGTTTCTTCCGCCGTTATTATGTTATATGCTTATCCTATTCATGCTTTATTGTACATCCGTGCACTGAGCGTATTGCTCAGCCGTTTTCCTTTTCTAGGTTCCCAAAACGGCAGGTACTCAGGGACGCTCGTAGATAATAAGAGTACGTGCATATGGACTGGAAGCTGTCTAGCCTTCTTTACATTATGCATTTCCTTTCTTTATGATACTTATGCTTTGGACATTGTTTCGTCCTTATTCCTTACTATACTATGTTTGTGTGTGATGAGCTTTACTTTTGGACTACCGATGTTTGATTCTGTATTTTCCTTTATATGGTCAAGTAATGTTTAGACATTTTACCTTGTATGCTTTGATGACACGTCATAATTACTGTGATATTTCTATTTCCAAAATGGGGTGTTACAGTTATGGTATCAGAGCCAAGGCTTCGACCTGTAGGCTCTCAAATATGACTTATGATTAGTGGGTAGTCACTACGGTCTTCCTAGAACTGACAGTTGGTTTCATGCATTCATCATTTTTAAGCATACATATATATGTCATTGTTACAGGGTTTTTGACTAAGTAATGGTTGGTACAGGACTGGTCCTATTTAGTCGCATGTGTTTTATCGAATTTTTTAGATTTGGGACCGACCCATAGGCGTCCCCTCGATATGTCTTTTGTTTTGGGTGAACTGACCGGAGGCGTTCTCTCTCGAGCATCAAAAGTTTTCATAAAACTGCATCATGCATTCATACAAAAATTTTCTTGCATAAAATGTTTTTTTTTCTCGTGAAATTTTTAGTATAAATTTTTTTTCATGTATATATGTTATATTTTATGTCTTGAACTGTTAATCATATGTTTTATGTTATACTGTCAGATGGTTCTCACACGCGAGCAGGAGCAGCTCAATGCTGCAATTCAGGCTGCCATGCAAGCCTTGCTTCCTCAACTGAGGAATGACATCCGGGTTGAAGTTTAAGCTGCCAACAATCAGCAGCAGCACAATCAGCCATCTCCTCCTCCTCCTCCAGTGACATTAGCAGTATGGCTGGAGAGATTCAACAAGCTCCGCCCTCGAGCTTTTAAAAAGACAGATAGCCCCAGCGATGTTGAAAGCTGGTTGGCTCACATCAAGAAGATCTTCAACGCTATGGGCTGTGACCCCGCATACAAGGCGAGGTTGGCATGCTATCAGTTCGAAGGCGATGTACTCAACTGGTGGTTAGCTTTGATGCAATCTGAAGGTGGTGATGAGTGGGTTGCTGGTTTGACTTGGGCTCAGTTCAAGGACAGGGTGATGGAGCAGTTCTTTCCCAAGGCTGAGCAGGACAAGCTCAAGAGAGAGTACCATGGGATCCGTCAGAGAGCTAGGGAGAATAGCAACGAGTTTATGCATCGCTTTCTTCGCTTGGCTGGTTTCCTTGGTGCGGCAGCAGGTACTCCAGAAGAGCAGGCACATCACTTCAGATGGGCTCTTCGCACATCGGTCGCAAACAATCTGGTGTGTGCTACGTTCAATACTGTAGCACAAGTGGCCGATGCAGCACGAAAACTGGAGATGCTGCAGGAGAGGGATGAGTTCGGGGAAGCTGAAAGACCCGACAAGAGGTAAAACCTTCATATTCAAGCGGTGATCAATCCGTATATCTTTCATATGTCAATTATTCATCTCTTAAAATGTATCTTCCAGGCAGAAAACTGGGGACCGGTCTCAGCCGGCTACTCAGCAGCAGCCTAATCAGCCCAAGGGAAATGGTCAGACTAATGACCGATCTGCTACGGATAGGTGTGGCGGTAATGACAATTACCGTAACAACGCCGGGCAATCCAGCAACAGCAGGTCCTAATACCTACGAAATTTCTTATGTTTTATCTTATAACTCATATTCTGACACTCTAGCAAAATTCTACCAGGAACCATGGAAACGGTAGGGACCAGAACCAGAGAGGTTCGCAGCCTAGCCGTCCAGCTATCACTGGTATTCAATCTTACGATTATCCGCTTTGTCCTTTGTACCCAATTATTATGTCTCATGTAAAATGTTTTATCAGGTCCTCAGCCAGCCAGAGCACCTGCTGGAGGATACACTCATCCTCTTTGCTCTACTTTCCACCGTAGGCACCCAGGACCATGTCGCCGTAATACTGATGCGTGCTTCAAGTGTGGTCTTCCTGACCATATAATGAAGGATTGCCGTAAGGGCGAGATGGAGGGTACATCGGGACATGCTGATACCAAGCCGCCTCCTACTGTCGGGCGTGTCTACACGACTTCTCGAGACCAGGCCAACAAGTCAACAGGTACCATCACTGGAATCTTGTATATGTATGGTCGCGCTGCATGTGTTCTTTTCGATACGGGTGCTACTCACTCGGTTATTTCTACTGCTTATGCTAAGAACATTAGGATGCCTCCCTTGCCACTAGAAAATAGGCTTACTATTTCCACGCCTTTGAGGGACTCTGTATTAATCACCCATGTATACAAGAGTCTTCCCCTAGAATTTGATGATAAGGTTCGACCTGTCGACGCACTTCCGCTGGACATGAATGACTTCGACATGATTTTGGGCATGGATTGGCTATCCAAGTATCATGCTACCATAGACTGCCATTCATATCGGGTTATCTTCGGTGATGTCAATGCACCAGAGTACATTCATAACGGGTTCATACTCGGACGGTCTGTACAAGTCATATCCACCCTGCAAGCGCGTGCACTACTGTCACACGGCTGCGAGGGTTATCTAGCTACGGTTCACGACATGGATGCTGAATCTCCATTGATTCAGGATCAACCAATAGTGTCGGAATTCCAAGACGTGTTTCCAGCAGAACTTCCGGGCATACCACCTGCACGAGAAGTGGAATTCAGTATCGAGCTGGTTCCATGAGCTGAACCAATCTCCAAGGCTCCTTATCGCATGGCTCCCATAGAGCTGAAGGAGCTGAAGGATCAACTGCAAGAACTTCTCGAAAGAGGTTTCATTCGACCGAGCGCATCTCCATGGGGCGCATCGGTTTTGTTTGTTAAGAAGAAGGACGGCAGTATGCGTCTTTGCATAGACTATCGCGGGCTCAACAAGATTACTATTCGGAATAGATATCCACTGCCACGCATTGACGATTTGTTTGACCAACTCCAAGGGGCCAAACACTTCTCCAAGATCGATCTTAGGTCAGGCTATCATCAGTTACGAGTCAAGGAGCAGGATATTGCTAAGACTGCCTTTCGTACTCGTTGTGGCCACTACGAGTTTGTAGTTATGCCATTTGGCCTGACAAATGCTCCAGCAGTGTTCATGGATCTGATGAACAGAATCTTCCATGAATTTCTGGACAAATTCGTCATTGTTTTCATCGATGACATCCTGATTTTCTCTAAGTCCAAGGAGGAACACGAAGACCATCTTCGTACAATACTACAGATTCTTCGCCAAAAGCAGCTGTATGCTAAATTCTCCAAGTGTGAGTTCTGGTTAGACAAGGTGGCATTCTTAGGTCACATTGTATGAGCAGAAGGAATCACTATGGATCCTGCAAAGGTTGAGGCCATCACTAAGTGGCCGAGGCCGACATCAGCGACGGAAGTCCGCAGTTTCTTAGGCTTAGCGGGCTACTACCGTAGGTTCGTGGAGAACTTTTCCCGTTTAGCACTACCATTGACCAAACTGATGCGGAAAGGGGAGAAATTCGTCTGGACTGAAGATCGAGAGAAGAGCTTTGAAGACTTGAAGCAGAAGCTAGTATCTGCACCTATTCTTACTCTACCATCTGGTACGGGTGGATTTCAAATCTACAGCGATGCATCGGGGAAGGGACTTGGTTGTGTTCTCATGTAACATGGGAAAGTGATCGCGTACGCTTCACGGCAGCTTAAGCCTTATGAAGAGAATTACCCCACGCACGATCTGGAACTTGCTGCAGTCGTGTTTGCATTGAAGATATGGAGACACTACTTATATGGAGAATCATGTGACATTTTCACGGACCATAAGAGCTTGAAGTATATCTTCACTCAACGTGAACTGAACATGAGGCAGAGGAGATGGTTAGAGCTGTTGAAGGATTATGACATTAATCTTCAGTATCATCCCGGAAAGGCAAATGTAGTAGCAGATGCCCTTAGCAGGAAGTCCGGAATGATCAACAACATTAGAATCGAAGAGGAGATCATAAGAGACTTAGAGCGACTAGACATCGAGATCATGGTACGTGGACAGCACGGTTACTGGGCTAATCTTAGAGTAGAACCCGAGTTACTATCTAAGATCAAGGAAGCTCAGAAGGATGACGGAGAAATATGGGCGATAATACAGAATTTGGAGAAGCAGACAGAATTCAGAGTTGATGCAGACGGTATCGTATGGCAGGGCACTAGACTTTGTGTTCCTGATCACCAAGAACTCGGGGAAGCTTTGCTAGCAGAAGCTCATAGCTCCCCATTCTCGATACATCCTGGTTCAACCAAAATGTACCATGACATCAAACAGTACTTTTGGTGGAGTGGTATGAAACAGGATGTAGCAACTTACGTCTCCAAATGTCTTACCTGCCAGCAGGTTAAGATCGAGCATCAGCGATCTGGCGGTCTCCTTCAACCGTTGGACATTCCAGAGTGGAAGTGGGATACAATCACCATGGATTTTGTTACCGGTCTTCCGCCTACCAAAAGGAAGCACGATGCAATTTGGGTTATCGTTGATCGACTTACCAAATCAGCTCATTTCTTACCGATCCGCAAGGAAGATCCGGTAAGTAAACTCGCAGATACGTACAGACGAGAGATCATGAGACTACACGGTGCACCATCCAGCATCGTCTCAGACAGAGATCCTCGATTCACTTCGCGCTTTTGGAAAAGTCTGTAGAAAGCTTGGGGAACACAACTTAAGCTTAGCACGGCCTTTCATCCTCAAACGGACGGACAGTCGGAGCGAACCATTCAAACATTGGAAGATATGTTGAGGTCATGTGCGTTGGAATGGACAGGTGATTGGGACGAATACATCTGTTTGGTGGAGTTTGCGTACAACAACAGCTGGCACGCGAGCATCAAGTGTGCTCCATTTGAGATGTTGTATGGCAGAAAGTGTCGCGCCCCAATCTGCTGGGATCAGGTTGGCGAGCGAACACTTGAAGGACCAGAAATCATAGAGATGACAAACGAGAAGATCGCAGTAGCTAGACAGAGGATTCAGGAGGCACGGTCACGTCAAAAGAGTTACGCCGACAAGCATCGTAGGGATTTACACTTTAACGTAGGAGATCACGTCTTCCTTAAGGTTTCGCCGGCACGTGGTGTTAGACGCTTCGGGATTAAAGGGAAGCTCAGTCCTCGTTTCATCGGACCGTTTGATATCATTGAACGAGTCGGTGAAGTATCTTACCGATTGGCGTTACCTCCGCAGCTTTCGCATGTGCACAATGTGTTTCATGTGTCCTTACTCAGAGGGTACCAATATCATCCCCTTCACATGGTTCAGTATCCACTGGAACAGATTCGTGAAGATCTCACTTTTATAGAAGAACCCGAACGAGTTCTTGACAGGCAAGAACGAGTCATGAGAAAGAAGACGATTCCATTCGTCAAAATTCTATGGAGGGATCATACCGAGCGGGAAGCCACTTGGGAAACAGAGGAGTCTATCCGGACTTCTTACCCTCATTTCATATTTTGAATTCCGGTATGTTCTTCTTTTCCAGTTTACTTTATCTATAATTCGGGGACGAATTATTCTTTTTAGGGGGGAAGAGTTGTAAAACCCGCATGCTTTTACCATGCATATTACCTTAAGTTCGTACGTACTAGTTAAAAACTTTCCTAATATAGCATGATTATGATTACGTATTAGGAGTTTATGTATTACGTACGTGTTAGAACATGATAAGTATTTTATTTGCACGATCACGTAATAATTATTTAGTAATAATTAATTACGAACATACGATCACGAGATCATGAGCGTAATTTAAACACGAGTTAGTATTATTACGTATATATATTTAATACGAGCGTAATTAAATATATAAGTGTAGGATATTTACGTAACGAGAACATTTAAAGCACGAACTTAATTAAACGTAAACGTGTACGAAATTACAAGACACGAAACGAGGTACGGGACCCCCACAAGGGAGTCCCTACCCGTGGCCAAACAAGAACAATGGGCCAAGCCCATTGTTAATTTTACTTAAGAGGGGTTAATTAATTTTCACTACTCAAATTAGTTTTACAGAAGATTTTCAAGAAAACCTAAAACCCCTTCATCCTTCTTCTTGTGTGCCGCCACCTACAAACCACCATAAGGGGGTGATTTTGATCTTGGATCTTGTTGATTTAGTAATTGTTCGTGTTTGTTCTTCACCCTTTTGATCCACGAATACGGTAAAACCTTTTAACTTGTTTTCTTTTTAATTAATCTTGTATTAATTAAGAACACGTGTTGTTTTTCTTAAAAACATATTAATTAAACCTAGATCTAACATGTTATGGTCATTAATTAATCAATGGGATCGATCTAAGGGGTGTTTGTTTTGGGCCGCAGGAACAACCGACCCCAAGGGGGTTCGGTTTGTTCTAACCGACCACCACCAAGACCTTTTTGGGTCTTGGTTGGTGCGTGTGGGTCCCACGGCAGCAAGGGGGTACCCCGAATTGGTTCGAGGTACGGTGTTTGTTAAGATCCGGTGCATGTTTTTAAGCCTAGGTCCGGATCATGATTATGTTAAATGTTTATGTTATAAGATTAGGTTAAGAATTAAATTAATAAGATGAAATTAATTTAATAACATGAACTTAGGTTAGCTAATTATTATAAACATGAATTATTTTAACCTAAGTATTTTTATGTCTAAGACTTATAATTAATTAATTATTTTAAAACTATGGATATAATTAATTAATTAAACATGACTTAGGTTATATTATTAGTATTTAATAATACATATTTTAACCTAAGTATTTAATATATTTAATTAAAAACATGTCATACTTTAATTAAATATTATAACCTATAGTTTAATTAAATTACATGAAATAATTATTAAACTATATAATATATCATATGACTTAGAAAATAATCATGAAAATACGTAAGCTTATTTACTTAGCTTATTTAACGAGCTTATTTCTAATTATGGAAACTTTCTATTTTTAGAAACTTAATTAAATAAGGCAGCTATTTTATTTATGGAAACCAGCTATTTTTAGAAACTTATTTATTTGAGGCAGCTAATCTATTTATGGAAACTTATTTAATTAAGGCAGCTAATCTATTTATGGAAACTTTCTATTTTTAGAAACTTATCTATTTTAAGCAGTAAATCTATTTTTGGAAACTTTCTATTTTTGGAAACTTTCTATTTTTTGAAACTTTCTATTTTTGGAAACTTTCTATTTTTGGTAACTTTCTATTTTTGGAAACTTTCTATTTAAGGAAACCTGCTATTTTTGGAAAGTTACTTAATATTACACAGTAAGTATAATAACACATGAAATATCAGAAATACTTAATCAGAATGAACAGAATATAAGATTTAACACAGTTTAAGGCTTTAAACAGTGTAAATGGTAAGAACACATAAATAAGCTAAGACATGATATAAAACCAGCTATGTATGTAGTAAGCAGATACTTATTTCATGTACGTATTTATGTAGCACTAGTGTTTCGGAAGTAGGATTCTCGCAGTTCATCGTTCTCGTTCACTGGACATAAGGTACGGATTCCCGTCCTTTCAGTATGGACATTCTTTCCTTATTAGGATTTCCCCGTATGTAGCCAACTTTTTTCCCGTAGTATAAGTATGAGTTTGATTGCTTATGTTTAATATGATTACCTATAGCCATATACATGCATGACCAGTTTCACCTAGTTATGGAGGTACCATAACCATAACATTAGAGGCACTGGTGTTATGACTTCACCACGGCGGAGTGATTGCTCGTGGCGTCCCTTCAGCTTTTGGCCATTTATTTATATTTATCATGTGGGGCGTATGGGTGCATCCTAGTTACACGTTTTTATTCAGGATTACATGGTGAATGTGGTGTGTGCCTTGCATCCTTCACAAGGAGCTGATCCCTCCTACCCATAAAACCAGTATATTAAATTAGAGGCAGCCCCTCTAATTTACATGATGAGGTCACCCCTCCAATTATTCATGCACGGTGGATATTCATGACCTATATTGGCTAAATGGTAAAATATGACAAACAGTTTTTATAAGATAAACATAATACTTTCAAACTATAAAACCAGTTTTATTAAGACTTAATCAGGTTACTCGGGACTTAGTTTCTTCCGCTGTTATTATGTTATATGCTTATCCTATTCATGCTTTATTGTACATCCGTGCACTGAGCGTATTGCTCAGCCGTTTTCCTTTTCTATGTTTCCAAAACGGTAGGTACTCAGGGACGCTCGTAGACAATAAGAGTACGTGCATATGGACTGGAAGCTGTCTAGCCTTCTTTACATTATGCATTTCCTTTCTTTATGATACTTATGCTTTGGACATTGTTTCGTCCTTATTCCTTACTATACTATGTTTGTGTGTGATGAGCTTTACTTTTGGACTACCGATGTTTGATTCCGGTATTTTCCTTTATATGGTCAAGTAATGTTTAGACATTTTACCTTGTATGCTTTGATGACATGCTATAATTACTGTGATATTTCCATTTCCAAAATGGGGTGTTACAATAATTTTCTCAAGGCTTGTCTAATTAAATTCGACCTTGTAGTAATGGATCTTACTTATAGTGGGAAGGGTTTAGGTTTGTAAGAATTTAGAATCAGACGATGTTGCTTACCTATACATATTGCAATAAAAAGTATAATCAATATCCATTTATCAGAAGGGGGAGTAGTAATTATCTCTACCTAATCATGCAGATCATGAAAGAACTCGATGTTTTTCATTAGGTTAAATGTCCTGATCCAAGTTATAATGACATTTGCTTCTCAGGTGCTGGAAGGGTATTGTTCATTTGCTGCTCTATGAGACTTACCGGTAATCCCAGATTTAATTTTATGTATTAAAGTTAATAATTTTCATTGTAATCTGTGTTTGTTCAGTGATGTTTCACAACTCTTGAAAACCTTTCAATATGTTGAAATGGTTTTAGGGGTGGGACAAAAGCTATCACTTTCCACAGAGAACTACTTGTTCAGAGTAAGCATTAAATTGTTTAGTTATCAGGTTTGAGATGCTCTGAAACTGGTTGCTATATTCTTTTATTTTTGAAGCACTCAAGGGTTTCTGGTGCATATTCCCTTGTGATATTTCAGAACGGAATGGATCCAACCACGCTTTTAGGAGGTGGTTTACACTTCACTTCACCAATTATGTTACTCTTTATCCTAAATAATTAAGTTCTCGATGTTGTTTTAATTTAAAAGATAAGTAGTAATGTTTTGAGGATATTCACCACAGACATCATTGTCCGCAATACTTTTGTTATGTATGATCGTGAACATGAAAAGATCGGATCTTGGAAAACCAACTGCTCTAATATATGGGAAAACCTTCATGTTGCTGGTGCGCCTCCTCAAGTATCTTCTCTACCAAATGGATCAATTTCCGCTATTGATATATCTCCTTCTTTGCCTCCAGTCGCACCCCACAGTATATTCCTTCAGGTAACATAAACTGATATCCATGTGTGTTATGATATGTGTTGTGTCTCAAGTTTCCAGTTTGTGCCTACTGTTATTTAAATGGTTGTGAAAGTTTAACCTTGTGGTAATTATCAAGTATATCTTTTTTTAAATCATCTGTAACTTGAAAACATACATCCCCTGTTGAAATACTACCCTATATCTATCTTTATTGAAAATATGACAAGTAGACTTATTTCTTGAAACTCGTGTAAAAAATTATTTGGGGGTCACCTATGAATTTATGAACTTGTAGTTTAATGAAAACGTGACATTATGTTGGTAATTCCTTATGTTTATTTATTTATTTTATTTGCAGGAGAAACAAGATTAGGAAGTATCACATTTTATTTGCCCGTGGCTCTTAACGAACTAATTCGAAGTCACAAATCGTAGAGTTGTCTAAGCTACTTGCACAGGAATTGCATGTTAGTACTTCACATGTAGTAACCAAATCAAGGCCGAAATATCTTGTGGTCACTCAAATCAAGGTTGAACATATCGGGTGGTCACCCACAAGGTAAAAATTAGATTATGATCAAACTAATATAGCATTGTTGTTCCTGATTCAAAAATTATCAAATCGATATGCGTGGGTCACATTTAAGTTTTGAGGGGATCTCATTGAAGATGCTTTCGAACGTTTATAGAAGATCAGTAGGCTTTTACACCAACCTACTGCTTAGTAATCCCAGAAAATATTTGGTTTCCTAATATTTAGTTTGCAAAAAATCATATATAGTATCTAACAGGTGGCTTTGTTCGTTGTAGATTGTAGAATGAGTGGGATTACAGTCCTATAAAAAGCGCCAAATGAACCCGAACTTTTCGAGTGTCCTGACTTCAGCGTCTTTAAAAAACAGAGTAGAAGAGGTTGTTAGGGAAGGGAGATTGTGGGCTCATGATGCAGATGATTCTATGCTTATGTTAAAAAGGTTTTATATTATTTTCGAAATAACTCGTATTTTCTTCTAACAAAGTGATCCCCACCTGAAAACCAGATTTGATTAAATTAAACAATCTTATCAATATTACTGAATTCAGAATCTTGACAGTCAACAAGCTTTGGCTCTGAATCAGCCTCAGAATGATCGTCATGTGTTCTCTTGTTGTCTTTTATACTATGATCTTTAACATGTACTTTAGTACAACTTCATCCAAACACAATGATTACTTTTATAGCTCGGTTGCTAGCTTGTGGTAGTAGCACAAGGGTTTATATTTCCATCCAATTCTGGTTTCTATTTGTAGTTTTGTAATAAGAAATTAATGCTTAATTGCGCTTTCTGTTAGGGTGGAGGAGCTCCTTCACACTTAATTTGTTATCAGCTTAAGATGCTAAGACATTTTTTTAAAAAAAAACTTGTTGTTTGAGTGATCTTACCCAAAACCACTAAAACTGATTATTGCAGCTTAATACGATGATGGTGAAATAACCATATACTGAATAAGCATTTTTGGAATTGCTTATTCGAATGGCTTATCTTATGTTAATTATATTTCCTCTTATTCCAGTTAAAAACATAATGCCCACGAAACTATGTGTATCTGATTATTACATTGAATAATGACATAGTTTATCTTTGAGAAATAGAGAACGATGCTAACGGTATTAAGCCAGTCTTTGAGCTACGACTGGTAAGTCGTAGGAGTTTTAGTTTACGACAGACTTGGTTTTTAGTACCCTCTAATTGACTAAAAAAGTCTATCCTTTTGGTTCTGACATTGATAAATATGTATATAGGTTGGTTATGTAAATTCTTTGGAACTTTCCAAGTCAGAGAAGCTTTTGGTTGTTGGTGTTGGCAAGGTAGTATTTTTTTACCTTCTCTTTTATTTTTCTACTTTTAAAAGTTATCGAATTCCATTTAGGAGACAACTAAAAGTGAAGCTCTTTCACCCCAGGAACCCCGTTTAGGTCGATGGGGATCCCTTGCTACTGCTCGGCATGGTGTTGTAGTGCACCCTTAACATTTCTGTCTTGATCAGACTACACGTATAAAGAGCTGTATGTGCTTAATTATTACTGCTTTGTTGCATATTTCACATAGGCATGTGAACTAATTTCCTCAGTATTGATAAACACATTAGCCCACAAGTAAAAAAGGGGTGTTTGGGATTACTCAGCAAACATATATGATCCATGTGGAATTGAACTTGAGATTTTAGGCAAATTAGAACGGCGTATGCTCATTTACACATTCATGAATTATAAGGGCATACGATCTGTTAGCCCTATATTTTATATAGTCGAACAAGAATGTAATAGGTCATCTTAGTCGTTATTGGTCTTGTATTGTAATAGGTTAGTCGGATTAACCGGGCTTGGACTTTAAGCTAATATTGTATAAGTTAGGGGCGTAAGCCCAATCAAAGCCAAGCCCGGCCCATGAACAAGCCCACTAAAGCCTTAGTGGAGTGGCATATAAATACCCTCTTCCATGTGTGGAAGAGGGTGTTGGTAAACATTATTCTCTCTCTCTAATTAGTGTTTAACCATCCATTCTCTCTTGTTTCTCTCTCTACTTTTCTTCTCTTTCTCTCTCTAAATATTGTGTTATGGATTAAAATGGGATTAACATTTGGTATCAGAGCGCCTATAGTGGATAGGTGATTGAAGATTTGTGGTTATTGCTTTTTGATTCGTGTGCTTTTATAACAAATCATCTTGTCTAAAAAAATTAGTGTTTTCGAGCTCAAAATCTTCATACAAATTGCCTACAAAGTTGTGGTAGGAATTTGTGTTCTTCTTTTTGGTGATCTTTTCGGAAAATTTTGGTAATTTTGGTTTGATTTTTGGGCAAAAATTTTGAAAAAATCAAGTTTTTGGGAAGTATCAATATTCAGAATTTAAGGTTTTTCTTAGTCGGAATACAAGGGTTTATATATTCCGACTTGTGTATTGTTTTTGGTATTTCGGATTAGGTGAAGAATCACATATATTCCGGATTAAGTGATGAAAACACATTCCGGATAAGGTTAATACCATATTTTTAGCCAAGTATAAAATATTATCGTCCGATCTTTTTGAATTGATTATTGGTTAAAAGTGCGACTCAATTGTCTTTTGGTAAACAAGAGAATGGTTTGGTTTGATTATCTAATTCTAAACTAAAAGCAAATGATTGTCGTTGAGTAAAGTAGAAGCTTTTGAAAAATTAAACTAAAAGTTGTTTAGAAAAACACTTAAAATATAAAACTTGGTAAAACTTTAAAATTTAACAAACTTAATTAATCGGAATGTAACAAGTCCTTTCTATCGGAATGCACCAAATGTAGGACCATCAGGATGTTATTAAAACAAGTCATCGGAATAATACAAGTGCAAAGTTATCGGAATGTTCATCTGAATACCCATCGGAATAACAAAGTCAATTCTGTCGCAATATGATGTCCGTCGGAAAGTCCTAGATCGGAATGTTTCAGATCGGAATAATCTAAACACCTCTGTCGCAATGTTGCATATCGGAAAGTCCAAATCGGAATACAAGGATCGGAATGTAGTAAACTAAAATTGGGAAGAGTTTCGATTCAAGGTAACCTTAAATCCCGTTGGAATATGCGATCGCAATGAGCGATCGCATCCCAGATCGGAATAAGGGGTTAAAAACCAAACTATCGCAAAGTAGAACCCTTAAGGGTTATTGCGATATAATCAAACTTCTCGTCGGAATGTTGAAACCCCCAATATTGCGATGAACTCAAGCTTAACCCGAAATTGGTGGTAAGCTGAAAACTCAATAAGCACGTATAATAAGCTACTTTAACCGAACTTAAACAACTCAATAAGCTTAAATTTGACAACTTTTAAAAACATGAAAACATAAACTTTATAAAAGAATCTTTAAAAAGACAAAACCTTTTTAATAATCCGAAAAGTAATAAGCTAAAACATGAAATAAGCCAATAAGCATAAAAAGCTTATAGCCTAAACCAAATAAAAGCTTACTAAGTAGTAAAAAGATTAACCTTTCAACCACTTAAACATCAAATAAAATCAATTCGTATGGATTATGAATTTCGGATCAAAATCAAAAGTAAATCAAGAAATGTGGAAAGAGATTAAAGAACACAAACTTAAACTTAAATTTTTGATTAAAGAAACTCAAATACAAAGATTAATGAAAGCTTAAACTTGAAATATTAAAAGAAAGAAAAGATGAAAAACTTAGTGAGAGAAAGTTTGGAACTTTCTCTCTCTAAAAACTAGAAAGGAAAAATTAAAAGTGAAACTAGCTAACCACCCTCCTAATGTGATTAGGAGGGTATTTATAGGCTAAGTGGGAGGTGCATGTGTGGTGTGCTTCCTTCTTTCTTTTCTTCTCGACTCGATTTAATTCTTTGTCTTTTCTCGACGTCGTCTCGGGATTTGAACTTGTCTTAATAATTTTCTTCTATAATTTAGACTTGAGTTCTTCGACTTCATTAAACTTCCGTCTTTAGACTTTTTCTTCGATAAATCTTTAGAATAGGTCTTGGACATCCGTTCTTTAAGCACTCTTGATCTCTTGACTTCGTCTTTTCTTGTTTTCTTCGATAAAAGCCCGTGAAAGCCCGTGTTTTCTTCCTTTTTCATCTTTTGGTCCTAAAACACAATAAAAACACAAACCACGCATAATTCCGACTTTTACGACATAAAATACACGTTTTGGTCATGTTATTATTGGAAATAAGTGGTAAAAGGATAAGTGTTTTCACACTTATTAAATCCCCTACACTTGACCATTGCAATGCCCTAATGCAATGCATTAATTTTAAAGCACGGTTTACATTTTCCATCATAAATAACCCACCTTGGCCTTTATTAAATACTAAACATTTAGGGAAAATAAAAAGATAAAAACAAGTAAAGAAATCAAAGACTTACATTGGGTTTTGGCTGCCATGAACGTTTATCATCCTCAAGTTTCACGTTCCCCATACCAAGCTTAAAAACGAGATCATTGTTATTATAAGTTAGCAAACTAACACAAATTCATGTGGGCCAATTATTTACTTAGACTCCCTTATTCCTAGGTGTATCTCTTATATTTTAATTTTGTCTTGAATGATCACGAGGATGCATTGTTTGACTTATTTCGATAGTTATTTAGGCTGAAAATAAAGTAGGACGATTTAATCAATAGTTTGCTAAAAGACAAAATCTTTTAAAACTGCTTCTCGGGACCTCATAAAGTTCATATCTTGGCATAACTTGCTTCACGATTTGAGACCTTTCTCAGACCGATATTTGGCAGTGACTTCATACTTCAAATCTTGAGAGACGTTCTTGAAATTATGGTCTTCTCTTCATAATATGACTTTCTTCTCTTTGACTTTTTGAGAGATTCTTCATATTTGGACCACGACTTCTTCATTTTTCTCCAATCTTTATTTTGGACTTTGATATACAACGATCCGCCTCCTTTTAGGACTTGGATCTATTTATCCTCATACCTTGTTAGGGTCTTTTCGGATAGACTTCTCCGTGATCTTTTGGGGAGTATTTGCTTTTCGTCGTGTGTCTCGATCCTTCATATTGATTTTTGATAAATGATTCTTCACATCACTTTGGATCTTTAGCAACAAAATGTAGCCCTCATGCCTTGTTAGGGACTTTTCAGACTCGCCAATCTCCGCATCCCGCTTCAATAAGTTATGCCTTGGCTATGAACTCTAATTAATACCGAGAAACTTTTAAACGATCTTGTGCTAGAAGCTAAGTAACTTTTCAAATCGTACAACCTTATTTATTGCAGATAAATTTATTAACAAGCGATGGGAGAATAAGCTCATAATTAACTCACATAAATTCACGAAAGAATACCAAACTTATAATTGATACTAGCATCTCTCGTTCTCCACAATTTAAAATCTCAAGGAATGAGACTCGTGGATGCTTAGCTAATTAAATCAAAGTTTTGGGTTTTCGAGTTATCTATAGGATCTTGAAAACTTCTTAGACTTTTTCAAGTTTAGAATTCGCATTTTAAAGTTCCCTTGATAAACGACTCTCTAGGATCAATTATAGGAACTTGCGAAAAGTTATTGTTCTTAACCCGTGAGAGTTAAGACTTTCGCGTTTTAAAGCTCCCTATATAAAAGCCTAGCAAAACTTGACTTAAACACGTTAAGGATACTAGCTAGAGTAAACTTAGATAAGTAAACTCGGGTTGAGTCAAAATATTCACAACTATGAAAAATTTAAAACCACTTTATTGAAAATTTATTCTAGCAAAGAAAGTAAATAACGCTAACAAATGAAAAACTACTAGGCCAAAATAGATCAAAAATTTTGAAAAATGTCGAAAAATCAATTTTCCGGTTAAAATGAGGACAAATGCAAGGAAAAGACCACTTACTTCGATAGAAGTCCCCCCTACACTTGATATAAATATTGTCCTCAATGTTTAAGCATGTGGGAGTAAACTCCCCTACACTTATGACATTGTGCATTTTGTTTAAATCTTGCTAAGGAAAGGACAACTATAGTGATTTCAATGTGAACATATAAGATATGAAATATTGAATCTCGACAGTTTAGGATAGAACCGGGAAGATGGGAACACGGGATAACGGTTCGTCAAAAGTCATCAAGAGTACTCTTTGAAGCTTGAATCCCTGCACAAAATAAGAAACAAGAGAACAAACACATACGGGGCTCCCCCTACACTTATTATGAAAACGATAAAGGATAGATCACGGGTTGCCTCCCGAGAAGCGCTTGTTTTTGATAACCGATTCACGAGCCTGTCTTGACCCAAAATTAGTTCATGGGAAACATGGTGAGGGATGGAATCATCTCATGAGAGATGTCCTCACCAAAGTACAACTTCACGCGCTGGCCATTCACCTTGAAATTGGGCCCATTTGGCTGAGAAAGCACAATGGTGCCATAAGGAAAGACTTTGGCGACGGTGAATGGACTAGACCAGCGGCTCTTCAACTTGCCAGAGAAGATCTTCAACCGAGAGTTAAAAAGTAATACTTGATCACCAATGTGGAACTCTCGGTTCTTAATCCTTGCATCATGGATGATCTTGGTCTTCTCCTTGTAGATCAACGAGTTCTTGTAAGCTTCATTCCTCAGTTCATTTAGCTCGTTGAGTTGAATCTTGCAAAGATCACCGGCTTTGTTGATGTCGAAGTTAGCCCACTTCAAGGCCCAGTATGCCTTATGTTCCAGCTTGATAGGGAGGTGGCATGCTTTCTCGTACACAAGACGATAAGGTGTGCAACCAATTGGGGTCTTATATGCGGTACGGAAAGCCCACAAAGCATCATCTAACTTATCGGCCCACGCGGCACGATGCTCTCCCACAGTACGTTCCAGAATTCGCTTTAATCCACGGTTGGAAATCTCGGCTTGACCATTGGTTTGGGGATGTTAGGCGGTGGAAAGACGGTGATTGACACCATACTTAGCCATGACTCTTGCAAATTGATCATTGCAAAAATGAGTCCCGCGGTCACTGATGATAGCACGAGGAACAGCGAATCGAGCAAATAATTGCTTCAAAAAGTTCACAACCACCCTCGCATCGTTCGTTGGGAGAGCCTTAGCTTCAACCCATTTTGATACGTAGTCAACGGCTACGAGGATGTACTTGTTCCCTTTAGATGATGGAAAAGGCCCCATAAAGTCGATACCCCATACATCAAAGATTTCACATTCTTGTATGAAATTTTGAGGCATCTCATCTTTATGTGTGATCTTGCCTTGTCTTTGGCAAGCATCACAATACTAAACCATTTCGTGAGCGTCACGATAAATGGTGGGCCAATAGAATCCAGAGTCGAATACTTTCTTCGTGGTGTAATTGGGACCAAAGTGACCATCGGTGGGTCCTTTATGGCAAGCATCAAGGATTTGTTAAGCTGCCGGCCCATCAACACATCGACGAATGACAAGATCCGCACATTGTTTGAAAAGATAAGGGTCATCCCAGAAGTAAGTCTTAACATCTTTAAAGAACTTCTTCTTTTGTTGGGATGTTAACCCTTCGATGAGAATTCCACCCGCTAAGTAGTTTGCAATGTCCGCAAACCACGGGGTGTCATCAAGATTGGAGTGAATAGACATTAAGGCCTCAAGGGGAAAAGAGTCATTGATCTCTTGATTCGGATGATCCCCTTGATAAGGATCCTCAAGTCTACTTAGATGATCCGTGGCTAGGTTTTCGGCACCCTTCTTGTCACGAATTTCGATTTTAAATTCTTGAAGGAGCAAAACCCAACGAAGAAGTCTTGGCTTAGAATCTTGCTTAGTCAACAAGTACTTCAACGCGGAATGATCGGTATACACAATGGTGGTAGAAAGGACAAGATAGTGGCGGAATTTTTCAAAAGCATAAACTACAGCTAAAAGCTCTTTTTCGGTAGTGGTATAATGCAATTGAGCCGTCGTCATTGTCTTGCTAGCATAGTGGATTGGTTGGAAGTGTTTGTTCACTCTTTGACCCAAAACTGCTCCAATAGCAAAGTCGTTAGCATCACACATCAATTCAAAAGGTAGCTCCCAATTAGGGGTAACCAAGACAGGTGCCTTAGTTAGCTTATCCTTAAGAAGATTGAAGGATTTAAGACACTCTTTGGAAAAGATGAAAGGAGTATCTTTTTCCAAGAGGTGGGTCATCGAGCGAGCAATTTTAGAGAAATCTTGAATGAATCGACGATAAAAGCCTGCATGACCCAGGAAACTTCTCACACCCTTCACGGTTGAAGGTGGAGGTAATTTGGCTATGACATCCACTTTAGCACGGTCCACTTCAAGACCGGCTTTAGAGATTTTATGTCCAAGCACGATGCCTTCTTTTACCATGAAATGGCATTTTTCCCAATTCAGAACAAGGCGAGTGTCTTCACACCGCTTACGCATGCGTTCCAAATTGGCAAGGCAAGAAGAGAAGGAATCACCATAGACCGAGAAATCATCCATGAAGACTTCCATAGTTTCTTCAATCATGTCATGGAAGATAGCCATCATACACCTTTGGAATGTCCCAAGAGCATTGCATAAGCTGAAAGGCATTCTTTTGTAAGCAAATGTTCCATAAGGACAAGTGAATGTGGTTTTCTCTTGGTCTTGGGGATCGATGGGTATTTGAAAATAACCCGAGAAATCGTCTAAAAAGCAGTAATAGTCATTACCTGCCAGACGTTCAAGCATTTGGTCCATGAAAGGAAGGGGAAAATGATCCTTTCTCGTAGCATCATTGAGTTTGCGATAGTCTATACAAACTCTCCACCCTGTAACGAGACGAGTAGGAATCAACTCGTTGTTTTCATTGGACACAACGGTGATTCCGCCTTTCTTAGGCACACAATGGACGGGACTAACCCACGGTGAATCCGAGATAGGATAGATCATGCCCGCATCAAGAAGTTTGATAACCTCTTTTTTGATAACGTCATGGATCTTAGGATTTACCCTTCGTTGGCTTTGAATAGTGGGTTTAAAGTCTTCCTCCATGAGAATTTTATGTGTGCAAAAGTGAGGATCAATTCCACGAATATCGGAGATCTTCCACGCAATCGCTTTCTTATGATTCTTCAGCACGGCGATAAGTCGGGATTTTTCTTCTTCTTTCAAGTCCTTAGCGATGATGACCGGTAACTTCTTGTTGTCTTCAAGGAAAACATACTCGAGATGAGACGGTAGGTCCTTAAGCTCTAAATCCGGAGGATTTTCGATGGACGGTGGATTCAAAGTCGGATCATCGATAGAGATATCCTTAGGAGATGGTGGAGAAATATGGTCCTCATTGAGAAGTTTCTCAATTGTACGAATGTCTTCATCCCAATTGGAGGGAGAATCGTCATATTGCAAGTCCACATCTCCCAAAGTTGCTTCAAACTCTTTCAAAAGGAAATCACTTTCTCCAAATGGAGTTAGTGAGGGAGCAATAGAGGAAACGGTCTCAACAATGGGTAGAGAAGAAGAACCACTTTTACAAGCATCTTTGAAATCTTCTTCACAAGCCTCATCGAGAACGTCAATGAAATTAACACTCTCGTTTTCAGAAGGTTGCTTAGAAAGCTTACCCATGTTAAAGACGATTTTCTCGTCACCAACTCTCATGATTAGTTTGCCAGCGGCTACATCAATGAGAGTGCGACCGGTCCTCAGGAATGGACGTCCAACGATTAATGGAACACGGGGGTCCATCTCGTAGTCAACGACAACAAAATCCGCCAGAAAGGTGAATTGGTCGACACCGGCGAAGACATCTTCGGCTATCCCCACTGGATAAGCAACCATACAGTTAGCTAATTCCAAAGTCATTCGTGTGGGGACTAGCTCGGGTAGAGACAACTGTTTCCAAACGCTTAGAGGCATTAGGTTGATACTAGCACCTAGATCAACTAGGGCCATACAATTCTCTACCCCGGGGAAGTTGCAAGGAATGAGAAAACGACCCGGATCTCCTAACTTAACTGGAAGTTTTCGTAAAAGAACGGCAGAACAATTCTCATTTAATTGGGTATTGGCGATGTCGAGCAATTTTTCCTTATCACTTAAAAGATCCTTAAACATCTTAGTATATTTAGGCATGTGAGCGAGAGCCTCAGCAAGGAGATATTTAAATTCAGTTGTTTAAACATTTTGAGAAAGTTAGAAACCTGAATATCATCCTTGTTCTTCAATTTCTCTTTCCTCAACCTTGAAGGATAAGGTATATTGGGTTGAGACGAAGGCTTTGGAATGGAATTCTCACTCACATCCTTAGGTGGTGGAGGGGTGGAAGTAGAAGGTGGAGGGACCGGTTTTGGAACCGAAGGTGTGGTATAAACTTGAGGTATCGGTGGGACATAAGGTGCAGATGAAGGCATAACGGGTGGTATATCACAATTGGAAGGAATCTCGGGTCCTTGGTTAGTGTGTAAAGAAGAAGGTTCAACGATGATCTTACAGCTCCTAGTAGTGATGACATTAACGTTGGCCCTAGGATTGGTCACGGTGTTAGAAGGGAGAGTACCTTGGGGTGGGCCTTGGGGATTAATGGCTTGAAACATTAGCATAACTTTCTTATCACTCGATTCTTGCATAGCAGTCATGATTTTCTCATGATCACTCAACTTATCAGTCAATTTTTGATAGGGCTGAGCATCGGTCTGGGACCGGACCGGACCGGCTAAGACCGGACCGGACCGAGGACCGAAATGGTCCAAAACCCCGGACCGAGACCGGACCGAAATAGTCCGGTCCGGTCCGGGTTGGTCCGGTCCGGTTCGGTCCTCGGTCCGGTCCGGTCCTATTAGACATATTTGAGGAGATTTTGGTAAGACCGAACCGGACCGGACCGGACCGACCGGACCGAGGACCGAATTCGTCCAAAACCTCGGACCGAGGACCGGACCGAAGTTACTCGGTCCGGTTTGGTTCGGTCCGGTCCGGTCCGGTTTTCCGGTCCGGGTCGGTTTTGGGTCTGCCGTGCTCAGCCCTAATTTTTGAAGAGCCAAGTCCACTGAAGGGGAATTCGTGTTTTGACCTTGATTTTGAAAACATTGGTTTGGATATTGTTGTTGATAAGCATTCTTATTATTAAAACCTTGGTTAAAGTTGTTATTTTCAAACCCTTGGTTTTGCCCATTAAAAGCCCCTTGATTTTGATTATTAAAATTTCTTTGATTTGAGTTATAATTCCTTTGGTTATTAGAAGAATTCCCTTTGTAGTCACTTCTTTGGCCTTGGTTCCTTGGTGGGTATTGTGTGTTGTTCAATTGAGGTGGTGGTGGTCTATTATGGGATTGAAAACCGGGTGGTGAAAGAAAGTTATTCGAACGATAACTAAGCAAATTGCGGTCACCTTGAGGACGTGCTTGATAGCCTCCCATAGAAAAGTTACCGTTGGCGGCATACACATTTTCCGGGTTGTCTTGAGTATAAGGACAATCGGTGTATGAATGAGAATCCCTGCAAATCTCACAAGACGTGGCTACATCTTTAGCTTGTGGAAATTGGTTAGTGGCTAAAAATTCAATCTTTTTGCTCATTTCGACTATTGCGCGGGACATTTCAGTAATATCAGGGTTTGAAGAAGTAGAAGAAACATTGACTCTCTGATTTGATCTTGAGGATGCGGATGAATCCCAATTTTTGTGGTGAGTGGTCATGTTCTCAATCAGCTCTCTACACTCCTCAGGTCTTCTCTTCATGAATGTACCACCGGCGGCAGCATTAATCGTATCACGATCACGAAAGGTTAACCCATTGTAGAAGGTATCAATCAATGTAACGGGGAGCATGTTGTGGTTCGGGCAACGGTCTATCAAGACATTATAATGTTCCCAAGCATCGAAAAGCGACTCATCAGGTTCTTGAGTAAATCCACTGATTTGGTTGCGAAGACTAGTGACCATGGATGGTGGAAAGTAGCGCGACAAAAAAGCGTTGAGTCATGTCATTCCATGTATGAATTGAGTTTTTTGGAAGACGATCAAACCATTTCTCAGCATGATCGGATAAAGTGTGTGGAAAAAGGTGAAGGCGAAGAAAAGCCATGGAAGCACCGGGAAGTTTCATGCTTTGGGTGACGGTAATGAACTTGTCAAGATGTTTGTTGGCATCATCACCCGGTAATCCGCTAAACGGGCAAGCGTTTTGAACTTGCTGGATCATGTGATGCTTCAACGAAAATTCAGGAGTCGTGATTTGCATCGGCGCAATCGGTCCTCCGCGTCCGTTCATGGTTGGTTGACAAAGTTCCTCCATTGTTCGTAAATCAGGTAAGGGAACATTGTTGTTGTTGTTATCGTTATTCAAATTGGGTAGAGGTGGGTTGTTATTGTTGTTATGCACACCAGCCATATCTAAATCTTCACGAGTCTCGGGCTCAGAATAATTTGAAGATCTAGTACGCATACACCTGTAGAAGAAAAAGATACCAAAGAAACAGAGAATATATATATATATCTTTTTGGTGCAAAACCTTTGGAAAAGAAATGCTTTTTATGATTGTTTAATGTTTTTGTATTTTTGAAATTTTTATGATTTTTATGGATTTTTTGAAAATTTTTAGCAAGGAAAATAACGTTCCTAAAAGAACGGATCCCCAAAATCCAATGCATCTCTCACTAAAAACCGTTAATCTTAACGAAAAGAGCCGGCAGCGACGCCATTTAATACCAGATTTTTAGCCAAGTATAAAATATTATCGTCCGATCTTTTCGAATTGATTATTGGTTAAAAGTGCGACTCAATTGTCTTTTGGTAAACAAGAGAATGGTTTGGTTTGATTATCTAATTCTAAACTAAAAGCAAATGATTGTCGTTGAGTAAAGTAGAAGCTTTTGCAAAATTAAACTAAAAGTTGTTTAGAAAAACACTTAAAATATAAAACTTTGTAAAACTTTAAAATTTAACAAACTTAATTAATCGGAATGTAACAAGTCCTTTCTATCGGAATGCACCAAAAGTAGGACCATCGGGATGTTATTAAAACAAGTCATTGGAATAATACAAGTGCAAAGTTATCGGAATGTTCATCTGAATACCCATCGGAATAACAAAGTCAATTCTGTCGCAATATGATGTCCGTCGGAAAGTCCTAGATCGGAATGTTTCAGATCGGAATAATCTAAACACCTCTGTCGCAATGTTGCATATCAGAAAGTCCAAATCGGAATACAAGGATCGGAATGTAGTAAACTAAAATTGGTCAGAGTTTCGATTCAAGGTAACCTTAAATCCCGTCGGAATATGCGATCGCAATGAGCGATCGCAATCCCAGATCGGAATAAGGGGTTAAAAACCAAACTATCGCAAAGTAGAACCCTTAAGGGTTATTGCGATATAATCAAACTTCTCGTCGGAATGTTGAAACCTCCAATATTGCGATGAACACAAGCTTAACCCGAAATTGGTGGTAAGCTGAAAACTCAATAAGCACGTATAATAAGCTACTTTAACCGAACTTAAACAACTCAATAAGCTTAAATTTGAAAACTTTTAAAAACATGAAATCATAAACTTTATAAAAGAATCTTTAAAAAGACAAAACCTTTTTAATAATCCGAAAAGTAATAAGCTAAAACATGAAATAAGCCAATAAGCATAAAAAGCTTATAGCCTAAACCAAATAAAAGCTTACTAAGTAGTAAAAAGATTAACCTTTCAACCACTTAAACATCAAATAAAATCAATTCGTATGGATTATGAATTTCGGATCAAAATCAAAAGTAAATCAAGAAATGTGCAAAGAGATTAAAGAACACAAACTTAAACTTAAACTTTTGATTAAAGAAACTCAAATACAAAGATTAATGAAAGCTTAAACTTGAAAGATTAAAAGATAGAAAAGATGAAAAACTTAGTGAGAGAAATTTTGGAACTTTCTCTCTCTAAAAACTAGAAAGGAAAAATTAAAAGTGAAACTAGCTAACCACCCTCCTAATGTGATTAGGAGGGTATTTATAGGCTAAGTGGGAGGTGCATATGTGGTGTACTTCCTTCTTTCTTTTCTTCTCGACTCGATTTAATTCTTTGTCTTTTCTCGACGTCGTCTCGGGATTTGAACTTGTCTTAATAATTTTCTTCTATAATTTAGACTTGAGTTCTTCGACTTCATTAAACTTCCGTCTTTAGACTTTTTCTTCGATTAATCTTCAGAATAGGTCTTGGACATCCGTTCTTTAAGCACTCTTGATCTCTTGACTTCGTCTTTTCTCGTTTTCTTCGATAAAAGCCCGTGAAAGCCCGTGTTTTCTTCCTTTTTCATCTTTTGGTCCTAAAACACAATAAAAACACAAACCACGCATAATTCCGACTTTTACGACATAAAATACACGTTTTGGTCATGTTATTATTGGAAATAAGTGGTAAAAGGATAAGTGTTTTCACACTTATTAAAGGTCAATATAGTTATTCCGAATTCTGTCAAGCTAGTATTCCGAATAAGGTAGGAATTAGATTCCGGATCACTTACAAACTTTCGGATTCCGGATTGTGTGTGGCAAAATTTTATTCCGAATAAGGTGAGATTTTGGGATTCCGGATAAGGTCAATTTTTTCATTATTCCGAACAAGGTCACATTGGATTCCGAATTACGTGCAGCAATTGGATTCCGGATAAGGTTCATAAATCTCGATTCCGAACAAGGTCAGGTTCTATTTTTCCGAACTAGGTCAGTTTCTCATTATTCCGAACAAGGTTGGGTTTGTTATTATGGATTAGGTAAAGCAACATATTCCAACTTACATACTTGATTTGGATTCCGAATTGTACCAAATTTTTGTTTGAAGAGTTTTTAGACTTAGCCACCCTCTAGACTAGTCCCGGATCATAGTTTCTGATACAATTGATTTTGCTATGGTTCGGATTTTAGTTCTCGGTATCTCCTCGAATTGATCTCGGCTCTAAGTGGAATGATTTGTTCTTGGTTAATAAAAAGTTGTTGGTTTGTTTATCTATTTAAAACTAATGACAAATAAGTAAGTTTCGAAGAGTGGAATTAAAACTTCAAAAGATTAAACTAAAAAGACGAGTTTAAAGATAAATGTTTGAAAACTTAAAGATTATATTAGAAAAATAAATGGACACTCAATAAAAACTAACTCTTGGAAAACTTTGTAAAAATATGAACTTAGACGGAAAATACTAAAAGAAAGTAAGAACGGAATATAGCAAAACAACTCAAATCGGAATAATCTAAAAAGATGCAATCGGAATATGTTCCGATCAAATGATCGGAATGTTGAGAATGACTACTGATCGGAATGTAGGAAAATGAGTTGCAATCGGAATGCTTAAAAAAATGAACCAAATCGGAATAATACTAGACCACCATAATCGGAATACTGAAATGAGTACTAATCGGAATACAGTAAAACTTGCCAATCGGAATGTATAACAAAGTCCAGATCGGAATGTTGCCAAAATAAGCTACAATTGGAAAAACCTAAACCCTTTTCCGATCACACGATCGAAATGAGGGTTTGGTGAGCTGGTCGGAATAATCAAATCGGAAAAGGGTTGATAACCCTTTCCGATACCTTTTTGATCCGAGATATAAGCAATGGAATAAGCTATGGAATAAGCTAATACCCAAACTAAAACGAATCTATAATGAAACGGATTAAATAAGCTCAAATTACAACTTATCGAAACTTAAAATAAACAACTTTTAAATCGAATCAATAAAAAGATGAACTTTTCATAAAAACTTTAAAAAGTAAATAAGTTAAACCAACAAATAAGCCAATAAGCACAAAGATCTTAAAGCTTATTCATGTAGAAACTTAAGGAAACATAAAAAAGATTAACTTTTTAAGCACAAAATCCTTGATGAACAACACGGATCATACGAGATTTGTACAAAAACCAATCAAAATCAAAGAAAGGAAGAATGCGATTAAAGATTAAAAGCTTGAACTAAACTTGATTAATGAAAAATAATACAAAGGATTGATCTTGAAAGAGAAAAAGATGAAAACTAGTGAGAGAAAGTTTAGAACTTTCTCTCTCTAAAACTAGAGAGAATGAAAAAACTAAAAAACTAACTAAGACTAACTAAGTGCCTCTAAAATTGTGAAGTGGGATCTTTATATAGGCGTGTGATATGGGCTTGTGTATGGGCTTTGGTATCGGGCTTCTTTTCTTCTTTCTTCTTTAGTCTTTACGTTTCTTCTAAATAAACGTTTCTGACTTTAGATTTTGCGAAGTGTCAGTGAATAATTCCAACTCGTCTTATAATCTTTTGTTTAATAGACTCGAGTTCTTCGACATATATGAATCTTCCATCTTTGGCTCTATTCTTCGATAAATCTTTAAATAGGCACAGTGACTTTAAATCCTTTGCATCTCTTGGACAATAGACTTCGTCTTGGGTCTTTTTCCTCGATAAAACCCGTGCAATCCCATGTTTTCTTCAATATTCTCCCGGTTGACTCTGAAAACACAATAAACACAAAAACCACGCATAATTCCAAACAATTGATATTAAATACGTGTTTTGGTCTAGTTTTAGCCAGAAATAAGTGGTAAAAGGATGGGTGTTTTCACACCTATCAAATCCCTACACTTAACCATTGCCATGCCCTCATGCAATGCTTAGCGATAAAGCAAGTTTACATTTTTCTCATAATCAATCAACCTTGGCCTTATTAACATACTACTAAACAAAAATTAAAGTACTAAGAGAAATCAAAACTTTAAAGTAAACAAAAGGATGGAAATAACTTGCAAAGAGATCAAGGACTTACATTAGGGCTTTGGTGCTGCGAAGATTTATCATCCTCAAGTTTCACGTTCCCCAAACTAAGCTTAAAAAACGAGATCATTGTTATTATAAGTTAGCAAATCAAACACTTACTCACATGGCTTAATTATATGCTTAAACTCCCTTATTCCTAGGTGTATATCTTATATTTTATTTTTGTCTTAGAATGATCATGAAGATGCATTTTTGGACTTATTTCGATAGTTATTTAGGCCGAAAGCAAAGTAGGACGATTTGATCAATAGTTAGCTAAAGGAAAAAATCTCTTAAAACTGCTTCTCGGGATATCAAAAAGTTCATATCTTGGCATAACTTGGTTCACGATTTGAGACCTTTCTCGGGCCGATATTTGGCATGTACTTCATACTTCATATCTTGAGAGACGTTCTTGAGATAATGGTCTTCTCATCGTTAATAGATTTTCTTCACTTGGAGACTTTTGAGGGGTACTCCAACTTTGTTGACCACAACTTCATGATTATTTCTTCAATCTCTAATTGGGATTTTGAGATACAACGATCCGCCTCCTTTTCGGACTTGGATCTATTAATCCTCATACCTTGTTAGGGTCTTTTCGGATAGACTTCTCCATGATCTTTATGGGAGTTGATTGCTTTTCGTCGTGAGTCTTGATCCTTGATATTGATTTTGGGAATAATGCTTTTCACATCACTTTGGATCTTCAGCAATAAAATGGAATCCTCATGCCTTGTTAGGGCCTTTTCGGACTCGCCAATCTTCGCGCCCCGCTTCATAAGTTATGCCTTGGCTATGAACTCTTATC
Organism: Glebionis coronaria; assembly: GCA_025667525.1. Taxonomy (NCBI): domain Eukaryota; kingdom Viridiplantae; phylum Streptophyta; class Magnoliopsida; order Asterales; family Asteraceae; genus Glebionis; species Glebionis coronaria. Next base: position 199,652,829 of record CM046875.1, read on the forward strand.
ATTACCGAGCAACTTTTAAACGATCTTGGGCTAGAAGCTAAGTAACTTTTCAAATCTTACGACCTTACTTATTGCAGATAAATTATTAGCAAGTGATGGGAGAATAGGCAAATAATTACACCAAGTGAGCTTGCGCAAGAATACCGACTTATAATTGACTCTATCATTTCTCGTTCTCCACAATTTAAAATCTCAAGTAATGAGACTCGTGGATGCTTAGCCTAATAAACCAATTAAGGTCTACATGGTTAAGGATACTAGCTAGAATAAACTTGGATAAGTCTATTCGGGTTGAGTCAAAATAATCGCAACGGGCCTAATATGTCAAAGATTTCAAAACTAGCTACACCACTTTATTAATATTTTCGACTTTATTGCGGGATATATACATATGAAAGCAACGATAAAAATTTAAAAATTACGACTACATGGCCAAAGTTAATAAAAAATTTGAAAAATGTTGAAAAAGATGATTTCCGGTTAAATGAAGGCATTTTAATGGAAAAGTCCACTTAAAACTTCGATAGAAGTCCCCCCTACACTTAAGATAAACATTGTCCTCAATGTTTAAGCATGTGGGAGTAAACTCCCCTACACTTAGGACATTGTGCACGTTGGTTAAATCAAGCTAAGGGAGAGACGACTAAAGTGATCAATTTCAAATGTGAGTATGAATAAAATTGAATCACGATAGTTGAGAGATAGAACCGGATTTCGGATAACACGGGAGCATGGTTCTTCGAAGATTCCAAGAGTGCACTTATCCCTGTAATCACATCACCACACAAATACAAACACCTATATAGGTCCCCCTACACTTAGGAGGTTAAAACAGAAAAGGATAGATACTCGGGTTGCCTCCCGAGGAGCGCTTGTTTTTGATAACCGAGTCACGAGCCTGACTCGACCCAAAATTAGTTCATGGGGAACGTGGTGAGGGATGGAATCATCTCCTGAGAGATGTCCTCACCAAAGTACAATTTCACTCGTTGGCCATTCACCTTAAAATTTGGTCCATTAGGTTGAGCGAGCTCGAGAGTACCATATGGAAAAATTTGGCCAATGGTGAATGGGCCGAACCAACGAGATTTCAGCTTGCCCGAAAAGATTTTCAACCGAGAGTTAAAGAGTAAAACTTTGTCTCCAACTTAGAACTCTCGGTTCTTAATCTTAGAGTCGTGAATGAGCTTAGTCTTCTCCTTATAGATCAAAGAATTTTCATAAGCCTCATTACGGAGTTCATTCAGCTCATTGAGTTGGATCTTGCGTAGGTCACCGGCTTTGTTGATATCAAAATTAGCCCACTTCAAGGCCCAGTAGGCCTTGTGCTCCAACTCAATGGGGAGGTGGCATGCTTTCCCGTACACGAGACGATATGGTGTACAACCAACCGGAGTCTTGCATGCGGTACGAAAAGCCCACAAAGCATCATCAAGTTTATCAGCCCATGAGGCACGATGCTCTCCCACGGTTCTTTCGAGAATTCGCTTTAATCCTCGGTTGGATATTTCAGCCTGGCCATTAGTTTGTGGGTGGTAAGCGGTGGAAAGACAATGATTTACACCATACTTTGCCATGACTCTAGCAAATTGGTCGTTGCAAAAATGAGTCCCGCGATCACTAATAATGGCACGGGCACACCGAATCTAGCGAATAGCGATTTTAAAAAGTTACAAACCACCCTTGCGTCATTAGTGGGTAAAGCTTTGGCTTCGACCCATTTGGAGACGTAGTCAACGACTACAAGGATGTATTTGTTTCCTTTAGATGAAGGGAATGGCTCCATAAAGTCGATACCCCAAACATCAAAGATTTCACATTCTTGTATGAAATTCTGAGGCATCTCGTCTTTATGTGTGATCTTGCCTTGTTTTTGGCAAGAATCACAATGTTTAACCATCTCGTGAGCATCACGATAGATGGTGGGCCAATAAAATCCCGATTCAAACACTTTTTTGGCGGTGTAGTTGGGACCAAAGTGACCACCGGTGGGTCCTTTGTGGCAAGCGTCAAGGATTTCTAAAGCTGCCGGTCCATCAACACATCGGCGAATAATCAAGTCAGCACATTGCTTGAATAGATACGGGTCATCCCAAAAGTAAGTCTTAATGTCGTTAAAGAACTTTTTCTTTTTCTGGGATGTTAACCCGTCAACGAGAATTCCACCCGCCAAGTAGTTTGCAATGTCCGCAAACTACGGGGTTTCATCAGCAGTCGAGTTGATAGACATTAAGTTCTCCAAGGGAAAAGAATCATTCATTTCTTTGTTCGGATGATCCCCTTGGTAAGGATCCTCAAGTCTACTGAGATGATCCGCGACTAGGTTTTCAGCTCCTTTTTTATCGTGAATTTCGATTTTAAATTCTTGGAGTAGCAAAAGCCAGCGGAGAAGTCTTGGTTTGGAATCTTGCTTAGTAAACAAGTACTTTAACGCGGAATGATCGGTGTAAACGATTGTGGTGGAAAGGACAAGATAGGGGTGGAACTTTTCAAAGGCATAGACAACAGCTAAAAGCTCTTTTTCGGTTGTCGTGTAATGCAATTGAGCCCCAGTCATTGTCTTGCTAGCATAGTGGATTGGTTGGAAGTGTTTATTCACTCTTTGTCCCAGAACCGCACCAATAGCAAAGTCGCTAGCATCGCACATCAACTCGAAAGGCAGCTCCCAATTAGGGGTAACCAAGACGGGTGCCTTAGTTAGCTTATCCTTAAGCAAGTTGAAGGCTTCAATACACTCGTTGGAAAAGATAAAAGGAGTATATTTTTCCAAGAGGTGGGTCATCGGGCGAGCGATTTGAGAAAAATCTTTGATGAATCGACGGTAGAAGCCCGCATGACCACGGAAACTTCTCACACCCTTCACTGTTAAAGGTGGAGGCAACTTAGCGATAACATCGACTTTAGCACGATCTACTTCAAGACCGGCTTTGGAGATCTTGTGTCCTAGCACGATGCCCTCTTTTACCATGAAATGGCATTTTTCCCAATTAAGAACAAGGCGAGTGTCTTCACACCGCTTAAGCATACGTTCTAAATTGGCAAGGCAAGCAGAGAAAGAATCGCCATAAACCGAGAAATCATCCATGAATACTTCCATAGTGTTTTCCACCATGTCATGGAAGATAGCCATCATACACCTTTGGAACGTCCCAGGAGCATTACATAAACCAAAAGGCATGCGTTTGTAAGCAAATGTTACATAGGGACAAGTGAATGTGGTCTTTTCTTGGTCCTTGGGATCGATGGGAATTTGAAAATACCCGGATAAACCGTCTAAAAAGCAGTAATAGTCATTACCCGCAAGACGCTCGAGCATTTGATCCATGAAGGGAAGAGGAAAGTGGTCTTTTCTCGTGGCATCATTGAGCTTGCGATAATCAATACAAACTCTTCACCCAGTAACGAGACGAGTGGGAATCAACTCGTTGTGTTCATTGGAAACAACGGTTATTCCGCCCTTCTTGGGCACACAATGGACGGGACTTACCCATGGCGAATCCGAAATAGGGTAAATCAAGCCGGCATCCAGAAGTTTGATAACCTCTTGTTTGATGACGTCATGAATTTTAGGATTAACCCTTCTTTGGCTCAGGATTGCGGGTTTAAAGTCATCTTCCATGAGAATTTTATGAGTACAAAAGTTCGGATCAATTCCGCGGATATCGGAAATTTTCCAAGCAATTGCCTTCTTATGATCTTTAAGCACGGCGATGAGGCGAGATTTTTCTTCTTCTTTCAAGTCCTTAGCAATGATGACATGCGACTTCTTGTTTTCTTCAAGGAACACGTACTCGAGATGGGGTGGCAACTCCTTAAGTTCTAAATCCGGAGGATTTTCGATGGGAGGCGTTTTCAAAGTCAGAGCATCGATAGCAATAACCGTGGGAGATTGTGGAGAAAGATTGTCTTCTTTGAGAAGGTTTTCAAAGAAATGCATGTCTTCATCCCAATCGGTGGGAGAATCGTCATTTGCTAAGTTCACATCTCCCATGGTGGCTTCAAGATCTTTCCAAAAGAAATCACTTTCTCCAAATAGAGACAGTGATGAATCAATAGAGGAAACGGTCTCAACATTGGGAATAGAGGTAGGAATATTTTTACAAGCATCAATAAAGTGTTCTTCACAAGCCTCATCCAGAACGTCAATACAATTAACACTCTCGTATGAATAAGGTTGTTTAGACAACTTTCCCATGTTGAAGACGATTTTATCGTCACCCACTCTCATGATAAGCTCACCGGCTTCAACATCGATGAGAGTGCGACCGGTCCTCAAGAATGGACGACCAACGATCAATGGCACACGAGGGTCCATGTCGTAGTTAACGACAACGAAATCGGCAGGAAAAGTGAATTTGTCAACTCCTACAAAGACGTCTTCGGCTATCCCCACTGGATAAGCAACCGTACGGTTAGCTAATTCCAGATTCATTTTGGTGGGGACTAGCTCAGGGAGAGATAATTGCTTCCAAACGCTTAAAGGCATTAAGTTAATATTGGCACCTAGATCGGCTAGGGCCATGCAATTCTCTACTCCCGGGAAGTTACAAGGGATTAAGAAACGACCCGAATCACCAAGCTTGGTTGGCAATTTCCTTAAGAGCACTACAGAGCAATTCTCATTAAGTTGGGTGTTAGCAATATCAAGAAGCTTCTCCTTGTCGCTGAGAAGATCTTTGAACATTTTCGCGTACTTAGGCATGTGAGCGAGAGCCTCAGCGAAGGAGATGTTGAAATTCAATTGTTTAAACATTTTGAGAAAGTTCGAAACCTGAATATCATCCTTGCTTTTGAGCTTCTCTTTCCTCAACCTAGATGGATAAGGTATATCGGAAGAAGAGGAAGGCTTTGGGAGAATAGGATCACTCACATCCTTGGGTGGAGGTGTGGTAGAAGTAAGAGGCGGAGAAATTGGGGAAGGAGAAGGATGAGGAATAGGAGCAGGTGACTCGTTTTCCTTAGTTACAATCACCGGTGGAGGTATAGGAAGCTCGGGTTCCTTGGTACCTTTGCCACTGCGAGTGGTGATTGCTTTCATCTCCCCTCTTGGATTCGCAACGGTGTTACTCGGAAGATTACCCGAAGAAGAGGGTTGATTACCTTGGAAGGAACTAGCCATCATGTTTTTAAGTCATTCGTTTGACTATCCAAAGTGTTTCTCATGTCAGCTCTCAGATCGTTCCCTTGTTTCACCAGGTCTGCTTTCAAGTTGAGCACTTCCCGCTGAAGATTTCCCACGATCACATCGTTAGTCCTCATGTAGGTTTCCACTTCTTGGTGTAAAGCGGTGGGTTGGTTGGGAGGAGCATTGTATGCAGGTGGCTGATAAGCAGGTTGCTGGTAAACTTGGTTGTTTCTTTGAGGTGGATGTTGTTGTTTGTGAGGTGGTATATATGGTCCACGAGATTGTTGTTGTTGTTGAGGAGGGCGGTTGAGGTTTTGTTGTTGGTTTGGGTTGTTAGGAGTAAAACCGGGTGGTGAGAGATAGTTGTTGGAGCGGTAGCTAAGCAGGTTGCGGTCACCTTGAGGACGAGCTTGATAAGCGGGTTGAGGATAGGTACCGTATGCTGCATTCACATTCTCAGAAGGGTAGTCTTGGGTGGCGGTACAAGTGGTGTAAGAGTGAGGACCCTCGCATATTTCACATGGTTGGCTAACAGCATTGACTTGAGCGTTTTTAGCATTGATGTTGTTGGTGTTGCTAGCGGTTTGGGTAGCAAGCGATTCAAGAAGCGCAGTGATTTTGTCAAGTCGCTTGTCGCTGTCACTAGTACTAGCACTAGCGACATTGGTCCGAACACTCTTGGTTTGCACACGAGACTTATTCTCATTGACATCCCAAGCAGCATTGGAAGTCTTAGCCAAAAGATTACCCCCTGAGGCACTGTTTAGTGAATCTTGGTCATTCATGCTTAAACCATTATAAAAAGTGTTAATTTGGTGCACTTTGGTAAAACCATGTTGTGGGCATTTTCTTAAAAGATCTTTGAAACGGTCCTAAGATTCACTAAAAGACTCATCGTACTTTTGTTCAAAATTAATGATTTCATTCCGCAAAGCGGTAGTACGAGAGGGTGGGAAAAAGTAGTTGATAAACTTGGTCTCCAAATCCGTCCACGTAAGAATACTCTATGGCGGTTCCTTAGCAAGCCAATGCCGGGCTTGTCCCTCTAAAGGAAAGGGAAAAAGTTGTAAACGGATTACCTCTTGTGGAACACCATTGAATTTGACCGTATTGGTGAGTTGCAAGAATCTCTTGATGTGGTCATGTGGATCATCAATGGTACGCCCCAAGAATGGTTGAGCAGAGACGATCTGGATAAAACCGGATTTGAGCTCAAAGTTGTTGGCTGCAAACGCGGGTATGACAATTGGATCATTGTTTCCATCTACATGTGCTTGTAGAAGTTCAATCATCGGGCGATTATCCGGTAGAGGCTCATTGTTGTTGTTATTATTGTTGTTGAAAGGTGGGTTGTTGTTGTTATTATTATTGTTTTGAGGTGGGTTATTGTTGTTGTTTTGTACACCGGCCATGTCTAAGTCTTCGAGAGGCTTGGGCTATTGATAAGACGTTGATCGTGTACGCATGCACCTGCAAAAGAACTAACAAGGAAAAAACAAAGCAGAAATATTTTTGGTTTTTATGTTTTTTAATTTTTAGGATTTTTGAAAATTTTATTTTATTTTTTTTTTTTATTTTTTTTTTTGAAAATTTTTATGAAAAAGTAACGTTCACGAGGAACGGATCCCAAAATCCAAGTTCTCACAAAAAACTGTTGATCTTAACGAGAAGAGCCGGCAGCGGCGCCATTTGATACAATTGATTTTGCTATGGTTCGGATTTTAGTTCTCGGTATCTCCTCGAATTGATCTCGGCTCTAAGTGAAATGATTTGTTCTTGGTTAATAAAAAGTTGTTGATTTGTTTATCTATTTAAAACTAATGACAAATAAGTAAGTTTCGAAGAGTGGAATTAAAACTTCAAAAGATTAAACTAAAAAGACGAGTTTAAAGATAAATGTTTGAAAACTTAAAGATTATATTAGAAAAATAAATGGACACTCAATAAAAACTAACTCTTGGAAAACTTTGTAAAAATATGAACTTAGACGGAAAATACTAAAAGAAAGTAAGAACGGAATATAGCAAAACAACTCAAATCGGAATAATCTAAAAAGATGCAATCGGAATATGTTCCGATCAAATGATCGGAATGTTGATAATGACTACTGATCGGAACGTAGGAAAATGAGTTGCAATCGGAATGCTTAAAAAAAATGAACCAAATCGGAATAATACTAGACCACCATAATCGGAATACTGAAATGAGTACTAATCGGAATACAGTAAAACTTGCCACTCGAAATGTATAACAAAGTCCAGATCAGAATGTTGCCAAAATAAGCTACAATCGGAAAAACCTAAACCCTTTTCCGATCACACGATCGGAATGAGGGTTTGGTGAGCTGGTCGGAAAAATCAAATCGGAAAAGGGTTTATAACCCTTTCCGATACCTTTTTGATCCGAGATATAAGCAAGGGAATAAGCTATGGAATAAGCTAATACCCAAACAAAAACGAATCTATAATGAAACGGATTAAATAAGCTCAAATTACAACTTATCTAAACTTAAAATAAACAACTTTTAAATCGAATCAATAAAAAGATGAACTTTTCATAAAAACTTTAAAAAGTAAATAAGCTAAACCAACAAATAAGCCAATAAGCACAAAGATCTTAAAGCTTATTCGTGTAGAAACATAAGGAAACATAAAAAAGATTAACTTTTTAAGCACAAAATCCTTGATGAACAACACGGATCATACGAGATTTGTACCAAACCAATCAAAATCAAAGAAAGGAAGAATGAGATTAAAGATTAAAAGCTTGAACTAAACTTGATTAATGAAAAATAATACAAAGGTTTGATCTTGAAAGAGAAAAAGATGAAAACTAGTGAGAGAAAGTTTAGAACTTTCTCTCTCTAAAACTAGAGAGAATGAAAAAACTAAAAAACTAACTAAGACTAACTAAGTGCCTCTAAAATTGTGAAGTGGGATCTTTATATAGGCGTGTGATATGGGCTTTGGTATCGGGCTTCTTTTCTTCTTTCTTCTTTAGTCTTTACGTTTCTTCTAAATAAACGTTTCCGACTTTGGATTTTGCGAAGTGTCGGTGAATAATTCCAACTCGTCTTATAATCTTTTGTTTAATAGACTCGAGTTCTTCGACATATATGAATCTTCCATCTTTGTCTCTATTCTTCGATAAATCTTTAAATAGGCACAGTGACTTTAAATCTTTTGCATCTCTTGGACAATAGACTTCGTCTTGAGTCTTTTTCCTCGATAAAACCCGTGCAATCCCATGTTTTCTTCAATATTCTCCCGGTTGACTCTGAAAACACAATAAACACAAAAACCACGCATAATTCCAAACAAATGATATTAAATACGTGTTTTGGTCTAGTTTTAGCCAGAAATAAGTGGTAAAAGGATGGGTGTTTTCACACCTATCAGTTTCCAAAAAAAAGAGTTAAAATTTTTAAGTCAAGTAAAATCAATTTTTTTCCCTACTAGTTTTTGGCTATTTCTAACTAAATTTCAAAATTTGGCGATACAAAATTTTTCGGCTTGCCGTTTTGTCGGACTGGGGAGTTTATTGTCGCACTGAAGATTCTCGGATCACTACGAAACTTTAACCACACCTCATCACAACAAATCTACTAAGATCTGTAATCTATTCACAAGCATTTATCATGTCTAACAACAACATCAGCAATGCAACTGCCAATCAAATTCGTTTGGAACAAGGTGGCAACGGTAATCCACCAGTGCTTATTGCCGGTTGCTACGTTCAATGGAGATCTCGTTTTCTCAGATTTCTCGACGGAAAATAAAACCGAACTGCTCTTCGTCACTGCCTTGAGAATCCTCCTCCAGTTTTTAAATTCATACCCATTACCACACAAGCAGAGGATGGCACTTCATCATCTACACGAGCTATGGAGAATTTTGATACATGTCCTGCTGAGAAAAAGAAACTCCTCCAAGCTGGAGCTGATGCTGTTAACTACATACTCACTGGGATTGATAACGATTCTATTCCACGGTTGATGCATGTCCTAATGCTATGGAAATGTGGAATGTAATTCATCGTTTGAAGCAAGGTGTCAATGTTCAAGATCTCGAGACTAATTTACTTTGGGAGTTTGGAAAATTCACATCTGAAGATGGTGAATCCATTGACTCATATTACTCGAGATTCTACAAGATGATGAATGAGCTGGTCAGAAATCAGTGCACCATCTCCAATCATCATGCCAATGTTCAGCTTCTACTTCAACTCAAACTGGAATGGCAAAGTTTTGTGACCTTGGTTAAACAAAAGGAAGATATCAAGACTATCTCTTATCACAAACTTTATGATATCTTGAAATAACATCAGAATGAAGTGAATGAACTAAGGGCTGAAAAAGCGGAACGGTCTGCTAATTCTATTGCTTTTGTGGCTGCTACTTCAACAAAACCCGTTCCCCGTCAACAACCACCTACACATTCCTTAAGGTCATCTAGCTCATCAATCAAACCTATAGCCACTGCTAGAAACAAAGCAAAATCAATTATCCCCACTCCACCTCCAAAGTATGACACCGAGTCAGATGGAGATAGTGATGATGAACAAACTTCAAGGGACAAGAAAATTAAGGAACTCATGTCTTTACTCACCACAACTTATAAGAAGATCTACAAACCTACCAACAAGAACCTCAGATCATCATCCAATGCTAGATATAAAGAAGTTGATCATGCACCTAGGTATGATCGTGAAGCTAGGTATGATAATCAGAGAATGCCGAATCAAGTTGGGGCTAGAGATACTGTATGTGCAGAAGATTGTGATTCAATGCTTCAATTGCAAGGGATTTGGGCACATGGCTAGGGAATGTAAGAAGCCAAAAAGGGTTAAGGATTCGGGATATCACAAGGAAAAGATGATGATGTGTAAGAAAAAATAAGTAGGGATTCCACTCACAGCAGATGAAGTTGACTAGCGTGATGACACTGATGATGAAGCTGATGATCAAGAGTTGGAGGCACATTATGTGAACATGGCAAAGTTTCAAGAAGTGATTCCAGGGATTGCTGATACTTCTGGACCTATCTTTGATACTGAGCCAATTGAAAAGGTACCAACATATGATAACTATAATGTGTTTGCTAATGAACGACGACATCTTGAGCAACCAGAAAGCATCAATGACACATATGTAATGGACACGAAGGATAGCAATATCTCTACGGATTCACAGCATATGTGTAATGGTGACGGTAATGCTGCTCAGGATACTGACTCAGATGAGGACCGTGATTTGCTTGCGTCTATTATTGATTCTTTAAAACATGAAATTAAGGAAAACAAAGAGGTTAATAAATGTTTGAAGCAAGCAAACACATCCTTAACCGAGGAGATAGACAGGCTTAAAGAGTGTGATTATGTAAAAGAAGTTGATCGACGAGTTGCAATAGCTAATGGTTTGGTATATGAACGTAAGGTGCTCAACGAACAATATTGTTCTAAAGTAACACACGAAATTCATATGTCAAAACAAAAGATATCGGAACTTAAAGAAAAACTGCTGCTACATAAACTCCAGATTACTGAGTTAGAGTCGGTTAACGAAGAACAAACTGAGCTTTATAAAACTCGTGAAGAAAAGGATATTGAAAAAATTCTTTCTTTGGAAAAGAGAGTCGAAACGTTAAACAACATTGTTTACAAAACGGTTCAGTCTATTCAAACCATGAATATGCTCAATAAAAATATGAAAACGAGTTTTGTCAAGCCTGAATATCTCAAGAAAGTTCAAAGTACCAAGCCTGCTCTTTATGATATTGGTTGTTATGTTGATAATCTTGCTCTTATGCTTTCCCCTGACTGCGACGAAATTATTCGTCAACAAGAAGAAATTCGATCAAACTTAAGTGATTTAATAAACCTTTCTGATTTCGATCATTATATTAAGTTTGTTCCTCAAAAAAATCTTTCCAAAGAACAAAAGATGTATAATAGTGTTCCACCACCAAGTGATGAACCCCAAAAGAAAGTTTCTTTAAAAAGGAGTTTCAAAAAACAATCAATTTTGTTAGAAAAACAAATTTCAGATGAAAAAGGTAAATGGGATGAGAAAAGTAAAAGTGTTTAGCAATTTGAGTTTATAAAACAAGGGGTTTTAAATTTATACAAAGGTGTCGTCGACTATGAAAAAGTTTCTAGGGATACCGTTTTGAATATTAAACCTAGCCCACAAGTAGAAGTCGTCATTCAACAATGCATTGTTCCAACCATTGATGATCTTTCAAAAAATGTGGAAATGTTTTATAACGCTCTCACTAAGGAAATGTTAACTGATTTAAGTTATGTTAAATCTCTTGAAGATGAAGTTGATTTTCTTCAACCTAAATTAAAGACACAAGAACACCAACTTTCTAACGAAATTGATCGACTTTCTTGGGAATACTTTTATGCTGACCATATGAATGCTAACTTGGTGTGTATACTGATCTTGATCAATATTGTCATGTAGCATGTCTAGTGTCAGAAACGGACAAGAAATGTCGTAATCTTGAAGTAGAGCTTTCGAAACAAATTCAGTCATATAACAAACTTTCGAAAAGTTTTTCCCAACTTGAGAAACACTCCATTTCTCTTGAACTTGCTTTACAAAAAGGTGAAAATTTTCATAATCATAAAAAGTGTCAAGAAATGGCAGCTTCTTCGGTTCAACAATTAAATGAAAAAGGTTTCGAAATAAATGATTTGAAAGCTCAGCTACAAGAAAGGGACATAGCCATCAGTGAGCTACAAAAACTCATTGAGAAAATGAAAGGAAAGTCTGAATTGGGTAAACCATCCGCCGTTCGTCAACCGAATGCGGTTAAATGCCCTAAATCATCTATTTTGGGCAAACTCCCACAGACTTTGCCTAAGTTAGGAACTGATAAGAGCACAAATGTGATAGCACCTGGAATGTATAAGATGAACACTAGGTCCACTCAAACTGGAACATCGCGGTTAACTCAGAATACTAGGAAAACTAATCAACGTGTGTCTTCTTCTATAGGATTAACTCCCACTACTAGCGTTAGCGAACCACAACTTAAGAGCACTAGAATTGAAGATAGAGTCATGCCTAACAATAGTCAAGGGAAGAATATGGAAGTAGAAGACCGCCGTAGGAATTTTAAGTTTTCTAAAAATAAAACGTCTGTAACTGCATGTAATGACAGTTTGAATGTTAAGACTTCGAATGTTGAATTTGTTTGTGTTAAATGTGGAAAATGTGTTCGTACTTTCAATCATGATGCTTGTGCTTTTAATCATAATGGCGCGAATGCTAGAACTACGAAGCCTATTCTTGTACCCACTAGTACTAGAAAACCCACAAGAACTTTGAACCAATCCACTGCTCAACCACTTAAGAAACTAAGTGCGTTAGAATCCACTACTCTGCGTAAACAAAACATGTTAAAGAAGCTTTATGAGAACATGAGTAGGACATGTAAACGGGGGTACTCAAGATTTACACCACTCGGATACAAATAGGTACCTAAGACAACCACTATTCTAATTGGGTCTATGAATGTTAGCTTGCCTTTAGAATCTAGGCCTACTAATATTTTAGAACCCACTTCTATCAAGGGCTCCCATTTGTCAAACTCTACATTATCTTCTAATTCTATGCAGCTCGTCGAGATCATTCTCTTCTTAATGGACTCTGGGTGCACAAAGCACATGACGGGCAATCTCAAGCTTCTAATTCACTTCGTGGAGAAGTTTCTGGGTACGGTACGATTTGGAAATGATCAGTTTTCACCGATACTCGGATATGGATACTTGGTTCAAGAAAATATCACTATAAAACGGGTTTATTACGTCGATGGATTGAATCATAATTTATTCTCGCTTGGTCAATTTTGTGATGCGGATTTGGAAGTGGCTTTTCGGAAAACTACTTGCTATGTTAGAGACTACGATGGGAATGACCTTCTTATAGGTTCTCGTGGTTCTGATCTCTACATAGTAACTCTTCAAGATACATCTTCATCAAATCCAATTTGCTTAATGGCGAAAGCTTCATCCTCTCAAGCATGGTAATGGCATCAACGATTATCACATCTCCACTTTGACACCATCAACTTGCTTTCAAAGAATGATATTGTGACCGGTCTTCCTAAGTTAAAATTCGTCAAAGACCATCTTTGTTCTTCTTGTGAGTTGGGGGAAGCAAAACGGAAGTCTTTCAAAACAAAGACTACCCCAAGCTCAAAAGGACGACTGGAACTTCTACACATGGATTTATGTGGTCACATGCGTGTAGAAAGTATTAACGGGAAAAAGTATATTCTCGTGATTGTTGATGATTACTCTAGATACACATGGACTTTCTTCTTAAGGTCCAAAGATGAAACACCAGAGGTTCTCAAAAAATTTCTCAAGATGATACAACGCAATCTTCAAGCTCAAGTCTTAACCGTAAGAACGGATAGGGTTACTGAATTTTTGAACAAGACTTTGCAATCTTACTTTCAAGAAGAAGGCATCGAACATCAAACGTCTATTGCTCGAACTCCTGAACAAAACGGCGTTGTCGAAAGACGGAACCGCACTTTGGTTGAGGCAGCTCGAACAATGCTTTCTGCTTCAAAATTACCACTATTCTTCTGGGCTGAAGCTATTGCAACTGCTTGTTATACTCTGAATCGTTCTCTCGTCATCTCTAGACATAAAAAGACACCTTACCACATCATCAATGGCAGGAAACCTATGGTTAAATTCTTTCACGTATTTGGATATTTATGCTACATTCTTAAAGACGGCGAGAATCTCGACAAGATGAAAGAAAAAGGTGATACATGTATTTTTGTGGGGTATGCTACATTGTCGAAAGGATATCGAGTTTACATCAAGAGAACAAAGATTATCGAAACAATTTATGTAAACTTTAACGAATTGCCACAAATGGTACTTGAACAAAACATCTCAAGTCCCGTACCTCATTGTCCAACGATGGCACATACACAAAACAGTGTACGTCCCGTGCAAGAATGTCAAGAAAGTACTCTTACAGCAGACTCGACAGATACAACACAAATGAATGAGGTTGTTGATTTATATGATCCTATGTTTGATGAATATTACTATGGAAACAATCAAGTTGTGTCAAAGTCTTCCGCTGTTAATACTGTTGATGCACCCGCACAAAGTCAACATGACACAACAACATCTACTTTAGCAACCGTTGCTCAAGAGACAATTCCATTGGATACTCAACAAACTCAAGAAACTGACATACAACCAACATCACCAACCGTCAATGCTGAAGAAGGAAACAACAATCAAGCAATCGATGCACAACCTGACGAAAAAGAATTTATCAACCCGTTCGGTACACCGGTACGCGAAGTCGGAGAGTATTCTGCTCAACATGTTGATCCGTCCAACATGCATACATTTTACCAACGATATCCATCCACTCACCATTGGACACGTGATCATCCATTGGAGCAAGTCATTGGAAATCCTTCACAACCAGTTCGAACACGCAGACAACTCGACACCGATGGCGATGTGTGTATGTATGCACTCACCATGAGTTCAATTGTACCTACAAACATCAAGCAAGCCATGACTGATCATGCGTGGATTGAATCAATGCAATACGAAATTCATCAGTTTGAACGTCTAAATGTTTGGGAACTTGTTGACAGACCCTATGGAATTTCCCTTTTAGATTTCAAATGGATCTGGAAAAACAAACTGGATGAAGAACAAACCATCATCAAAAACAAATCTCGTCTTGTGGTTAAGGGATATCGTCAACAAGAAGGGATAGATTTCGATGAATCATTTTCTCCAGTTGCTCGTTTGGAAGCTGTCAGGATATTCCAGTCTTATGCTGCACATAAAGGCTTCACGGTTTATCAGATGGACGTTAAAACTGTTTTTCTCAACGGTCATTTGAAGGAAGAAGTATATGTGAATCAAACGGAAGGTTTCATTGATCCTCATCATCCTGACAAAGTCTACCGTCTCAAGAAGGCTGTATATCGACTCAAACAAGCTCCAAGGGCGTGGTACGATGAATTATCAAACTTCTTGGTATCCAAAGGGTTCTCCAAAGGTTCCATTGATCCTACTCTGTTTATTAATAAATATGGGGATGACATATTGCTTGTGCAAGTTTATGTTAATGACGTCATTTTTGGTTCTACGAACCCAAAACTTTCAAAACGATTTGAAAAATTAATGCATAACAAATTTGAAATGTCAATGATGAGGGAGCTAAAATTCTTTTTAGGCCTCCAGATTCATCAATCCCCACGTGGTATCTTTATTAACCAAGCTAAGTAAGCTCAAGAGATACTTAAAAAGCATGGTATGCAATCATGTGCTCGCGTTGGTACACCACTGTCAACTACATCCCTAGACGCTGACTTGTACTCATATCCCGTAGATCAAACGCGATATCGCAGTATGATCGGGTCACTTATGTACCTTACAGCAAGCAGGCCTGATATTCATCATGCCACATGCTATTGTGCACGATATCAAGCCAGACCTACTCAAAAACACCTCAAAGAGGTTAAACGGATCTTTTGGTACCTTAAGAATACCATTCACATGGGACTCTGGTATCCGAGGGAAACTGGTTTTCATCTAACAAATTTTTTAGATTCTGATCACGCAGGTTGCCTTGATAGTCGAAAAAGTACTTCTGGTAGCATACAATTTCTAGGGGAAGACAAGCTTGTGAGCTGGTCGTCAAAGAAACAGGATTGCACTTCGCTCTCATCAGTTGAAGCAGAATATGTGGCTCTCTCCGTGTGTTGTGCTCAAGTCCTTTGGATGAGAACTCAACTCACGAATTATGGCTTCCACTTTGATTAAATACCTATGTATTGTGACTCAAAGTCGGCCATAGCCATCTCTTGCAATCCAGTTCAGCACTCCCGTACCAAGTACATCGCAGTCAGATATCACTTCATCAAAGAACAAGTGGAACGTGGTATCGTGGAATTATACTTTGTCAGAACTGAGTACCAGATAGAAGACTTGTTTACTAAAGCCCTATCCCAAAATAGGTTTCAGTATCTCGTTGGCCGTCTTGGTATGAAGTATATGACTCCAGAAGACTTGGAGGTTTTGGCAAATGAAGCTGCTTGATATTCTCTCATAATGACTTCTAAGCGCATCACAACTTAGGACTCGAACCTCAAATAAGGAAAGTTTATCACGGATGATAACTTATCCTTCTCAACGAGAAATTCATATTTCTCGGTCATGAGCTTCTCATAAAATCATTCTAAGTTTTTAAGTTCATGAAAAACGATTTCTAAGTAAATGTCAGATTAGAACTCGAACTTCAACTTAAGAAAAGTTTATCACGGATGATAACTTATCCTTCACAATGGGAAATTTATTTTTCTCGGGCATGAGCTAGTCACAAACCAATCAAAGTTTTGAGCTCATGAAAAACGGACCCGCAAGGGAAGTGTACGTTTCATTGCGCTTTCCAAAAGCAATAGAAGAGAAGTCTTCTATTATGACTATTTTAAAACCGTTGAACACAATTTTTCAAGAATTTATCAAAAGGTATTTCTAAATCTTTCAAAATTATGTGTTCAACACTCTCTTCCTCATATGTGGTTTTTATATCTCAGAATTGTAATATGTTATTTTGATCAATTTTTGAGGGGGCGTTTTAAAATCAAGCCTTTAATGTTGTTGGGTACATCTCTGAAATTGTCATATTTTATGTATCCAACACATTCCGAAAATGGTTTAAAACTGTCATATGTAATATACTATATCGGTTAAGGCATCTCAACTCCGTACCTCAACATATTTTGTGGTGTTTTTTTTCCAAAATTTTGTCGAACTTTTGTTTCAAGACACACATATATTGTTGAGGGGGAGCATCCCTATTGAAACAGTTCCATGATTCATGCGTGCACACATGTTTCTCTCCAAATCGGTTTTCAGAAATTGGCATATTTTAATCAATTGAAATCTCTAATATGATGTTTTTTATATTAGAGATAGGGGGAGAAAATGTGATTAAAATGTAATATATCACAACATGTGATCTTAAAGACTCAAGTGCAACTCTTTTCTTCACATGCTAAAGTATTTCGTATATCGATGCATATGTGTAGGGGGAGCTTTTTAGAAATATAAAACTTTCAAAGTGTTAAAAGTTTTGATTTTTATCAAGCACTTTGAATGGTCTTCAATGGTTTTATGGTTACGATCTATACCCAAAACAACCTACTATCCACGACGGAACGTTGGAGTCAAAAGGTGGTTTAGGATAGGAAACTAAGTCTAATGATCCAACCAGAACCGGAAGGATCTACCCAAGGACATTCCATAGCTAGAAATAGTTGTCCTTAGGAAAGATGGAGTTGAATGAAGCTGAATGCGGACCAAATACTTAAGTTAGCACTGGAACAATCACAACAAGGTGCTAGTGATGACGTATTGGTAAGCATTAAAGGAGTTGAATATTCTATGCAACTTAGGCAGAAACCAGGTGACAGGTCAATACATCTGTTAAAGACAAGTCATCATGGACCCAGTGATGCAATGCACAACCCTTCCCATCCATTCGAGTTTCTCTCAAAAGAAACTTGTCTCATTGTCACGGAGATCAACACGTATCTATTGACGTTCTCACTCCGAGTTAGTTAATATTGAAAAGGTGGCAGTCTGCTCCAGCCTCCGATTACCAAAATGCACTTATCGAGTCTAGAGCCAAAAAGAGATCAATCTATCATCTTATTAGGACACAATCGAGTCCTACGCATTATCCTTGTGGTACCGCCAGAACATCTGAGTGATACGATTCACAATGAAGATGGAAATCATGCTTGAGCCAGCATCAAACAAGCTCATGGTAGGTAACTTGTGTGATTCTTCACGAATAAAACTTGTGAGAACTGGAAAGCAACTAAGTTTGTATTCTTAAATGACTCAAACTTGATTCCAGGTTTCTTCGCAAAATCCATGTGATCTTGCCAGAACATTCAGAGTGACACTCTTTAGTGCTCACATTGACGAATGGAAATCCTTCCAGTGTCAACATCAAACACCACTGCGGTAGGTGACTCGCAAGATTCTCTATGAATCAAGCTTGTGACAAACTGGAATGCAACAATGGTGCGATTCTTTTAGAATCAAACTTGTTCCAGGAATTCTGAATTGACGACTCTAATCAAACGGATAATTTATCCTTATGATTCACTCTTTACATTCGTAGTTTGCTTTGAAACGGTCTAGTAAAGAGAACTGGCTACTACCGCCAGGAAACCCTGTCAAGGAGGTTCTTAATCGAATCTACCCGATCATAAGTACGGTATATGATACCATCTAACGGTCTTCACCGACCGGAGGTAAAACGCTACTGAGTTAGGATGAAATGTTCAAAGCCATTTTATCTGTATCTATATATGTTGCTGCATATCAAGAAGGTGGCGTAGCTGTGTTCTAACCGATGTCGATATAGAAGTCACAAGAGCACAAGATGGCGATAATCAAGATACCTAAGAATGTAATAGGTCATCTTAGTCACAAGGAGCACAAGATGAAGATCACAAACACTCAAAGTCAAATGACAAAGCCTCAAGATAAAGATCACAAAAGCATGAAGGAACAAAGCCGTTACAAACAGGATCAAGACCAAGATACAAGACCTAAGAAGGAAGATCACCTCCAAAAGAATGTATTCTCTCAATCATCTTATGCATTTAAAGATGACCGATACATTAGGGGAGATTGTTAGCCCTATATTTTATATAGTCGAACAAGAATGTAATAGGTCATCTTAGTCGTTATTGGTCTTGTATTGTAATAGGTTAGTCGGGTTAACCGGGATTGGACTTTAAGCTAATATGGTATAAGTTAGGGGCGTAAGCCCAAGCAAAGCCAAGCCCGACCCTTGAACAAGCCCACTAAAGCCTTAGTGGAGTGGCATATAAATACCCTCTTCCATGTGTGGAAGAGGGTGTTGGTAAACATTATTCTCTCTCTCTAATTAGTGTTTAAGCATCTATTCTCTATTGTTTCTCTCTCTACTTTTCTTCTCTTTCTCTCGCTAAATACCTCTCTAAATATTGTGTTATGGATTAAAATGGGATTAACACGATCCACGCGTCAGAGTCCTGAATTCGATCACAATATTAACAATGTAATATGATCATAGGCATATATTCATCTACAGTTAACATACTTATAGTTTTGTAATAGTGAGACACTTATCCAAACACCCTGGGTTAAAACTCTCTTTTATATTTTAGAATTGAAAAGGCATTTTTCTCTTCGTTGGCAGGTTACCATCTGCAGTACCAGTTCATGAAAGTGTTTACACTAATCAATACGAGCTATATTTTTTCTTATTTTTTGGAAAGCCATTGACAAGTGCTTTCATCATCTTATATGTATTTCCAGAAAGTCAAGTATTAATGCATTTGGGTTGCAGCATGTGGCCAAAGAATGTTGGCTAATTCGAGCCACTTGCTCGAGAAGCTCAATCAAGATTTGATGGCAAACTATCTTTCAAGTATTCATACCCGTCTGTCTGAGGGAAAATAAAAGATTAAATTTGCTTAGACGTCAATCAAATATTAGAATGATGAAAAGATGGACAAAAAACAGTGATGATACCCAATAATTTACTCTCAATTGTGTCAAACAATGTTTTATTACAACCTACAACGTTGTTATATTTATAGTGTTTGTACATTTTCTTTTATAATGTGTTTTGCTCGCTTATTCAATACCAGTGTAACTCAAATAACAAGTGGTGCCAACCTGTCCTGTTTTAACAAGTGGTGGTAGGGCAACAAACCCAGTTGTTGGGAATAAATCTATGCTTATTTGTTACCCCTGCTAGTTGATTATTCGTACCCCTGCTAGAGTAAGTTCCCCCTGCTAAATAACAAAGGCAGGGGGATTGGTTCCCCTGCTGAAGTCAAAGGCCCTGCTATCAGAGATAAACATGGAATAGATTTTTACGCGTTTCAGTTATTATTCCTTAATACTTTCCAAGTTTGTTAGTAGTGATCTTGTACGTGAGTCCTTGTGGCTATAAAAGGACTCACTAGGTTAGCATGCAATGTGTGTCTTTCTCATTTTGTCTTTCATTATAATACTTTAAGGTTTTGTAAACCCTAATACCATTTTAGGGTATTCGTATATCATTGATATATTAAAGTTCAACGTTCCAATCATATTGTTCTTGTGCTAAACATTATATTCCGCATCTTGTTTAGTTACTTTGCTTTGCAAAGTTTCTCTAGTGTTAGATTGAATTCTTTCTCTCTATCACAACCCTTAAACAAGCTATTAAGGTTTAAGATCTGATTTTGGGATCAACAAGTGGTATCAGAGCTTGTTGAGAAACTTTGTCTAAATCAAGAACAAAACCCTCATAGCAAACATGTCTTCAGACTCATCCTCAAACAGCAACAACCACAATAACCTCAAGTTACCTATGTTGGATCCTGAAAACTTTGAATTATAGGAATTCAGAATCCAACAATACCTGAAAATGGAACACTATGTTCTCTGGGAGATCATAGAATTTGGTGATCAATTCAACAAAATGTTAGCAGTTGAAGAGGGCAAGGAAGAAGAAAAAGGTGAAAGTTCCAAAGGTAAGGACAAGAAGAAATCTGCTGCTCTGTGTGATAAGGAAATACTGGCTAGAAGGCATGATGTCAGGGCTCACAACTCATTGCTGTTGGCTCTACCTGATAGACATCAACTCAGATTCAGAAAATACAAAACAGCTAAGGAACTATGGGAAGCCATAGGCACAACCTTTGGAGGAAATGAAGCCACAAAGAAGAAGAAGAAGAATCAAATGCTGGATGATTTTGCTTCTTTCAAAGCAATTGGTGATGAATCAATTGGAGCTATTTACAATAGGCTTCAAGATATGGTAGCCCAGTTGGAATTCTTTGATATCGAGGTGTCAAAAGAGCAGGTGAACACCAGGTTTCTTAACAGCCTCCAGAAAGAATGGTTTGTCTATAAGGCAATTTGGCAGAATAAGGATGACTTGGACAACAAGAACATTGATGACATATACAATAACTTAAAAGTTTTTGAACCTGTTGTCAATGAGATGAAGTCAAAAGGAACCATTCCCACCAACTCAAGTGGATCCACTGGTTCCCCTGCTAATATGGCATTCATATCACAAAGCAGTGGAATCTCCAAAAACAGTGGTATTGAAGTAGCCCCTGCTGCTTATTCCCCTGCTACCAGGTCTGGATCATCTTATGATGAAGAAAGACCAGCTACATTCAGCCTTGATACTGCTTGTGCTTTTATAGCATCTCAAGGGCCACAAGGATCTACTGTGTTACATGAAGATCTAAGTCAAATCAGTAAGCAAGGGCTAGAAGAGATGGATATCAAGTGGAATATGGCTCTGCTCAGCATGAGAGCCAATAGGTTCTACAAGAAGTATGGGAAGAAGATCTCAATCAATCCCTCTGATGTGGCTGGGTTTGATAAAACAAAAGTTGAATGCTACAACTGTGGCAAGAAGGGTCATTTTGCCAGGGAATGCAGAGGACCTAAGACTAGAAACAGCTACAGAAAGGAAACAAGAGATGATGATTCTGGTGCTAAAGCCATGGTAGCCATGCAAGGGATAGATGGAGCAAGTGGATGGGACTGGAGTGCTATGACAGAGAATGTGGAAAGAAATCAAGCTTTGATTGCTGAGGAAAAAGAAGAAGACTTTGCACTTATGTCCATGTCAAGTTCCAGCTCTGACAATGAGGTATATGATGATTCATATTGTACTAAAGCTTGTAGGAAAAATACTGAGTCTTTGAATGATCAAATCAGAAAGGTAAAAGCTGACTATATCAATTGTGATAATGATCTTGATAATTATAGACGTGCTTTAGAACAGTTAGAGTCCACCATAAGAGAGTTTAAGCAAAGAGAAAGTGATTATAGGGATCACATTGTGATTCTAGAAAGAGATGCCAAGGAGAATAACCGATCTATAAAGGAATTGACTGCTGAACTTGAAATTTTTAAAACTAACAAAAAGATAGATGAGGAAACTGTTGAAAAATTTGGAAAAGCTTTAAAAGATTTAACCAAAGCAGTTGAAATTGGTCAATCTCCTAGGGACAAAACTGGGTTTTGGATTAAAAATGAGCATGCTACCATACCACCACCCCCTGCCAACATCCATGCACCTTTTCCTAGAAAAGACCTGTCCTGGACTGGTCTCCCTTGTTTTCAAAAACAGGATGACATTGAGTTTGACTTGAGTGCTTATATACCTAATAATCTTGATACTGAAGAGTCTCTAGTAAAAACTAGTGTTATTAGGGATTTTGAAAAGGAACAGGTTGCTTTAAAACAATGGAAAATTGATAACCCTGTTCTATTTTCAAGAGAAGGAATTTTTGGTAGTGATTCTAGTTCTAAGAGTAGCTCTCCCAAATCTAAGACCAAATCATAGTCCCCTAAGTCCACCATTAAATATGCTGGTATGTACAGGAATGTCAGAGGTAATCAAAGAAATTGGAATGACCAAAAGTCTCATCAATTAGCAGAAGACTTTGTGATTAACACCAAGCCCTGCTTCACATGTGGCAACTTTGAGCACACTTATCAAGAGTGTAAGGCACCAATGGAGATGGTGGCTGCAAATCCCTTAAAGGATATGCAACCTAAAACCATTCTTCTAAATGCAGGGGCAAAATCCTTTTCCCCTGCCAAGTATGTTGCCCCTGCCTTGAGAAACAGGGTGACTGACAAATATGTTGTTCCTGCACTTAGAAAGGAGAATGATGTTCACACAAAGCCCAGCACTTCTATGACCATCCCAACACCTTATAATGCATATAGATCTGGCTCTAGACCTTACCAACACATGAATAGAGGCCAAAACAAAAGATGGGTTCCCTCTGCTAAGCATAGGGATTTCCCTGCTAAAACTAGGGTATCCCCTGCTAACAAAGTTTTGCCTTCTAGGAGCATGGGAAGATGGGGAAAAGCTGTGAAAGCCTCAGCTCGTTGGGTTTGGGTACCCAAAAGGGGTACTCAATCTAATGGTGTATCTCTAGTTTTTGATAAGCTATCCTATATTGATACACGAGGTAGATCCAAGTCTGTAATGGCTTGGGTCCCCAAGAAAAACTAATTTGTTTTTCTTTTTGTAGGTGACAAAGAAGACAAGGGATGATAGAGCATATTGGGATAGCGGATGCTTAAGAAGTATGACTGGACAAAAATCTTACCTGTCTAACTTTGTGCCCCTGCATGACAATGATGGTGTTTCTTTTGGAGATGGGCATGGAACTATAACAGGAAAAGGAACTATTGTCACCAATGGGATGACCTTTGACAATGTCTACTTGGTGAAAGAACTCAAGTACAATCTCTTTAGTGTGTCACAGATGATTGATAACAAGAATTTTGTCTTGTTTACTGACACTGAATGCTTGGTGTTAGGAAAGGAATTTATCTTACCACCAGACACTCCTATTGTACTCAAAACACCAAGACAGAAGAATATGTACACAATTGATCTCAAGGACATATCTCTCCAAGACAATGAAACATGTTTCATTGCCAAAGCCTCAGTAGATGAATGTAAGAAATGGCATAGAAGACTTGGTCATCTTAATTTCAAGAACATGAACAAACTAGTAAAATATAATCTGGTTCATGGTCTTCCTTCCAAGTCTTTTGTCAATGAACATACTTGTGTTGCCTGTCTGAAAGGGAAGCAACACAGAGCATCCTGCAAATCAAAAACAAGTATGTCCACCACCAAGCCATTGGAACTACTGCATATGGATCTCTTTGGTCCTACTTCTGTGGCAAGCATAATGAAGAAATGGTACTGCCTAGTGATTACTGATGATTTTTCAAGGTTCACATGGACATTCTTTCTATTTTAGAAGAGTGACACAGCTGATGTACTCATTGGGTTCATCAATCAAATTGAACTATCAAAAAGCATGAAGGTAGTCACCATGAGATCAAACAATGGTGGTGAGTTCAGAAATCAGAAACTGGACTCTTTCTGCATAAACAAAGGCATCAAGAGGCAATTCAGCATTGCAAGAACACCTCAACAGAATAGAGTGGCAGAAAGAAGGAATAGGACACTTATTGAAGCTGCAAGAACTATGCTGTCTGATTCCAAACTTCTAGTTATCTTTTGGGCT
Organism: Glebionis coronaria; assembly: GCA_025667525.1. Taxonomy (NCBI): domain Eukaryota; kingdom Viridiplantae; phylum Streptophyta; class Magnoliopsida; order Asterales; family Asteraceae; genus Glebionis; species Glebionis coronaria. Next base: position 199,677,105 of record CM046875.1, read on the forward strand.
GAAGCTGTATCCACGGCTTGTTATGTACAAAACAGGGCCTTGGTGGTTAAGGCACACAACAAGACCCCTTATCAGCTGTTCAATGGAAGACCTCCTTTAATTGACTTCTTCAGACCTTTTGGATGTCATGTGATCATCTTGAACACTATTGACAATCTAGGTAAGTTTAATGAAAAGGGTGATGATGGATACTTTGTGGGTTATTCATTAAACAGCAAGGGATATAGGGTCTTCAACAAGAAGACACGCAAAATCACAGAAAATCTTCATGTGAACTTTCTTGAAGACAAACCTGAAGATGTTCAAACAGGTCCTGACTGGTTCTTTGACATAGAAGTACTTTCAAAATCTATGAATTATGTACCTGTTGCTTTGCAGAACACTAACATTTCAGGTACTCAAGAACCAACTGGTGCAGAGAAGTCACCCCTGAGGTACATGAATGTACCCTCATTATTTCCTATTGAAGCTGATGATCAAGAAGATAACTCTTCTCTAGGAAAAGAACAGCCAATCTCATCCCTTGCTATGTCACCTCCTGAAAGCAGCGGAATGGCTGAAGGCAGTGGAATCCAGGATTCCCCTGCTAGACCAATTGATTCCTCTTTCATAAAGGATCCTGTTGCTAATGATACTAATGATGCAGAAAGAGAATCCCCACTCATTTCATCATCTACACCCATAGCTGATGGTCCTATTATATCCAGCAGTGGAAGCAGAATAATCAAGAGTGGAGGTCCAAGTTACTCAGAGCTTCATTCTGCTCACCAGCACCCATCTCTAGGTCATGCTGTATCATTTGGAAGTTCCTTTGAGGACTTCTTTCCTAATCAAAATAGCCCCATCAATTCTGATTTGGAAGAAGATGAAACAGAAGTAATCATACAGCCTACCTACAGAATCAATAAGGATCACCCTATCTCTCAAATCATTGGTAATCCTGAAGCCCCTAGACATACAAGGTATACAGCAAAGGAGCACAGCTTCATTGCTAACATCACCATGAAGTTCAATCATGACAACATGCAATGTTGTCTGTTTACTACATTTTTGTCACAAGAAGAGCCAAAGAAGATTTTTCAGGCTTTAAATGACCCAAGCTGGGTTGAAGACATGCAAGAGGAGCTCTTACAATTTGACATACAAGAGGTTTGGATTCTGGTAGATTGTCCCAAATGGGCAAGGCCTATTGGGACAAAGTGGGTACTCAAGAACAAAAAGGATGAAAGGGGAATTGTTGTCAGGAACAAAGCGAGACTAGTGGCACAAGGGTATACCCAAGAAGAAGGAATTGATTATGAAGAGGTATTTGCTCCAGTAGCCAGGATTGAAGCCATTAGATTATTCCTTGCTTATGCTTCATTCATGGACTTCACTGTTTTTCAAATGGATGTGAAAAGTGCCTTCCTATATGGAACCATTGATGAAGAAGTCTATGTTATGCAACCTCTAGGGTTTGAAGACCCAGAACATCCAGACAAAGTATACAAGGTGAAAAAGGCTATGTATGGACTTCACCAAGCTCCCAGAGCCTGGTATGGTACTCTCTCTAAATATCTCTTAGACAATAGATTCAGCAGGGGGAAGATTGATCAGACCCTGTTTACCAAGAAACAAAAGGGTGACCTTTTGCTAGTACAAGTCTATGTTGATGACATCATTTTTGGATCCACTAACTCTATGCTTAGCAAAGAGTTTGCCAAACTGATGCAGGATAAATTCCAAATGAGTGCCATGGGAGAACTAAACTTCATTTTGGGGTTGCAAGTTCAGCAGCGGAAAGATGGGATATTTATCTCACAAGACAAATATGTGGCTGAGATTGTGAAGAAGTTTGGCATGTCTGATGGAAAGAAGGTGTCCACTCCAATGGACAAGGATCATCCATGGGGTAAAGATGGTCCTGGAAAGCTTATAGATGTCAGGAACTACAGGTCTATGATTGGGTCTCTTATGTATCTCACAGCTTCAAGACCTGACATCATGTTTGCAGTTTGCTTATGTGCAAGATACCAGGTGTCACCAACAGAGTGTCACTTATTTGCTGTAAAAAGAATTTTTAGGTATCTAAAGTGTCATCCCACCTTAGGACTTTGGTATCCAAAGGAGTCACCATTTGAGTTGATAGCTTATTCAGATAGTGATTATGCTGGTGACAACAATGATAGGAAGTCTACAACAGGGGGATGCCAATTTTTGGGAAGCAGACTTATATCTTGGCAATGTAAGAAGCAGACCATTATGGCAACATCCACAACTGAAGCTGAGTATGTAGCAGCTGCTGCATGCTGTGGTCAGGTACTTTGGGTGCAAAATCAACTGCTTGATTATGGGTATAACTTTCTTAAAACCAAGATATTCATTGACAACAACAGCACCATTGCATTATTAAGAACCCTGTTTTTCATAGCAAGACTAAACACATTGAAATTAGACATCACTTTATCAGAGATTGTTTTGAAAAAGGACTAATTGTCCCTGAGAAAATTGATACAGAACTTAATGTTTCTGATCTTTTAACAAAAGCTTTTGAAGTAGGGAGGTTTCAGTATCTGGTTGCATGTATTGGAATGGTTACCCCTTAAAAACTGATGTCTATTTTGTCATGTATGATCAGGGTTGCTTCACTACTGTTGTTGTATAACTGTTAGTCCATTTTTCCATCACTTTTTATTCCACTGCTTTTTAACACAGATTCCCCTGCTGGGGGTTCATTCCCCTGCTAAGAGAATTTTTCTCTTAAGCTGGGTTTCTTCTTTTTACAAAAGTGGTTATATGTGGTTTTAGACTAACAATGCAGAGGTTCATATGGTGCATACTATTCTCATTGGTGAATCAGGTATATACTCTATGTTTCAGGGGAGGTTAGGTCACACCTTTAGGACTCAGGGTATCCTTAGGATACTCATATATGATCTTAGATCATATCCACTGGTGAGTAAGGGTTCAGGGTAATGAGGACTTGCTGCAAAGCTTGTCAGAACTCTGAAACCTTGAGGCACTGTAATGAGTGCTTACATTTCTCTATTAAAACAGCTTGCTGTTCAAATACAGATGTGTGGCACACATTGCCAAGACTGACTGACCATAGGTAAGGGACAAGGTAGGGATGGTGACTGGGGTATGCATGTTTTCTTGGGTTAACCTGGTGTAGGGTGACTTATGTATTGACTTTTTGTACTGAGACTGTTGCTGAATAGAGGACTCTTGAGTTTCTATGTATCTATCTTGTGTATACAAGTGTGTGCATTAGAGCAGAGCTAGTTAGCATTGGTCTCTCCATGACTAGTCCAATACCCCTAGGAAAGTTTCCCCTGCTTTCATATTTTCATTCCCCTGCTATCATAACATTCCCCTGTTTGACCGTTGACCGACAATACCGTTACCCTGTTCATAGCCGTTAGGCCTGCTTGCACAAATTTTGGTTAGGGAATATTTTATTGTTTTTAAAAGATATTTAAGGCGCTTTCTTTGCTGATTGGTAATCTTTTCTTTATTATTTCAAATAAATTACTTTTTTATCAAGATTTATCTTTGATATTTTTGCAATTTGAAAATTTTGGTCCAATCACAGCTCTTCAATTCGCCTATAAAAGCTTAATTCCCTTCACCAGTAGGTCCATCTCTCTCTCTCGACTTAATCCCACCTACCTCTCACCTTTATAAACCTTGAAACTATTTTCAAACTTTATCATGCCTCTCAAAATTACTGCTAATCATAACCACGTCGCTTTGTTACATGATGAACCAGCAGAGTTTGCTGATGTTGTGGCCTTTCTAAAGTCATCATACTTTAGAGTGGCCCTTCTCATCAATCCTCGAATCTATACCTCACACATTCAGCAGTTCTGGTCTAAGTCCATGACCAAAACAGTGAATGGAGAGGTTACAATTCAAAGCACTGTTGATGGTCATCCCAAGGTGATTACACTTGCCTCCATCAGGGAGAATCTTCTTCTTGATGATGAGGATGGGATAACCAACTTTTCTGAGGTTGAAATCTTTGCAGGTCTTGTTAAATTGGGGTACAAACTTTCTAAAAACCAAAAATGTAAGTTTGCTAAAGGCCAGTTTTCCCCTCATTGGAAGTATTTGATTCATACAATTTTGCAATGTTTATCACCAAAAACCACTGCTTTTAATGAGTTTGGTAGTGAGATGGCTTCTGCCCTGATCTGCTTTGCAACAGGGAGGAAGTATTGTTTTTCTCAAATGATTTTTAAAGTAATGGTTAAAAACGTTTCAAGCAACTCAAAATTTTGTATGTACCCAAGGTTTATAGAACTTTTGCTGAATATGAGTGATCATGGTCCAATTAAACACAAAAACTATTTTTCAGCAACCAAACATACCACCAAACTATTCACCACACTTCTTGCACCATCACCCCTGTTTTCTGGCAAAACCATTCCACTCACTTCAATTATGATGAACCAAATCAGACGGGAAGAAGCCAAGAGTCAAACAGCTAAACACCAACCTTTTGATTCCCCTACCAAGAACCTACACCCTGCTAGTCCTTTACCCCCTGCTGATCCACAACATGAAAGGCGATCTAAATCTAGGTTTGCCAGGTCTCCCTTGCCTGGTGAATCTTCACAAGCAGCAGAGAGGAGAGTCTCCAAGGGTTTGGAGCAACCTGAGGGTTTGGCTGCCACTACTGTCTCATCCTTAAGGGGTGAGCAGGACAGTGACACCATCAGTAAGTCCTCTCCCTCACTCCATGATATCCAAAAAGGGGAGAAATCCCCTTCTAGGATTGAGAGCAGTATGAAACCTTTGACTAATTTAGAATTGACGAAAATGTGTATGAGTCTGAAAAGTCAGAATGCACAACTGGTACAAGATGTCAAAAAGCAAGGCCTGGTTATCAATAACTTGGAAACCAGACTTGCTACTCTTGAGGGGAGGCCAAAGCCAAGACTGATTATATCAACAGATGAGGATGCTTCCAAAGGGGAGGAAGTTCCAAATACAGAAGAGTCTACTCAATACTATTCATATCCTGGTGGTGTACATGGAAAGATAGCAAGTGCTGAGAAAGGGATGGAGAAAGGAAGTGCTGATAAGGGAAGTGACAAGGGGAGTGCAACCAAAGATATTGCTCAAACATTGCTCACCATGGGCAATCCAGAAGAAGCCCCTGCTTCAAAAGTTTCCCCTGCTATTACTGATCCCACTGCTGTAAGTCATTCCCCTGCAAAGAATATTACTCAAACTTTTGTTAGGAAGAACAGAAAGCAACCAGCTCAGAAGGGGTTACAATCAAAGAACCTGCATCTAAAGTGAAACCAGCACCAGCAGTGGATCCAAAAGACAAAGGAAAAGGAATCATGGTAGAACAGCCCAAGAGAAAATACAAGCATCTAACTCCTAAACAGCAAAGGGTTCAAGAAGCACATAATGTACAAGTAGCTCTCAGGCTACAACAAGAGGAGATGGATATGCAGGACCAAAGAATGCAAAAGATGAGGCCCAAAGATATGCTCAAGCAGGTTGAGATTATGCATAGACAACTAGATGACAGGGTACCTCATGTTGGAGAGTTTCTTGATCAATGGGAGAAGGAGTTAATAAATGCTCCTTTGGAAGACAGGTATGAGTTGACTTGCCTTGTTTACAAATATCAAACTGAGTATGTGGAAAGAAGGGCAAATCAAATTCAGAGAGAGAAGTATTTGACTTCAGAGAAAGGGCAACTTGAACACTACAAAGTTTTGCTTAAGAGACATAGGAAGTGGAAGGATGGTGACTTCAGAGATATGAGTTTTGAAGCCATAAAAAGAGTAGTCAGACCAATTCTAAGATTGTATGATGTGGAGGATTGGATGACTATCAACACTCCTGAGGAAGCTGGGTATCTTAGGAGACAAAGTGAAATGCTACAGAAAGCTAGGGAATCTAAGAAAAGAAAAGCTGGAGAAACAACTTTGGAAACTACACAAGCAGGTGCATCATCCCAAGCAGGTGCATCATCACAAGCAGGGGCATTACATCAAGCAGGTGGAAGTTTTCCAGAAATTGAGAAGTCTGTACTTAATGTACAAAGATCAGCCAAAAGACTCAAGAGAATGGAGAAAGTTGGCACAGTTACTAAGGAGTCTCAACGGCCTTCAAATGATGAAATTGATAAACAGCTAATTCTGCAGGAAAATGATGATATCTCACCTAGTGAACTTGGAAAGAAGTTTGCTATCATAGAATATGCTGTTTATGAGCACAAAGGGAGGACTTGGTGGAAGCTTACAAGAGCTGACAATACAGCACAGACATTTCTAAGTCTAGATGTCATGTTTCAAATTTTGGATAGTGAAGACTTAGAAGATCTGTGGAAAATATTGAAGAAAACGTTTGCTGCAAAACCTCCTACCATGGATGGTGTGGAGAAGGATTGGGTAATCTGGGAGTGCATGCATAGGATGTATGAGCATGAGTTATTTGATCCTATATTTGATGCAGTGAATAAAGGAGATTTGTTGTATTGGAAGCTGTTTACCAATTCTGGGGTCTATGAGGTAGTGATGGAAGGTGTAAGTGTGTACTTGATCAATCATAGGTATTATCCCTTCTCTCAGGAGACCTTGAAGAAACTAGCACAGGCTAACTTAATTGTAGATGCTAAAACGCATGTTGCTTATGATCTGCTAAGAATGGTTCATAGTCAGATTTGGCCAGAAAGTTTGTAAGCATCCTCATCAACTAGTATTTATTCAAAAACTTGTCTTTAAGGGAAAGCACAAGTTTAGGGGAGGATTGTTGGGAATAAATCTATGCTTATTTGTTACCCCTGCTAGTTGATTATTCGTACCCCTGCTAGAGTAAGTTCCCTGATAGTTGTAAAATTACACTTATTTAGGAAGGTAAAAGGGGTGGGCAAGTATTAAGTTGCACGTTTTAGGAAAAACGCGAAACCGAACAAATGCGGGTTCGTTCTCGAGGAGGTGTGTGGATTAATGTGCCAATAAGTATCATCAAAAGTTTGGAGTAGTGACGTTTTTAGATGAGAAAAGAAAGAAAAACTAAGACGAACTACGATTTATAATTAAACTACGACGAAAAAGGCGTAAACGTAAAACCGTAAAAAGTACAAAATTTAAAATTTTAACCTAAAAATTCCTAAAAATTACTAAAAATCCACAATAAAAATCTAAGAGTTTACAAAAAATCCAAACTTGCTAAAACCTTTTAATTAATTTAATAATGACTTTTTAATGCTAATTAAAGCCCTAAAAATCACTTTTAAATATTAAAAAGCCCCAAACAAGATTTAATAGTTTGTAAACCTCAAAAATGACCTAATTAAGCTAAAAACTATTTTTAAAAATTTTAAAACCAAATTAAACTATTTTTAAACTCCTAAAAACTATTAAAATCTATTAAATCTTAAATTAATTCTAAAAATTAATTAAAAGACCTAAAAAATATTTGGAAAGTTGCAAAAATCCTAATTAAGTATTTAGAACCTAGGAAAAATATAAAAACTTAGAAAATTAGACTTTTAATTTTTAATAATAAAATAATATTAAAATAATATTAAAAATCCAAAAATTATGAAAAATTCTAAAAACTTGCAAACTAGCTTAATTTAACCTAAATAAACAGAAAATGAAATTAAAATTACCTAAATGCCCCTATTGGGCCCTCAAATGGGCCAAAACCAAAAACAGTCAAACCAAATGGGCTTTTGGGCCCAAAAAGTCAAACTTGGCCCAATTGACTTGGAAAAGCCCTATTTGACTTAAAATTTAATTCTAAGAACAAAACTCTAAAGGCCCAAAAGCTGAAAATGTGCTTATCACAGCTTATTGAACACAAAGCTTATTCTTATTGGGCTTTTCAGCCCATTAAGCCATAAGCTAATGCCATAAGCTCTAATTTGACACACAACCCTCTTTTTGGATGCTTAAGAGATCTGTCAAAAGAAATTTCCAATAAGCTCACTTAATAAGCCAGAAAATAGAAAAGCAAAAATCCACAAAACGACAAAATAGTCGGGTTTGAGATTTAGGACACCTCAGAAGCTCTAGTTTGTTGCAAAAGCTCACAACTAGCTTAACTAAGAATAATCAATCAAGAAAATCACAAGAAGCCAAGTAGAATAAGCTGTAGAAGCAAATAAGCTGGCTGAAAAAGCCAAATAAGCTAGTTTCCTAGCAAAAGCTTAACCAAAAGACTTGTAAACTTCCAGACTTGATATTAAGGTGAGAAAAATGAGTTCTATTACAAAAACTAAGTTGTTGCATGTACCAATAAGCAAAACAGATTTAATAAGCTTAAAACCAAGTTTGACCAAAAGTCAAACGCTGATAAGTTATAGTCAAACGCTGATAAGTTATAGTCAAACGCTGACAAGTTATAATCAAACGCTGACAGGAACAAAATGGACGTTGACAGACTTAATGAAGTGTAAGGACTTGTTTTTCACCCTGCTGGTCAAGATTTGAGTGCAAACCTTGTGAATCAAGGCTTACCAGTTGGGTAAACTTGATGTGTTTTGGCACAAATAAGCCAATAAGCCAGTGGGCTTATAAGCTATGAACAAAGCAATCCGAATAGCAAAAACCAATCACAAGCAGCATACAGATAGGATCCAAGCAACAAAACAACAATCCTCAAACTAGAAATCAAAATGCAACTCCAAAAGAGGTGGTCACTTTGCTGATGCAAATGACCACTTCAGCAACTTTTGAACCTTCATAACTTGCATACAAATCCACAAAAGCACAAATAGGTTATAGCACACCCTTAAACAACCTTTAATCTAGCAATGAACAAGAGATTAAGCCAAAATCTCTCAAAATTCATACAGACAAGGCAGTCACTGATTTTATATGCTATTGACCCTTTTTTTTGCTTGCAAATTGGTTCAAAACTTGTCAAACTAACACCTTAGTGCATATATCACATATCAATCACCCAAGGAATGTTTTTAACCAGGTTTTAACACTAAATCTTGTCACTTGATTTGGTTAATCCCTTATCCCAAACACCCCTTAAAAATCAGAAAAGTAATTTTTTCAAACCAAAAGCTTATAACATCCAGCTAAACAGATTACACAATCATCTATCATGCATGTCAATCACAAATAAGCACAAACAATCAATCAAACAGTCACTTAGACAAACTTCACAAAATTCATGCAAAATCACAAAATTCTGAAAATTGAAATAGAAAACAAGGGAGTACCTTGTTGGACCTACATCCAGGCCCAACCAAGGCTGCTTTGCCTTTTCCAATAGGCCCGGGCCTATGCTGATCCTTGATCAAACAATCTCCAAGACCCTGCTAAGAGAAAATGAAAACAAGCACAACACTTTCTGATTTTTCTAAAAACTTACAACCCTTTTTCTCAAACCTTGAAACCTTTAACACGTTTCAAAAACAAGAACAATAACACAAAATACAGGAATATGATCCACTTTCACTTCACAAATTCCTGGATTTTCTGAAAATAGAAACACTTTTTCAAAAACCTTTTGAAAATGATATAAACACCAAATGTTTATAAGAGATTAATATGGAACTCATAATCTAAGCAATTCAATACCAAACTTTTAAAAAAATAAAAGGAATTACAATTGACACATTCAAATACCAAACTTTATATTTCAAAAAGGCATTACATGAATTTTGCTTAAAAACTGGAACAAGAATAAAAGGCTAAACTAAGGTGCCTTTTATAGGCGTACAAGGAAGATTCTAGTATGCTAAACCCTAATTTATGAAATCTCCAAAAAGCCCTTGAGTCTTCATCTTCAAATTGGTCAAAAGGTGATACATGTGATGCCAGTGATGTTTGAATGAATCTTGGACGTTAAAAACTCCTTGGGGACCAAGTAGAAGGATTCTGGATGTTGGTTTGGTCGGGCATTGGGTTTGGGTGAGTGTGACGTTGCAGGGGAGGGTCCAAAGTGTCACATGGGGTTGTCTAGTGAGGGGGGTTTTGGTTGGGATGGGATGAGAGTGACCTTGATTAAGGTTCTGGAAATAATTAACATAAACCCCTTTGATTTGAGGGAGTTAAGGGATTAGGGTTTATGGGATTAAGGTGGGTAGCAGGTTGGTTTTAATCTAAAATAGGATTAAGTGTTTTTTTAAATATGTGTTAATGGGGGGAAAAAGTGGGGGTTTGACTGGGGATTTGACCAGGGTTTAATTAATAAACCGGGTTTGGACGGGTTGGGTTATGAGTATGGGTGGATGGGTGGGTAAAGTTGAGGTGGCAGGTTCTGGTTGGGTGGGAAAGTTTGGTTGGTTGGCAGACTTGGCCCCCAGGCTTTTCACTCTTCTTCACTTTGTAATTAATTCCATCAGCGCCCATTTTACTCTTGACAACTTTTGGCAAGTTGTCAAAAGTGGCATAAAAACTTCTAAAACTTTATCCAAGGGCCTTTAATGTATATTCTTGATTTTCTAAGGGCTGATCTTGTAATATCTTCAAACATGGAGGACCATACTTGTGCAATTGATATTTGGAGGGTCAATTATGACAAGTTCTTCAAAGATGAGGGACCAAAGTTGTCAATCTTCAATTCTTCAAGGGTCATTTTGCAAATTTCCAAACTTGGGCCCGGTTCATTGTGTGACTTCGTTTCCCGTGTTCATTTTTGAATGATTCTTGTGATCTTTTGCCATTTCCTCAATATCCGTACCTAAAAATACACAAGTAACAAACACGAGCATATATTTGGCATATTTTATGATATTTCATGTATTTTAAGCCCGATTTGGACGATGAGACCATGTATAAAAGCAGTCTCATCACTCCCCCATACTAAACCATTGCCGTGCCCTCACGCAATGCTAGAATAAAGTATCAAAGCATCTCCAAAATTTAATTTTATTCACTTTATTGAAATGATAAACTAGCTACACTATATTATTGCTACTACTTGCGTTTTAGACATAATGTATGATTTTCATCGCAAAATGGGACGTTTAGGTTCATAGAACAAGAACACGTGAATGCTTCGTTAGAAATAATTTCATCGTCCTCGATTTTCACCTTAATTCCATGCCAAGCGTGCAACGAGATCATTGTCATTATAAGTTAGTAATGCTAACACTACTCATATGCCCTAATCACGTACTTATTCTCCCATTATTCCTAAGTTGTATCTCTTATATTTTATTTTGTCTTAATGATCACGAGGATACATTGTTGACTTATGTGATAATAGAGATTTAGGTCTAAAAATAGAGTCCTAACGGTGTAACTAAGACCATCAAATCAATAACCCCTCCTAATAGACAACGATGTTAAAAAATTAAGTTGACAAGAAGAATCGATAAACACGGTTTTATAACGGTTTTGAACATGAGACTTATTACCAAGACTTTTATACGCCCCCTAACGGAAGGACCTTATTATCTTTGGTTTACCTCCATCTTTTATTCAACTTCGCCATGAAGCTTTTATTATGACTTCGGTCTTGCCTTGCCTTATATTATCCGCCTCATCGGTGGTTTTATTAGCCAAAGACGTATATCCTCACGCTAAAGCGAATTTTGGATCTTTAAAGCTTCGAAGATTAAGGCTTGATTCACTTTCAATTTTTGCATAGATTTTAGGCCTTGTGGGGCTTCAAATTGTTTGCTAGATTTTGGTGAGCACTTGAAATCTTATTATTGGGTGAAGCTTTCGATTATTCGGGTGCCAATACTTCAAAACCGTGACGCTGGCGATACCTTAATGTCTTCCCAATTTAATTACACGGAAGCTACTAGAAAAGACTAGAAACCCAACAATCAAAACTAAACCGCTAAATCAATATTTATTAAGCAAAAAATATTTACAAGCGAAGGGAGAATAAGCAAACAACGAGAACACATGAGTTTTTGAAAGAATACGAGTACTCTACGTTTAGCATAGTAACTTATAATTAACTCTATCATTTCTCGTCCTCATTTAAGAGACTTAGCCTAATGTGTAGTTAAGGAATCAAAGCTAAGTGCTCAACACGCACGGTCGAGTCAAAAATTACTCTTATTCTCGCCATCGGAAAATCTACATTCGTGTCTTCAAACACTTATAAAACATGAGAAAAAATTTAAAATTTGGCCATTTTTAGCCTTATTTTGCAACAAAACGATAACAAAACGATAAACTTTGGAAAGCGTGAAGGTTTGGCAAGGCAAGTATCTATTCACCCCCCCATACTAAAGTTAAACATTGTCCTCAATGTTTCGAGTCTAGGGGTGCAAACACCCCCATACTAGAGACGTAGTCGAATGCTTAATCTAGCATGGAAAGGGTGTAACCAATAAGTAATAGCCGTTTATGAAGTGTGCTAAAAACCTAAGGTTAGAACATAAAAGGATATATCATATGGATATTGGGAAAGGCCTCCAAAGCAAACGATCGAGTGCTCCCAAAAAACGAACACGAGAGGCTCCAATCGTGAAGATGATAATCTAAGAATCACAATGCACAAACAACCACGGAACAAAGGTTGGAAGGGCACAAATCCCCTCACATTAAACTAATTAGAAAGCAATAATATGTACATGGATAAGCATGGGTCTCCCCCACGAGGCACCTTGTTTTTGATAACCGAGTCAAAAGCTCGACTCGAATCCCCATAAATGTGATCATTTAGGGATAATCATGGTTCGGTCATTTTTGGTGGGACTTACATGTAATCAAGGCCCAAAAGCAAACGTGTATAAAGGAAAAACCTCTATACCGGGATCAAAGATCGTGTCTTCGTTTTCGGATGATAAACGAAACAACACGACTTCCAACATCATCGTCCCAAAGGGACACAAGAAAATAGCATAAGAAGAGAAGGGTGGGACATTGGTTGGGCATAAAAATGGAGTCACTCGAGGTAAACTATCACCGTAAGTGTAGAAAGATTTTCTAGTGACTACTTCGGTAAAAGACCGAGATTTTATCTTAAACGTGATACCGGGGTCAAAAATCTCGTCCTCGGTGGAGAAGTGTGGGGCTTCCCCCATACTATATCCACACAAAACGCCGTCAAAAGAAGTAGACGTGTTTGTAGCAAGTTCAATTAAGCGAGGTGATGACGGAGTTAACATTGGAAAAATTTTCAAATCAATTGTAAAATCATTCCTTTTTTCATTTTTTAACTCATTGTTATGAAAACCCAAGTTGATTAAATTGAAAATATTTGGTGTTTCTAAAATAATTCTAGGCACACTTAAAATTTTCACATTTATCTTGAAGGCGGGAGGAGGATTTGAATTTTTAAAACGTAAATCGATTAACAAAACATCCCCCTCCGGGCTAACGCAACGGTCCTCATCAAACTCGAAAATCGAAAGCGGGTTATCAAGAATACGTTTGATCTCGCAAAAATCTCCATCGGGATCAAAAACGTCTTCTCTTCCTCGTGAAAGAGGTTTAGTAATAAAGTCGTCGATAATCGAGTCGCTAGCTTCAACCGTCGTGAAACTAGGAAAAGAAGGCTCTTCGATTGAAGATTTTGCCTTTGTCGTTTCGACCTCGATATCGAAAAACGTATCGATGTAAGCAAGGCCATCGGCGGACTTCTCACATGATAAATCCAAAATCTCACTCGATGTGGGATTAGGAGTAAAAGGCTCGTCTCGTGACGATTTTGCCTTGACGGTTTCAATTTTGTCCTTCGAAGGGATCGAACGTGGGTTTCCAAATATTTTAGCAAAATTACAAACACGTCCCTTCGGAATTAATTTTCGTTCATCTTGTAAAAACGAGGGTTCAATGCTTTCCTTACAAACCTTTTCACATTTTTCTTCTTTAAAATCATTTAATGGAATTCCTTCGTCAAAATTAAGTGTATATTGATTTAGAAAATCCTCAATAATTTCATCCTCATTAGAAAAATTAGGTTCACAAGGTATTAAATTTAAAACTCCCAAGTATCCTACAAGTTTTTCCTTTGGTTTATCTTCACAAACATTTTTCAAAACTTCGTTGGATGACTTTTTCGTTTCCTCCATGGTTTTACAAGACGATGAAGGTTGCACGACTCTAAAATTCGAGAGATATGGACCAATACGAGACGTACGAGTCTTAGGAGTCGAAGTAACTTGAACCTCTCCCACGGGATTAGGATTGGTCACATTTGACAACGAATTAAATTTTTCCACTAAGCCCTCGAACATTAAAAGAATTTTATCTTTCTCATTGGCGTGATCATCCTTAATTTTATCTACGTATTCTCTCCACATCACTTGACTTTGGTCATACAAACGTTGTTGCTCTTCAAAAAGGGTATCATAATCGTTTTCCATTTTTTTGAAAGTTTCCCCTTGGGTTGCCAATTTATCTTTGTAATACTTATCGAGATCTACCACGTGTTCTTGAAGTGACTCTATAAGTTTGTTATGACGGCTCATATAATCACAAAAAGATTCATCTTGATTCATTTCATTATTTTGATTTTCATCACAATTAAAAGACGAATAAGACGAAAATGGTTGGTGACCTTGGTCGTTAGATTGAAAATTGTCACCATAACCATGTGGAGGAGAGTTATAGACATAACCCTCACGACCTCCAATAACCTCACAATTAAAACAATTAGCCCCATCGGGTGGGCCTCCACAATATGGACACGAGTAATAGCCCTCATCATTTGACATGATGCAACGAGAACGGTGTTACGAGAATTAAACGTTATAGAGGGTGAAAGAAGAGAATTATGAAATTAGAGGAGATGTAGAAGATTATTTTTGTGCTTTTGATTGTTTTTTAATTTTTTTGGTATTTTGAATGTATTACGTAGACAAAAATCTACAAATCTCTCCTCGAATCGATTTTCTCGATTAAAAGAGCCTCAAGGAATGAAAACGATCACGTGGAGTGAACGCCTTCGATGACTTTAGAACGTTGGTGGAACACCAAAACGTTCAAGAGGGTTTAATCTTGAAAACAAGCAAATATATATACGTAGATAATACTTTGGTTGGCAAACCCTCGATTAGCCCTTTTTCTCAAAACACGCACAAGCAAGCGGAGGAAACGAGGCGGCGCGAAGCACTTAAGAGCCTTTTTCCTTTAGGTCGTAAAATACAACCGCCTTATACCCACCTTATAGTTTGTGTAAATTGAAATTAAGCCTCACGAAAGTATTTATCTATTTTGCCTTTTACTTTTGCTTTGGATTCGAATACAATGATCGAGTGATGAAATCCCGAATCAAGGTTGTGATTTCTCACGTATTTGGAGTACTTGTATTTCTATTGTTCTACGTATACAATATATTAATAATATTCACAATAAAAACGAAAACCAATATATCTACAATATAGTATAATGATGTTGTGTGTTTAATTTAGGAAAACTAAACACAATTTATTTGGATACTATAATATAATAAGGAAAAATACAAAAAAATGAGTATGTACGATATTTACGCTTTTCAAAATGTGAAAAGCAAAAACGCACCACTCACAAAAACACGATACTAATAATGGCACACTAAAAACACCTCCCCGGCAGCGGCGCCATTGTGATAGTTGTAAAATTACACTTATTTAGGAAAACAAGGTAAAAGGGGTGGGCAAGTATTAAGTTGCACGTTTTAGGAAAAACGCGAAACCGAACAAATGCGGGTTCGTTCTCGAGGAGGTGTATGGATTAATGTGCCAATAAGTATCATCAAAAGTTTGGGGTAGTGACGTTTTTAGATGAGAAAAGAAAGAAAAACTAAGACGAACTACGATTTACAATTAAACTACGACGAAAAAGGCGTAAACGTAAAACCGTAAAAAGTACAAAATTTAAAATTTTAACCTAAAAATTCCTAAAAATTACTAAAAATCCACAATAAAATTCTAAGAGTTTACAAAAAATCCAAACTTGCTAAAACCTTTTAATTAATTTAATAATGACTTTTTAATGCTAATTAAAGCCCTAAAAATCACTTTTAAATATTAAAAAGCCCCAAACAATAATAGTTTGTAAACCTCAAAAATGACCTAATTAAGCTAAAAACTATTTTTAAAAATTTTAAAACCAAATTAAACTATTTTTAAACTCCTAAAAACTATTAAAATCTATTAAATATTAAATTAATTCTAAAAATTAATTAAAAGACCTAAAAAATATTTGGAAAGTTGCAAAAATCCTAATTAAGTATTTAAAACCTAGGAAAAATATAAAAACTTAGAAAATTAGACTTTTAATTTTTAATAATAAAATAATATTAAAATAATATTAAAAATCCAAAAATTATGAAAAATTCTAAAAACTTGCAAACTAGCTTAATTTAACCTAAATAAACAGAAAATGAAATTAAAACTACCTAAATGCCCCTATTGGGCCCTCAAATGGGCCAAAACCAAAAACAGTCAAACCAAATGGGCTTTTGGGCCCAAAAAGTCAAACTTGGCCCAATTGACTTGGAAAAGCCCTATCTGACTTAAAATTTAATTCTAAGAACAAAACTTTAAAGGCCCAAAAGCTGAAAATGTGCTTATCACAGCTTATTGAACACAAAGCTTATTCTTATTGGGCTTTTCAGCCCATTAAGCCATAAGCTAATGCCATAAGCTCTAATTTGACACATAACCCTCTTTTTGGATGCTTAAGAGATCTGTCAAAAGAAATTTCCAATAAGCTCACTTAATAAGCCAGAAAATAGAAAAGCAAAAATCCACAAAACGACAAAATAGTCGGGTTTGAGATTTAGGACACCTCAGAAGCTCTAGTTTGTTGCAAAAGCTCACAAATAGCTTAACTAAGAATAATCAATCAAGAAAATCACAAGAAGCCAAGTAGAATAAGCTGTAGAAGCAAATAAGCTGGCTGAAAAAGCCAAATAAGCTAGTTTCCTAGCAAAAGCTTAACCAAAAGACTTGTAAACTTCCAGACATGATATTAAGCTGAGAAAAATGAGTTCTATTACAAAAACTAAGTTGTTGCATGTACCAATAAGCAAAACAGATTTAATAAGCTTAAAACCAAGTTTGACCAAAAGTCAAACGCTGATAAGTTATAGTCAAACGCTGATAAGTTATAGTCAAACACTGACAAGTTATAATCAAACGCTGACAGGAACAAAATGGACGTTGACAGACTTAATGAAGTGTAAGGACTTGTTTTTCACCCTGCTGGTCAAGATTTGAGTGCAAACCTTGTGAATCAAGGCTTACCAGTTGGGTAAACTTGATGTGTTTTGGCACAAATAAGCCAATAAGCCAGTGGGCTTATAAGCTATGAACAAAGCAATCCAAATAGCAAAAACCAATCACAAGCAGCATACAGATAGGATCCAAGCAACAAAACAACAATCCTCAAACTAGAAATTAAAATGCAACTCCAAAAGAGGTGGTCACTTTGCTGATGCAAATGACCACTTCAGCAACTTCTGAACCTTCATAACTTGCATACAAATCCACAAAAGCACAAATAGGTTATAGCACACCCTTAAACAACCTTTAATCTAGCAATGAACAAGAGATTAAGCCAAAATCTCTCAAAATTCATACAGACAAGGCAGTCACTGATTTTATATGCTATTGACCCTTTTTTTTGCTTGCAAATTGGTTCAAAACTTGTCAAACTAACACCTTATTGCATATATCACATATCAATCACCCAAGGAATGTTTTTAACCAGGTTTTAACACTAAATCTTGTCACTTGATTTGGTTAATCCCTTATCCCAAACACCCCTTAAAAATCAGAAAAGTAATTTTTTCAAACCAAAAGCTTATAACATCCAGCTAAACAGATTACACAATCATCTATCATGCATGTCAATCACAAATAAGCACAAACAGTCAATCAAACAGTCACTTAGACAAACTTCACAAAATTCATGCAAAATCACAAAATTCTGAAAATTGAAATAGAAAACAAGGGAGTACCTTGTTGGACCTACATCCAGACCCAACCAAGGCTGCTTTGCCTTTTCCAATAGGCCCGGGCCTATGCCGATCCTTGATCAAACAATCTCCAAGACCCTGCTAAGAGAAAATGAAAACAAGCACAACACTTTCTGATTTTTCTGAAAACTTACAACCCTTTTTCTCAAACCTTGAAACCTTTAACACGTTTCAAAAACAAGAACAATAACACAAAATACAGGAATATGATCCACTTTCACTTCACAAATTCCTGGATTTTCTGAAAATAGAAACACTTTTTCAAAAACCTTTTGAAAATGATATAAACACCAAATGTTTATAAGAGATTAATATGGAACTCAGAATCTAAGCAATTCAATACCAAACTTTTAAAAAAATAAAAGGAATTACAATTGACACATTCAAATACCAAACTTTATATTTCAAAAAGGCATTACATGAATTTTGCTTAAAAACTGGAACAAGAATAAAAGGCTAAACTAAGGTGCCTTTTATAGGCGTACAAGGAAGATTCTAGTATGCTAAACCCTAATTTATGAAATCTCTAAAAAGCCCTTGAGTCTTCATCTTCAAATTGGTCAAAAGGTGATACATGTGATGCCAGTGATGTTTGAATGAATCTTGGACGTTAAAAACTCCTTGGGGACCAAGTAGAAGGATCCTGGATGTTGGTTTGGTCGGGCATTGGGTTTGGGTGAGTGTGACGTTGCAGGGGAGGGTCTAAAGTGTCACATGGGGTTGTCTAGTGAGGGGGGTTTTGGTTGGGATGGGATGAGAGTGACCTTGATTAAGGTTCTGGAAATAATTAACATAAACCCCTTTGATTTGAGGGAGTTAAGGGATTAGGGTTTATGGGATTAAGGTGGGTAGCAGGTTGGTTTTAATCTAAAATGGGATTAAGTGTTTTTTTAAATATGTGTTAATGGGGGGAAAAAGTGGGGGTTTGACTGGGGATTTGACCAGGGTTTAATTAATAAACCGGGTTTGGACGGGTTGGGTTATGAGTATGGGTGGATGGGTGGGTAAAGCTGAGGTGGCAGGTTCTGGTTGGGTGGGAAAGTTTGGTTGGTTGGCAGACTTGGCCCCCAGGCTTTTCACTCTTCTTCACTTTGTAATTAATTCCATCAGCGCCCATTTTACTCTTGACAACTTTTGGCAAGTTGTCAAAAGTGGCACAAAAACTTCTAAAACTTTATCCAAGGGCCTTTAATGTATATTCTTGATTTTCTAAGGGCTGATCTTGTAATATCTTCAAACATGGAGGACCATACTTGTGCAATTGATATTTGGAGGGTCAATTGTGACAAGTTCTTCAAAGATGAGGGACCAAAGTTGTCAATCTTCAATTCTTCAAGGGTCATTTTGCAAATTTCCAAACTTGGGCCCGGTTCATTGTGTGACTTCGTTTCCCGTGTTCGTTTTTGAATGATTCTTGTGATATTTTGCCATTTCCTCAATATCCGTACCTAAAAATACACAAGTAACAAACACGAGCATATATTTGGCATATTTTATGATAATGTATTTTAAGCCCGATTTGGACGATGAGACCATGTATAAAAGCAGTCTCATCATTCCCCCTGCTAAATAACAAAGGCAGGGGGGTTGGTTCCCCTGCTGAAGTCAAAGGCCCTGCTATCAGAGATAAACATGGAATAGATTTTTACGCGTTTCAGTTATTATTCCTTAATACTTTCCAAGTTTGTTAGTAGTGATCTTGTACGTGAGTCCTTGTGGCTATAAAAGGACTCACTAGGTTAGCATGCAATGTGTGTCTTTCTCATTTTGTCTTTAATTGTCATACTTTAAGGTTTTGTAAACCCTAATACCATTTTAGGGTATTCGTATATCATTGATATATTAAAGTTCAACGTTCCAATCATATTGTTCTTGTGCTAAACATTATATTCCGCATCTTGTTTAGTTACTTTGCTTTGTAAAGTTTCTCTAGTGTTAGATTGAATTCTTTCTCTCTATCACAACCCTTAAACAAGCTATTAAGGTTTAAGATCTGATTTTGGGATCAACACCAGTATTGCCACTTACAAGTACAACCAATTTTGCAACAATGTATTATTTACCTTAACCAAGTTCCCATTGTTTGTGCACTTGAATTTTGATATCATATCATGTTAATGTAAATCTCATCCTTGTCTCACTAACAACAAGCAAGAATGGGAACTTGGTAAGGGATGTCCCGTCTTAAACTTTCTCCCGACAGTTTAAGGATAGATACCGGAAAAACTGAACCGAAATAACCGATGGTTCGGTTTTTTCTTTTCCAAAAACCGAAAATTTACGATTCGGTTTCGGGTTTCATCCAAAAATCGAACCAAACCGAACCAATCTATTATATAATAATAAATTTTTAATATTAAAAAATAAGAAATAAAAAGTTCAAATTCATATTTATGTGTTGTTGGAACACAAAGTAATATATCTATCTTAATGTTTATAAGCGCGTTTGTTATGTATGTGTGTTTAATTGACAAATGTCATTACATATGCGACATTGGTCGTTTATGCTATGCTCATTTACACGGTGTTTGTAAGTTATTTATATATTTGTAACTTTAGAAGGTTGGGATAAATATTAGTAAGCTTAGATAAAAAAAAAATAATTTAAACAAGTTTGTTAGTATAAATTGGCCAAACCAAATATAAATGGTTTTTAAAATCGAAAAAACTGAAAAATTGAACCGGAACCGACTATAAAACCGAAAAACCAGACCGCACAAAACCGAACGGTTTCGGTTTTTGGTTTTATGAAAACCGAATGTTTCTGTTCGGTTTTAGTTTTTGACAAAAACTAACCCAAAACGAACTGTGCACACCATGCGTTAAACCTTATAATCGGCTGACATACTAAAGTATTCGTTGAATTTTTGAACATTTATATGTTAAGTTCGGTAACAAAACACACAGGTAAATCATATTTTGACATTCATTACCAATAGATGTAATGTTTCCATAAATTCATTCAATATGTAATGTTTCGATGGGGTGTTTTTTTTTTAATTTTTTTAGCAGCTCTCAATTTGTTGTAGGTGTAGTTAACTTTATTGCAACCTAACAATCGTTTTGTGGTACATGCTCATATAACTAACGCCCCTATTCAATCATATGCGAAATCGTATTATAAATTCACTCGAGAAAGAAAAAATAAACATTTGAGTGCACTCAAATGTTCACTTTTTTATTTTGGTATACCTGAAGCAATTAGCTCTTTCAAAATAAATACCGTCATTGAAAACATACAAACTTTGATAGATCAATATATAAATATATACAACAGATTTCCTTGATCGTCTTTCCGAATTTGCTATAACGTTAAAAATTGGTACTCTTGTAACGCCTTTGTTCTTTCAAGATCAAATCGAAGTTTACGCCTTCGTCAAATATGATACTTTTATACACAAACATCCCACCATGAAGTATCAAATGTTAGTTTACGTTTAAGCAACAAAATTTAAAAAAAAACACAAACTGACATTTGTAAAATCGAATATTCACATGGGATAAAACACAACCGTTGGATCGACAAGGCCGTAAAAGTATCAATAATTAGTTTATTCCTTTCTAAAAAACAACTCACACTTGTCAACACATATAACTAATACACAAACGTACAATTATAATATACTAAAAGTCAAATTAAAACAATAATACACTAAAAACGCACAAAAAATAAACCCTACGGAACAACAAAAAATGACCCCGCCCGTTGGGCGGGTTACGACGCTAGTATATATATATATATATATATATATATATATATATATATATATATATATATATATATATATATATATATATATATATATATATATATATATATATATATTTTACAAGCTTTTAGATAGCACGAGCTCACAGATGATGTTCAAGACAATAAAATAATTTTATCAAAAGAGCTGTTATAGTCCATGTTTCATAAAAATGACCTAGTTCTCTATAACACATGCTCTGATACCAATCTGTAGCACCCTCAAATTTACACAACGCAGCGGAATGCCACTTTGAGGTGCTACTTCATAATCACAAGCACATGTACAAAGAGAACGACTCAAAAAGAGGCGTTTGAAGAGTTTAATTCATTCGATAATTTAAAATCAGAGTTTACAAGCAGGTCCCAACAATAATGTAATAATAAACAGTGTCGAAAAGTTTATCGAATGGTAATCAATATTTTATTGCCTTTTTAATATCCAGTGCGACTCCATGCTCCAGCTGCTCGACCTGAGTACCTGAGAAATACATGCTAAAACATCAACATAAAGGTTGAGTGAATTAATAGGTTTGCAAACAAAAGCAGTTTACCACAAGATTTCAGTATTCAGATTACAAAAGTCAGATAGCATCAATTATCGCATTTAGCTCATGAAACCGAAATGTTGACATCCGTTATTCCGTTCAAGTTTCAAATACAATGCGTCCACTCGGTTTTTCGTTCATCTCGGACGGGGAGGTCAATCCCAATAGATCTATTCACATCATTCGTGTTTACTCGACCAGTACAGTCGGTCCAAGTAATTAACGATTCATGACTAAAAGGGATAAAATAAGCATACAGTTCAAGCAGTTGAGTCCATTCGTAAAAAGTAACATGTATCCCCCTCGCGGGTTTCATAAAACAATTAAATAAGTAAAAGCGAGGCTATGAACTCACCTTAGCGATAACGATATCAAACAAGGATAACGATCAAGATAATAGTGACAAGAGTGAAACGATGAACTAAGATAAGTCAAGGAATCACGAGCTTCTAACGACGACCAAAAATTAAGTGGCGCGTCTTAGATATATAAACAAAAATGTAAAAGAATAAACGACTATTATTAAGGTTTTCCTTAAAATAATAGTTAGAAAAATTTAAATAATATGGTCAGACCAATTTTGAAGATTATAAGATGAGGAAGGACCAATACATTGAAAATCTATAATACTACTTCGTATATAACTTTAAAATCAAGGACCAATAATGTTAATATACATTTGTATGACATAAATATGACGTGAAGAGTTAATTCTTCATTCTCATCATTTCATTTAAAAACATCAAGCCATGCTTGTTCTTTATGTGTATTTTATTACAAAAACTGTTAACAACTCGCTTAGTAATAGCATACAATTAATAATATTTAGTTCTGATCGATATGATACCTTAGCTCCATGTTGGAGTACAAGTGATTGGAGTTGCGAGGCACAAGTATAAACACCGCAGCGAACATGAATATTAACAAAGGTAAATATACTTGTGGCAAAGCACGAACCCGCAACTAACGAACCAAATACCAACGATTAGGATCAAAAGCTCGAACCAACCGACTTGAACAGGCCGTGATTGAACCCGATCGAACCCAAATATATACGTAAGTTTTAGCCCGCTCCCTATTAGAGTAATAAAATATCATGTCACGACTTAGCTCCATTTGTTATCACCTTCACCATGAGGCTTCCTAAGATTACAAGAACGTGACCATGTTACATGATTTCAAGCTGTTGTTAAACTTGATATGGATTGCAACGTGGTAGCAGGGGATTTATAGCACCCATGTATGAAAGTAGATTCTTTAGCAGGCTATATACTCTTGAGATTTTAAAGAGAACACATGAAGGTGTTATTGTTAGTATATTTTATATATTAACTATACATATTGTGGCCTTAATATATTTACACATAATATTATTGTATTTAACATAAGTTGATTTATTTAGGTAATACTTAATGAGTTACCATAATGTGGCTCCTAATCTTGATGTAAGATTATACTAAATTGATTATATGTAAACATTATAATCTATACTTAATATAGAACTTTGATCTTCTCCCTAATCCTCTCACAAGATGATGGAACTTCTGTGTGTTTTACGGGGTGAGACTAATCCCCTAATTATAGTGAGAGATTAGGCAGGGATCAACTCCTATATTAAGTATAGATTATAATGTTTACATATAATCAATTTAGTATAATCTTCCATCAAGATTAGGAGCCACATTATGGTAACTCATTAAGTATTACCTAAATAAATCAATTTATGTTAAATACAATAATATTATGTGTAAATATATTAAGGCCACAATATATATAGTTAATATATAAAATATACTAACATTCTCCCACTTGGCCGTATTTATATTTACACTTTGTACATCGTTAAATTGGCCAAGTTGATTTCATAACTTCATCACAATCATATAGAATAACCAAAGCAAACTAACATAGTCACTAGCATCGCTATTGACACGGGACCCCTACTAATTATACTATTAGCATTTCTACATGATCATGATCATTATCCATAATGTATATGAATGAAAAATAAATAAACGGTAATAAAATAAATCCATTCAAAATGATCCAAAATAATCGCTTGTTCATAAGATCTCAATATAATGTGCGCAAAATAGAGAATAACAAACTTCAACATAATGTGAAAACAAAAACAATAAAATCCTTAAATTTGGTTATCACATAAACCCATACCGGCAACATGCTCTAAAAAGAGCTTGGGTGGTAAACCTTTAGTAAGTGGATCCGCCAACATGTCATGAGTGCTAATATGCTCTATGACAATGCTATTGTCTTCAACCTTCTCTCGAACATACAAATACTTAGTCTCGAGATATAAACCAGCTCCAGTAGAACTAGTGTTGTTTGAAAATCTAACAGCTGAACTATTATCACAATACAGTCTGAGGGGTCTTGAAATAGAGTCAACTACCTTGAGTCCAGAAATTAGATTTCTCAATAATATAGCGTGACTAGCTACGTGATAACATGCAACATATTCAGCCATCATAGTGGAAGTTGTAGTGAGTTCTTGCTTATGACTCCTCCATGATATAGGACCTCCTGAAAGCATAAAGATGTACCCTAATGTGGATCTAAAAGAGTCCTTACACTTAGCGAAATTGGAATCTGAGTAACCTATGACTTCTAGGTTATCCGTTTTTCGGTAAGTCAACATCGAGTTCTTAGTCCCTTGAAGATATCGTAAAACCTTTTTAGCTGCTTTCCAATGTTCCTTTCCCGGATTAGACTGATAACGTCCAAGCATACCCGTAATGTATGCAATATCAGGGCGTGTACATACTTGAGCATACGTGAGGCTTCCAACTACAGAAGCATAAGGTTTAAGTCGCATCTCTTCTTGTTCCAGCTTATTCTTAGGACACTGGTATGCACCAAATTTATCACCCTTAACAACAGGGGCAACAGTTGGAGAGCAATTATGCATGTTGTATTTCTTAAGGATTTTGTCGATATAAGCCCGTTGTGATAAGCCTAATATCCCACGAGACCTATCTCGGTATATTTCAATGCCAATTACATAAGAGGCTTCCCCGAGATCTTTCATTTCAAAATTCTTTGAAAGAAACCTTTTAGTCTCATACAACATATTTAGGTCATTACTTGCTAGAATAATGTCATCGACATATAATACAAGTATGACAAATTTACTCCCACTGATCTTAAGGTATATACATTGATCCACTGCATTTTTCTTGAATTGAAATTTACTCATAACTTCATGAAATTTCAAATACCATTGTCGAGAAGCCTGCTTTAACCCATATATAGATCTCTTTAACTTGCAAACCATATGTTCTTTGCCTTCAACCACAAAACCTTCAGGCTGTGTCATATAGACATCTTCGTGCAAATCACCATTAAGGAATGCAGTTTTAACATCCATTTGATGTAGCTCTAAATCATAATGAGCTACTAAGGCCATGACTATTCTTAAGGATTCCTTTCTCGAAACGGAAGAAAAGGTCTCATTATAGTCAATCCCTTCCTTTTGAGTGTAGCCTTTAGCAACCAATCGTGCTTTATATCTTTCGATGTTTCCTTTTGAGTCTAATTTGATTTTATAGACCCACTTACAACCAACAGGCTTTACGCCATTTGGTAATTCTGTAAGTACCCAAACACCATTAATTTCCATTGATTTCAACTCATCTTTCATGGCTTCAAACCATTGAGTTGATTGGTCACTATTCATGGCTTCTTTGTAGAATATGGGATCTTCAAATTTACTTAAGTCATCATCATTCTCAAGTAAATAGGTTATGAAGTCATCATGAACGACAGGTCTTCTGGTCCTTTCAGACCTTCGTAATGGTTGCTGAATAGTAGGTGAACTTGGGTTTTGATCATGTGGTGGTGCATCGACTATAGGAACATCAACAACCTCATCTAAAGGTGCGATTGTTGTGTTTTCCGTATATAATGGTATTGATGACTCTTGATTAGGAGCATCCATTAATTTTTCATTCAAGTCAATGCTTCTTTCACCACTCCCACTGATTTCACCATTTTCAAGAAATTTAGCATCTCGTGTTTCGACAATTCGAGTGGTATGATTAGGGCAGTAGAACCGATACCCTTTAGATCTTTCTGGATACCCAATAAAATAACAACTAATGGTTCTTGAATCGAGTTTCTTTGTTTGAGGATTGAAAATTTTTGCTTCAGTCGGACAACCCCATATCTTAAAATAACGTAAGCTAGGCGCCCTACCTGTCCATAGCTCAAATGGAGTTTTTGGGACAGACTTAGAAGGGACCCTATTAAGTATATGAGTTGCGGTTTTCAATGCCTCGGTCCACAAAAACTCGGGGAGAATAGAATTGCAAATCATACTTCGCACCATATCCATAAGGGTGCGGTTTCGCCTTTCTGCAACACCATTTTGTTGTGGTGTATACGGCATAGTAAACTGATTAACAATTCCATTTTCCTGACAAAATAAGGCAAATGGCCCGGGGCTTTGACCAAGATCAGAGTGTTTACCATAATACTCTCCGCCCCTATCTAATCTCACTATTTTGATCTTAAGGTTTAGTTGGTTTTCAACTTCCGCTTTAAAGATCTTAAATACATCAAGAGATTCAGATTTTTCTTTTATCAAGTAAACATAAGTGTAACGAGAATAATCATCAATAAAGGTAATAAAATACTTGATGACGTATAGTCCCCAGCCGGGTCATGAACCCGGCCCAAGGGCACTACCCGTATCCGGCCTATCACGTATGGGTGGGATGATGTCAGTCAGGCTTATGGGCCTGAATGAATAGTAACCGCACACACGTGTGCGGCCCACGGCCCGGTATGGCCGATACGGCCGACATAGGGTTAGACAGAATAATATCCTGTCTAGGGATATCTTTACCCCAATAAGAGAGGATATTCACTACCAGAATTAGAAGATTACAATCATTCTAATTCTGGTGTTTATCTCTTCCTTGGGGCCGAAGGATCAGTGAAAGCCCACTAGGGTTTCACTGCCTATAAAAGGAACCCCCAAGGGTTCCACAAAGGTATCACAATTCTCTCTAAACTCACATATAACCCTAAATCGATTACTTACTCTCACGCCGGAGTTTAATCGTGGGAAACCTTCCCACGGTAAGCTTAACGCGTGTTGTTTAGTGTGCAGGATCCCAACCAGACGATTCACTTGGTGCAGGAGCCGGTACCCAGCCAACCCGAATTAAGCCTAATTCGGGTCTAGCAAGGATCAACCAACTTTTGCATCAACAAGTTGGCGCCATCCGTGGGACCTTAACACTAAGCTAGAACAGAATCTCCTCGATTTTTTCAATGACGAAGGGGCATCCGCCAGTTAACCCCAGGAACGTGAATCCTGGGAACCGGAAGTCCCCAGGGGAAGGAATTCTTATTCCCAACCAATCACCCAGCCGCCTCGCAGGCGGGCCAGGTAACCGTAGCGGTCTTCAGTCCGCAGGGGTGACGAGCACGATCTCGGTGACACCCCCGCCCACTTCAACCCTGGACAACCCTGATCCGGGAAGTGCGCCAGGCCCCCCTAACAAGGAGCCACGTAGACCCTTAATGGAGGAAGAAGTGGAAGCTCAACCGCTCAGCGAGGATGAACTCACTCGAGTTCTCACTCAGAATTTTGAAAGGATCGTCCCAGGGATCGCATCAAGATTGAGCCTGGGGAGGAACCTCCAAGCCCGACTCAACTTTGGCGACAGTGGACCATCCACTCCTTCCTGAAATCGGAGAAGGAGGACTCAGCCTCGAGAGCAGGGAACCTTTGAGGAAGACCCTCAACCCCGGAATGTGTTTGAACGCATAGGGGATCGCATCATGCAAGAATTAACGCAGCCTCAAGATGGAGAAAGGTCGGATGGCTCACCCGAGCGGCCAGACCGAGAGCTGACCAGAACCACACGCCGCCCAAGTGTGTGGGATAGAATGAACACAGGGAGAAAGGCTCCTGGTTCGTCTCAAAAAAGTGGTCCCTACTCAAAAGGCGGGGCACCACCGCCGTCCCCAGATCCGTCTGGGGAGGACTCAGATGACCACCCGCCCAAACGCCGTCGGCCTAGGCGCACGCCACCACCACCAAACAATGATGAGTATTATGGTGGCCCCTACTATAGGGATACGGAAGCAGAGGACCTCTCGCGTCCGTGGTGTGAACCATGGGATGACCCTAGGCTCACGCGGCCATGGGCTGATCCCAGGGAAGATCCGTTTACCCTCCGTATACGGAACTACTCTGAGGACACCAAACGTCGCATGCCGGCGTGTATCAAGACGTATGATGGGTCCGGTGATCCTGTCGATCACCTCAAAATATTTGATACTCAGGCTAAAATTGAGCGATGGCCCATGCCTATATGGTGCCAAATGTTCAATTCGACCTTAATAGGAAACGCTCGTGACTGGTTCGAGGCACTCCCCCCACGGAGCATTGATAGTTTCACGGAACTACGAACTGCGTTCGAGAACAATTATACTCAAAGGAAGAAGTATAATAGGGATCCGGTTTCATTGGCAACTGTCAAGCAACGGCCGGGGGAGTCCACAGAAGCCTTCACTGAGCGCTTCAATGATGAGTGCACACGCACGAGAACCATGCCAGAGCTCCTGAAAATCTCGGACTACATGCACGCCATAACAGACAGAGACCTGATCAGGCGTCTCAACGACAAGCGTCCAGAGAGATATGATGACCTCATGGAAAGGGTCAGAAATTTCATAGAGGGAGAGACAGCTGTTGCCGCGGCCTACCCATCCTGAGGAAATGGGTACCGCTCAAATGACCAGTCCCGGAGACAGTCGGGTGGCCAAGGCAACCAGAACAATAACAAGAGCTCGGACTATAAGAGCCAAAGCAAAGGCGGACGGTCGGACGACAAGTTCACCCCCTTAAAGATGTCCTACCGGGAGATCTTGTTGACTGAAGGGGCGAATTTTCCAAGACCTCCCCCAATGACCACACCCCCGGAACGTCGGCAGGGAAGTCGCTTCTGCGAATTCCATAATGACAAAGGACACGGCACGGAGGAGTGTATCCAGCTGAAGAAGCATATTGAGTCGCTAATCAAATCAGGCAAACTCAAGCACCTGGTTAAGGATTGGAAAGACGGAAAGGACAACAACAAGAAGTATGATAAGAAGGACCCCCAAAAGGACAAGTCTTCTACCATATACATGATCCAATCCAGACAGCGCCGCACGAGACAGAAAATTGGCCAAAAATTTTCCCGCGGCAAGGAAATCTCATTCCCTCTCATCACAGCAAGTGACGTGGTTGATGCGCCTCTCACCATTGAGATAAGCATTGGAACACACAATGTCCGCCGCATGTATGTGGATGGAGGGTCGTCAGCAGAGGTATTATATGAACACTGCTTTGTGCAGTTATGCCCAGAAATAAGAAGCCAATTAGTACCGGCCACGTCGCCGCTTACTGGCTTTAGTGGAGATACTATCTGGCCAATAGGGCAGTTGCGTCTGCTTGTCACCATCGGGAATGAGGAACATTCCACTACAACGTGGATGAACTTCATGGTGATACGTTCACACTCTCCTTATAATGGAATCATAGGCAGACCAGGCATTTTGGCTATCCGGGCAGTACCCTCTACGGCACACGGAATGATTAAATTCCCCGTTGATGGGGGAATCGTTACTATTTATAACACAGTCGCGCCAACGTCCGAGTGTCACACTGTGACAACACCGGCACCACCTGTACCACCCAAGGACGGAGCACCACCACCCAATTGGAAGGTGGCCATTCACCCGGACTACCCGGAACAGGAGGTATCCATAGGAGGGGCACTCTCAGATAGCGGCAAAAGGGCCATGTGCGCACTTTTAAGTGCAAATTTGGACATATTCGCATGGGAGCCAAAACATATGACGGGTGTACCACGTACGATAGCAGAGCATAAGCTCCAGATCCGCCAAGGGTACCAACCCATCAAGCAAAAGAAGCGCGGCCAGGCGCCCGAGAGAAGCCAAGTTATATTGGAGGAAGTGCGGAAACTGGTGGACGCAGGCATTATGCGCGAGGTATACTACCACGAGTGGTTATCCAATCCAGTCATGGTCAAGAAACATGACGGAAGTTGGCGCATGTGCGTGGATTTCACGGACCTAAACAAGGCCTGCCCACAGGACTGTTACCCGCTACCAGAAATCGACTGGAAAGTAGAATCTTTGTGTGGATACCCTTTCAAATGCTTCTTGGATGCATATAAAGGGTATCACCAAATCCAGATGGCGGAGGAGGATGAAGAAAAAACGGCTTTCCACACAAGCCAGGGCGTATATTGCTATACGAAAATGCCGTTTGGATTAAAGAACACCGGCGCTACGTATCAGCGGTTGGTGGATAAAGCTTTCGAATCACAAATAGGACGCAACTTGGAAGTATATGTTGATGACTTGGTGATAAAAAGCTACACGGAGGAGGCACTCCTCCGGGATGTCCAGGAGACATTCGACACGCTGAGAAGGATTAATATGAAGTTAAATCCAAAGAAATGTACGTTTGGTGCAACAGAAGGAATGTTCTTGGGATATTTGATTGACCCAAACGGCATAAAACCTTGTCCAGGGAAGACGGACGCAGTGATACGGCTACCGTCCCCGCAGACACGGAAAGAGGTGCAATCCCTGAATGGGAAGTTATCCGGATTAAATAGATTTCTATCCAAATCCGCAGAGAAGTCATTGCCTTTATTTAAGACGCTCAAGAAGTGTATTAGAAAGGGAGACTTCCGTTGGACGAAGGAAGCTGAGGAAGCCTTTACCCAACTCAAGCAGCATCTCGCATCTCTCCCCATGTTGGTAGCTCCCCACCCAAAGGAGGAACTTGTTATGTATCTCTCGGCTACTCATGGCGCAATAAGCGCGGTACTTATGACGGATAGAGACACAATACAGACCCCGGTCTACTTTATAAGTAGAACATTACAAGGAGCGGAACTGAATTATTCCCCCATGGAAAAATTGGTGCTAGCACTAGTATTTGC
Source organism: Glebionis coronaria (assembly GCA_025667525.1). Classification (NCBI taxonomy): domain Eukaryota; kingdom Viridiplantae; phylum Streptophyta; class Magnoliopsida; order Asterales; family Asteraceae; genus Glebionis; species Glebionis coronaria. The sequence continues at coordinate 199,708,238 of CM046875.1, forward strand.
TACAAAGCGGCTGCGCCGGTACTTTCAGGCGCACCCGATTGTCGTGATCACGGATCAACCAATCAAGCAGGTTATATCTAAACCAGACGTGGCAGGGAGACTTGAAAAGTGGAGCATCCTACTGGGAGGGCATAATATATCTTACAGACCAAGGACGGCTGTTAAAGGCCAGATCTTGGCAGATTTCCTGATTGAAAAGCCGGATGAGGAAGAACCAATCATTAAGCAAGAGGAGGTCCCAGCGGAACCTTGGGTGCTATTCACGGACGGATCCTCGTGCACAGACGGGTCCGGGGCAGGCCTCATCCTCACAAATCCAGAAGGCATGGAATTCACGTACGCCCTCCGTTTTGAGTTCACGGCCACCAATAACGAAGCGGAATATGAAGCATTAATTGCGGGTTTAAAAATCGCCGCTAGAATGGGAGTCCGCAACCTTGAGGCCTACGTGGACTCACGGCTTGTCGCGAACCATATTCTAGGTGGGTATGTGGCTAAGGAGGACAACATGGTCAGGTATTTGGAAAAAGTCAAGACGTTAATCGCAACTTTCAGTAAGTTTTCCATCAAGCAGGTGCCAAGGGGCGAGAACAAGAAAGCGGACGCCCTCAGTAAAATCGCATCCACAAGCTTCGCCCACTTGTCTAAACAGGTTTTGGTGGAAATACTCAAAGAAAAGTCTATTACGGAAGGGGAAGTGACTGCTATAGTTGAAGAGGAGGGACCTACGTGGATGACCCCAATCATCAACTATCTGGCTAGTGAAACCCTCCCAGACGAGGAAAAAGCAGCAAGGTGTGTTAAAAGGAAGTCACAACATTTCGAACTCCGGGAAGGCATCCTTTACAAACGCTCTTTCTTGCAGCCGTGGCTGCGGTGTGTTGGACCACGCCAGGCGGCCTACGTGATCAGCGACATACACGAAGGATTGTGCGGCATGCATGCAGGTCCACGATCCGTGGTAGCCCGAGCCTTACGAACAGGATACTATTGGCCCACTATGCACAGAGACGCGCGCGACATGATTCGCAGGTGCAATGATTGCCAAGTGCATAGGCCAGTACCGCGGCACCCGCAGCAGGAGCTTACACCTATCACGTCCCCATGGCCATTTTACAAATGGGGAATTGACATTGCAGGACCATTTCCTGTAGCTGCGGGAGGGGTTAAATTCTTGATTGTTGCAATGGATTACTTTACACGATGGATAGAAGCCAAGGCAGTAAAATCTATCACGGGTAAGCAGGTCAAGAAGTTTGTGTGGGAACACATCGTATGCCGTTTTGGTCTACCGGGAGAAATTATATCGGACAACGGCAAGCAGTTCACGGACAACCCATTTAAAGACTTGTGTGCATCGTTGAACATCAAACGGCGTTTCGCATCTGTTAAACATCCACAAACGAACGGCCTTGTTGAACGAGCAAATAGGAGCTTGGGAAATGGAATCAAGGCGCGACTGGATGAGCGGCAGGGCAAATGGGTTGATGAGTTGTCACACGTGCTATGGGCACATAGAACCATGATAAAAACAGCTAACGGAGATACTCCGTTTGCATTGGCTTACGGCACTGAAGCCGTTATACCAGCAGAAATAGGGATGCCTACCATCCGCACGGCGGAGGTTAATGCCGTCACAAATGATGAACAACTGCGAATCAACCTGGATCTGTTGGAAGAAAAAAGGGAAGTAGCAGCCATCAATGAAGCTAAGTCCAAGGCTAAGATGAAGGCTTATTACGACGCCAAGGTCAAGGGTGTTTCTTTTCGACCAGGAGACTACGTCTACCGTGCTAACGAAGCAAGTCGAGTGGAAAATACAGGAAAACTGGGCCCTAAGTGGGAAGGACCGTATGAAGTCATTGAAACCTTGGGACGAGGCGCGTACAAGTTGCGCGACATGGATGGTCGCGACCTAGAGCGCACATGGAACATAGCCAATCTAAAAAGGTGCTATCTTTGAAAGCTACGGCTCCCGCATGGATACTTCGCTATAGGCGGTCTCAATAAAGACCATGCGGGTTATTTGTCTTACTTGTTTTTCTTATGTTTGTTTTAGTTTCCCTTATGGACCTTTTTTTTTTTTAAGGACTTGTCGTCATTATTCAAACAAAAATGTAAATGTTCTAATAAAATGCCGTGGTGCCTAGCTAGCTCCACGGCCTGTTTCGTGCAAATTATTGTCCTCTTTGTTAGATTCTTTGTTAGCCGTATGAATTTTACTTGTGTTATAATATGCCATGTTTCTTTCATATGCATTCTCTCGAAATACCGTACATATACCATACGCCTCCAGGTGGGGTAAGAGGATTAAGTGAACCTACTAATTCAACTTGCCGCGTAAGAGGGATGCAACCCCAGCCGCACGGATCACGTATCCTTACTAGACACCTTACTCACGAGACGTTGGGGTAAGTTTCATATGCTATAAGCCATACCGTGCTCCGCATAATAAAGACGCACGTCGCACGTCTAGTAAATTATAGACTTGAATGTATTTTCTTTGTGAGTAAGACGTGGTATCACGCAGTATTGAACTACAATATTTCGAACACAAGTACAAATACACAAGTTTCCAAACAAATCAAAATTGCCGTGGTTACCCACGGACTTATATACAAAACATAAAAATTGTTAGCCGTGTACACACACGGACGAATCGAAACAATACATATCCATAGATTACAAAACAAGTGTTTGATTGTGGACAAAGGAGCATCCTAAATTGAGGGGAGAAACCTACCCATCTCTGCTTGTTCTTCCACCAGACGCGGCAACCATTCATCACGCTCTCCCCGCTTCTGGGCTTGGGCTGCGGTCCTTTCCAACACCACGTCTAAGGGTTCCTCGTCAAGTACGACCCTGGTTACGTCTTCATATACAGGAAGAGTTAGAGGAAAGTTAGCAGTGGAAGGCATGCTAGGACTGAGCTTCTCCATGATTTCAGTGTTCGGGGCATCTTTGGTGGCCTCTAGCTCATCCAGGAATGGGTAATGCAGATCTTGCATCGCGGCCATGGAGGCAGTCATCTTGCCGGCGGCTTCGGGCTTAAAAAAGGTATGACGGGCGATGTCCCCACCTTTGGTGATCAGTTCAGCAGCCTCAACCATTCCTTCGTGCCGTCCATGGTCGATACCATCAGATACAAGGTTGGCAAATTGTTGTACAAAGGATGGGGCCTCTAGCACCTTCGTCACGGCCAGGCGTGCTCCATGCCCAACCATCCACCTACGGCCCGCAATGGCTGTTAGCAGTTGAGGGCACAGTACATTGTCACGCTCAGCGGTCAGGGCATCCATCACCAATTCTTTTTGGGCAACTGCCTCTTTCAGCTCTTGGGTGATGGCCCTTTCCTCAGCAAGGTCTGTCTGCATTTTTTCCATGTTTTGGACGGCCAAATGCGCGTCCTTCAGCTTCTGGTTCAGATCATCTACTTGGCTGGCGTAAGAATGGGCAGAAGCTTCGGCCGTGGTCACCTATAGTAAAAAACGTGTTAGTGCATTCATTGTTTGGAATATATGGGTGGTGCGGCACGGATATGTACCTTGATGTTTGCAGCATCTAGTTGAGACTCAAGGTGGGCTACTTGCTGATCGTGTTCACTCGCACGGGCCGATTGTGTCTTGATGGTTGCCTCAGCATTCGCTAGTTTGGATTGGAGGTCAGCAATCATGGCTTCATTATCTTCAATCATTTTTTCTCTCCGTCCAACTTTTCTCTTCAAAGAGTCCACGTGCCCAAGCGCAGCTTCGAACCTGACCCTCATCGAGGTTCCCATCGCCATCTGATGCACTAGCGTCCCATTATATTCATCTGCCAAATCCGCGTGACTGAGCGAGTTTACCTCTTGCACCAGGCTTGGTGGTATACAGTTATTGAGGTACTCCCGGCACTCGTCAGCACTCCTCAATCGCGATGCTGTGGTAATAGTCCAAATAGGGTTGAAAGGTTGAGGAGCGCCGGATGAAGGGAAGTCTTGGGAAACCAGAGGTGAACCATCTTCAAAAACAGGGCCGGACTTTGTGGGGGCCGCGGGGTCTTCTTCGACAGCTTTTTCTTTCTCCTTATTTACCTGGGTGTCAGGAAGAGGCGCGGCACCAGCTTGGTTGTCCCTGCGACACGAGTATTACGGAATATATTAAGTATGGCTTAAAAAAAAAAGAGAAGAGAGGGCGCGGAGATTCTTGTGTATTGAGAGGGCTTCTTACCTATTGCTTCTTGCTCCTTCGGAGGCGGTTGGGGCAATTTGTGTAACGGGATCGACATGAGCGCCCTGGTTAGCCTCGGCACCCTGGGTAGTACTCCCAACAGATTGATACATGGGGTGGTCCTCTCGAAGCCTTTTGGCGGGGGCATTATGTTCACCAATCTCCACCGATGCAGTTCCTCTCGCACGGTTGCCTCTCTTCCGGGTGCGCCTGGTGAGGGGCTGCGTTGTGACTTCAGCAACTTCTTCTTCGGCTTCCTCCTCTTCGTCTAAGTTAACATGTTGCACTTCATCATCATCATCATCGCCCATCATTCGGCGAATGCTAGAGTCGGTTTGTTCAATGTTATCTCCCTGCTGTTCTCTATGAGGTGAGGAGGGCCCGGCCCCTCCTTGGTTCATTTGGTTACCATCACCATGATCTCCATGTTCTTCGTCCGAATGGGGATCAGGCACGGCTTCCAAGGCAACCGTCACTGGTCGGGTATGCTCAAGGAGGGGCTGTTCATTTTCACGAAGAGGACGGAGTCCTTCCGGCACAAGTCTTGGGTCGCCCTGGCGCAACAGTCCAAAAAAGTTCATCTCTGTCCAGCACAAAACAATAGATGTTAGTTATTATACAAACACATGTATACATTCTTATTGACGTACGGATGATTAGCCTACCTTCGCCCTGCCTTCTCCAAAAAACAGGATACCTATTGGAGGGACCAAAGTAATTGCGGCTAATTCCTAGCAAGCATAAGAATGATTCCGGCAGGTTTCTGTGGAATCCAGTCCTATTTAGGTCTAACTCTTGCGAGTGAAGGGGATTGTATGTACTGGCGTGCGGCTTAGGGTCGTGCGGGAATCTGTTCCTAATGATGAAATCACCCGGCCATACCACTGCGTCAATGAAAAAGTAATGGTCATACCAATTTTTCAGTGAATCCATTGGTTTGTTGTGTGATTGTGGGCTGTTGGAGGCTCGTTTTTTGAAAGATACCCAACCGTTCACTAAGTTTGGGGTGTAAAACAACCTAAATAACTCTACGGTTGGGGGGATACTCCTAGCACGGCAAAGGATCTCGAATTGGCTAATTTTACAGGCACCTATGCAGTGGAGCTGACTAATGTGTACATTATAATATCCTAACAGATCTACGAGAAAGTGGGTGAAAGGGATGCGGTAATTAGCCGCATCAAACAGGCGAGTATAGAGGCCTATCTTACCCACTGGAGCCTCAGTTATGAGGTCCCCGACGCCAGGGAGTGAGGGGTGTAGGTTGGAAGGGATGAAGTAATTTGTACAAAAATGGTTTAACTGGTCTTGGGACATGACATTTAGCACGGATCCGATGGTAGGGCTGTTTCTATTGGCCATTACTAAAAAAGAGTGTAAGGACGTGGTATTCTAACCTGCGTGTGAAGGGATCCGTGCGTACTTGGTTCAAGATAAAAGGAAAGCTTTAATGGCAGAAATGGAGGTTGTGAACTGTGTGTTTCACACAGCCGTAGGGGTGGCTTATTTATAGGGTTACCTTGAGGGTCACAGCCTGTTGGATATGTGACACGTGTTGGCCACTATTCTTAATCGTGTGGCTAGGGGGCAAGAGGCAAGTGAAACGTCAGATGGGACCCACGGGTCATATCTGACCCACACGTTTGCACTGCTCAATGTTCTGACTGTCTGCACTTTTGTCAGTCAAACAAGTCAGATGAACAGTCGTTCATGTCGGGTTATGCGGCTCTAACGTAAGACTTGACATTTAATGATATATTTAATTTGTCTCGGCGACTATGAATCGAGCATCATTGTCCTTTGTTATGAGTTCCTTGGTACGTCCGGGAGCATATTTGTAGTCTAGAGGTTCCACCTACGGTTGTAACAACTAGACTGGGGGGACATGATGACGTATAGTCCCCAGCCGGGTCATGAACCCGGCCCAAGGGCACTACCCGTATCCGGCCCATCACGTATGGGTGGGATGATGTCAGTCAGGCTTATGGGCCTGAATGAATAGTAACCGCACACACGTGTGCGGCCCACGGCCCGGTATGGCCGATACGGCCGACATAGGGTTAGACAGAATAATATCCTGTCTAGGGATATCTTTACCCCAATAAGAGAGGATATTCACTACCAGAATTAGAAGATTACAATCATTCTAATTCTGGTGTTTATCTCTTCCTTGGGGCCGAAGGATCAGTGAAAGCCCACTAGGGTTTCACTGCCTATAAAAGGAACCCCCAAGGGTTCCACAAAGGTATCACAATTCTCTCTAAACTCACATATAACCCTAAATCGATTACTTACTCTCACGCCGGAGTTTAATCGTGGGAAACCTTCCCACGGTAAGCTTAACGCGTGTTGTTTAGTGTGCAGGATCCCAACCAGACGATTCACTTGGTGCAGGAGCCGGTACCCAGCCAACCCGAATTAAGCCTAATTCGGGTCTAGCAAGGATCAACCAACTTTTGCATCAACAATACTTACGCCCACCTATGTCATTTGTAAAGGGTCCACAAATATCTGTATGGATAATTTCAAGAAGATGTTTACTTCTCGTGGATCCTTTCTTAATAGTTTTAACAAATTTCCCTTTAATACATTCAACACATTGATTAAAATCTGAAAAATCTAGATGATGAAGAATTCCTTCTTTTATAAGACGTTGCATTCTATCTTTAGATATGTGACCAAGACGTTTATGCCACAATCTTGAGGAATTTTCTTCATCTAAATGTTTTCTTTTTCCATTACTAATGACATTTACATCCATTGTTGATAGGGATTTTTCAAAATTGCTATCTAATTGTAATTTAATGAGGTTATTTTCTAATGAACCAATGCCAACAAGACGGGAATCAAAATACACTTTCAAACCATAATATCCAAACATAAATTCATAATCATGAAGAAGCAACTTAGGAACAGAAATAAGGTTCCTAGTAATGGATGGAACATAAAGTGTATCATTTAAGTACATATTGAAACCACTCTTTAAAATTAATCGAAGAGTTCCTACAGCTTCAACATGTCTCTCATACCCGTCGCCAACCTTAATGGTTCTTTCCCCCTTTTGTAGCATCCTCTTTGAAAGGAATACCTGCAATGAATTTGTTATATGTACCATGGAACCACTATCAATCCAATAAGTGTTTGAAGGGACATCAATGAAAAAACTTTCACAAGAGACATAGGAAAAAGACGAACCTTTCTTATCTAACCATTCTCGAAACTTTGGGCATTCCTTTTGGAAATGGCCAGGATTCTTACAGAATCGACATTTAGGGCTTGATTCCTTGCCATTACTTGAACTTGCCTTGTCAGAGTTTCCTTTTTCCCATTTAGAACCTTTGTTAACTTTAAAATTTTTCTTTTTGTAGCCCTTAGTGGTAGTAAGGTAAGCAGTATCCGGCTTTTCAATTTTAAGCCTTTCCTCCTCTTGGACGCACATGGCTATTAACTCGCTCATTTTCCATTTCTCCTTTTGCGTGTTATAGTTGATCTTAAAAGGACCAAACTGAGCAGGGAGAGATGTCATTATGAAATGAACGAGAAAACCTTCAGATATTGCCATGTCCATGCCATTTAATTTGGAGGCCATGTCATTCATCATCATGATATGCTCACGAACCCCACTAAGACCATCATATTTCGTGGTGAGCATTTTAAGAATAAGAGTACTCGCATTAGCTTTAGACGATCCCTTAAATTGTTCCTCAACTGATTTTAAGAACTCTTTAGCATCCTCAGAGTCCGGAATGGCTCCTCGAATAGCAACTGAAATAGAGTTCTTCATTATCATTAGGGACATGCGATTCGACCTTTCCCATATTTCATAAGTCCTCTTTTGATCGGCCGTGCTAGTGGTCGTTAGAGGGTTAGGTTTGTCGAATCTTAATGCATAGTCCAAATCTGTTATGCCGAGGGAAATTTTCACTTGATCTCTCCACGATGAAAAATTTGTTCCGTTTAGGGGTTCAATTCCAGATACACAATTGGTAATAGCATTAGGTGTCAAAGCTGTAAAATTATTTCCACAGTACAAAATCATATAACGACTATATTAGTATCATAAAATAATAACCAACTATAGGTTAAAAGCTAGTTATAGAAATCTAACCACAACACAAAATTAGATTCATATAAGAAGTTTGGTGTAATTGTCAACTTCTCGTTGGTTCCATTGACAACACACTAATAACTTCTTCATTAAATTTAAGCAAAACTTAATTAATAAAAATCACCTTTGGGCAGAAATTTAATTAACTAAGTATATAATTTGCAAATACCATTTAATGATTAAGATTACGGATATCCTTTGGGTTTAACACGTAACCTAAACTCATGAAAACGTAATTTATTATAACTTTCATTCACTTAAGGGTTTTGATTAATTGCATCCTTTGGGCTTACAACCAACCTCAACAATTAAGTAGTCATAACACATGTTTAACAAAATAAAGTAAAATATGTACATTATACCCTATTTAATTATACATTATAAAAGAATACATTCTTGTTAATCCTAATCAAGAAAAAAGTTTATATTTTCCGTACTTATTTTGTTCAACAATTAGTTCATATCAACTATAGCATAATAATTACATACAGTATAAAACTAGATGTAATTGTAGTTGTCATTGTTTTAGAATTGAGAACATATATTTACGTACATATAAGATAGCAGTATATTCCAAGTTAAAATAATTACCAACAAACATGTAGTGTATTGAATTGAATTGGTTGAATATTTGCAAACATAAGATATATTGATATGCATTTATAATTATTCAAATTATGACAGATCATTATTCAATTTATTAACATTTATTGACATGATGTGACAAGAAAAAAAAACAACCAGATACAATGGAGTTGATATTGATACAAACGATAATAAGGAAAAAAATCAAACCAATAATCCATTAATAAATAGCCGTAACCCAACATATTAGTTTTAAAACACTGAATTATTAATTTATTCTTCAAAGTTATCAACATCAGTTTCATTATTATGTAAAGACAAAATAGCTTATAAGTGTATATCAGTTAGATAAAGATACAATGGATCTAATTCAGTAACAATTAGATAAAGACAAAAGGCTTCACATTTAGTAACGTATATGCATGCAAACATGATAGAATCGGTATTTAATAGGATGAATTGTAAGTTAATGACACGCATGAAAACATGTAGTAGTCACGAATGTAACTTGTATCCATGTGTTACTCTCGGTAATATGAATTTACGTGTCATCATAAGCATTGGTTAGTCACTAGTTTGAAACTAAGAACTTGGAATATTTTATCCATAATAAACCTAGTCATGAAGTCAGGCATACTATCTTCTATACATACACGTATATACATCATTTTCAATTTTATTTCTTATTTATAAAGTAAACTTTCACCTTAAGATAAAGCGGGTGTTATCGAAGGCCGATATTTTTATAGTTACGCGATTTAAAAGTACACGTAAAACACGAAAAATAAACGCTCAATATAAAATAAAAACGTCGACATTCGGAGAACGTTGATATTTTGATACAAAATATAGGGTTTGAAACTAATAAAACTTTAACGTGTTATATAAACAAATGACACTTAAATGTTTATCACAAATTTACGAAGAGTGTCCTTAAAACGAAAAATCATTACGACGAAGATAGGGAGTATTTCTATTATTTTCGATCGATGAAGGACATATACTTTGCCGATAAATAATAATAGACACGTATTTGATACAAGCCATAACCTTCTCGCTTAACCGAGAATTCAATATTTTCTTATAAAAATAAACATGATAATTAAAAGTCAGGTTATAAATATTGATCCGAAAATTACAAATTACTACATACACACCACTTGGATCTTCATGATGTACATTGTAGTAAAAAGATGATCATGGCTTGATCTTTAGAAGGAGAGATCTCATCATGTTATGACCCTAACACTTTGTTAGTGCAAATACTACGATATTTAATCTATACATCCTTTGTTGTTTTGTTGATGACAAACATGTAACTTGTAATACATAATATAAAATGTATAAGTTACTCGTAATCGTATTTTGTCTCAACATACTTACTCAAACCTTTCTTTCTAAACTTACACATTTATATCTTTGTAAAAATAAAATGGACAAAATACATTTATATCTCCCTCCTTATTAGATTTATAAAGTCAAACAAGGATGATTTAATACTTACTTGTGATATTGGACAAACATTTATGAGGCAACAAAAGTCAGACCTGCCGAACCCCGGTAGACCCCTTGGTGAAGGGTCCGACGGGTTCCGTGGGGTACTGGTGTTTGCCTATAAATAGAAACTTTGTCCAAGCTTAATCCACACACCTTTCTATTATATTCTTCTCTCTATATCTGATCCTCTATCAAATCTTTCTTCTCTATAACATGTAGATCTTGGATCTATAAATGTTCTTCTTCTTGTTTAGTGTTTCTTTTTGTAGTTATGGAGATCGCTAAAGGTGTAAACAAGATCAAGAAGTTCAAGAACAAGACATGCATCAAGTCATTGTGTCACCTCTATCTAGACTAGTTTATTTGTACTTGTCATCTCATGGTATTATGTCCAAGATCTATGATCTTGACATCTCGTGTTCTTCTCAACCGAGATCTATGACTTATCATATTAATCTATACATCTTAAGGAGCGGAAAAAGGCCAAAGGCTAAGTACGTGTTGACTTTGTATATAGATCAATATTTCTCTTTCATGAGATATATGATCTTGATGCTTCATGACTTGAGTTAATAAGGATTAAGAATATGTCAAGAAATGTTCTTCAAGATGTAATCCATGATCTAGGCAAGATCATATCATAGAGTCGTCTCTCTCTCTATCAATCACAAACTTCATGTGTGTTGTCGGTTCTTGTGTGAACCCGGTACTTGGATTAGTACCTACAAATGTTGTAAGGTTAGAATTCTTGTTGGTTCTACTTGTGTGTAAGAACCCACGTGTTGGTCCTATCCATTATGCAAGGACCCGATGTGTAGCCTAGTATCGGATAAAGTGAAAGCGATGTACAAGGGACTTGTTGTACCCATGTGAAAGAACACGACATCTTAGCTTAGGTGTCGGTAAAGATTGTAAGCCAATGTGTGAAGGTTTCTCCACCGGTGTAAAGGATATTCTTTTACTAGTGAAGTCGAACTCTCGAGTAGGTGACTCGGGGAGTGGATGTAGGGTAAGGAATGTGTCCTTGTAGCAGAACCACTATAAATCATTGTGTCAGTTTGCATTTACTTTACTTTATTGCTTTATCCTTATACTTGCATTGCTTGTGTGTGTCGTGATCATCCACTGTGCTACTTGATTCATATAGTCTTTGACTATAAACAAACGCCTCTCATACTATGTCCCCATCAATGGACATCTGATAAAAAAAGTTCCAAAAGAAATTGAAACTAATCAGAGAAAACTATTCAACCCCCCAGTTAGTTTTCTACACACTTCATAGTGATGAAAGTGTTTTTCTCTTTTCACTTTAGAGGATGAGAAGATTGAGAAAAGAATCACATCTTAAACAAGATTAATCAAACCAATAATTAAGAATTAAGAAGTGTGAAAGGTGAGAGGATAATGTGCAAAAGGGTTAAAGAAAATCTGGAAATAATCTACTATTTATAGGAAAAAGGAGCAACAGATATATTTTCTCGCGGTTCCTTAAATGCCTTCGCGGTTCCTTATTGATAAGGATCCGAGGGTACCTATAAGGAACCTAGGGCTCTATACTATGTTCCTTTTTGTCCTATAGTGAGGAAAGTCCATCTGTGGCAAATTTACCCAAAGGGGGTATCCTTTATCCAAAGGGGATGTCCTTTAAATTTTCATTTTCTTTTAAATAAAACATTTTCTTAAAAATAAAGTTATTTCAAAATACTTTGTCACTTTAATCAAAAGTAAGTTTTAAGAAAATAATAATCTTTGATCACTTAGTAAGGTTAATGACTTGTTTTATTTATACCTTGAGTGATTCATGACGAACACGATCTTTGAGGTGTCGAGATAAGTATACATATGTATGCATAAGTGATTACGAGTACCTTACACATTTTACATAATGTATTGCGAGTTATATGTTTGTCATCACCAATGCATAAAAGGATTATATCGATTAAACATCGTAATGTTTGCACTAACAATATCCTCCTTTTTGATGATGACCAATAAGTAAACCATAACGCATAGTGAAATGTATAAGTTACTCGTTTACACTTACTTATCCCCTTTTTTTCGAAGCAAAAAGGTAGTCAACGTTTGAAGAAGAGAAGAATCAACGTCAAGAGAGCTACATCCAAAATGGTAGTCTTCATTTATAGAAGAGGAGGATCAACTTCGAGAAAGATTGCATCCAAAAAGGTAGTCGTTGCTTGTGGTCGTTGGTTGAGAGGCAAGAATCCTAACCGTAAACCCATCATCCAAAGAGATTGAGCTTGCGTCATCCTAGTGAAGTCTTCAATCATCATTGGTTAACCAACTTCATGCATAAGAACATGCTTATCTTCAAGCTCCCCATAAGTCATTACTTGCAACATAGTCAATGAATGCAATTTTAGTGAGTCAACGATCGCAAATATAATGAGTTGAACTTTGGTAAATGCTCCCCCTTGATATGAGCACCCCTTGCTTGAGGCACCAGCAAAGCAAGAATAGTGACGAGCTACGGAAATAGGTTAGAGATGTCCTATAAAACAAAGTTAGTGGAAAAGAGCAAGCGGAGTTGGCTTAAACAACTCGAGTACAAAGAGAGGGACTCAAGATGAAGCTAAAACAATCTTAACTTTTAGAAATGTCTAGAATTTGAAAAGTTAATAAAAATAAGTGGGTTATTCAATGGAAAAGAGAACCCAACTTATTTTTTGGTGACACCAAAAAATATATTAAAAGGACTAAGATAGAAAAGAGATGTCCAATTTATAAAAAAGAAAATGTCGAGAGAACATACTCCACTTTAATATCTTGGCAAGAAATACCAGAATAAAGGGAGTATGACAATGACAAAAAGATGATTCCATATAGTAGAAAAGAGAGGAAGAATGACTATGAAGGAAAAGAAAACAAGGATGATAAACGTGTTTGCAAAAACAATGACAAGCATTGAAGAAAGAAATGTGTACGCGATTGCTATCAATACAAAAAAGAAAGAGATAAGATTCAAAGAAAAGAATACCAAAATTGTGTTTGTTAAAAGAGAGAAAAGAGGATAATACAACAATTTGATGACTCGATAAGACTCGAAGCGAGAGAATATTCTTCATGAAAGACATTTGCATAATAAAGAGAGTATGACAATGAAAAAAGAAGATTCCATATAGTCGAAAAGAGAGGAAGAATGACTATGGAGGAAAAGAAAACAAGGATGATAAACACGTTTGCACAAACAATGACAAACATTGAAGAAAGAAATGTGCACACAATTGATATCAGTACAAAAAAGAAAGAGATAAGATTCAAAGAAAGAATACCAAAATTTTGTTTGTTAAAAGAGAAAAAAGAGGATAACACAACAATTTGGTGACTCGATAAGACTCGAAGCGAGAGAATATTCTTCATGAAATACATTTGCATAATGCAAATCACTTAAATATTTCGAATGAAATAATTAAGTTGTCAAGAAAATGCCTTCGAAAGAAAGAAGAGGCGCTTCAAAAATAACGTTAAATGTGATAAGACTCATATGTAAAAAGAGAGAAAGAAAGAAAATATATATTATATATTATGAAAATAGCGTCCACAATTATTTAAATATAAAGAAACGTAAAGAGGAACCGGGAAGATACGGAACCATGGACAAAAGGAAATTTTTCGACAAGAAGAAAGCCGAAAAATCTCAAACCAAATACATTTTTTACCTTAAAGTAATTCCTTTTGAAAGCTCCAAAAGCTTTAAATCAGGAATCAAGGTACAAGAAATATAAGAAATCCAAAAGCGAGGATAAATCAACGCTTTAGAAAATACTATATATAAGACATTGTAGGAAAAGATGCTTATTAATGCGACACAAGAAGATGACTAATTGATTTATAGAAAGAGATCAAAGAAGCCACATAAAAGAAAAAGTAAGATGGATGGTGGTAAGCATACGATAAACTACATGTTGAAATTTTTGTAGCTCTTCTTAATCTTGTGAATGTTCAAATAACAATTACATGACTAGGAAAGGGTGAGGCTCGACTCGAATTAGTTTAGAAAAGATAGAAGAGAGATAAGAGAGGGACTCGACTTAGAAAGACATGATTAAAAGAAGCCGAAGAAATACGAGAGAGACTCAACTAAGAAGTTAAGGATAACTTCACAAGATAATTCAAGAATACTACACCCTAGTAGGTGATAGTGAAATCTTGAAAGAAAATGAGAGAACAAAAAGAAACACGTAAAAGAAGACTCATCAAAGAGAGTAAAAGACCAAAAACGAACAAAGGGACTCACTGGCCGCGGTTCGTTAAATAGGGTCGTGGTTCATTATCAATAATGATCTGCTGGTTCATTTATGGAACCGCACACAGTGACTGTCCAAATACAATTTTAAACTCAAAAGAAAATCACTTTGTTAAACAATTTAACAAAAAAATGTTAAATGGCTTGAATGTCAAGTTTCGGATATAACTTTTAATAATTGCAGTCGCAAGTTAAAACTGACTTAATATTTCAGATGAAATATTAAGTTGTCAATATTACTTATAGAGGAATTATATTAGAATCTAACCTTCCTTTACAACCAAGTGAATCAAAAGAAGAGAAGAAGAAAAGAGACCAAAAGAAGATGATAAAAACAACCTCTTAGAAAAAGACACTTAGAAAGAAACTAAAGAAGAAGAGACTTCGTGCCTTTCCAGCGAATGAAGAAACGGCTTTGGTGATGAATAATACCAAGCTCTTGTTGATTCTTAGAGTAAGAACATTTAAATAAATGTTTTAGGCTCATACAAAAGTGAGCAAGGATATAAATCCACTTTCTCTCCCCCATGATCGGATTTAGAACATTGTTATGAGATACAATGACAATATCTTTGTAATTCCAATCCCAAATGTGTAGTATCCTAACTACATCATATGATGTAATTGGGTGTCTCAAAGGATTTATCAATCATCTTAGAGACGAGCTCAATTGCACACACTACACATGATATTGGGTCTACTTGATGTAAAAGGTTGCAAACTATATGAATCATGTCTCTATACTTTATGCTTCAACTAACTCACATTACACCACCCATGTGAGTCAAGTATCCGAGACAATGAAAGTTTGAGAGGGTAAGAGGACAGAAGCAAGCAAGACACATAGGAAAAAGCACGAAAGGTCAATTAGCACGTATGAAGAAAGCTAAGAAAAAAACACTAATAGCTACAAATAAAAAAGACTCCTAATGACATAAAAAGTTCACCGATATAAACTATCATTAGTCATATTTAGGAAGAACCATTTAATCAATTTAGAGAATCAGTATGAGACTATCACTAGAGGTTCTTAATTAAGGCTAAGCACAACCATTTTTACGAGTCAATAACCCAATTTCTCACATGGAAGCAATTCAAACGTTATGTCAAATTGAATTTATTGTGCAATAGCTTCTCTAGTAGTCATTCTCATGTTAGACAAATTATAATTTTTACATTTGCCTAATGAAGTGTAGCAAGGATGAAATTTGTATAAGCATAAATGCATGACCTAATGGGGTTTAAGAATGCACCATTACATATCTTGACAAGAAAAGGTTTAGTTATGGTTATTTACCTTAATAGATCTTTAGGCTATTAACATTGAATTGTATAAACAAAGTTTACAAATTTGTTATAGCACTCTCGATAGGTCTTTAAGAAATGACTCATTTACCAATTGCATTGCAATGTAAATTACTTGAGTGTTTCGGATGAAACATCCAAGTTGTCAAACCGACTACAATGTGTATTTAAGCAATTATTTAAATTTTTTGTCTAATAATTTGAACAAGTAGATTCAATATAACATCATCAACACAAGTGTGAGTTATGATATGATGTATATTCTTAAGAATCCAAATTCATGTCTACACTAAAAAATATGTCAATTAGATTCGATAGTGATATCAATCATAATTTGAATAATGAATTGATATATATTCGAAATCCTTCTTGATCTCCACAAAACTCCTTTAAGAGAAAATAACTAAGATTTTCAAGGAGTGTTTCATGTTTTATAGTGAGACATTTATCTACTTGAACTAAAAACACAATGATTGTGTAAGACGACCTTTATCAATAGATTGACAAGCTTACAGAGCTTTCAAACCTAAGACTGTAATAAACATGACGAGGTATACAAGATTTTATGTAACATGTGTAAACCTAGAGATGTTGATCCTATGAGCAATGCACAAAAGATAAGACAAATAAGTAACACTACTACCAATAGCAATGATACTTAACGATGTCCAAAACACATAAGAAAACACACAAAAGCCTTCGTCTTTGTTTTGAGTGTTAGATATAACAAAGTATACATAGCTTGATTTTATTTAAAAAAAGTTTACGACCCATTTCAAAATTTAATTAAGTTCAACTCTTTGTAAATATATGTCAATTTTCAAAAATATACAAACAAGAGATGTCCGACTTAATAGAAAAGAGTAAAACACAAGTTTTACAAAAAAAACGTGACTCGATTCTTTGGACATAGAATAGAATTTAGAGACCATTCAAAATTTAAAGTTTGAATAAAAGTTTGAAAGTATTTTTAAATGAAAGAAGACTTAATTACGTTCAAAATGACCGGCGACACAACTTCTACGGACTAACTGTTGATTTTATATGATTTTTCAAAGTTTACAAAAATCTATGTCAGGCTGATCGCGGTTCCTTATATATATGGAACCTCATATGACAATATAAGAACCGCAGACAGTGGACAAAAATGGGTTTTTGTACAAAATCATTTAGTGACTTGACGGAAGGACGTAGCACTCTAAAAATCAATTTTGACACATAGAACTCGTGTTTTAGAACTCAAGTTATATGTATACTTCCAAACATGTTTTGAAAAGCTATATCATCAAGCTATTATACAAAGTTTATTTAACACCAAAACAAGTACGAATGAACCAACAAACACGTTTCATATTTAATCTCACTTTATGACAAATTTGATACATGGACCGTACTTTATTTTAAAAATCATTTGTTTTGAACACAAAGACTTTTTGAAAACACCCCTTCTACGTAGTTAGAGACTATATATCGACCCAACTTTTAAAGCACAATATGTAAAACCCCTGGTTTTACTTATCGACACGTCACCAGCCTCATTATACAAGATTACACGTTCAAGAAAAAGTGCCCTCACTTGTTCCCTGGACGAGTAACTTCATCTAAAGCTTTGAGGACAAAGCTAAAATAACGGGTAGGTGATGTAAAACCCCTAAATTTGGGTTTTCGACACGTCACCGGCTTCATTATCATTATCACTCATCATATAATATTTTAACGGACCACCTTTACAATATATCATCACAAGACTTATTTCGTACAAAAATCATTAATTAAGTATATAAAATAGTGAAGTATTTTAACTTACTATTATATAGACACTTTTACCTTAACAACACTATAAAGGATTTTTGTCACATTTATATATTGAAATATAAATGTTCTCCGAATGTCGACGTTTTTTTTATATTGAGCATTTATTTTTCGTGTTTAACGCGTATCCTTCAAATCGCGTAACTTTTAAAATATCGGACCTCGATAATAACCGCCTTAGCAAATTATGGGGCAAAGTTTATATAAAACTTCACCCCACTCCAAGCCTAGACACGTCTCATCTCCACCCCCCCATTTTATTGGACCATTTTGTGATTGTGAACACTTGTCATACTACCCCAACACTTGTCTCATTCATGCATTATTTCCTTATACCTTCTTGCTTCTCATTGGACCATTTTGTTGGTGCTTAACACATGTCCTAACCATTGGTATTCACTAACACCTAATCTCATTTCCTCATTTGTTACATGCATTTTACAATAGAAAAACACACACACACATACTCCCTCCTCTACCTCTTGGCCGTCCAACATCCACCACAAAACACCATCAACATCATTTGTTTTTAGCTAAAAATCTATGGAAACTTATTCGTCTATGATCATCTTAACTAATGATGATATTAGTTGAACCATTTGGAGCCTTGAAGAAGGAGATGTTTACAATTCTTGGGGCAGAAGTTGAACACTACGTTGATGGGTTAATGCATGCCTATGCAAGGGTAGATCTATGATCATAAGGGCCTAACAAGGATGATCTAATCGGTGTATCCATCCTTTTGTTTCTTAATCTCGGATCTAAGGTCTACTCCATTTTTCCTTTTGATTTGATCTTTTCATTTGATTTATTATATTTACTAGATCTCATATTCTAAATATATATATAAGAATTGATTAATGAGTATTGGGAAATTGTATATGAGTTTTTGACACTAAAATGAAGCTAAACAAGCCCTAGTGATGATTTGGTTGATACAATTTTAGATCAGTAGCAAAAAACAGATTATATGGTCGAACTCAGTAGGTTATACTGAAAACTTACATAATAAGATAGAGAATTGTTTTGTGATTATTTCGGTGGCTCTTCCCGTGACGAATTTTAGAAAGTGTGATATGACCAAAATACGAAACAAGGTCAAAATCTGACCTGCTGTAAAGATGGGCTATTTTCTCATAAAAATCGTATACTGACCTATGATTATGTAAAACTAAAAGTTGTAGATAAAATCATGAAGAAGTATAATCAATTGGATTGTTTACCAGTTCCTTACGGTTTGGAAATAGTGACCAAAATAGTGAAACTAGTCAGTTCTGAACATACTGTATTGACATATTGAAAACTCCTATAAGAACTCAGAACCATTGAAAAAGGTAAAACTATAGGTTGTAGATAAAATCATGAAGAACCAGAATCAATTGGATGGTTTACCAGTTCCTTATGGTTTGTAAATGGCGACCAAAATGGTGAAAACGAGTCTGGCTGCAAAAAACAGCCAACTCTTCTAAGTGAGAAAATGAGTAAATTAGCTATGGTAGTATAAATTTGGGGTAATTAGACTTATAATCAGTAAAGTACATGAGTTGATAATGATTTGTGAAAAGAACACACTTAGATGATTTAGGGTTTAAGAGATATGATCAAATTAGCGGGACATGTCGGGATAATTGCAATAAATGGACTATACTTCATTAACGTAAAATGTGATGATTTTTATACAAACCGACGTGGTAGGACCCACTTGTCGGGGATTTTAGACTCATTCATATACTGATGATTAGATAAACCAAGACCCGGCCAACGTGAAACATTAAGTGAACGTGTTTTTGAGGCGTTTTAGAACCCGAAAAACATATAATGTGGACTTGGGCCATAAAAGCCCAACCTACACTTGTAATGGATATTGGGCCATTATTTGGGCCTCAGATGTATAACCAATTTAGAGTGAAATATTGACTTTAAAATGGACTTAAGTTATATACTTGTGTAATGGGCCACGAATGGGCTTATGATGGCTAAAAGTGCCAAATTGGATATTACACTAAAATGGTTAAGTTTTCATCTAAAAGTTTTATAAAGAATCACAAAACTTATGCAATGTCCAATAACTTATTAAGATATACTTATTACATATATGTACGATTTAATTCTCGTCTCAATCCTAAGTCGCGCCTCATTATCTTTAGGTATCGTATGATCATGTATCGATCGTTGGCATTTATTCTCGATTGACATTATTTCGATTGGCGATCGTTCTCAATTAACTATTGTGACGATTGTATCAGGTGAGTTCATAGCCTCGCATTTCACTACTTTTATGTTTTACTAACTCGCGAGGGAGAGACATGCTACTAAAGAACTATAAATTGTTTTGATAATATGATTCTAACATCGTGAGATCATGGCATTATACTTATATTTAATAAACTGTTGATTAATACTGTGAGACAAAACAAGTAACATATTTTATAGGACGCAAACTAAACTTTTACCTTTAATTACATTTTCCTATTGTAGAATTTCTCATGACCCGTGAACTGAAACTATTAAAATTGTTGAATTGCCTGAATGTTATAAATAGATCTATTTGGGAGTGACCATCCCCATCTGGGAGAGTCATGCTCACTGTGCCTTGGCCAGTACAACAGGTGTTTATCATGTCAGAACAGGATAAGGGGTGCCTTATATAAGACGAGTGTCAAGTCTCAGTTTCGGGCAATAGGAAATGTAGTTACTTTATAGTATTTGGATTTGTGCAATGCTATATTACTTTTGTGATGTTTGCGTCCCTAAACTAGACTTTATCACACCTTGTGTAGTACAATATGAAACATTTTGATATTTCTAAACTTGATTTTTATATCAAACATTGTGAAACCTTATGTAGGACATTTTAAAGTCCTAAACTATGATTTTATCAAACCTATGAATTCACCAACTTTATCTTGACCGTTTTAAGCATGTTTTTTTCAGGAAATTAAGTTGGATTATTTGAGCATAGATTGAGCATCATTTAGGAGCATAAAAATGACTGGGGATCTATTTTTCATTGGGATACTTGTAACAACTGATATTCAACATTTCAAACTGATTGTACTAAAACAATATTTGTATCAATTGTATTTCAAAATCATATAATTATGATCAATTCTTTGCATGCCATTTGTTCTGTGATCCACCTATGTGACACCCAAACAATTACTTCTTTCACTGCAGACCCGATCTGGGGGGTGTCACACAATATGCTTCAAAGATCTTGAGTGACCTAGGCTCTGATACCAATTGTAGAAACAATATGGGGGGGGGGGGGTTGAATACGTTTCTTATTAAGATTTAAAAACTTTTTAGTATAATTCGCTGACCGTAGTTCAATAGATATGACCACGATTCTTTATCAATAAAGAGTCGCGTGTTCAATTAAAGAACCGCCAACAGTGGGCGAAAAACATTATTACCTTTTAAAATCTTAACAGTCTTTTGTATCAAATTCCCGATCAAGCTTGACTTAGTATGAGACGTGTTTGTTGTTGATAATGATAATAAAGACCAAGTAAAGAAACAAACAAACACATCAAATCAAGAGTACATCAAGCAATAGTCTAAACACTAAGCACACACATACTAAGCCTCAACTTTTCTACAACTAAGACGTTTAGACTAAGGGATGCACACTTGACCATAATCTAAAGATGAAACACACACGTACTAAGCCTTAAATTTACTGCAACTTAGATGTATAGATTATGAGATGCACAAAAAGACCCACAACACGAGTATGCGACTATAAAAGTAAAGACATAAATGTAAAGAGAAAGCTATCAGACACGATGATTTATAGTGGTTCGGTCACCGACACGATGATTTTTAGCAGATATATCATGAGAAAAAATTGGGATAAAGCAAACGTTTGTCATGGATATAATATTTTTCAATGTTGCAAAAAAGTATATAAGGCCGATTAATCATCGCTTAATCGCTACAAGACCTTCAACCTTGCCGATTAATGAAAAGGCGATTAATGGCGGTTGCCGATTAATGAAAAGGCGATTAATGGCGGTCAACTGTGGTCAACGGCGGTCAAAAGAGGTCAAACTTGTCGAAAACTTGCAAATTTTACCTAAAATACTAACACTCACTATAAACGTGTGTTTATCACTTGGGGTAATTATATCTATGTGTGATAAGTTGTATCTTAAATAATAATATTGCCAAAAATACCGAAAACTCATTAGAAATATCCAAAACTTGTCAGAAATACCAAAAAATTGCTTAAAATGCCAATCCGATTAATCCCGCCTAGAACGATTACAAGTTACAAAGTGATCAACCGACCGGCTAGCGATTCACGATTTTTATAACATTGATATTTTCTATATTTTCACCAATCACATTTTTAAGTGTATTATTAACTTTACGAGGATTTATGCTCGCGCTACGCTGCGGGGTCGGTGATACTTGATAGATTTGTTGGTCTTTTAAACTTTCATTATGTCGTTCACTAACTAAGCCTAAGAAAATCCGCATACGCTACGCTTATTTTGCAACCTGAATAGATGTGTAATTGTGAAACTTGCAGTTTACATAACATAAAGACTATTTGATGATGTAAATATATAGCGGTCTACATGCGAGTCTATACCTGATAAAAAAAATTAGTACACGTTTATAAACTGTAAGTCACCAAATCGTAGCTGTAAAACAACACTAAATCCATTCAGAAATGTTTGAAAAAAAATAGTATCATCAAATGGGGTTGGTGTGCACTCTCAACGCTAGTAAGACAAGAGCAGCTAGCACTTGTTGGTTTTTCATATCGGAGGTGAGGGGCAGATTGATATATGGCTTTATGACAACATGTTTCTTTAAACCATGCAACAACTATGTCCGTCGTTGTGATGGTGGCTACCCATCCGCTGAACCTACACCCACTGAAGTTGATTTACAACCTTCAGGATCATGGAAGACCGTTTGGCCACTCATCAATACCATGTGACAAAAATGAGAGAAGAGGATAGGGTTATTATTATAAGTAAATCCAAGATGATAACAACAAACAATGGAAAATATATTAATTTCCTTTCACCTGCGGTGTCCACAACATACGCAAGCGGCGCTATCATCTGTCAATCACCATGCGATGTCATGGCAAAGATCTTGTTACTCTAACAAATGTAGCTGATAGACATCCCACCTGAGATAGACAAAGTAGGAAAAAATAAACATCATTCACTAATAGCATGAATTTTAAAGTAACAGTATTGATACATAATTTAATAGTACAAAATACAAAAAGAGCAATTCACCTTCGCTACGAATCCTTGTAAAGCCGACGTTTGAAGTTCCAATATCTTGCTGTAAGGAAGGACCATTGTTTGACCGCCTTCTTTTACTGCCGAAAGGGCTACATTTGGACTGGTTTCTTTTTCGTCCCCTGTAGTAAACGAAAACATTTACCGCAAAAGGTAATTGCAAATATCCTAAATTCTAAGCCACCTTCATGAGGTATACTCAAGGCCACATCAATAGTAGTAAACTAACTATATCCACACGTAACATAATCTTAAAGAATCTTAAGTCCAATTCATCTTCTGGGGCTCTTTATTTTCCCGACTTCTGCCCTTTTCCGCTATGTACGACAAAATGAAAATACCCTATAACCCAGAGCTAAAGACATTCACATACATAACCTTCCATGTGTATATATATAATATTCCAACTTCGCCTTTTTTTAGGGTTTAGGGTTTAGGGTTTAGGGTTTAGGGATTGACAAATGGACATAATTTTCACATACATTCACATACATAATTTTCCCGACTTCGCCTTTTTTTGCAGCTATAAACTCCTTAATGTAAATAGCAACCGATTAAGGTGGATGTTATGAACCGGCTATAAAACATTTATAAAAAAGTACCTTATGTAATTGACGCTCCGTAGCCGGCTAAACCCCCACCAACATGACGTATAATCATCTTCGCAGCCAAACAACCATTTGCAAGTCATAACCCTAACCATGTCGTCACCAACCCAGCAATATCGTCACACGGCGTATACAGCGGCAACGAAAAGGCTGGGGGCAACGACGATCGTCAATCTACCGACACAAAGAGAGATGCGAGTGAAAACATATTCAATCACAATAAAACATCATCAGATATTAGATCAAAATCGATCAAAATCTGATTGTCTAGATCAAAACCAATGAAAACCATATATAGATCAAAACCCAGCAAAACTTGATCGTTTTGAGAGAAAGAGAGTGTGTGTTATCAATAGTATGGGTGGATTATGTAATACACAACACAACATCTACCCACTACATACAGTTCCCGATCTACGGTTGTAAATGGAAGTTGAAGCTAGAAAGTCAGCCTGATCTATGGCTGGAAAAGGGGCAGGTATAGATTGCGGGACGCAAATCCAACGGTTACAAAGTGGGTTTATGAAACAACCATACCTGACTATGCATTTTCCAATCAACCTACGGCCAAGATCTTGTTTTATGGATCTACGGCTGAGAAGAGAAGCAAAAGTAATGGTGGAGATGCGATCTAGATGAAGGGGTTTGACAAATGGACGGAAGACAATGTTTTGGTTACTGTTTCTCTCACAGAGTTAAGATTTATATAGACACTTAAATTAGCATAGACCTATCCAACCAATCATAATCACCCATTTTTTTAAAAACCCACTTCCCACCACTTTTTAAAAATTAAATATCTCACAAAACGGTAAATCGTCAAACGAAAAAAATACACAATTATGACGAGAATTAAATCATCTATCTATCGAGGGGCACATGTATATACTTTCGACGAACTTTTTTTTCGACTTTTTTTCTTAAGTCACGTCTGGAGAGAATCATATATGATTCATCATAAATCATATATGATTCGTCATGAATCATATATGATTCTCAGAAAATCATATATGATTCATGATATGAATCATATATGATTTTCTGAGAATCATATATGTTTCATAACGAATCATATATGATTCTCTCCAGACATGACTTAAGAAAAAAAGTCGAAAAAAAAGTTCGTCGAAAGTATATACGTGTGCCCCTCGATAGATAGATGATTTAATTCTCGTCGCGATGATATGTTTTATTTTACGTAACGATGAACGGTTTGTGAGATATTTAATTTTTAAAAAATGAGTTTTTTGTTACATGATAAAAATGGATGGTTGTGATTGGTTGGTTGAGTCTATGCTAAACTAAGGGTCTATGGGGATTTTTTTCCTTCTCTCACATAACTTTTATTATTGTTTATTCTCCATTTATACATTCCATTAAAGGGGTAATTAATTAGGTTTATCAACTATTTTCTTATTTTTTATAAAAAGCATTTTAAAAAAGGGAAAATACATTGAAAATACATTAAGCTTACCCATTTTTATGGTGTTGTGCAGTCAACTTTTTTTTTCTCATTATATCAACGAACTTTTAAAATCCGACCTTTGTGTGTAGCAGGTGACCTGCTCAACCCTTAACCGGTTTCCTATCCATAAATCTCTGCACCATTAGTCCTTTAATCTAACAATCATTAAAAAAAACATACAAATTTATAACTTTCTGTTACTCATTTATGCTCATTAAAATCAACATCATCTTACTATTTTTTTTCCACTCATCACTACCACTGTCATGCTCTTGTTATTATGTCACTGACTCCATCAAAACACCATCTTCGTCGCTGTCATACTCCCATCGTCACCACCATCAGACAAAACCAAGAAACATCTTCAGATCTAAAAAACATCTGCATCACCAAAACATCTTCGGATCTAAAAAATATTAAACACCAGCAGATCTGCATCACCAAAACATCTTCAGATCTAAAAAAATATTAAACACCCAAAATACCCGAAGACCAACACATAAATTCCCAAGCTTCACAAAGAAACTAACCACCATCTTTAACTCGGATCGCAACCATCAAACCCTCACCCTTCCAACATTAGTTCGCCAACAAAACCCCACACCAACACTCGCGACATTTCGTTATTAATATCCTTCAGTGGTACCGGAGATGTTTTGCCGTCAGTTTCGCCATCGCCGCTATTTTGAAGATCTCATATCGAGTTTGGTTTTGCCTTTTTCAAGTGTGTGGTTCGTGAGTTTTGTGTTTTGACATGATAAATTTAGTTGATGTTGATTTGTACAGTAGTTTTTTTGTTTGAAAATATATGTTGTTTATAAAGAAACCAATACCTCCAAAATATCACTGTAATTGTTATTTTCAAGTGCGTGTATGGGACGTGATGTGTTTTGGGCAAAAAGGAGCTCAACGGTTCTTTGGGATAATAATGATAATGGTGCAAAGACTTTAAGAGTTTGTAAGTGTGTATTTCATTCATTTGATCTCTTAAAAATCCGATTACAGTACGTTTAGTGATTTTTTGTTAGTGTAAGGGTTCAAGAAAGTCAGAGTTTTGATGATGGTTCCTATTGACAAGAACCACGGTGGTTATCAACCTCCGCTGCCGTTCGATCGTCGCCGCAATTTATAACCACCAATTGGGGTTAAATGAGAAAAACAATAACAATAAAAAATATTTATTGGATTTATTCAGAGATTCATGACGGTAGCAAAAAACAACAAAAAAGTGTGTCGAGTTTTAAGAACATCAAATAAAACAAAATTGTGTTTAGATTAATAATAATACGAATTAATAATAGTAATAATATTTTTTTTTAATAAAATCAAATTATATCCTTAATAAAAGGGGGGAATCACGTTTCCCAATGAACAGTTCCCCCCTCACACACACTTTGCATATTTTATTCGCTCTCACAAATCACCCCCTCACACACCTTAGACAAAATAAAAAAAAATCACATTGTGTGTGTCAATAATCCTGTAGCACTTCGTTCTTCTCCTCCGTTGATCTTGACCCGATTCCTGTAGCAGTCCTTCATTTGGTGCCGTTTGATTGCCTTCTCCATTCATATCTTATTCAGGTTTCGTATGTTTATAGCTCTTTTATTATAGATACAATAATAAAAAACACACACGTCTCACCTATTTCTCTCATCTATCTCTTACCTAACATAGATCTGATTTGAAGTAGATCTTTCTTGAGTGGATCAAATAATCAGTTTGATCTAAACCTTTGATAGTTTCATATATCTTTCTTGATCGGATGCGTTTGATCTAGAAGTTTGATTAAAAAAAGGGGAATCGCGAAAACCAATGCGCCCTTTGATGAAAGCTTTAGCAGTTTTGGTGCGTTGCCCCTACCTCTTTATTGCCGCCATCGACGCTGTGCGACATTGATGGTAGGTCGGTGACTTTAGCAGGTTTTGCTAGGAACACCATTCCATAGGAACAACTCATCGTTTGCACCGCTAACGTTAGTAGCTTTGGTAGGTGGTCTCTTTTATGACCGGTTTCGATTTGTTGTTTTTTTATGGCCATCTTATAATGGGCGTGTGGCTTGGCTAAACAAGGTAATCTTTATAAAGTTTATGGTATTTGGTATTTCATACCTTTATGGGCTCTTTTAGCATATGAGCTTATTATATATTGGATGCGGGTCGAATAGGCTGTTAGCTGGTAAATCAACATCTTTTTAAAGTAATCGGTGTTTGTTTCCTATTACATAGTCGCCTTACGGTTTATTAGCTTACAAATAACCCGTAGAAAGTAACATTCTGAAACGTAATTGATGGTGTTATTTGTGGTTGGAAATTATACTCATCAGTTGAGCTTCATAGCGCATCGATAAACGGCCATGACCAACTTTGAGACAAAGAGATATGTGTGAGGAGGGGAGAGATAAATAGGCGATGGTGAGCTTTAAAAAGCCGATATTCAGGTTTCATGTGGTATATGTAGGCATGGCAGCGGGAATTGCTAGCAGCCACATTCATGAACCCGTATATTAGCCGCTTCTTGCTTACTTTAGCCTATGTCTTATGTGTCTCCCTGTAAATTGTTACGATGGACTTTTTGGATTATGTAAGGTCATTTTCTTATGGTGGCTTGCATCGACTAATTCCACTGTGTGAGTAATTGAATACTACTTATTGTTAGCAACTAGCATTGTAGGGAAGATTGGTACATTTGCAGTTGTTCGCTGTGTTTATACCATGATCTGTTATGGTACCTTTTTTCCTAGATGGCACCTTATTTCAGCCTAAGCCGGTGATGAAAACGTTCTGCGTTTGTGTTTTATGAGCTGCAGTTTATGGGCTACCATGTTTTGACCGACCAGTGATGAAAACGTTCCCAACCGTGTGCGGTAATGTATCTGTTGAAATCTCCTAGAAGGCGATGATGATAATATTCGAGCGTCCCTAAGCGGACTACCACAGGATTAGGATTGTGTACCTCTTGGCGGGGCAACCTTTTTATGTTTGCAGCCAGAGCGCGCATATTATGATATCCGATGCTCACTTATCTGAGCCTAAACATAACACCAAAAAAATACCTTCCCCTTTCTGTTTGACCAACATTGTCTCATTGGGTTTGTGGATGGATTCGTGACCGCCTTTACATGGTTTGTGATATTCCCGCATCATCGGCTTTAAGCACAGAACGTGTATTGAAAAATATTGCATGGTAAGTGTGAAGCAAATAACATATCACAAGATCAGCTACTTATATACTAACATAGCAAATCGAAGCCATGCATAAAGTGATCGACATATGTTATTTCTACCAAATCTTTGATATATCTATATACATCAAACTCTATTTTTATCCAAATTCCAACTCTAAAAGAGCTGTCTGGAAAGGAAATGTATATGCTATACGTATGCAAAAATGAACATAATATTCTGAATGCGTCGTTTCATATTAGGAACTTGCAGATGCCCGTCTTCTAAAATCTGTGATAAATCTGTATTTGCAGTTGACTATTGGATATATATTTTGCATCCAGTCATCGATACTGAGAATGTTCTTTTTTTCTAACTTTGACACCATCTTTCTTTTCCATTTTGATGTGCAGTACTTCTGGATGCCCATTTGGCGAGGGATGTCATTTCCTGCATTATGTACTTGGAGGGTTTAAAGCTATTAATCCAATGTCAGGTGGCAACCGCTCTCTACCTGCAACCGTCAGAAACCCCGTAATGCCACCTTCCTTTCCAGACGGTGCTTCTCTTCCAATAGCTAAAACCGCTTCTGCAGCAAATACAATACCGCTGAAGGATGTCGATTTGGTGACAAATGTCATTATGCCCATGGAGAATAGGAATTAGGAAAACCAACAGTCCCATCACACCATGAAGATCCACGGTCCATGGGCCCACCAACCGAAAGTAGATTTAGCTGAGCCAAACCTGATTTTTTCTTTCATGTCACGAGGATGTTACTTATTTTTAAACCATGGCGCCTACATACCATCCTGTGCTACTATTTTAACTGTTGTCACGACCTTTTTTGATCCATGATACGGGAATCAAACGCTTGGAGGTAAAATAAAGCCACAAACCAATTATAGCCATCAAACAGCAACACGGTCTCTGGCAGACGCAAAAAGAGAGGTGTGCCATGATATTGAGCGACCAAGAAACAGTGGAAAGCACATCCCAGGTACTAATTTTTGCTATAACACCATCTTTAAACCACTTTTGGTGTTCTCAACCTATCCCCTGATTCTGTAAATTATAACAAGTCTCTTTAGGAGCTGAGAAGCACAATAGCCTCTTTAACTTGCAAATTTCAGTTTTTTTCGTGTTATGAACTTTAAGTTCACTGTATGTCTGTATACATCATGCCATCTTTTTTTACCTATTTATTTT
Source organism: Glebionis coronaria (assembly GCA_025667525.1). Lineage (NCBI taxonomy): Eukaryota > Viridiplantae > Streptophyta > Magnoliopsida > Asterales > Asteraceae > Glebionis > Glebionis coronaria. The sequence goes on from CM046875.1 coordinate 199,737,733, forward strand.
GCTATTGTTATTTTCATTTGTTTTTGGATGTTAAATTTGCTTTGTTTCAAGATTCGATACCACATTAGCAGTATTTATAAAAGTATAATTCAAATGTGTCCAAATAAACATGAAAATTCAACGACCGCGGCGAAGCGCGGGCATCAATTTCTAGTATAGATAAACGATCGTTAGTAGAGAAAAAAATAAATAAATCTAGAGAAGTTTGACAAAAACAGTAATCGGTGGTGAGTCGAAGTATTACGCAAACAAAGATCCAACCACGTGTTATCTATCTATCACTGACTCCACCCCCCAAAAACCCAAACTGAAACCCAAAACGACATCGTTTCGCATCACACAATACCTACTTACCTAGTATAAAACCCCCCACTCTCTCGCACACCTTTTATTCCCCAACAAGAAGAAGAAAAATGGAACCATTTTTCTGTGTGATCCTCTCTTTGTTGATCCTCTCACAATCATCCACAACGACATCTCTCCCACTGCCCCAAAAAATCTTACCATCAACTCAAGCAAGCACCTTGATCAGAGGGTTGAATTTGTTTCCGAAACATGCGGTTAATTTAATTGAAAAAGAAGACGGTGGTTATCTCAGAAATAATACAGTTGTTGAGAAGCTGTTTAGGTTTCCTAATTTTGTGGACAGTGATGGTGTCACTGTTGAGGAGCTTGGTCATCATGCTGGTTATTACCAGATTCAACACTCACACGCTGCCCAGTATATATTTATTTCTTTAATTCCCTTTTTTTTTTACACTTTACTAATTGAATAGCGTTGACCGGAGTAGATTTAATTCATGTTCAGTTATTACTTTAGTTGAAATTAATACTATTCAAACTTTAAAGAAGCCATTAGTTAATTATTTGAATGTAAAATTGTCATACTTTTACAATATTCCGGCCAGATTTTAGCCGGATTCGGTATTAGTGACAACAGAGATATACTTGGATAGTCTATACATAATTTCTTAAAGATCAACGGCATTAATGAAAAAAGTTTAGAACTTATGTACAAAATTCCCTTTGAAATACAAAGCTCTTTTTTTTAGAAAGTTGATATATTCTGTGTTTTTGAAAAGTTGCTAAGTTTAGAATTTATCAATATTTAGGGTATTGGGGGTGTTTGTTTCGGCTTATATTTCATTTGCCCCAATTTTGTGGCTTATTTGCAGACTTGTGGGCTTATATAAGTTAATTATATCATCATAAACTTATATAAGACCATATAAGCCACAAAAATTGGGGTTAAGAAATATACGCCAACATTTTTGTGGCTTATCTCGAGTATTATGTGCTTATATAAGTTTATGATGATATAATTTACTTATATAAGCCCACAAGTCTGCACATAAGCCACAAAATTGGGGCTAATGAAATATAAGCCGAAATGGGCTTACATTCCATAAGCTAAAATATAGTGGATGTTCTTACCGAGCCTTTTAAATAAATGCTACAGTGACATTGTTAATTCACTATTCGCTAATCTTATATGGATATTTTAAATTGCTATAACACTATTTGAACTATTGAAGAACATCACATGTAGTGTTGAGACAGGAGGTTAAGACTTAAATCTTGTTATATCAAATGTAGTGTATTTATTTCTATTATTAGTAATAAGTCATTTGTGGTTTCTTTGTCAGACATGTACTTTACGCGTGTGTTTAGGATGAGCATTTCGGTTTTTAATGCTCGTTTAACAAGCATCAAGTAGCTTTATCTTTTTTTTTTCTTTCCAAAATGCTCCTTTTCCAACGCTTTATGAAGTAGCATTTAGGAGCGTTGAGCTTTTACCAACTATTTTTACACATTATGATTACACCCACACTTACGTTACCAAATGTTTTTGGAGAAAAGAAACAGCCGATGCTTACTACTCACCGTTCAGTGTTCACTGATACTTTTGTCAAACACACCTATATGTATTCAAATTGTGCTACTTTCCGCAGTTGTTTTCGGTTACATCGTTTTTTAACTAGTATCTAAGAATGGTGTTTGGGTTTTCTGTAGGATGTTTTACTTTTTCTTCGAGTCACGGAACAACAAGAAAGACCCTGTAGTTATCTGGCTTACTGGAGGACCAGGCTGTAGCAGCGAGCTGGCTCTTTTCTACGAGAATGGTCCTTTCAAAATCGCGGATAACATGACTCTTGTCTGGAATGAGTATGGATGGGATCAGGTGATTGTTTCTTCGTTGAATATTGGTGATTATACTTGGATATGGATCATATTATTGTCACTTTCTATCTTGTTCATCCTCTACATAGTTCCATTAAATACTTTTTCTTATATGTGTTGAACTTTTTCTAATATTAACTAACACCTAATTAAGATCTGTTGCTGACTCTATGTATCACTTTACTAGTTTATTCACTTATAAATATTATCACCTTAGGCTGCATGAAATGCATTTCAATTTAAAGAGTGATTTCGCTAAAGTTCATCAGTATATACAGTTCCATTTGTCAAGTTTCGGAACCTTGTTTTGAGAGTAGCTAACGTTGTGTTTTGATTGATTACTTTGCAGATAGCGTATTTGAATCTGAATAATCTACTTGAAATTTGCAATTGATAATGATATGCTCATTACATGTTCCATTTGATAACATTTACTCAATATTGTTTGTTTATCACAATGCTTAATAAAGGACTGATGGTATATTGTCATCTTTCCTTTTTAGCTTTTGTAATGGTCTACTAAATTCTTTGTTGATGCTTCAGTTGGTGGGTGTTATGGGTGATTGTCTATTTTTCAAGTGATATCAAAGTTGAATATGATGTTTGTTTTTAATTTACATTTTTATTATATGCCATATGACTTGCAATACGTTAAAGTTTCTGTACAATTACAGGCATCAAACCTAATATATGTTGACCAACCTACTGGGACCGGCTTCAGTTATAGCTCTGATAAGAGAGACATTCGTCATGACGAACAGGGTGTGAGTGATGATCTATACGACTTCTTACAGGTATGTTTGTTTTCTCCCTTGCCTGCGTATTTGGTTATGTAACTGAAATGTATCATAAGGATGTTGTTATCGACCTTTATAGAACGACAGATATGCCATACTTGGCCGTCATAAATTCATAATTGTCCTGGTCTTCAGTTTTAGAGCAATCCTTTATATGTTTTGAGAGTTTCCTCTTTTTCGTCTGCATTTCATTGTAAGATTACAACAAATTTTCAAGTGGCACACTTGATAGATGCATTCGCAAATACCCTAGATGGGCAGTTGTCACCCAAATTTATTTTGATGGTGTGTGCAAAACAGCCTTATAATTACATGGCATGAATATGAACTGTTGCTTTGTCCATATAGTAGCTTTAGAAGTAGATTTTTCAGTTGAAGCTCTTCTCTTTATTTTGATTATTTGCTTTCTGGCCTATTCACAATAATTACATTTAAAACTTGATCATTGGCCATTATAGCAGTTTTAATTGTTAATGGTGATAGCATATTGTTATATATAAATGTAACCATTCAACATCTTGCTGTTATAACTATACTGGTGCATTTCAGGCCTTCTTCACAGAGCATCCTGAATTTGTAGACAATGACTTCTATATTACTGGAGAATCGTACGCTGGCCATTACATTCCTGCTATTGCTGCTCGAGTCCACCAAGGAAACAAAGCTAAAGAAGGAATACACATAAACCTGAAGGTATCTCTTTCTGTTAGAAGCTCATTCGTTTCTTAATTAACTTGATGATGTACTTACTTTATGAGTTGTTTTGCAGGGATTTGGCATTGGAAATGGACTTACCGATCCAGCAATACAGTACCAGGCTTATACAGATTATGCATTGGACATGGGATTAATTAAGGAGTCTCAATATAAACGGATCAATTTGATAGTTCCAGTGTGTGAAGCAGCTATTAAGCTTTGCGGTAATCTCGCATCTCTCTCTTACAGACACACACATAGTCGTTCTTAACTAGTGATTCTGTATGTCATTTGACAATATCTGTTGGATGTTCCTTTTTCTGCTGTGTTTTTTTAGGCACCGATGGGACAGTCTCTTGCATGGCTGCATACGTAGTATGCAACACCATTTTCAGTTCAATTCTATCTATCGCTGGCAATATTAATGTAAGAACATCTTGTACTTGAACATTTAATTAGGGGCAAATGTCAATAAATGACAATTGCAATGTTTCGGGATGGTAATTATGCCTGTTTGTTTTGGGATCTTTTTCCTTGTTTTTTGGTCATTAGTGACTTGTTAGCTGGTCCAAATGATGTCTTTTTTTTATTCCTATATATATGTGTCATTTGGTTGCTGACATTGCCATAAATGAAATTACCAAATTAGCACACCAGAAATACTAAAACGGAACATATATGTATTTGGTTTTTTGTTGATGGGGCCATTTAGTCTTCTGTCACATTCCCGTGTCATTGTTTGACCGGTTAGTTATGCAAGCTAGGGTCTAAGTGTCCTTATTAGCACACCAAATATTCCAAAATGGGGCAAAAAGATTATTACCAAATCGGAACATTGAGATTGGTAGGTTGCTATCTAATGACAGTTACCCTTCATTGAGCTATACGGAGTTGCAAACTATTTACATAATTAACCACATGTTATGTCTCTTGTTTCAGTATTATGATATTAGAAAGGAGTGTGTCACCAGTATGTGCTACGATTTCTCAGACATGGAGACACTCCTAAACAAGAAATCTGTTAGACAAGCTCTTGGTGTTGGAGATATAGAGTTTGTATCATGTAGTACAACTGTGTACACGGCTCTACTTGTGGACTGGATGAGGAACCTTGAAGCTGGTATTCCTGAACTTCTTGAAGATGGGATTAAGATGCTTGTGTATGCTGGAGAATATGACATCATCTGCAACTGGCTTGGTTAGTGCTCATCTGACAGTATATTTACTTAAGATTTAAACTGGGATCTTTATTTATTTTTGCTTGTAAAATTTTGGGAGAGTAGGTAATTCGAGATGGGTTCATGCTATGGAATGGAGTGGTAAGGAACAGTTTAATGCCTTGTCTGAAGCTCCCTTCGAAGTAGATGGATCTGAAGCAGGCTTACTTAAAAGCTATGGTCCACTCAGTTTCCTTAAGGTATGCTGTACTCGGTGGGTGGGTGGGTAATTAAAACACATCTTGTCTAAAGGCTAAACAGTTATGAACTTAAATATCTTCTCTGAACTAGTCTGCCAAATAGGATAAAATGTTGACTTTGTTTTGGTTTAGCTGCTTCGTTTTACACATCAGGATAGAGCTTAACCTGTATCGACCCATTTATAGGAACATTTGCTGCCTTTAATTATCACTAGTTTTTTTTTTCATTTTTGTCAGTCAAGGAAAAAACAAAAGCAAAGTATGTGCCTGATATTTGAAACAGAATATCACGAGTTTGCTTTAAGAGGGCAATAACACCAAAAATATCATTATTTAAGAAGACATTTGACATTGTACGCTGACAAATATCTTATGTCGGAGTGGCCTATTTATCTTCGTCTTTTATTATGACTAGAAATAATTTATGGCATTAGTTTGGGTCCATGTTATTGTATTTGTTGAAGGAATGTAGTCCTAGGTACTTTTGATGAATAACCGTACATTATAAAACTATGTGTCAATAGATTATACAAGTTTCGTGTAAAAAGGGAAAATTAGAATCTGGAAAAGCGTCTAATATTATACTACTGTAGTACTGTATTGTTTAACATTTTTCTTTGAGATCTGCCGACTAAGTTTTATTCAAGTAGGTAAGAACATGTGTACACAATTCACAAAGTCCCATCAAGTAATGCTGTACCCCTTCCATCTCAAGTCACAAAAGATCAAATTTAACTTTCTGAATCTTGAAGTAACGCTTACATATTCAAATTGTATCCTCACTAGTAAATTCACTGATATTTGGATATCTTTTTGCATGTCTTTCTAGTTTCTAATATGGAATCAAGTAACATGACATTGATGGGTGTGTTGCAATGTCAAAACAGGTTCATGATGCTGGTCATATGGTTCCTATGGATCAACCTAAGGCTGCTCTGGAAATGCTAAAGAGGTGGATGGATGGCTCACTCACTGAAACTCCAAGAGGGCCTAAATCTCTGGTTTCTTCCATATAACGTGTAGCGGCAATGTGTGTGGTTCCTTTGTTTGTAAATAATGTGGGTTAACTTTCCTCGCAACTTTTTATGCTTTAGCTAAACCTAGTTGCAACATAAGAGTAGAACACACAAACCATCTTGTAGCTGGTCTCATATTTGTGTTTTAGCCAATCATAGATCCATGTGCATGCAGTTTATTTGTTGCTATCCTCCCATATGCCATGTTATTGGAAAATTCACCTTATCGTGGATTTTGTTTCAGTTGATCGTACTATGACTACAAAAGAATGAGTATTCAGTATCACCTCTCAAGTTGTCCTTACGCTATGCTCTCCTAATGAAAGTCCCTAATCAATGCTAGAAACACTAAACTTAACTAATGAACACAAGGAAATACTTTTCAAACGTAATATTTATTATTATATAATAAAGAATTACAAGTGTTATGGATAACACCGTTTGATGACAATGTGTTGTGCACACTTTGAACAACTAAATAATCTAACTTATGAATACAGTTACAGCTGTTTGATTTAATAAGTTTTAAGCATTAATGTGTGAATATTCTCAAAGTGTTAAACATTAATGTTGGGCTACACATCCTATTTATAGTGATACGAGGTTGACCTAAGTACTAGTTGATGGTGACTACACAAGACATTCACTTTTCAGACATCTGTCACAAGATGTTCTTCTATTTTTGGTAGTCTGCCATAATGCTTTAGGAAAACAGATCTTGAAACAGTTTCCTTTTTCTTCATAGTCTTGTACACACAAATGGCATGTCCAAAGTGTGCTGAGTGTTAACAGGGTATTGCCACCCCTGTTAACCCTCAACCCCTCAGAGTCCCTGATACATCTTGGCTGTTATCCATCACAGCCAATGAGTATGTCTTCAAGTAATCTTCGACTTCCTTGACAATGTCTCCGACATGGACTTCTCTGAGGTTGCTCATAGAGACTTGGATCTCTGTGAGTCTTGCGATACTTGCCTGCCTCCTAGGCACAGGCAAGTGACTATCTAACAGCTTAATTTGTGTTTAAAACTATGATACAGGGAATCTAATAAACTTAGATTCTCAACAATCTCCCCCTATTTAAACATAAATATAGCTAGATCTATCTAAGTTAAGTTAAGTGAGATAACAGCTTCTTCTTACTCATAACAGATCTAAACAAACATACCTATTTCTTGACAATGTCTGTGACATGGACTCCTCTGAGGTTGCTCATAGAGACTTGGATCTCTGTGAGTCTTGCGATACTTGCATGCCTCCTAGGCAGTGGCAAGTGACTATCTAACAACTTAATTTGTGTTTAAATCTATGATACAGGGAATCTAACAAACTTAGATTCCTAACAATCTCCCCCTATTTAAACATAAATATAGCTAGATCTATCTAAGTTAAGGTAAGTGAGATATCAACTTCTTCTTACTCATAACAGATCTAAACAAACATACCTCATGATTTTATTCATACTTAAAGAAAATTACAAGTACAATACAAAAGTGAAATAAAATGTGAAGGTAAAATTGAGCTGTGAAATTCTTCAATAGTCATCATTTTTGATCTTTTCTTTAGCTTCAGCTATGTCTGTTCTAGTATCCAATTCTGCCTGTAAAGTTTGTGCAAAAACCTTGGAATACTCTGAGTTAATCTTGAGCCCCTTTTTGAGACAAAGCAGCTGAATTGTTGATGCTAAGCCAAGCTCATCTTCTCTTTGGAATGCATACTGGCAAAGCTCTGTTCATGAAGGCCATACCTCTTTCAGGCTCTGTGTAGGTCTGACCATCAACAGGACCAACGATTCCATTTGGTAGTATCAAATCCCTGTGCATTCCATCCACTTGAACATCATCTGTGACGAAGGTTTCCTTAACAAGTTGAGTCATCCTTCTTCTTTTCTTGCCAGACTTTGGGGGTTCTTGTTCAAACAGATGTGGTAGGGGATCTATTTTGAGCTTGGTTGCTGTTTCTTTAATCCATGTGAACTTGGCCTTAAGGGTCTTAAGAAGAATGAAATTGGTCTGGCCAGTTCTTTTAGCAGCCAAGGCTTCAAGTTCAAACCCATTCAGATAACCCAAGTTTCTTTAACCCGAAGTCCTCAAAGACATCCATATTACCCTGTTGGTTATCTCTCCACAAAATCATTTGTGGTGTATTGGTGGACTTGTGAATTGTGTATTTGAACTTGGTTATCTTGCCAGGTGCATACCTGTTGTTAACGCAGGCATCATAATCAGCTTTTACCTTTCTTAGTGCCTCTGTGCGTTTAGCTTCCATTTCCCTCAACCTTTGTCTCTGCTTCTCCCTTTCAGGTGGAGTCGTCTTCCTCAGAGTTTCCTCATTAAGCTCCTTGGCTTTCTTGATTTTATTTAGCCTCTTGAATTCCACAGCCTGTTTCTCTATCTCTTCAGGTGTTAAGGGATTCTCATTAGAAGGTGTGAAGGTTGAAAATTGGGAAAGGTCTGTGGTGGATCCTCCTGTCTCTAGCATCGCAGCTATCTTCTTCAGTTTGGTGTCTGTGTCAACCAAAACTATTTCCTTTCCTTTCTTCGAGACAGAGGATTCCATACTCATGTTTTTCAGCTCCTCAGCTCTTTTGATGAACGCTGACTGAGCTTGAGTTTGTATTGCCTTGGGTAGGGAGCTAACAATGAACTTTATCTTCTTGGCAGCTGGTTCACCATCATCCCCAGACTCGCTGGTATTAACCAAAGTTAGGGACTTTGATGAATCAACTCCATCATTATTCTGTTGCTCCCTGATGTAGTGGTTTTGAGTCGTTTTACTTACCTTTAGGAAAAAGCAAGCAAACACTAAAGTCGCGGTAAGTATTAATCAATACGTTTTAGGAAAAACGTAAAGACGACAATCGAGTTCGTTCTCGAGGAGGTATGGTGTTTAAGCCAAAAATATTATAAACGTTATTTATTATGAGTGATTATTACGCTTTTGAAAAGAAGAAAACGGAAACGGAAACGGATTACGCTAAAAACGGTCCTACGACGTAAAACGCGTTACGTAAAAACGTAACGTAAAATTCGACAAAATTAAAAAAAAAAATAATTTGAAAACTTAACTAAAATAAAATCATTAAACTTAAAAAAAATAAAAAAAATAAAAACTAATGTAAAAATACAAATGAGCTAAAAAAAACAAATCTACGAATTTGAACGAAAATAGTACGAAAACAAAAAAACGCGATATTAAAGCAAAATATCAAATTTTAAAACTTTACGAAAGCAAAATTATTTTTCCTACATTCTAAATGACAAAAGAAAATTTTCGAAAAAGGAATTATATTTTTTTGACTTTTAAATATTTTTTTTTTTACGAATTAATTAAAATTAAAACTAATTAAATGATTTAAAAATATTAGATTAATTTATAAAAATCCCAAAAAATCATGACAAGTACCTAAGTGAATGAAAAGTCTAAGAAAAATAAGCTGGACTGAGTAGCTTATCCAATAAGTTCGAGAAGCTTTGAATAAGCTACAACTTTTATATATTTAAAAGTTAACTAAAAAGAAAATAAAAGAAGTATAAAACAAAAGTAAAAGGAAACTTAAACAAAAGGTGCTCAGAGAGCAGATGGTTGGGGTGTTGGCTGCTGGAGCAGCAGGTCATGGGTTCGAGCCCCACTGTGGCCCTTTTATTGTTTTTCTTTATTACGAAATAAAAAAGGGTTTAAAAGAAAATAAACTGTAAGTTATAACAAAAAACTCTCTTAGATCAGATGGTTATATGAGGGAAAGCTGTGTATTATCTTGGGCAGAAGGTCTAGGGTTCAAAACTTGTGCACAACCCTTTTTTTTTAACACGTTTTTTTTCTCTCTTTTTTTTATATTGAGTTCTCCTTCCTCCCATCCTTTATATGACGCATTTTTTCTATCATAAATCTGTCGCTAATTCAACTTTCCTGCACAAGCCTACTGTGCTCGTTTTTTTTTCTTTCTTTTGCTTTTTTCTTTGTTTTCTTAAGATCCGCAAGCAATAACAATCACAAAACTCGAACACAATCACTAAAATATATTTAAATGGCAAGATATAAGTTAAATAAGCAAATATTGAGCTCAAATTGTTCAAGAAAATTAAAGCATACACACTTTTGTTTTCTTATGGTTACTTGGTTATTTGGTAATGCTTTTTGGAACAAAACGTACCTCACTTGCGTTTTGCAAGTGAGGAGTCACTACAAGCACAACAATGTCAATAATAAGCAGTCCAAATTACCACAAATGGTGGAAAATTAAGCCACAAGCTAAGATTGGAAACATATAAACAAAGAGATAAGCCAAGAGTGGGCTATGGTTCAAATGAGCAGACAGAGATGAACATAGGCTAGCAACAACCACTTTGTTAACTTTTCTTCTACAAAATATGCTTCAAAAAGTCGTAAGATCAAAATCAAATGACTGTCAAACCTTAAAAGTATCCTAAGGCTAACTGCTAACCTAATTCTAACCTATGAATCAAACTTAAATCGTCAAAAAGAAGTCACCTGCTAGATCCAATTAGGTTGCCAAACCTAAAACAAGTAGGGATCCATCCTATACTAACCTAACAATCAAGTATGGGGCAAGATTCAACAAATGAAACCCTTAGTCAAACCTAGAAAATTCACTGTGCAAGCAGAGAGGATGGTAGCCACTATGATGATGCAACTTAGCTATGACAATGAGATTCAACAGCCTAAATGGGCAATTTAACATCCACCAAACTCAAATCTTAACAGCACACTACCCTAAATCTAAACCTAATCTAGTAGTCTTACACACTATCAAGTCCAAAACTTAGAAGCTGCAAATAAGCACAGATGAACCAGCACGTTACCAAGAAACAAACAACAAAAGCTCACAACGTATCAATGTAGCATACAACAATGATAACAGCGGGTGGAAAAACAAACACAAAACAACCAGTCTAGGCTTATGAGCACTTTGTTAAGTTCACAAAAAAAAACAAGTAGGCAGATTTGAGCAAAACTGTAACGCACTTAAAAGCAATACTTCAAGACCCTAAGTAACACTAATACAATTGAAATCAAACAGCAATCAAGCAACGACAACACTAGTAACATCAAATTAGGCGAATCAAGCACCTACTGTTCTAATCAAGTACCTACTGTTCAAATCAAATCGAGGATTTTTGTGTTTTAGTAAAAAGTAAAAGCTGATTTTATCTCTACTACACCTCAAACAACTAAGGCAATCAAACTTGAAGCCTACTCTTAAGTCGTTAACAAAATATCACGCTAATCCAAACACTAGATTTCGGACAGAAAATAAAATCTAACAAAGCATTTTATAAGATTAGACAATACTCATGCAAATAAATCACAAAATTAGAAGCAAATAATCAAAATAAATAAGATCAATAGTCAAATAAGCAGAGATAAGCAGTGAATCACATAGGCACATGAATTTCTGACAGAAAAAAGATAAAAAGGTATAGAAACTTACTTTGTATTGAGTCTAAGTGTGGAGCACTCAGCCTAATCTTACTACAAAGGATAATCAACACCTTCTTGGAGCTTATCTTCAAAAATATCAGCTTATGAGCTTGGCTTAAATCTACAAACATCAACAGTTACGCATCTACTATAATCTACAAGCCTTGAGACCTGCAAATAAAAAAAACACAAACAAACAAAATGGGTGAAGCACGGAGGGTCACAATAAGCTGGCTTATTGTATAATAAGCTAGTTTATTTGACCGAAATCAAGAAAAACAGTTTAAAAATGAGAGCTTGGAAAATATTTTGCTAGAAGAATAAAAGGTAACCAACACAAATTTTAACACCTGATCAAACTTTAATTCAAAAATTAGTTGTCAAATAACTTAAGAAAACCAGTTCAACAAAATGGGTCTTCAAATACTTTCGCAAAATTTCTTTTGAAAATTATTTGAATAAACTTAAAACATAAAAGACTTTGAAAGATAAATGGACAGAAATTTAAATAACACCTTAACTAATTGGAACTCAAATCTTATATTATCAAAAATTCACTAAATTACACTGAATATTGAAAAATATAAATTTTGGAACAAGAGGCTGCTGCTACATAACTATCCTATATATACAAGTGAGAGGAGTGAAACCCTAGCCCTAAAACGTCTTCTTTTTTTCTAGAATTACCCTTGGCATATGCTGAAGAATATGCTGAAATTGAATTGCTTCTTGAAGGTTCTGAATGATCTTGTCCATTGAAAAGTTGTGGGCATCACGTTATAACATCATAGACGTTAAATGGTCTTCAATCACTGGCAAAAGTGGAATCCCGTGACTCCTCTAAGCTGTCAATTGGGGTCCATAAGCTGATGTGGATGAGAAGTATCACATGGGTTGAGATAGCCTTATGGTTAATCTTCATTTGCCTCAAGTAGTTAAGAAAGCCCTTTGATTTATATGTTAGGGTTCTTGGTGGAGGGTGGATTAAGAACACAAAGAACAACAATGTTTAATCCTTTCTGGAAAAAAAATGTGTTTTTCTCCCTTAATTATGTTTGACTAGTTGACTTGGGCTGATTAAACAAAATGGGTACAAGGGACGGGCTGTTGGTGGGTTGTGGGTAGGATGTTGGATATTTAAGGGATAATGGGTTAAGTAGTTTGGTTATGTGGCAGTTTAAGTCCTCCTTCGTTATATGATCATTTATTAACTTTGCATTCTTAGTCCTTCTGCCTTCTCACAGTTAGTCCTTCCCCATTTGCACCATTAGTCCTTTAGCATTAAAAAGGATTAAATATGTAACATCTTCCAACACAAGGGCTGATTTTTGACAAGTCATAATACTTTAGGGATCCCAAAGTACTTTTGAGATTCTTAGGGGTATAAAGTGTCAATCTTCAAAACTTGAGGGACCAAACTTGTACAATCTTCAAACTTCAAGGGTATTTTTGGAAATTCATTGTTCGGGTCCGGTTCTTTGTGCGGCTTCGTTTCCCGTGTTCGTTTTTGCTTCATTCTTGTGATCTTTTGTTGATTTCACGATATCCGTACCTAAAATACACAATGAACAAATACAAGCACATTTTTGGGTATTTTGATGATATTTTAAGCGTTTTAAGCCCGATTTGGACGATGAGACTATGTATTATTACAGTCTCATCACTCCCCCATACTAAACCATTGCCGTGTCCCCACGCAATGCTAGAATTAAGTATAATAGCACTTCCAAAATTCATTTTATGATGACATTTATTGAAGACATAAATTTAAATAAACTACTACACGCGTTTTAGACATAATGTATTGTTTTCATCACGATTAAGTGACTTTTAGGATCATAGAACAAGAACACGTGAATGCTTCGTTAGAAATAATTTCGTCGTCCTCGATTTTCACCCAATTCCATGCTAAGCGTGTAACGAGATCATTGTTATTATAAGTTAGCAACACGAACACTTCTCATGAGTGTTAATTATGAACCTAAACTCCCTTATTCCTACTTGGTATCTCTTATATTTTATTATGTCTTAATGATCACGAGGATACATCATCGACTTATGCGTGAATAGAGATTAAGTCTAAAAATAGAGTTTTAACGGTGTACCCAAAATCATCAAATCAATAATTCATCCCAATAGACAACGATGTCAAAAAATTAAGTCAACAAGAAGGATCGATAAACACGATTTTATAACGGTTTTGAACATGAGACTTATTACCAAGACTTTTATACGCCCCCTAACGGAAGGGCCTTATTATCTTTGGTTTACCTCCATCTTTTATTCAACTTCGCCATGAAGCTTTTATTATGACTTCGGTCTTGCCTTGCCTTTTATTATCCGCCTCATCGGTGGTTTTATTAGCCAAAGACGTATATCCTCACACTAAGGCGAATTTTGGATCTTTAAAGCTTCGAAGATTAAGGCTTGATTCACTTTCAATTTGGGCATAGATTTTTCGGCCTTGTGAGCTTCAAATTTTTGCTTAATTTAGGTGAGCACTTGAAATCTTATTATTAGGTGAAGCTTTCGATTATTCGGGTGCCAATACTTCAAAACCGTGACGCTGGCGATACCTTAATGTTTTCCCAATTTAATTACATGGAAGCTACTAAAACAAATTAGAAACCAACAATAGTGACTAAACCGCTAAATCAATATTTATTAACAATTATTATGCAAAAGTGTTGGGAGAATAAGCTAATAATTACTACACATGAGATCGTGACGATTACGAGACTTATAAATAACTCTATCATTTCTCGTCCTCATTTAAGAGACTTAGCCTAAAAAGTTAAGGAATCGAACTAAGTGCTCAACACGCACGGTCGAGTCAAAAATTACTCTTATTCTCACCATCGGAAAACCTACATTCGTGTCTTCAAACACTTATAAAACATGAGAAAAATTTTAAAATTTAGCCATTTTTAGCCTTATTTTGCATAAAACGATAACAAAAAGATGAATATTGGAAAGCGTGTTGACGTAAGCAAGGTGAAGTATCTACTCACCCCCCCATACTAAAACTAAACATTGTCCTCAATGTTTCGAGTCTAAGGGTTGGAAACCCCCATACTAGAGACGAAGTCGAATGCTTAATCTAGCATGGAAAGGGTGTAACCGTTAAATTAATAGCCGTTTATGAAGTGTGCTAAAAACCTAAGGTTAGAACATCAAAGGATATATCATATGGATATCGAGAAATTATTCAAAGCAAACGATCGAGTGCTCACGTAAAACGAACACGAGGGGCTCCAATCGTGAAGATAATGATCATCTAAAAACCACAAGTCACAAACAACCACGGAACAAAGGTTGGAAGGGCACAAATCCCCTCACATTAGGATTAACTAAAAAGCAATAATATTTACAAGGATAAGCATGAGAATTCCCCCACGAGGCACCTTGTTTTTGATAACCGAGTCAAAAGCTCGACTCGAATCCCCATAAATGTGATCATTTAGGGATTATCTTGGTTCGGTCATTTTTTGTGGGACTTACATGTAATCAAGGCCCAAAAGCAACCGTGTATAAAGGCAAAACCTCTATACCGGGATCGAAGATCGTGTCTTCGTTTTCGGATGATAAACGAAACAACACGACTTCAAGTAACAACGTCCCAAAGGGACACAAGAAAATAGCATAAGAAGAGAAGGGTGGGACAATGGTTGGGCATAAAAATCGAGTTACTCGAGGTAAACTCTCACCGTAAGTGTAGAAGGATCTTCTAGTGACTACTTCGGTAAAAGACCGAGATTTTATCTTAAACGTGATACCGGGGTCAAAAATCTCATCCTTGGTGGAGAAGTGTGAGGAAACAAATGGGGCTTCCCCCACACTAGATCCACACAAAACATCGTCAAAAGAAGTAGACGCGGTTGTAGCAAGCTCAATTAAGCGAGGTGATGACGGAGTTAACTTTGGAAAAAATTTCAAATCAATTGTAAAATCATTCCTTTTTTCATTTTTTAACTCATTGTTACGAAAACCCAAGTTGATTAAATTGAAAATATTTGGTGTTTCCAAAACAATTCTAGGCACACTTAAAATTTTCACATATATCTTGAAGGCGGGAGGAGGATTTGAATTTTTAAAACGTGAATCGATCAATAAAACATCCCCCTCCGGGCTAACGCAACGGTCCTCATCAAACTCAAAAATAGAAGGCGGATCATCAAGAATACGTTTGATCTCGGAAAAGTCTCCATCGGGATCAAAAACGTCTTCTCTTCCTCGTGGAAGAGGTTTGGAAATCAATTTATCGATAGTCGTGTCGCTAGCTTCAACCGTCGTGAAACTAGGAATAGAAGGCTCTTCGATTGAAGATTTTGCCTTTGTCGTTACGACCTCAACATCGAAAAACGTATCGATGTGAGCAAGGCCATCGGCGGACTTCTCACACGATAAATCCAAAATCTCACTCGGTGTGGGATTAGGAGTAAAAGGCTCGTCTCGTGACGATTTTGCCTTGATGGTTTCAACTTTGTCCTTCGAAGGGATCGAACGTGGGTTTTCAAACATTTTAGCAAAACTACTAACACGTCCCTTCAGAATTAATTTTCGTTCATCTTGTAAAGACGAGGGTTCAACGACTTCCTTTAAAACCTTTTCACATTTTTCTTTTTTAAAATCATTTAATGGAATTTCTTTGTCAAAATTAAGTGTATATTGATTTAGAAAATCCTCAATAATTTCATCCTCATTAGAAAAATTAGGTTTAGAAGGTACAAGATTTAAATATCCCAAGTATCCTACGAGTTTTTCCTTTGGTTTACTTTCAAAAACATTTTTCAAAACTTCGTTGGATGACGTTTTTGTTTCCTCAACGTTTTTGCAAGACGACGAAGGTTGCACGACTCTAAAATTCGAGAGATTGGGATCAATACGAGACGTACGAGTCTTAGGAGTCGAAATAACTTGAACCTCTCCCTCGAGATTAGGATTGGTGACGTTCGATGAAGAACTCGACTCGTATGAAGCTACTTTTTTTTCTAAGGTCTCAATCGTTGAAAGAAGTTCATTTTGCTTAATAGTGTAAGCCTCCACAACTTTATCAATACCTTTATTCCATCTCTCGTCAAGTAGGTCAGATAAACGTTCTTGTTCTTTAAAAGCGGCATCATATTCGTTTTCCAACTCGGTTATCATGGAGGCCATTTCCTTTAAGTAAAATTCCTTTTGAGTTTCCAATTGTTTTTCGTGATGTTCCTTAAGGTTCCTAACTTGTTCTTGAATCATCATTAAGTTTGCATTATTGCGTCTCACATAGTCATAAAAAGCGTTTTGATTCATTTCATCATTTTGATTTTGATCACAATTAAAAGACGAATCATATGACGAGTAGAACGAAGACAATGGGTGATCTTGGTCGTAAGATTGAAAATTGTCACCAAGACCACGTGGAGCGGAGTTATAGATATAACCCTCTCGACCTCCAATAACCTTACAATTAAAACAATTGGCACCATCGGGCGGGCCTCCACAATATGGACACGAATAATATCCATCATTCGACATGATGTAACGCGAAAATCGATTCGAGAATTAAACGTTATAGAGGGTGAAAGAAGAGAATTATGAAAATAGAGGAAAAAATCGAAGAATCTTTTTGTGTTTTTGGTTTTTTAATTTTTTTGGAATTTTGGTGTATTACGTAGAAATTAATTAACAAAAACTATCCACTAATCAAAGGTCTCGATTAATTAATCCAAGAAGAATGAAGGTAATTACGTGAAATAAAAACCCTCGTCGACTTTGAAACGTTGGCGGAACGCCAAAACGTTTCGAGGTTCAATAATTAAAACTCACAAAAATAGATTAATAATACTTGATTTGGCAAACCCCTAATTAATCGTCACTTTCAAAATACGCACAAGCGAGCGGAGAAAACGAGGCGGCGCGAAGCACTTAAGAGCCTTTTTTCCTTAGGTCATGAAATACAACCGCCTTATACCCACCTTATAGTTTGTATTTATCGAGATTAAACCAATTAAGAGTATTTATCTATTTTGCCTTTGACTTTCGTTTGAATTCGATACAACAATAGTGACCGGAACGCTCAACTATTGAGGTGCGATTTCTCGCGTATTTGGATAATTATTGTGTGTTAATTGTTCTACGTAAATACAATATATTATGCACAATAAAAACGAGAAAACGATTTTGTGTTAATAGAGTTCTATTTAACACGATTTATTTGTATGGCTAATAGTATTTAAAAATAAAAAGAAGTATTTACGATAAAAACGTAAACACTCAAATAAACACGATAAATAAATATGGCTAAACACACCTCCCCGGCAGCGGCGCCATTTTTGATGTAGTGGTTTTTAGTCGTTTTACTTACCTTTAGGAAAAAGCAAGCAAACACTAAAGTCGCGGTAAGTATTAATCAATACGTTTTAGAAAAAACGTAAAGACGACAATCGAGTTCGTTCTCGAGGAGGTATGGTGTTTAAGCCAAAAATATTATAAACGTTATTTATTATGAGTGATTATTACGCTTTTGAAAAGAAGAAAACGGAAACGGAAACGGATTACGCTAAAAACGGTCCTACGACGTAAAACGCGTTACGTAAAAACGTAACGTAAAATTCGACAAAATTAAAAAAAAAATAATTTGAAAACTTAACTAAAATAAAATCATTAAACTTAAAAAAAATAAAAAAAAATAAAAACTAATGTAAAAATACAAATGAGCTAAAAAAACAAATCTACGAATTTGAACGAAAATAGTACGAAAACAAAAAAACGCGATATTAAAGCAAAATATCAAATTTTAAAACTTTACGAAAGCAAAATTATTTTTCCTACATTCTAAATGAGAAAAGAAAATTTTCGAAAAAGGAATTATATTTTTTTGACTTTTAAATATTTTTTTTTACGAATTAATTAAAATTAAAACTAATTAAATGATTTAAAAATATTAGACTAATTTATAAAAATCCCAAAAAATCATGACAAGTACCTAAGTGAATGAAAAGTCTAAGAAAAATAAGCTGGACTGAGTAGCTTATCCAATAAGTTCGAGAAGCTTTGAATAAGCTACAACTTTTATATATTTAAAAGTTAACTAAAAAGAAAATAAAAGAAGTATAAAACAAAAGTAAAAGGAAACTTAAACAAAAGGTGCTCAGAGAGCAGATGGTTGGGGTGTTGGCTGCTGGAGCAGCAAGTCATGGGTTCGAGCCCCACTGTGGCCCTTTTATTGTTTTTCTTTATTACGAAATAAAAAAGGGTTTAAAAGAAAATAAACTGTAAGTTATAACAAAAAACTCTCTTAGATCAGATGGTTATATGAGGGAAAGCTGTGTATTATCTTGGGCAGAAGGTCTGGGGTTCAAAACTTGTGCACAACCCTTTTTTTTTAACACGCATTTTTTCTATCATAAATCTGTCGCTAATTCAACTTTCCTGCACAAGCCTACTGTGCTCGTTTTTTTTTCTTTCTTTTGCTTTTTTCTTTGTTTTCTTAAGATCCGCAAGCAATAACAATCACAAAACTACACAATCACTAAAATATATTTAAATGGCAAGATATAAGTTAAATAAGCAAATATTGAGCTCAAATTGTTCAAGAAAATTAAAGCATACACACTTTTGTTTTCTTATGGTTACTTGGTTATTTGGTAATGCTTTTTGGAACAAAACGTACCTCACTTGCGTTTTGCAAGTGAGGAGTCACTACAAGCACAACAATGTCAATAATAAGCAGTCCAAATTACCACAAATGGTGGAAAATTAAGCCACAAGCTAAGATTGGAAACATATAAACAAAGAGATAAGCCAAGAGTGGGCTATGGTTCAAATGAGCAGACAGAGATGAACATAGGCTAGCAACAACCACTTTGTTAACTTTTCTTCTACAAAATATGCTTCAAAAAGTCGTAAGATCAAAATCAAATGACTGTCAAACCTTAAAAGTATCCTAAGGCTAACTGCTAACCTAATTCTAACCTATGAATCAAACTTAAATCGTCAAAAAGAAGTCACCTGCTAGATCCAATTAGGTTGCCAAACCTAAAACAAGTAGGGATCCATCCTATACTAACCTAACAATCAAGTATGGGGCAAGATTCAACAAATGAAACCCTTAGTCAAACCTAGAAAATTCACTGTGCAAGCAGAGAGGATGGTAGCCACTATGATGATGCAACTTAGCTATGACAATGAGATTCAACAGCCTAAATGGGCAATTTAACATCCACCAAACTCAAATCTTAACAGCACACTACCCTAAATCTAAACCTAATCTAGTAGTCTTACACACTATCAAGTCCAAAACTTAGAGGCTGCAAATAAGCACAGATGAACCAGCACGTTACCAAGAAACAAACAACAAAAGCTCACAACGTATCAATGTAGCATACAACAATGATAACAGCGGGTGGAAAAACAAACACAAAACAACCAGTCTAGGCTTATGAGCACTTTGTTAAGTTCACAAAAAAAACAAGTAGGCAGATTTGAGCAAAACTGTAACGCACTTAAAAGCAATACTTCAAGACCCTAAGTAACACTAATACAATTGAAATCAAACATCAATCAAGCAACGACAACACTAGTAACATCAAATTAGGCGAATCAAGCACCTACTGTTCTAATCAAGTACCTACTGTTCAAATCAAATCGAGGATTTTTGTGTTTTAGTAAAAAGTAAAAGCTGATTTTATCTCTACTACACCTCAAACAACTAAGGCAATCAAACTTGAAGCCTACTCTTAAGTCGTTAACAAAATATCACGCTAATCCAAACACTAGATTTCGGACAGAAAATAAAATCTAACAAAGCATTTTATAAGATTAGACAATACTCATGCAAATAAATCACAAAATTAGAAGCAAATAATCAAAATAAATAAGATCAATAGTCAAATAAGCAGAGATAAGCAGTGAATCACATAGGCACATGAATTTCTGACAGAAAAAAGATAAAAAGGTATAGAAACTTACTTTGTATTGAGTCTAAGTGTGGAGCACTCAGCCTAATCTTACTACAAAGGATAATCAACACCTTCTTGGAGCTTATCTTCAAAAATATCAGCTTATGAGCTTGGCTTAAATCTACAAACATCAACAGTTACGCATCTACTATAATCTACAAGCCTTGAGACCTGCAAATAAAAAAAACACAAACAAACAAAATGGGTGAAGCACGGAGGGTCACAATAAGCTGGCTTATTGTATAATAAGCTAGTTTATTTGACCGAAATCAAGAAAAACAGTTTAAAAATGAGAGCTTGGAAAATATTTTGCTAGAAGAATAAAAGGTAACCAACACAAATTTTAACACCTGATCAAACTTTAATTCAAAAATTAGTTGTCAAATAACTTAAGAAAACCAGTTCAACAAAATGGGTCTTCAAATACTTTCGCAAAATTTCTTTTGAAAATTATTTGAATAAACTTAAAACATAAAAGACTTTGAAAGATAAATGGACAGAAATTTAAATAACACCTTAACTAATTGGAACTCAAATCTTATATTATCAAAAATTTACTAAATTACACTGAATATTGAAAAATATAAATTTTGGAACAAGAGGCTGCTGCTACATAACTATCCTATATATACAAGTGAGAGGAGTGAAACCCTAGCCCTAAAACGTCTTCTTTTTTTCCAGAATTACCCTTGGCATATGCTGAAGAATATGCTGAAATTGAATTGCTTCTTGAAGGTTCTGAATGATCTTGTCCATTGAAAAGTTGTGGGCATCACGTTATAACATCATAGACGTTAAATGGTCTTCAATCACTGGCAAAAGTGGAATCCCGTGACTCCTCTAAGCTGTCAATTGGGGTCCATAAGCTGATGTGGATGAGAAGTATCACATGGGTTGAGATAGCCTTATGGTTAATCTTCATTTGCCTCAAGTAGTTAAGAAAGCCCTTTGATTTATATGTTAGGGTTCTTGGTGGAGGGTGGATTAAGAACACAAAGAACAACAATGTTTAATCCTTTCTGGAAAAAAAATGTGTTTTTCTCCCTTAATTATGTTTGACTAGTTGACTTGGGCTGATTAAACAAAATGGGTACAAGGGACGGGCTGTTGGTGGGTTGTGGGTAGGATGTTGGATATTTAAGGGATAATGGGTTAAGTAGTTTGGTTATGTGGCAGTTTAAGTCCTCCTTCGTTATATGATCATTCATTAACTTTGCATTCTTAGTCCTTCTGCCTTCTCACAGTTAGTCCTTCCCCATTTGCACCATTAGTCCTTTAGCATTAAAAAGGATTAAATATGTAACATCTTCCAACACAAGGGCTGATTTTTGACAAGTCATAATACTTTAGGGATCCCAAAGTACTTTTGAGATTCTTAGGGGTATAAAGTGTCAATCTTCAAAACTTGAGGGACCAAACTTGTACAATCTTCAAACTTCAAGGGTATTTTTGGAAATTCATTGTTCGGGTCCGGTTCTTTGTGCGGCTTCGTTTCCCGTGTTCGTTTTTGCTTCATTCTTGTGATCTTTTGTTGATTTCACGATATCCGTACCTAAAATACACAATGAACAAATACAAGCACATTTTTGGGTATTTTGATGATATTTTAAGCGTTTTAAGCCCGATTTGGACGATGAGACTATGTATTATTACAGTCTCATCACTCCCCCTTAGTTTCATCCTCATCATCGGGTATGATTATAGGTGTGATGACTTGGAGGGGGACAGGTGAAGAAATAGTGTTATCAGCAGAGGTTGAGCCCTGTTTGGCAGATTCAAGGTTAAGCACCTTTTCCTTCTCCCCCTCACGTTCAGCCTGTCTCTTCAGACGTTTGGATGAACGTGCCTGAAAGTGCCTTGCAATCTAGTCAACAGAGGCAACCATATCACGTTGCCTGGTCCTTGAAGCTCTGGCAATCTTCAGCAGGAGGTTGCAATTTCCATTGGTGTTGCGATGAACACGATCAACGATAAAGTTTGTGTGACGATATTGCCTGATACGAACAGCTTCAAACTCTCTGTGCATTGTCAACTCATGAGCATTAAAAAGAGCAGGGACATCTGTGACAATGGCATCCTTGATTCTTGTGGACAAATGACTAAGTCCTTGGGACACTCCTTTTCTTGCACCATCCTTGATGGGTTCAGTGACTGCATCCCTAACCGCCTGACTGATGATCCCTGGAAATGTGACAGTGAAATTATGCATCTCAGATTTGATAACATCCAGCTTTCTTGATAGGCGCTCCATATCTGATTGATGATGAACATGCTGAAGATTATGGATGTTCAGGCTTTGTTGTGCATAATCATCCCCCCTTGGCAAAAGATCAAAGTTGGTTTGGGCAGGATGATCAAACATAAGGAATTCAGCAGTTGGATCATAAGCAGGTCTTTGGAAGACTGTTGTGGTGGAGGTAGCAGAGGTGGGAGTTACAACAGCTTCCTTGGGAGGAGGAGTGGTATTATCAGCTGGTTTGGACACAACTATTTCCTTGGGAGGAGACACAGATTGTTGATCATCTTCTTCTTCATCTTCCTCCTCCTCAAACATCCCCTCAGGGAGTATTTCGTCCTCAGGCATCGATTCAGGTTCAGAGAAATCATCAACTAATGAGAGCACTTCTTCTTCAATATCAAGCAGTGGCTCTTCTTCATTTGGTTGATCCTGAATGATTGTATTAGCTTCTTTGTCTTGTTGCTCCAGGGATTCTGTGTTTGGTTGTACAATATCAGCCTGCAAATTATTTCAGATTAGTAACAGGGAAATAAGGAAGGGGAATGGTCGCCATGTCGCTGTCCCAGAGAGGCTGAGGGTGATTACTCAGCCACTCCAAAGGATAAATCCTTGGGATTCTTTTAAGGGTGAAAAGTATAAGGTTAATGATCGCCATTCGCTGCCCCTAGGAAAGCTGAGTGTGATTATTCAGCCCCCCCCAAAAGGTTAACACCTTTGGGACTCTTTTGATTGTGAAACATATGTTGTTTAGGATCATCATTCGCTGCCCCTAGAAAGGTCGAGGGTGATTATTCAGCCCCCCCCCCCCCTCCAAAAAAAAAGGTTAAGAAACCTTTGGGACTCTTTTAATGATGAAACATATGTGGGTGAAGATCGCATGTTACGCTGTCCCTAGAGAAGCTGAGGATGATGATTCAACTCCCCCTGAAAAGGATAAATCCTTTGGGATTCTTTTAAGGTGAAAAAGATATGGGTTAAGATCGTCTTATTACGCTGTCCCTAGAAGAGCTGAGGATGATTATTCAGCTCCTCTAAAAGTAAAACTTTTGGGATTATTTTTCTGAGGAAACCAAGAGGTTGTGTGAGGTACAGCTGGTCAAAGTCGAGACATATATGTATTCAGGTTGTTGTTTGCCTGAATACGGTCTAGAGGGTGCAGGGTCATCGGGGTGCTTTATAAACACAAATAAATCATTCTCTAGTGCATAGACAGGGTGTATAGAAGTCTTAAAGAGTTCTAAGTGCATATACAGACTTCTATGGGTCGAGGATTACCCTAACTTCACCACTCTCACCTACAGACATTTGAGAGTGGTTGCTTGTGGACCTCTAAAAATTTACACTGATTACCTGTGCGATATCAACAGAATTCGGCTGGTTCCCAGTTGTCTCGGCTGACATCGAGACACTAGACCCTTGTTGTTGGTCAGCTGAAGTCTCTGATTCCACAGGAGTCTCTGGAACAGAGGAGGTTTCGAGGTTCACATTCTTCTTTCCCCTGGCCTTTGCAACAGTTTTGGTGTGGGAAGAAGATGGGTTTTTCTTCTTCTTAGGCTGTTGGCCAATTGTTGCCTTGGATGTCGTGGTGTGCTGCCTAGAGGTCAAAGACGTAGACTTGCCAGACACACCAGGGGTATTCACCTTCTCAGAGGAAGGGAGCAAGGACTTCTCAGCAGATGGTTGTTTGTTAGCTATGTTCATCATGTGAGAGGTGATAGGGACATCTTCAGCTCCAATTTCCTTGTAAATGGCACCAGTGATACGATAGGGCTTCAAAGAAGTGAGTGCAGAGTTGTGATAGCTGTCACCCAACAGGCTTTCGAAGATCAAAGATAAAAAGCGAACGTAGCATATGTTTTTCTCCCTGACCTGGTTACGTCCCTTCAGCTGTTCTACAAGGTTGGAGAAAAGAATACTTTCTACATCAACATATGTGCCCCAGATCAGCACATATGCAATAGATTGGTGGTTGAAGGACATCTGATCTTGGGATCCCTGCATTCCTCCTAGGGATTTGACTATGTGGTTGAAGAGGACACGCCACATAGGAGAAAAATACTTGATCTTCAAAGGAGACTTGGAGAGAACCTCAGCGGGTGTAAGAGCAGGGTTTACATCATGAAAGGATTTAAGTGTGGCAAGGGCGTCCTTAACAGCCTTTTTGTCAATCACCTTCAGGCATTCATCGACATGTCTTAACCCAGCCACACTAGCAAAGTCTTTTAGAGAGAAGACAAAGGGGTGTTCGTTGCATGAGAGGCTAAAGGCAATGGTGTCATCAACGACTTCAGCAGAGTACCAAAATTCCCTAAGATATTCTTGGTAGAAGGTGGTTGGAGATTTTGTGAATGCTTCACTTGCATCACAATTTTTCATGAAGTTTACCAGATCTGAGTAGGATTCGTTTGGAGCCTTGAGCCATACAATGGAGTTGTTCGATGCAAGAATGATTTCGTTAAGTTCAAAGTTGACGTTTGCTGCCTTGGGAACTGGGAATGCCATGGATTCAAGGTTGAAGAAGAGCGAAAAAGGAGGATGGGTTTAGAGAGAGAAAGCTTAGAGAGAGAGAGATATTTGTGAAATGAGAATAGTGGTAGGTGAGGAGAGACGTGAGACAATATATATATTCAAATGTGAAAACAGTTATTCAACCGCATTTAATGCAAAGTGGGAAAATGACTGTACATATGGGTCCCTTGACCTTTCAAACACTATTTGTCTCCTCGTTATTCGAAAAATAAATGATTAAATATTGAGAATGTTTTTAGCATATACTTGGAAAGTAACTACCTAGTTTCATGTGAAAAACATTTAACATTGAATCAGACATTTAATGAACATATTTATTATCAAGCCACAGGCTTTGAGATATTGAGCATCCCTAGCTCAGCAACTAGCCTGTTGAACGAAGGTTCAGGCAAAGGCTTTGTGAAAATATCAGCTAGTTGCAGCTCTGTGGGAACAAAGTGCAGCTCAATATCTCCCTTCATTATGTGATCCCTGATAAAATGATACCTGATATTAATGTGTTTGGTACGAGAGTGAAGAACAGGGTTGTTGGAGATGGCAATGGCGCTGGTGTTGTCACAAAAGATTGGCACTTTGTCATATAAGATCTCATAGTCAGCCAATTGACTTTTCATCCAGAGCATCTGAGCACAACAGCTGGCAGCAGCGACATATTCTGCTTCAGCTGATGACATGGCCACAGAGTTTTGCTTCTTAGCACTCCATCCGACCAATTTTCCTCCTAGGATTTGACAGCTACCAGAGGTGCTTTTCCTGTCAATACAGCATCCAGCATAGTCTGAATCTGAATAGGCCTTGAGATCAAAGCCTGATTCCTTGGGATACCATAGACCTAGGGAGGGTGTTCCTTTGAGATACCTAAAAATTTTCTTAACAACCACTAGATGGGATTCTTTTGGGTTAGCTTGGTACCTTGCACAGAGACATGTGGAGAATTGGATATCAGGACGACTAGCTGTTAAATACATGAGTGACCCAATCATGCCTCTGTATAAAGTCTCATTAACAGAGACCCCTGACTCATCAGGACCTAAGTTGTTGGGTGGAAGCATGGGGCATTTCACTGATGCACAATCAGCTAAGTCATATTTTTTAAGTAAATCTTTAACATACTTTTCTTGACAAATTGAAATTCCCTTAGGACATTGTTTAATTTGAAAACCCAAAAAGTAAGTTAATTCACCCATCATACTCATCTCATATTTCTTGGTCATTAATTTAGCAAAACGTTTACTAAGATTAACATTTGTTGACCCAAAGATGATATCATCCACATAAATCTGCACAATGATGAAATCACTCTTATCCTTGAAGGTAAAGAGTGTTTTATCAATAGAACCTCTGACAAATTTGTTTTCAGTTAAGAAATTAGAAAAAGTTTCATACCATGCTCTTGGAGCTTGTTTCAGCCCATACTTGGCTTTGTGTAATCTGTACACATGATTGGGAAACTCGCTGTTCTCGAATCCTTCAGGTTGTTCAACATATACTTCCTCAGCCAAATCTCCATTGAGGAAGGCACTCTTAACATCCATCTGATACACAGTGAAGTTCATATAAGCAGCATAAGCAAGGAAGATTCTGATTACTTCAAGTCTTGCTACAAGAGCAAATGTTTCATCATAATCAATTCCTTCAGTCTGTGTATACCCCTGTGCCACCAGCCTGGCCTTGTTTCTGATGATGTTTCCAATTTCATCCATCTTATTTCTATAGATCCATCTAGTGCCTGTGATGTTCTTACCAGGTGGAGCTGGCACTAGTGTCTTCCTTTTGAACCGATTGATTTCTTCCTGCATAGCAGCTACCCACCCATCTTCTACAAGAGCCTCAGCTACTCTCTTAGGTTCAATTTGAGAGAGAAATTTAACAAAGAGACATTCGTTGGCTGAGGCAGACTCTGAGTCATGAATTCGCTGTCTAGTAGTAACCCCTGCATTAGGTTCCCCAATGATGTTGACAAGAAGAATGTGTTGATCTCTTGACCACTTGGTTTGAGGAGCTGGGGAATCATGGACAGGGACAATTATGGGTAAAGCTGGTACTATTTGAGTTTCATCCTGCTGACTAGAAGGGCTTTCTTCAAAGATGACTTCAGTATCTGAGTCTACTTCATTCATATCAAGGGGTACAAGTTCATTATCAGCAGGAGATTCTTCAGGGGTTTGAAGAATTGGTGAGTCATCAATAGTAGTTGAGGAAGAAGGACTACAAGAAGGTTGTGGTTCTTCTTCATCAAGTTCCTGAGAGGTAGGAACTTCAATGTTGTGTGTAGACAGAGGGTCAAAAGCAGGAACATAAGGAGTGAGAGTGTTGAAGTGATGATGGTAAAGACAAACAGGTCTTGTTTCTGAGAATTCATCACTTGGGAATGACACATTTTCATTAAAATCAATTTCATCACCCTTTGTTCCAGTTCTTTGTATGACATCATCATCTTCATTGAATCTGACATGAAAGGTTTCTTCTACTTCTTGTCTTCTGATGTTGAATACTCTGAAGGCTTTGGCTGTTGGAGAGTATCCCAAAAAGAAACCATCATCAGCTTTTTCATCAAATTTTCCAAGTTTATCCTTGTGGTTATAAATGAACACATGGCATCCAAAAACATGAAAATAGCTAACATCTGGAGCTCTGTTTCTGAAAACTTCATAGGAAGTTTTACCATGTCTTTTGACAATGATTGATCTGTTTTGGGTATAGCAGGCAATGTGAACAGCTTCTCCCCAAAATTGCTTTGGTAAAGCTGCACCATTTAACATAGTTCTGGCTGCTTCAATCAAAGTCATGTTTCTTCTTTCAGCCACACCATTTTGTTCAGGGGTGCTAGCTGAAGAGAAGTTTTGTGATATTCCCTTTTCATCACAAAAAGATTCAAGTTGATGATTCTTGAATTCAGTACCATTATCACTTCTTAGAGCTTTGACTCTAACATCATTCATATTTTCAACCTGTCTGATGAAGGACATGATGGTATCAGCTGCATTACTTTTCCTTCTAAGGAAGAAAACCCATGTATACCTTGAAAACTCATCAACTATGACCAAGGTGTATTTGTTGTGATTAATGGTCTGAGGTTTGATAGGCCCAAACAAATCCATGTGAAGGAGATGTAAGCACTTGTCAATAGAAAATGATTGCCTGGTCTTGAAAGAAGACTTGTGATGCTTTCCCTTGACACAAGCAAAACAAGTCTTGTCTTTAGAAAACATCACTGAAGGTAGACCAGCAACCAGGTTTTGTGTGGCTATCTTGTTGATGTTCTTGAAGTTAAGATGAGACAGTCTTTTGTGCCACAGCCAATTGACACTTTCAGAGGCTTTAGCAAGAAAACAATTTGAGCAGTCTTCAGAGCAAACAGCCATGTTGATGACATAAACATCTCTCCTTCTTGGTGCAATAAGCACTACATTATTGTTCTTGTTGAATATGGTTCCCTGAGTCTTAGTAAACAAAACCTTTTAGTCAGCATCACACAATTGGCTGATGCTAATGAGATTGTGTTTAAGACCATTCACATATGCAACCCTTGTAAAAGTTATCCCATTGCAATTCACTGAGTCGTATCCCTCTATGTCACCTGAAGAATTATCCCCAAACACCACTTTAGGACCTGGCTCCCTTGAGTATCTATGCATGTATTGTTGAATCCCTGTCATGTGTCTAGAACAACCACTGTCGAGATACCATACCGATTCCTTAAGATGTTTCTGCACAGATACATAGAAACAAGTTAGTTCCTATGGTGAACCCACTTTCCAGTGGGTTCCCTGAATTGCTGATTAGCAACTCCTGAGTTCCTGTAGAACTTTTGGCGATGGGAAGGACAATTAGCTGTCTCATGGGTGAAACTTCCACATATATCACAACCTGGGAAGTCACCACACTCATCTGAGTGATGGTCTGTGAATCCACAGAATTTACAGGGAGGATAAGGTCTGTAGTTCCCTAGTTGTCTCTTAGAACCCTGTTGTCTTTCCCTAGAAGGTGTCTGAGCTCTCTTAACAGCCATTTGTCTATCATGGTCTAAGGTCATGTGATGAGAGTTTTTACAGATATTGCAATAAGGTTTGACTAACCTTTCCCCTTTGGGTTCACCTAGAACAAACTTAGGTTCACGAGAAGTAGAGCATTCAGCGGAAGGCTTAATGTGTTGTTTTAAGAGTTCTACTTCTTTCATTAACGACAACAGGCGTTCTTCAGTTGAGGAATCAACTTTGTTCACAGATTTTGTTGAGACAGGCTTAAATGCAACTTGCTTAACAGATTGTTTAGCAGGTACAGAAAATATTTTAGCTGGTGGTTTCTCAACATATGTTTTAAGTTCACCCTTAGCTCCTCTAGAGTAACTGCTGGGTTCAACTCCTGAGAGTTTGGGTAAAGGTGGTAATTCAGCCACATCTTCAGAGACAGGG
This sequence comes from Glebionis coronaria, assembly GCA_025667525.1. NCBI lineage: Eukaryota > Viridiplantae > Streptophyta > Magnoliopsida > Asterales > Asteraceae > Glebionis > Glebionis coronaria. Next base: position 199,767,406 of record CM046875.1, read on the forward strand.
TCATCAGTCAAAATGAGATCTGACATATGAATTGTCTCTGTAGATTTAAAAACAATCTCTTTGGGTTTGGTGAGAATTTTCAACTTATTTTTCTTAGTAGAGACATCCCTTTTAATATCAGCAGGCAGTTCATCATTAAGCAATTGATCTATAGTGAACCTACTACACAACCATTTTTCAATAACCTTGTTTAATTCAGATACTTGATCATTTAAGGCACTATTCTTCAAGGTTAACCTACTGACTTCATTTTGAAGGGATATTTTTTCTAAATTAACCCGTTTGAGAGTTTCACATTCAGATTTAGCATTCAACAGTTCGTTTTTAACAGAGTGAAACTTATCAAGCAGGTTATTTCTTTGTTCCTCAACAAAGTGCAAATCAACAATGGTGTAATTAAGGATATGTTTGCGTTCATCACTATCAGACATAGATAAAAGCATGTGTACCTTTTTCATTGTGATGTCAACCCATTGTCTTGATCTGGCATCACCTTTCCCAACAGCTGGTTCATCCTCAGCTATAGCCTTGAAAGCCCTGACTCTAGTAGTATCTTCCTCATCTGAAGTCAGCGGCTCATCATTCCAATCATATACTTCAGCTACCAATCCTTTCTCTGTCTTTTTATCACCTTCTTTCTTCTTAGACAAAGCTTCAAGCTTCAAATTCATCTGTTCTAACTCAGCTTTAAGCGCCTTGTACTTGTTCTTGTAATCCTTCTTCTCATTGTCTGATGAGTTGAATTGGTGAGATGAGTTGTTGTGTTGTGATTTGAACTTGTAAGGTTTGGTGGAAGATGATGGATGGGAAGGTGAGGATGTCTTGGTGGAAAGACAGTCTTTTTGGAAGTGTCCAAGCTTTCCACAGGCAAAGCAAGTTTCTTTTGATCTGTCGGTTTGTTTACTAGCTGATCCTATTCTCCCTGATCTTTTGAAGAATATTCTTTGATTTGTTAGCAAGGCTCTTTCATGAAACTCAGCATTAAGGTCTGTCAAGAACTCTTGGCTGCTGCGCGTGTCTTCTTCAACATCAGAGTCGCTGTCATGAGGATGTGGGGTAGAGATCAAGGCTTTGGAAGTTGCTCCTTGAACTACAAATCTTTCTGTCTCTGATTTGTATATAGTATCAATCAGCCCTTCTTCATAATTGTACTTTCCATAAAGCTGAGCTAAGGTGTCATTCTTGATTGAGTTATTGGCTCTCTTAGTCTGATTCATACTCAGCCATTTTCTTGGAAGGCTATTGACAAATGTGGCATTAATCTCAGCTTGACCAATGGTGACATCATTCATAGCAAGGTCATTGAGAAGAATCTTTAGCCTTGTATAGGTTTGTTGAACCTTTTCACCTTCAAGTGTCTTGAAAGCATTGAACTGAAGTCTGAGTGCCTGAATCTTGGTTTCTCTGGTTTCAGAGGGTCCTTCATGACCAAGGATGAGGTCTGTCCACATTTGTTTGGCTGTGGGACACTGAATGACAGACTTCATGATGTGTTTGGGAAGACAGGATATGATGATGCTTTTGAGACGTTTATCTTAGTTTGCCAATTTTTTATCAGCTGGAGTCCATTGTTTGAGAGGTTTGGAAAGAGGGTTATCTTCAGTAGAGGTAAGCGCCATGGGAACATAAGGACCATTTTCTAGAATTTCTAGAAGAAATGGTTCAAGTCCATCGAGATACACAAGGAATTGACTCTTCCAACTAGCAAAATCTTCTTCATCAAAGACTGGTACGCTGGTGACATGTGATCCGCCTCTTGAGTCAAGAAGTTGAGGTAGATCATCTTCATTAGGAGGTGGAGGAGTGAGTCTTGGTGAAGATGGTGATGCATTGTTGTTGTTTCTAAAAGGCGATGGTGGTGGGTTGGTTGTTTCTGGCATGGTGGATCTTGATTATAAAATTGAGAACGATGTTTCTTGAAGGTTTTAATATCAAACACCGCTCTGATACCAATTGAAAGTCCCTAATAAATGCTAGAAACACTAAAGTTAACTAATCAACACAAGGAAATACTTTTCAAACGTAATACTTATTATTGTATAATAAAGAATTACAAGTGTTATGGATAACACCGTTTGATGACAATGTGTTGTGCACACTTTGAACAACTAAATAACCTAACTTATGAATACAGTCACAGCTGTTTGATTCAATAAGTTCTAAGCATTAATGTGTGAATATTCTCAAAGTGTTAAACATTAATGTTGGGCTACACATCCTATTTATAGTGATACGAGGTTGACCTAAGTACTAGTTGATGATGACTACACAAGACATTCACTTTTCAGATATCTGTCACAAGATGCTCTTCTATTCTTGGTAGTCTGCCATAATGCCTTAGGAAAATAGATCTTGAAACAGTTTCCCTTTTCTTTATAGTCTCGTACACACAAATGGCATGTCCAAAGTGTGCTGAGTGTTAACAGGGTATTGCCACCCCTGTTAACCCTCAACCCTTTAGAGTCCCTGATACATCTTGGCTGTTATCCATCACAGCCAATGAGTATGTCTTCAAGTAATCTTCGACTTCCTTGACAATGTCCCTGACATGGACTCCTTTGAGGTTGCTCACAGAGACTTGGATCTCTGTGAGTCTTGCGATACTTGTCTGCCTCCTAGGCACATACAAGTGACTATCTAACAGCTTAATTTGTGTTTAAATCTATGATACCGGGAATCTAACAAACTTAGATTCCCAACACCTAATTGGATAATAGCCTGTGTTGCTGATTGACGACTTTAATGAAGACCTAACTAATTGATGTAGGAAAATTGTTTGATGTGTAAATGGTTTAGAATCTAGATATTAATTTGAATCGTGTAATCACTTCAAATTATAGTATTTCGACCTTATATGAATTCTTAATCGGATAAGATAGATTGACAATCGAATCAAGGCACAAGAAATCGATCATTAAACCTTAGAGTTTCGCCAAAGAGGTTATATCAAGAAAGTAGTTGATCAAAGTAGAACAAAATTACATAAAAATAAATAAGTTGATAACACTATAGTTACCAATTACTGACTCGATGTGAACACGAGTCGGATTATGTATTTCATCATTTAAATGACTTATATAAGGATGATTGATCTCGATGTGAACACGAGTAGGATTATGTATTTCATCATTTAAATGACTTATATAAGGATGGTCATTTTCAATGTGCTTTTAGGGTAAATGTTCTTCCGTGTATATTGGCATATAGGGATGGTCGAGTCTTCCGATTGCTCCATTGTTACGTTTAAAAATTTACAGGACTGTAGTAAGGCAAAAGTTAGTCATATAGGCAAAAGTTCGATTGGCAATACATTTCTCTAGAATAAATGCGAGTCAGGTGAGTGTTATTAACTTATAAGACGTGTTCCTATCAACACTCTTGCAATAATCCTCTTTATTATTTTTTTGTAATTCTCATAGTCTTCATAGCATAAGGGTTCCTCAATCGAATCTTTTGTTGTTCTAAAATGGTTGTATTTTTCTAACTACTTATTTGTTTTATATTAATATAAATATTCAATTTTGCTAAAAAACATATATAAATACCAAATAACATTAAATTTAACAAAGAGACTTAAAACTTTTAAAATTTTCTTTCATCTTTTCCGTGCTTATTTTAAAACTAAATAGAAATAATTCTGAATAAAACCTTCATTAAAAAGGAGAAAAAAAACCTAATGTATCTAATTTTATTTTACGCGAACTGACGAAGGAAGAGAGATATAAATAATTTTATCTCTCATACGAAAATAGAAAGACTGTTTTCAGAAAACTATCATTTCTACAAGAGTAAGCATTAAGGATCAAACTTTTAAACTCAAAAAAGAAAGTTTTCAAAATGATTGAGACTGTTTAGTTAGAAAACATTAACAAGTCCCAAAACAGCCTAATAAATGCATCAGCCGTTCTAGCTCAGTTGGTAGAGCGCGTGGCTTTTAACCACGTGGTCGTGGGTTCGAGTCCCACGGATGGCGATAATATTTTTAAATTTCATCGTTTTTAATTATTTTTTTATATATTTTCTATATTTCATGTAAAAACAAATCTTTTTTTTTTATATATTTTGAAAATTATAAAAACCAATTCTTCTTCTTGTTCACAAGTACAACACATGATCTAATCACACACATAGACAGACAGACAGACAGGATCAATCATGGCTCAAATCCCCAATTTACAAAACGGTCCTATCAATTTCACTCCAATTAGGTTAATTATTCACTTTTTAATTCTACTTTTTCTTTTAGGTATAATAATCTCTGTGTTTTTTTTATAATTTTTTTTTATAATATACAGAGATCAGTCTCAGAAGGAGCTCATATCAATACTAAAGAACGTAAGCTCAATTTGTTTAATTATGTGTTTTGTATAGTTTATTAAATTCAGGATTTTTTTTAATTCTAGATACGAGGGAAGAAGTGTTTGGTTCTTGATCCCAAGCTTGGCGGCTCGTTGTCGTTGATCCTTCTCACTTCCCTTCTTAAGGCAAGTTCGACTGAATTTTAGTGTTTAAATAGCCACCAGAATTGCCATGAAAATACACCTTTATCTGATTTTTGTATACTGTTATGACCTAAGCGAATAGAAACAATGTTTCCTGCATTGTGGTTTCAATACTGTTGATCAAGGCTTATTGCAAATATCTTAAGCAGTTGAAATCGGCAATATTCTAAAGACGCAACTTTAGACATTGAAAACAATGCTAAGCTATCCTTGAACTTCCTCATAACGAGTTATTTGATGAATTCAAACACATAAGAAGATAAGCAGTTTCAGTAAGCATATTTTAATCACCCATGTTGATACTTATTCAGCTTATAGTATTTTGCTTAGATTTCAGTCGGATTTGAGGAAGAAAGAACTGGTACAAAGTACTTTAAGAGTGAGTTGATTGAAACTTCACACATACATGGAATTTGGCAGTTTATAAGAGTTTTTTGTGCTGTTTCGTAGGTTAAAACCCAAAATGTTTCTGCTTGTAAGCTTCAAGTTTTGGTTCTCCAGGCAAATGAAAATACTTGAAAACATAGATACGTAGTCGTAGAGCTCCATAGTAATTAATATATATGCTAACGGTATATGGCCAATGTTATGCAACACACAGGAACATGGGGCTGAACTACATCATCTTAATGAAAAACCAATCGAGAGTACATGTACAAAAGTGGTCTACCTTGTACAAACTCAGCTTCATTTGATGAAGTTGATATCTTCACATATTCACAGTGATACCTCAAAAGGGCTTCAAAGAGAGTATTTTCTCTATTTTGTTCCTCGTCGTGCTGTTGCATGTGAAAAAGTAAGCTCTTTCACTAACTGAAAAAGTTATTCAACTTTATGATCATTTAATTGAATACTCAAAAAGGATTATTTGCTTTGCAGCTTCTTGAGGAAGAAAAGGTTCATAATCTCATAACTATTGGGGAGTTCCCGTTGTATGCTATACCAGTAGATGAGGATATTTTATCATTCGAACTCGATTTATCTTGTAAGGTATGTATCCATATATTAATAAATTATAATTTTAGTCATCATTATTCGTCTATTCTTTAATACTCCGTGTTTGGTTTGCATATTAACAGGAATTTCTTACCGATGGGGATACAACCTCTCTTTGGCATATCGCCAAAGCGATTCACAAGCTTGAGGTTTAATTGTTTTGCATTCACATTATCTCTCTCTTTATATTGATGATATAAAATCGTTGAGACTCATGTATCTTGCAGTTTGCTTATGGTCTGATACCAAATGTGAGGGCAAAAGGGAAAGCATCTGTACGTGTTGCTGACATGCTTAACCGTATGCAGGATGAAGAGCCCGTCAACTCAACTGATGTAATTTTGCATATTATACGAAGCCTTTAATCATACATGAGATCTTAACTTTTTGTTTTTAGTAGTAATCATACAATGATAATATATATGTAAAATCATCCTCACTCTTCTTTCCCTAACTGCAGATGGGCATCCCTGAGATAAATACCGTTATAATTATCGACAGAGAGGTAAAAACTGATTTCTGGGAGCAGGTTTATTGCTTAGGCATGCTTTTGTATGTAACTTATAAAAAAATGCATCTGAGTAATCTGATTTATTTCCCAATATGCAACTGATAGTAAAAGACATATGAGTAGTCTGATTTATTTCCTTAGAAAAAGTCGACAATCTTTGTGTTAGATAAAAAAGCACATTTGATATATGAAAAGTATTATCACTCTGAGGGGTTTTATGAATAAGATTGCCATTAAATATAAGATTTGTAAGCCCTCTGTGACTGTATGATCTCATATATGTGTAGCTCCTCTAGGTGTTTGCATAGTGGATTGTCAGAAGATTGTCAGAATTTATGATATGCTCGATTAACATTTAAGAGATAAGTCTGTTATTAAGCTGTGTGGATTCATTCGATGAAATAGTTGGATAGACGAGGTTTACAGAACTAGTTGGAATCACCAGGTTTAAGAAATTTAACAACTTTTTGCAGTTGTTGAAATAAGACCCTGTATTTATCATCATGATTCAGAGAACAAAGGTGTTTTTACGCAATAGACCCTGTAGCATTTGGAAAGTAACAACCTGATAGAGTTATAGAGCTGTGGACCTTTCTACATTTTTTCTCTTGCAGAAGTACTACCATGAACTAAAGCAAGGGTCACATTTACATTGCATGTAATAACATAAATTATGTAGGACAATAGGAAAGTATCTTCTTGCTGACATACCATAATTTATGCATGTGTGCTAAATGCTTGTGTTATTGTGCTGTTGCATTGCAGTTGGATATGATTACTCCAATGTGCTGTCAATTGACATATGAAGGGCTTCTGGACGAGGTAATTGTAATATAGTCTTGTACTGACTAGAGTACAGTGCTCACATTATATATATGACAACAAACTTGACATTCTTCAGGATGGCCTTTTATATTTCATGAGCCATGATAACATTAAGCCCGAACTGCTTTATTTCTAATATCCAAGGAAACTCCTAAAAAAACTATATACAGGTTATCAAAATTTACTTTGTTTATGAGACATGTAATCTGTTAAAATCCCCCCTATCTTTTAGAATGATATTTTATACTGCTAGTTTAGCATACTATGAACTTTTTTCATTAGATGATTTAATTATGTTTTCTTTTCTGGCTCATTTGGGTCAAAGTTGAAGACCATGCACTTTTTACTTAAACAATCAAAGGGTACAACCGTACACATTCTTGCTATAGTCTTCAAACACATCTTTGATTTTCCAGTTTTTACACATCAATAATGGGGCTGTTGAGATAGATGCATCAATCATGGACGCTAACGAAAAAAATGGGATAAAGAAGAAGGTTCCTCTCAATTCAACGTATGTACTACTCTATTCTTATATTGCTCAGTTACCACCTATCCATACTCGATGGTGATTTCTTTTTTTACAAGCTTTTAGTGTGCTTTTGACACTTTTTCCTATTGCTTATACTTTTTTATTATTTTATCTTGATTCAGTGACAAGCTGTTCAGGGAGACTCGGGATCTTAACTTTGAAGTTGTTGTCCAGGTTGATCTATATTAAACATCATGTATATGTTTTTTAATGCAGTTTCAGTTTTATGTATGTATGTATGTATGTATGTATGTATGTATGTATGTATGTATGTATGTATGTATGTATGTATGTATGTATGTATGTATGTATGTATGTATGTATGTATGTATGTATGTATGTATGTATGTATGTATGTATGTATGTATGTATGTATGTATGTATGTATGTATGTATGTATGTATGTATGTATGTATGTATGTATGTATGTATGTATGTATGTATGTATGTATGTATGTATGTATGTATGTATGTATGTATGTATGTATGTATGTATGTATGTATGTATGTATGTATGTATGTATGTATGTATGTATGTATGTATGTATGTATGTATGTATGTATGTATGTATGTATGTATGTATGTATGTATGTATGTATGTATGTATGTATGTATGTATGTATGTATGTATGTATGTATGTATGTATGTATGTATGTATGTATGTATGTATGTATGTATGTATGTATGTATGTATGTATGTATGTATGTATGTATGTATGTATGTATGTATGTATGTATGTATGTATGTATGTATGTATGTATGTATGTATGTATGTATGTATGTATGTATGTATGTATGTATGTATGTATGTATGTATGTATGTATGTATGTATGTATGTATGTATGTATGTATGTATGTATGTATGTATGTATGTATGTATGTATGTATGTATGTATGTATGTATGTATGTATGTATGTATGTATGTATGTATGTATGTATGTATGTATGTATGTATGTATGTATGTATGTATGTATGTATGTATGTATGTATGTATGTATGTATGTATGTATGTATGTATGTATGTATGTATGTATGTATGTATGTATGTATGTATGTATGTATGTATGTATGTATGTATGTATGTATGTATGTATGTATGTATGTATGTATGTATGTATGTATGTATGTATGTAATGTATGTATGTATGTATGTATGTATGTATGTATGTATGTATGTATGTATGTATGTATGTATGTATGTATGTATGTATGTATGTATGTATGTATGTATGTATGTATGTATGTATGTATGTATGTATGTATGTATGTATGTATGTATGTATGTATGTATGTATGTATGTATGTATGTATGTAATGTATGTATGTATGTATGTATGTATGTATGTATGTATGTATGTATGTATGTATGTATGTATGTATGTCTGTATGTATGTATGTATGTATGTATGTATGTATGTATGTATGTATGTATGTATGTATGTATGTATGTATGTATGTATGTATGTATGTATGTATGTATGTATGTATGTATGTATGTATGTATGTATGTATGTATGTATGTATGTATGTATGTATGTATGTATGTATGTATGTATGTATGTATGTCTGTATGTATGTATTGTATGTATGTATGTATGTATGTATGTATGTATGTATGTATGTAACACATGTGCATTTAGTCTAAAACTCTAAATATCCTTCTACACTTTAATAATATTGAGCTTAGCTGTCCTCTCTTAGTTGCTATCTGCAGTATGATTGCAGGTTCTACGTCAAAAAGCAACATCCATGAAGCAGGACTACACCGAGATGCAGTCTACTGTAAGTCAATATTCTTTTGTTCTTATAAATACTCGAAATAAGACCTAAATCAAAGTATTAAATGGTTGTGTGATCTCAGCAGAATCAAACAGTTTCTGAATTGAAGGACTTTGTCAAAAAGCTGAACTCATTGCCAGAAATGACTGTATGTGCCTTCTCTGACTCCTATTTCCAACACATGGTTTAGAATAAAGTTGTAGGATGTAATACTTTTTATTGTGTTTTTAGAGGCACATAAATCTTGCTCAGCACTTATCTGCTCTTACTTCAAAATCTTCTTTTGCTGGACGACTTGACATGGAGCAGACTATTCTAGAGGCCGAGAGCTATGAGATGTAAGATTAAATAACATTTATTCTGCTTGAACATTTATGAATATGTATTTCTGTTGAACATTCAAATATCGTGTGGCAGAGCATTGAAATTTTATACTTTGTGTTTACAGATGCTTCGAATACATTGAAGAGATGATTCATAAGCAAGAGCCACTTGTCAGTGTCCTACGGCTTCTTATCTTACTTTCAGTTACCAATGCTGGGTTACCAAAAAAGAACTTTGACCATATAAGGTAACGGTTTAAATAGAGTATATAGATTCATCATGTTCATACTCTCAAGTCTAGAGGTGGCAAAATGGGGCTGGGTGTTTCGGTAACCGGTCTAAACGGGAAAGAGCTGGGTCAAGTAGATCTGAAACACGTGTAAATTTTTTATAGATATTTTGTGTATAGATACTTTTTTGTGGTAGTATATTTTTACAGTAATAATCCAACACATTTGTTTGCCACAAACATCCACATTTACCAACCTGTAATCCATGTTGATCAAGGTTCCTTATTTGATTTTTTTATTATTCTCATTTTGCCCTTCAAGATTTATAGATAAAACATATGCTTAATAGACTTTCATAAGTAGATGGGTCAAATTTGCCAACTTCTGTTATTTTTCACTCCCACTATGTGACGAATAATTAAATTCCTTTATAATCGTTGCTATTCTGTTTTAGGCGAGAGATTCTTCACAGCTACGGATTTGAGCATATAGCTACACTTAATAATCTGGAAAAAGCTGGGTTGGTGAGGAAGCAGGTTCGCATTTCTTACTGAAGCCACTCTAATTTGAACATAATAGACAAGTTTAATTTACACTTGTGTCCTGTGCAGGAGGGGAAAAGCAACTGGTTGACCATCAAACGTGCTCTTCAACTTATAGTGGAGGATACTGATACTGCCAAGTAATTTATTTATTTGATCACTGTAGATTAATTGGTGGTTTTCCCCAATCAGTCATACCAAACATATAAATTTTGAGATTATGATTAGTTCTTGGTGTAATATATTGAAATTGACCTATAGTACCTCTTTTCTTTGGCAGTCCCAAAGATGTTTCATATGTTTTCTCTGGATATGCTCCTCTTAGTATTCGCCTGATTCAGCGTGCAATTCGATCAGGATGGTGAGCTTAATCTCTTGTCTGACTCTATTCTCTACGTATCCTTTTTATTAGTGCTGATATGGATGGATTCGGCTATAGGTCGGGTTGTACAATGGTCATTACTAGTAAGGGCTCGGTTACCGGCAAACACTTTTTTGTCCTTTTATAAAATATTATTGATTTATGAATAGGTCAGCTATGGTTACAGAAAATTATTACAGTTATAAGTTAATGGTCGATCTATGAATAAGAATGGTTCAGGAGGTTGTATGCACTAAATAATGGCATTGGGCGACTCCCAAACCGTTTGTGACTCGTTTTCCTTTTAGCTTGTTATTTTATTTGACCCATTGAGATTAAAATAATCCAATTCTACCCATGCTCAAGTAAAAATGGGTTTAAATAGTGACTTCTATTTAAAATGGTGGCAGATATGCTGTATAAGTTTAATGGGCTGGGTTTTTATCCTCAGATATGTAGCACATTCACTGGCAGTCTTTATCTTTTTTGTTTCTTTTAAACTTTTTATCTCTGAACATTGCATTATATCAACATGTATCATATGATTTTTCAGGCGTCCTTTTGAAGAAATATTGAAGCTGTTGCCTGGCACACATATAGAGTCAAAGAGGGTTCGTAGTTATTTAGCTTGTCTGTATCTTCTTATATACATATGCCTTTATTTGTTATCCGTCTTTTGGTTTTATAATATATATTATAATTATCCAACTTGCTCATATTGCAACAGAGTGCATTTGCGAACCCGAACAATCCATCACCTGATGTTCCAGGAAGTTTACCCATGGACAAGTACGTGTTTCTGTAATACCTCATCCTTAATTGCCAAATAAATCAAATGATACTTCAAATTTTTTCATATAAAATTGAATACATTTCAGACCTCAAGACGGGAGGCGTTCTCTTGTTCTAGTTGTCTTTGTCGGAGGGGTAACATTTGCAGAGATTTCAGCACTCCGATTCCTCAGCTCTCAGGTACTCTATCAACTGATGACCTGTCTATTTTATGATTTTTTCCTAGAATTAGCTAGTTTACCATACATGATAATTATATTATGTTTTCTTAATCATCTATTTTTTCTAATAAGAGATTGAGAAGGTTATATTCATAGATAATACACATTGGTCAACTTTTGTTCACCCATTACACATTTTGCCATGTTTTATGACTTTTCAAGACATACCGATTATGCCTACCCTGAATTATAGAGTTTCAGTTTTACCAGCAAAATGACGCAGGCAGAGTTATTTCAGGATCTAAAGGCTGTTATAACATATATCTTGGAATAATCTTCAGGAGTTGAATTGTTGTAATGATGTTATTCACCCTATATATCTCCTTTGATTTTAATCTTGGTGTATCTTGTTACTTGCAGGAAGGGATGGCATATGACATTATCATAGGGACAACAAGTATAATCAACGGCAATACCTTAACCAAAACCTTCATGGGGAACATGGATTGACTCGTTAGATGTGTTTTCTTGCTTGAGGTTTGCATTTTTCACTTTGTACCAAGACCATGGGGATCATAGCTGGCATCAAGAGAACATTACCAGTGCTCATATTAACATCATCTCTGATCCATGACCGTGCATTTGGCTTCATATCGTTTCTGCATCTCTTTATGTTTATGCTTGTTGAGGGTTCTTTGTTTTTTATGTTGATATTATTGGTCGTCTCGTCTACAAGTTTGTGAGTTCCCAATGCCACTTTATGTGGTGAATTTGAAGTTAACATTATTTGACCAGTGATTTTGTACCTGCATATACATAATTTTATGATTTTTTTTTGAACAAATGTCTTGAAGTGACTGAAGTTTGCTCAGTTTTGAATTCAATGGGAGCGAGCTAAATGAAGAATGAAATGCAGAAATGATCAATTTTATTGGTCTATGGTTGTTTATTAAATAATATCGCCTGGTTTTGCTGTAAAACTTTCACTTTTGTTGATTTATGTTTTACATGTTGATTGATTAAATTGGTAGCTCACCAAACACACCAATAAGGGAGAATTTCCCATGAAGGAAAAGATTTGTAAAGTAGTGATAGCTGTATTTGATACTCTTAACAAATAATGATTTGTTAAGTGATAGCTGTATTTGATCCTTTTAATGTGATCATCAAGAGTGAGGCGTTTTCTTTTTCGAACGGCAAATTTTTATTAAAAAACTAGCAAGTAGCTAGAAAATTATAAACCTCAATAGGGTTTTTAATCCAATTGCCCAAGAGATGGAAGACAACTTGTTTTTCGAAGAATACTAATGAAAAGAAAAATCTACAACCTTATCGTATAAAATGCTACACTTCGGGCGGGTATCTCCAAAGATTGTATAATTGTGGAAGCTCCATAGAGACCATAAAACAACACTACACACAACTTCAATGATGTCTTTCTGTTGCGAAGAGGTATGAAGCGCATCGACCCAAGAAGTAGTTGGGGAACACACCCACATTGTATGGTAAGACGTTTCAACCCCATTATCACAAAGAGGGCAAGTAATAGAAGCAATCTCAACTTCCCTTCGACTAAGATTCCAGCGAGTGGGTAAACGATCACGAAGAACTCGCCATATAAAGATGTTAACCTTCTTAGGAATGAGCCTACACCATCTAGATTCTGACTCTTCACCAGGAAGATAGACAACATCTATTTTACCACGAGCATCTCTAACAGTAAAAGGAGCTTTCTTCGAGTCCCATAGCCATGTACTGTCTGAATCATTAAGAACCGTATTCCAGATTAAACTCTTGAGGTTGCCCAGCAAATTAGCGGTATTCCCATACAAGACATCCCGAGACCAAAGTAAGTGCCAACCATTATTCCAGCAGTCACTGACCGAAGCTTCTTTGTTCAGTCCTATACGAAAAAGACGAGGGAATTTCTGCTTGAGAGATGATTCACCAATCCAAGTATCATACCAAAATTTAGTAGAACTCCCATTATTCACTCGCCTCTGCATAGACGAGTATGTTATAAAGCCCTTTTCATTCATAGAATTTATTAAGCTAACAATTCTACTCCAAACCCCTTTAATTTTGATGTGGCTAAAGAATGATGAAGAGTCGTCATTCTGACCATGAATAGCAACAATCAAGCGCGCCCAAAGAGCATGAGTGAAGAAGTCTCCACCTCCATTTTTGGATGAGAGCGCGGTTTAATAAATAAAGACTACCTATACCAAGGCCTCCTTTGTCTTTGGATGTGAGCGCTGTTTTCCAAGCTATCCAAGGAATTTTTTTGATGCTACCATCACTTCCCCAAAAGAAGTTGGATCTAATTGACTCCAGTTTCTTGTTCACCAATATAGGCATAGGAAATAGGGAGAAAAGTACGTACCAAGAGCTCCAAGGACAGAAGAAATGAGAGTAGTTCTGCCACAATGGAAAGAATTGAAGCTTTCCAATTGTTCAGACGTTTGGAGAACTTGCCAATGATAGGGTCCCAACTCTTCACCTGAGCCATATTGTATCCAATAGGAAGACCTAAGTAACTGAAGGGGGTATTCGAGGCATTGCAACCAGTAGACAAGGCCATCATTTTAACCTCGTCCATAGAAACACCTACCCCAAACAAATTGGATTTATGATAATTAATTTTGAGCCCAGAAACCAAGCGAAAGCAATCAAGAATCGCTGTCAATCTGGCAATATTACTCTTCGATCATTTTCCAATGAATAAGGCGTCATCTACAAAAAAAATAAGTGAGATAGGTTCACGTTATTAATTTTGAAGCCATTGTAAAGGTTAGCAGCCATCGCATCTTCCATAGCAACATGGAGACCTTGCATAGCTATAATGAAAAGGAAAGGCGATAAGGGATCCCCTTGACGAAGACCACGTAATATGCTAAATTCACAAGTAGGGCTGCCATTGATAAGGATCGAAGCCGAAGCAGAGTGAAGGCAACCTGAAATCCATTTGATCCATGTTTCATTGAACCCCATGAAGTATATAACTTGAAAGAGAAAATCCCAATAGATAGAGTCAAAGGCCTTCTTGAAATCAATTTTAAACACCATGAGTTTAGACTTTTTGCGTTTATAACATTGAATCACTTCATTAACCATAAGAGGACCATCAAGGATATGCCTTTGTTTAATGAAAGCCGATTGCTCCGGGCTAATAATGCTATGAATGACACATGCCAGTCAATTCGATAGAACCTTAGCAATAATCTTGTATTGCGCCCCTATTAAGCTTATACGACGGTAATCAGTAATCACCATTGGGCTTGGAACTTTAGGTATAAGAGTGATGAAGGATGTATTACATCCTCTAGGGATAATACTAGTGGTGAAAAAGTGACCAACAAAAGCTAGAATGTCATTTTTAACCACTTTCCAAAATTCTTTATAGAAAGCAAAAGTGAATCCATCAGGCCTCGGAGATTTATCAGAGCCACAATCCCAAATAGCAGCTTTGATATCTGATTCTGAGATATGCGATGTGAGAAGATTATTCTGATCAAGGGATAAAGATTTATAAAAGGACTTCTATTGACAATTTTAACAACATCGATACTCTGGAACTTCTTTTCATAAAATGAGTGAAACACACCTTTGATATCAGCAGGATTCTCAATCCAACTCCCATCAACTTTGATCCCTTGAATAGAAAGATATATTCGTCTTTGATTAACGATAGCGTGGAAAAATTTGGAGTTTTCGTCCGCTTCGATATCCCACTTGATTTTAGCCTTCTATGAAGCATCAATACTATCATTAGCATCAATAACCTGTAGTCTATCAATCCATTCTGCCCTATGTGAGTCGATAAGGAGATCGACATTATGAGAATCCATATTATCATCAAACTCCTTGATCTTTTTTATAAGATCTTCCTTCTCTTTGGCCACATGACTTTTCCTTTTTAAATTCCAGTCCTTAATGATAAGCTTTAAAGCCTTCATTTTATTTTTGAAGGAAACAATCGGATTATCTTGATTCGGGGGATTATAGTCATTCCAAAAATCAGTAATAACCGGGAGAAGACTTTTATCGAGCATCCATGAATTATAAAATTTGAATGGTGATGGACCGAAATCATTTGACGTTGGCGAGAGTAATATAGGCCTGTGATCAGATATAAGATTGTCCAAGACATGCCTAGTAAACTTCTGGTATAGAGGAGCCAAAGATTCAGATATAAGGAACCTATCAAGTTTGCTGAGCTTGTCACCATGCTTGTTAAAGCGCGTGAACATATGCCCACCAAGAGGGATATCCCATAGCTGAGCATCTCTAATGAAATTGTTAAAAACGTTGGCAGAAACATGATTAAAAGTAGTACCAACTATTTCTGTTGTCGTTCTCGAAATCACCAAAAATTAAATGATGACCAAGGTTCATATTCATGAAATCCAAGATATCGTTCCAGAGCTTCCCTTTCTTGCTGTCATCTTGCGGGGCATAAACACTGATCATAAAACATTGGATTTGTGACGAAATCCAAATTCCTTCTACAACTAAAAAGTGATCAAAGTGAAATACGTTAACTTTAGAGAAAACGATTGGGTCCCATATAAAAATAAGACCACCAGATCTACCCGATGTAGGGAGCTCATCAAACTCGAAACAGGAATTACCCCAAATTTTTTGGATCTTGAAGTTTTACAAATTATTAGAGTGCGATTCTTGAATACCAAGGAAAGCCACTTTATATTTGATGCAGAGTTTAGCAATGGCTTTACATTTGTTTGCTCCTAAACCACAAGTATTGAATGACAAGATACTCATTTATAACCTTGCTTAACACCAAGACTATCAATGAATTTTTTGAGGTCATTATTACCACCTTCCATGTCGTAACCAAGAACTTTACCCATTTTTATATTTGAGACAAATGCATCGATCATAGAGCCATGACTGCCTAAAGATTTAGTTTGATACTTACTTACTCTTGAATACTTAACCGGGGCAGATGAAAATTGAGACGGCTGCTTGGAGCTTTGTTGCTTGGAGCTGTGACGGTTCCCACCAGAATTTTTGGAAAATGAGCATGATTCATCATTTTCGTTAACTGCAACAGGAGAAGTAGGGATTTTAGCTGACAAATTTTCCTGCTCATTAATTCCTTCCACTTTCCCGCATAGAGTTTTTGCCACTGTTTCTTCATTTAGGTCCTCCATAGGTATTTCGCCTTCTTCCTTATCCAATTGGCCATTAACACCTAGAACATCTTCCAGATTATCCGATTGACCAGACTCTGAATTATAACTAGAGGTTGCATCCAAAGGTTTAATATCAAGAGTCCATCCAGCGAATTTCTTGACAAAGACATTGTATGGTTTACTAAGAATTATCACTTTGCAAGTCTCATTTATATGCCCATGAATTCTAGTTTTAATGCAAACCCTTCCTGTAGAGACAATTTTGTTAGGATCTTCATCGACAAAAAGGGGTTCTCCCCAGCTTCCTACGATCTTTTTGAAGGCATTTGACGTCCATGCATTGAGAGGGAGGCCACCAATTTCGATCCACACAACACGCTCATCCAGGATTAAAGAGTGTTGGATATGTTTCATATGTGTGAAATACCATGACATTTTTGTATTTTCTTGCAGCTTGACACACGCCTCATTTGATTTAAATTCGATCCATAACCACATACCCTCAATGTATTTGCATTGGAATTCATTGAAACCCTCCTTGTTAAGAACCATGTTTATATTAGGTATGAGATGCGCATCTCTAACCTTAGAAAGAACCACGTTAGTAACCCCTGATGTATTTACCACATCAAAAACATCTAAGGTTACTGATTTGAGAATGCTTGTTTGTTTGGAAGGGTTTGGTACAGAATTAGAGGATCCATTCCCGTTAAGCACATTAACGTAGCTTTGTTTAGGGTTTGTTTGTGCAGTCTATGAGGTTTGATTCGATGCGTTATTAGGTTTAGTGGAGGATGATTTGGGAATTGGTTTGGTGGTGATGTTAGGATTTTTTTCGAACCTAGCCATAGTTGCATAAATATGGTACGATCCAATCCAAATCTTGCTAAGCTCAGTGATCAATGATTCAATGTTTTTAACTTTCAGAAATCTAACATAAGCAAACTTACGCCCAACCTTCGATAGTTTCCGAGCGATATAAACATCCGCAACAGTACCATGATTGCTGCATTGGTTCCATAGGTCTTTCGATCCAATTGTTGGAGGGAAGTTTGTGATGAATACTATTGATGTGACACCTTGAAGGTTATTGAAATTATGGTTTTTGAAATTAGGGTTTGAGGGAGGTTGAACGCCGCTCATAATGAAACAATTAAGAAGAAGCCTAGTAATTAACACAATACCATTCCTTAATCATTCGTCGAGATGGATAAAAACCTGATTAGATCTAGCAAACCAAGATGTAAACACGTAATATTAGCCGATCACAAAGGAGAAGGGAGCAACCAAGGTTACAAGCCTTAACCCTATCACAAACTAACATCGTCGTGCGAGGATCTGATTATAGGATGAAATCTAATCGTTATACAACGAACGGAATGATTACAAGAATTGATTAAGCTAAGAAAAAAGAAGGTTTCTCAAAATTGCCCATAGTAGAAGCCATTGTTGGTTTAGGTGGACTCTAGCTTTGAGGATTTTGTAATGTTTAAACTTGTGTGCATGAAGTTTAAATCGTTCGTTTAGTTGGTGAATACTTACCATCGGTGCATTTTTCACAGCAAATACTTAGATAACCCGAGGACTTTGGAAGAAACATCAACTCTTAGTTAAACATCACTACATACTAAATGCTTAGTTGACTCGGGGACTTTGGAAGAAACATCCTTTAGGCTGAGCGGAGTGGGGTAAAACCTACCTGTGGGTTGGAAAAAGTTGCGCGCGACTTCCACCTCTTCGACAATCTACTCATGCGCGATTTGGTCGCTATGATCAAAACCCAAAGCAAACTCACCAGCACCAGTATGTATAAAATCCCCTTTTGATCACAAACTTAATTTTTATCCCTATTTTTTTCCTATAAATCCCCCTTTTACTTCCTATTTCTTCACATCTTCTTCCTCAAACACTAAAATATCATCTTGTTTAACATATCTAACGGCGTCGTTACTATGGACACTCGAGGAAAAAATATCGTTGTGTCGCGCTTGCAACTTTGTTGCTGAAAACTCTGTGTCTAACACAAGAGATTCTCGTAATTTCTGGGCGAGGTTTTGCACATGATGGAGGGCCATTTAGATGATCCGAGAAAACAAACACATGATAACATGCACTGGAAATGGAAGTGCTTGATGATGGTCGTGCGTAAGTTTGTTGGATGTTACAACAACGCAAATCGTACACGGGTGATTAGAGCAACTGACGAGGATGTAATGAATAACGTACTTCGTGTCTATAAAGCTCAGCATATGTGCCGGTTTAAGTATCTTCATTCTTGGGAGGTTTCGAAAACTTATTTGCGGTTTTTAATATCCTTGTAATGTTTTTATTTATCCGTGTATCATTTTCATTTACCCGCGTGTATGAATAAAAGGTTTATTTTATGAATAAAAAATATTTAATAAAAAGATGGGAGTAATGTGTACTGAGTACCATTACCCTCCAAAAGTGAATGTGAGTGAGTTTGTTAAAAGCTGCTATGATGACGCTGACGTGAAGCTGAGTGGGTTTTACACCACTCCCCCAGCCTTAGGTACAACTCTTGTTAAATATCATTACAACATGTGCTCATTGGTGCCAAGTCTTTGAAAAGTTTCGTCATGCCTTACAAAGCTTCGCAAAGGCGCGAGGCTTGACTTCACGCCACACAATAAACCAAGGCTTGAACTTAATACTTGACGTGGAATAATAAGTGAAAAAGCGTGATAAGGTGATAAAACAAGATGTTTGAAAGCTTTTCTAAATCTAATGTAAAAAAAAAATCATAAAAGTGAAAAAATTTACATTCAAAATATATTTTTTTAACTTTATTATTATGTTTGTGAACTCAATATATTTATAATATAATATAAATATACAAATTTATATGTATTTTAATAATTTTTTGCTAATTCCGCATTAAAAATGTTATGATATATTATGTCGCAACATCACGTCACACCTCACAGTCACGTTATTTATAAACTTTTATATAAACGTGAAAAACATGAAAAAAAGTCTCACAACACTTGCACTCGTATAAATCATTTTTCTTTTGATGCGGTGGTATGAACAAGTAGATATGCATAATTTGATTGTTTATGCGTTTTTTTAACAGCAGTTTATTGCAGCGGAGTATCTTGCGTGCCACCGAGGCACCAAGTCTCTCGACCCGAGTTCGAATCATCTCACGAAAAGAATATCAACCCCATGATAGCCATCCAGTTTCCCATTAAGGGGCTTCAAGGTATTGCGATGGGATTCAAACTCGGCTGCCAATTCTGGGAAAATCCTTCACAGGGGGAATGACAAGAGTCGAACCCCTGATCTCCTCCACATGGAGATTATAACCAAATGCATCCATCCAACTGAGTTAGACTTCATTTGTGATTGTTTGGTATAAAAATCTACTACCCATGGGTACCCGCACAAAAGTGGGTGGGTAATTTCATCGATTTGTACCCACGGGTATGGGTATGGGTGAAAACTTATACCCATTGGTGGGTGGCGGGTAAAGTATATCTATCACGGGTAAACTCATGATACCCATAGGTATACCCATTAATATACCCGTACGTATACCCATTAAAATACTCTATGTGTACCCATTAACTCATCTAATATTAAACAGTATCTATGATGTTATAAATGTATATTTAATAACTATCAATTTTCAATGAAAACACAAGAAACTAAAATTTTGTTGGTATCTCAAAACTAAAAATAGAATATGAAAGCTCCAACAAGCAAATATATATAGCTATGTCCAATCTACACTTCTTGATTCCTCCTTTGTGTTTAGAAATAGCAGTTCTTCTATAGTCATACACGACTTAAATATAATTGTTAAGTTTTTTATGAACTTGAGACACATGTTTAAGTATTTTGTGAACTTGATACTTGGAAAAATGATTAGAGTTGTAAAACACGCGTGCTTTTACCATGAATAGAACCCTTAAGGTCGTACGCATATGATTAGAACTTTCCTTTTATAACATGTTTACGTTTCACGTATAAGAATTACGAGTATTACGTACGTGTTAGAACACGATAAGTATTTATTAAGTATGAACACACAATAATTATTCAAATAATTATTATAATCACGAGCATACGAACATGAAATCATGAACGTAAATTAATCACGAACTAATATTACGTATGTATATATATATTTATTACGAACACGAATAAATATATTAAGTCACGATCAATAACTAATTAAAACACGTAAAACACGAACACGAGAACACACTTATTAATTAGACACGGAAAATGATCGGGTTACCCCATGTGGGCCCCATATACCACGAAATTAGGAAGAAAAAGGGCTTAGCCCATCAATTTTTACTAAACAAGAAAAAGGAGGAAACTTGTTTCATTATAACAAAATCTAGAAAATAATTAAAACCCTAAAAGTTTTCCTCCTCCTTCTCCTTTGTCTCTTTGGCCGCCACTTTCAAGAACACCACAAAGGTGTTTCGATTTGATTTTGATCTTGGAATTATTACAAGGATTCGTGTGTGTTCATCCTTAATTGATCCACGTATTCGGTATAACTTTTTAACCCTTTTCTTTTATGTTTTGATTTAATGAATCACATAAAATCATAATGTTTTTAAAAACTAATTAAAAACAGTTATTAAAACATGTCTATGATCATGGGGTAAATCAAAACAAGGGTTTTTAGGGGTGTTTTGTGTTGGCCGACGCCTAACCGAGCCCCATGGGGGTCTCGGCTTGGCTTATTATCCACCACCGAGACCATATGGTCTCGGTATGGTGATGATGATGGTCACGGAAGCAACAAGGGGTAACCCCGACCTTGGTTCGGGGTATGGTGTTGATTACGGGTCCGGTTCATGGTTTCTAGTCGGGTCCGGTTCATGGTTTCTAGTCGGGTCCGGTTCATAGATTATTTTTAAGGTTTAGGATTTTAATAGTTATGTGTTTAAAATTAAATTAATTAAACATGACATGATTAATTTAATTAACATGACTTAGGTTATAAATTTAATTATTTGATCATGAATTTTTAACCTAAGTATTTATATTTAACTAGACTTTATAATTAATTAATTATTAAAAACCATGACCATAATAATTAATTAACATGACTTAGGTTATATTATTAATAATTAATAATACATGTTTTAACCTAAGTATTTTACCTTATTTAATTAAATCAAGATATATTTAATTAAATACTTTTAACCTATAGTTTATTTAATTTACATGTAGTAATTAATAAACTATACTTTATAACAACATGACTTAGAATAATAATCAGAAAACACTTAAGCTTATATTATTAGCTTATTTAACCAACTTATATCTAATTATGGAAACCTTCTATTTTTAGAAACTTATTTAATTAAGGCAGCTAATCTATTTATGGAAACTTTCTATTTTTAGAAACTTATCTATTTTAAGCAGTAATTCTATTTTTGGAAACTTTCTATTTTTGGAAACTTTCTTTTTTTGGAAACTTTCTATTTTTGGTAACTTTCTATTTTTGGAAACTTTCTATTTTAGGAAACTTGCTATTTTTAGAAAGTTACTTATTATAACACAACAAGTATAATAATACATGGAATATAAGTAATACTTAATCAGAATAGTCAGAATATAAGATAAATACAGTATTAAGCTTAAAACAGTAAAACATGACATGAACGTATGAAATAAGCTAAGACATGACATAAAACCAGTTACGTATGTAGTAATCAGATACTTCTACACGTATGTATTTATGTAGCATTAGTGATAACGAAGTAGGACTCTCTTCCGTTCGTCTTCTTCGTTCACTGGACATAAGGTACGGATTCCCGTCCTTTCAGTATGGACATTCTTTCCTTATTAGGATTCCCCGTATGCAGCCAACTGTTTTCCCATAGTATAAGTTTATATGTTTGATTGATTATGTTTAATTAGAATACCTATAGCCATATACATGCATGACCAGTTTCACCTAGTTATGGAGGTACCATAACCATAACACTAGAGGCACTGGTGTTATGACTTCCCCACGGCGGAGTGATTACTCGTGGCGTCCCTTCAGCTTTTGGCCATATTATTATATTTATCATGTGGGGCGTATGGGTGCATCCTAGTTACATGTTTTTCAGCAGATTACTCAGTGTGAATGTGGTGTGTGCCTTGCATCCTTCACAAGGAGCTGATCCCTCCTACCCAAAACCAGTATATTAAATTAGAGGCAGCCCCTCTAATTTGCATGATGAGGTCACCCCTCCAAGTATTCATGCACGGTGGATTTTCATGACCTATATTGGCTAATGGTAAAATATGTTAAACAGTTTTTACGAGATAAACATAAGGCTTTTCAAACTATAAAACCAGTTTTACTAAGACTTAACCGGGTTATCCAGGACTTAGTTGCTTCCGCTATTATATGCTTATATGTTTTTATTATTCATGCTTTATTTGTACATCCGTGCACTGAGCATTTTGCTCAGCCGTTACTTTCCTTTCCATGTCCCAAAACGGCAGGTACCCAAGGACAGACTCGAGCATTTTGGAGGACATGCATAGGATGGAAGCTGCCATAGACTTCTTCTCCTTTTGCCTTCATATACTTATGCTTGTATAAGTCTTTCATTCATTTCATTTATTTTATTATGTTTTGGGCTTATGTTTGGGGGACCGATGTTTGATTCCGGTTTACCCTAAGGTCATGTATGTTTTACTACATATTACCTTGTATGCTTTGATGACACGCCATAATTACGCGTAACGGTCCACTTATCAAAGTGGGGTGTTACAATTATGGTATCAGAGCCCAAGGCTTCGACCTGTAGGCTCTAAAACTCGACCTGTGACTAGTGGGTAGTCACCAGGAGCTTCCTAATCCAACGTTTGTTATTCCACGTATTGATGTTTTCAGCGCATTGTTGTTTTAACCATGATGTTTTCAGCACCTTGAGGTTTTAACCTTGATGTTTTCATCGATATTGTTTTACTAATATGGATGGACAACCTTCATTCATATTTAGTTATGTGTCATTGTTTCATGCATGATGTTCCTCGTGAAATGTGGCTATGTGGACTGAACCCCAGTAGTTCATAATTAGTCACATAGAATTTTTTCTGATAAGTTTTGACAAATGAGTTTCATTTATTTATGTTTCATGTATCATTGTTGCAGGAATTATGACTAAGTAATGGTTGGTACAGGACTGACCCTATTTAGTCGCATGTGCTTTTATCAAAACTTTTAACTTTGGGACCGAACCATAGGCGTCCCCTCGCCATGTCTTTTGTTTTGGGACCGACCCATAGGCGTCCCTTCGCACATATAAAGGTTTTTATAAACTACATTATGCATTCATGCACTGTTTTTGCATGCATAAATTTTTTCTCATGATTTATTGGCATAAATCTTTTTTCATGTCCCCTCATAAGTTACTATGTTTTTATGTCAAGTATGTTTTCATACTGTCATGGTTAACTTCAGTTTCATGCTGATTATGTTATACACTCCTTCATGATAGATTGTTTCATGTTTCTTCATGATAATTCCGTCTTCATGTTGATTACGGCTTACGCGTCTTTTGTTATTTATGCTTTCATGCAAGACATTGTTGGATTTCATTGAATCCTACTTTCATGATATTCACGGTTGGTTTCCACTGATCATGCTGTCAGGCAAATCATCGTTGAATTTTGTGTAACCACACTTTAACGTTTCTCGATACAACCAGAATGATGTCTATGCTAATACTGCCAGATTATCATGATGGTTTTTCCTAACCGTCTAACCGATATACCTTCCTTAAATCATGACAAATGATCGACCCCATACCGATCATTTCATGTGCATTTCGTGTGTACTCTATGTACCGTATTCCATGTGTATTACACGTACCTAAATCGATGTGTATTTCACTTGCAATACTTCTCGAGTATTCGCTTCGCGATTCTGAATCATCTCAGGCATATGTCCACTTGCTGATATTCTACAAGATTGCTGATGCCGCTCATAGCTTGGAGATGTTACTAGCGTTGATGCTGCTGATGTTTGGAGAAGCTACGAGATGCTGATGCTGTTCACAACTTGGAGATCTTACAAGACGAAGACAAAGGCGTTAGATCAAAGCGATCGGACGAGAAGATGCTTCACCATCATACGATTCTCATTAATCATTGTCCCTAATTCTTAGTTACATGTCACACGTCATTTAGTTGTCGTTTCAATCATATGAGTGCAAACCGGTACCAGCCGGCCACTCAGCTGAATAGTTACATGAATCACAGTCATGAGAATGACCGTCATAGAACTGACAGACAGGATGATAGTAACCACTACTATGACAACAACTATCCTAGAAATCGCAACCGAGGCTCCGACAGCGGACGTGATCAGACATACAAATGATCAGTAGTCCAACCGATCCGCCAATTTTGGCATAATAACCTAATATTGTAGTGCTATTGTTTCACGTTTAGAGACACATGTCAAGAAATCAGTCAAGACACATGTCTCATGTATGCTTTCAGAAGACACATGTCCAGACACCAGTCAAGACACATTTCATGCTTACATTTCTCAAGACACGAGTCAAGACACATGACTCACGTCTAACTATGGAATATTCTAAGAAATTCAGGGTACCCTCCAAGGGTATATCCATTTTGTTGTGCCATGTATTAATCAGGCCACAAGAATTTCAGTACCATTACCGGCGCATCAGTGGGAACTATCACGTTTCCCGATGACACTTCCATTTCTTGTACCCATATCTCATAGATTCATGACCATGAAGGACGCCATTCGTATCACTCGTGAATACGAAGGTTTTCCTTCAGTCTACTGATAAGATCCAAGCTGCTAACGCATTTCCTCGGACAGATGCGAGCTGAATTTAATCCTAATTATAGACTACTAACCACACACCATGCTATGATTCATAATTATGTACAGTAATGTTCAGGCTCCTGAATACACTCAGCATGGTTTTCCATCAGGAAAATCTATACAAATTATCTATGCTTACAAGCATGTGCGTTGTTAGCCATGGTCGCTAAAATTTTCTAGCTGTCAGTAAGACACGACTACTGAAGTCCTTTTACGCATAGGCAATTGATTATTCCAAAATCTTCCCATACATTCCAAAAGAACCTATGATACAAGCTTTTGGCTAGTAAGAAAATATTATCGTCCGATATTCTCGAATTGATTACTGATTAAATGTGCGTCTCAGTTGTTCTTGGTGGAAAAGAAATAGAATGGTTGTCGTTGCCTACACTAATTAAAAACAAAGACTTGAAACATTAAAAATAAAATAAAGACGGTAAAAAGAAATACTGAAAGATAAAAACTTGACGGGAAATTAATGACGAGAAATTAAAAACGTGATGAGAAATAAAAAGGCAAACTTAAAAGTAAATAAGGCAAACTTAAACTTAAACTAAAGGCAAGTAAATTAAAAATGCGACTAAGTAAAAAGGCGGGAAAAATAAAGTTTAAAATTTAAAGACATAAACTTCAAATAAGCTAAAACTGAAATTACAAAACTAAGAAAAACTGCTCATCCGGAATACTCCATTCATCCGGAATAAATCCTTCATTCGGAACAAATTCCTTCATCCGGAACAAATTCCTTCATTCGGAACAAAGTGGTTCATTCGGAACAAATTCCTTCATTCGGAATGTAGGCTTCATCCGGAATAAACATTGACCCGGAACAAAAATACTGATTCGGAATAATAACTAGAAAACATTGATTCGGAATAAAAATTAAGAAAGCTTCATTCGGAACATCCCTTCATCCGGAATATTGATTATTCCGGATAAAGACACTGATTCGGAATACTTATTACAATAAGCTCATTCGGAACAATTTAAATCAAAGGTTCATTCGTAACTTTTCCTTGATCCGGAATAAAATGAAAGACAATGCTTGGTTCGGAATAATTTAACTGATTCGGAATCTGGGCAAAACAAATAGTGCAAAGAACAAGGAAAAGATGGAGAGACAAATTCAATCAAAACTAACCAAATCAAACCAAAAGATTAAACCAAAATAACCACTAAACATAAACTAACAATAATCAATCAAAACAAATCACCAAAACTAACAAATTTAACCAAATCAATCAAAACCCACTTGATTGAAAACCATAAAAATAGAAGAACATAAAGATTAAGATTAAGATCAAACAAGGAAAGGTAGATGAGAGATTAACAATAAAAGTAAAGATTCAATAACAATTAAAAGTAAACTTACTTGAATTAAAGGAATTAAATGTGCAAGACAATTAAGTAAAATAACATGAATCTAAATGTGCAAAAATTAAAGATGGAAGAGCATAGTTTGTCAAACTAGCCAACAACAATAAAATTAACACTAATGATCTATTTATAGGGAGGAGGAGGTTAGTGGAAGGAAGCTTCCTCCCCTCTTTCTTCTTTCTTTAATTGCTTGATTAGTCCTTAATCTTCTTAGTTCTTCGACTTTTGTCTCGGGATTAATAAACTCGTCTTGTAATCTTCAATAAATTAGACTTGAGTTCTTCGGCTTTTAGTAAACTTCCGTCTTTTGACCTTTTCTTCGATAAATCTTTAGAATTGGTCTTGGACTTCCGTTCTTTTTGCACTCTTGATTTCTTGACTTCGTCTTTTGTCTTTTTCTTCGATAAAAGCCCGTGAATGCCCGTGTTTTCTCCCCTTTTCACATTTTCGTCCTAAATCACAACAAAAACACAAACCACGCATAATTCAGACATTTACGACATAAAATACACGTTTTGGCTTGGTTGTTATTGTAATTAAGTGGTAAAAGGATGGGTGTTTTCACACCTATCAAATCCCCTACACTTGACCATTGCAATATCCTCATGCAATGCATTAGTTACAAAGCACGGTTTACATTTTCCATCATAATCAATCCATATTGGCCTTTATTAAAGAGATAGAAAATTGTAAACATTCAAAGGAAGAAAGTAAGTGAAGAAATCAAAAACATACCTTAGGGTTTTGAAAATGTCATGAATGATCATCATCCTCAAGTTTTCACTTTCTCCAAACCAAGCTTAAAAACGAGATCATTGTTATTATAAGTTAGCAAACTACCACGAACTCATGTGGGCCAATTATTTACTTAGACTCCCTTATTCCTAGGTGTATCTCTTATATTTTATTGTTGTCTTGAATGATCACGAGGATGCATTGTTGACTTATTTCGATAGTTATTTAGGCTAAAAATAAAGTGGGACAATTTAATCAATAGTTAGCTAAAGGACAAAATCTTTTAAAACTGCTTCTCGGGACCTCATAAAGTTCATATCTTGGCATAACTCGCTTCGCGATTTGAGACATTTCTCGGACCGATATTTGGCAGCGACTTCATACTTCAAATCTTGAGAGACATTCATGAAATAATGGTCTTCTCTTCATAATAGGAATTTCTTCACTTGAAATTTTGAGAGATTCTTCATATTTGGACCACGACTTCTTCATTTTTCTCCAATCATTATTTTGGACTTTGATATACAACGATCCGCCTCCTTTTTGGACTTGGATCTATTTATCCTCATACCTAGTTAGGGCCTTTTTGGATAGACTTCTCCATGATCTTTAGGGGAGTATTTGCTTTTCGTCGTGTGTCTTGATCCTTCATATTAATCTTTGATAAATGATTCTTCACATCACTTTGGATCTTTAGCAACAAAATGTAGCCCTCATGCCTTGTTAGGGCCTTTTCGGACTCGCCAATCTTCGCATCCCGCTTCAATAAGTTATGCCTTGGCTATGAAGTCTAATCCATACCGAGCAACTTTTAAACGATCTTGGGCTAGAAGCTAAGTAACTTTTCAAATCGTACAACCTTATTTATTACAGATAAACTTATTAGCAAGCGATGGGAGAATAGGCTTATAATTAACTCACATAAATTCACGAAAGAATACCAAACTTATAATTGACTCTATCATCTCTCGTTCTCCACAATTTAAAATCTCAAAGAATGAGACTCGTGGATGCTTAGCCTATTAAGTCAATGTTTTGGGTTTTTGAGTCATCTATAGGATCTTGCAAACTCTTAGACTTTTTCAAGTTTAGAAATCGCATTTTAAAGTTCCCTTGATAAACGACTCTCTAGGATCAATTATAGGAACTTGCGAAAAGTTCTTGTTCTTAACCCGTGAGAGTTAAGACTTTCGCGTTTTAAAGCTCCCTATATAAAAGCCTAGCAAAACTTGACTTAAACACGTTAAGGATACTAGCTAGAGTAAACTTAGATAAGTAAACTCAGGTTGAGTCAAAAGATTCACAACGTTTGAAAATTAAAACCACTTTATTTAAAATTTATTTTTAATAAAGAAAGAAAATAACTATACAAAGGTAAAACTAATAGGCCAAAATAGATCAAAATTTTTGAAAAATGTCGAAAAATTGATTTTCCGGTTAAAATGAGGACAAATACAAGGAAAAGGCCACTTAACTCGATAGAAGTCCCCCCTACACTTGATATAAACATTGTCCTCAATGTTTAAGCATGTGGGAGTAAACTCCCCTACACTTAGGACATTGTGCACTTTGTTTAAATCTCGCTAAGGAAAAGACAACTAAAGAGATTCCTATTTTAATATTGGGAAATATAAAATAGTGAATCGAAAAGAGTTTAGGATAGAACCGGGAAGATGGAAACACAGAATCACGGGTCGTCAAAAGGCATCAAGAGTGTGTCTTTGAAGCTCTAATCCCTGCACATGATAAGAAAGAAAACAAGAAACACCACGGGCTCCCCCCCACACTTATGGTGAAAACAGGTAAAGATAGATAGATAATCGGGTTGCCTCCCGAAGAGCGCTTGTTTTTGTTAACCGAGTCACGAGCCTGACTCGTCCCCTAATTAAATGGTCCATGGGGAAGCCTCGAATGTAATACCGGGATCAAAGACCTTGTCCTCGTTCCCGGTGGACATTAACAAAGGAGAGGCAGGAGGATAAGTAGTGAATGGTAGGAAAGTCCGCTCAATATAAGAAAAGCAAGTGAAATCCAGATTGACGGGAGGTGGGGTGGGTAAGGGAATCACATTGTCATCCTCCAAAGACAATGGATGCAGACCAATTGGCAAAGCCGTAAAATTATCAATCATAGAATGGTCCATGTCACCTCCCGGGTCAAAGCATTTATCCTCATGAACGTTGATCTTGTCGATATCATCGTAGATAAGGAGTGTAGAAACTCATTTGAAAAGATCATGATCAAGTACGAAACCATCATTCATTTGTGGGGATTGTTGATAAGTTAAATCCTCACGAATGTGGTAAACGTAATTCTCATAAGAGGAGTGTTGATTAGGTAACTCCTCGAGAATTGGATGTTTGGGCATGTGAGTTGGTTCGTCATTATTATGAAAAATAAGACGTTCCAACTCATCAAGTTCGGCCTCGATATTGGAAAAATCGTCCTCACTCGTAGGTGGAAGTGGAGGTAAAAGAGCTAGCTCTCGGTCGATAATTTCCTCAATCTCGGGCTCAAAGACGAAATCATCATACTCACCACATGTTGAACTCTTGTTGGGAGGATCAATTATCGCATGTGGATTTGTGAGTATGTGATCATTGACTAGCGAAGCAAACTTGTCCGTAAGCTCCGCAAAAGTCGGCACATCACACAAATTTTCTGGAACACCCGCGGGCTCACTTGGGATGACGACAAGTTCCTCGACACTAGACTTTAGGAATTTGTCCGATTCCGTTTCCGAAATAATGTCAAGATGCTCATCCTCCATTATGAGAGAGCCAACGGGCTCCTCGGGTGTGATAGCAATAGACGAAGGAGGAATGGGATAAGTCTTACGTTGCTTTAGAAATTCCTCCTCGTCGAAAATCACCTCAATATCGTCATCACTCTCCTCATTACCTAAAGGGCCAATAATAAGCTCAGGGATATGAGTAATTGTCTGATCTCGCTGCTTTAAAAATGACTCCATACAAGTTTGCAGCGTGTGTAAAATCGCTTTCGTTTGTTCTTGAACAACTGTAGCAAGATCGTCAATAGGTTCTTGGTAACTCATCCCGTGACGAGGCTGATGATCAATTGGGTATTGCAGGGGTTAGTCAAAACTGGAAGGGGTATAATTATAGTAATTTTGATTCCCTGTTGGACAGTGAAAACTTTCGTGAAGACCCCCACAATTTTGGCAGCATGGGTATGGAGAAAAATCTGGTGAGTTTTGTGGATAGCTATTTCCATTGTCAAAATTGTAACCCGGTTCTTGCCCGTGATCATACGGGTATCGAACCAGACACGAAACATGCCAATGAGAATCGCTTCCACAATAGATGCAAGGGGGAATAGGAGGTGGATTAGAAAAGGACGAATTAGTCGAGTTGCATGAGTGACAAAATCCGAATTGTGTAATGTCGATATCATTTCCGCACCGCTCACATGTACACCATTGACGTGAGTCGTTCCCGTATAATCGTCTCCCACACCCGACGCAATGGACATAAGAATTCATAAAGAAAAATAGATAAGCAAGAAGAATATTTTTGGTGCAAAACTTTGAAAAAGAAATGCTTTTTATGATTTTTCAAATGTTTTTGGGATTTTTGAAAATTTTTGACCCAAAAAATAACGTTCACGAGGGAACGGATCCCAAAAGCCAACGCGTCTCTCACAAAAAACCGTTAATCTTCACGAAAAGAGCCGACAGCGGCGCCATTTGATACAAGCTTTTGGCTAGTAAGAAAATATTATCGTCCGATCTTCTCGAATTGATTACTGATTAAATGTGCGACTCAGTTGTTCTTGGTGGAAAAGAAATAGAATGGTTGTCGTTGTCTACACTAATTAAAAACAAAGACTTGAAACATTAAAAATAAAATAAAGACGGTAAAAAGAAATACTTAAAGATAAAAACTTGACGGGAAATTAATGACGAGAAATTAAAAACGTGACGAGAAATAAAAAGGCAAACTTAAAAGTAAATAAGGCAAACTTAAACTTAAACTAAAGGCAAGTAAATTAAAAATGCGACTAAGTAAAAAGGCGGAAAAAATAAAGTTTAAAATTTAAAGACATAAACTTCAAATAAGCTAAAACTAAAATTACAAAACTAAGAAAAACTGCTCATCCGGAATACTCCATTCATCCGGAATAAATCCTTCATTCGGAACAAATTCCTTCATCCGGAACAAATTCCTTCATTCGGAACAAAGTGGTTCATTCGGAACAAATTCCTTCACTCGGAATGTAGGCTTCATCCGGAATATACGGCTTCATCCGGAATAAACATTGATTCGGAACAAAAATACTGATTCAGAATAATAACTAGAAAACATTGATTCGGAATAAAAATTAATAAAGCTTCATTCGGAACATCCCTTCATCCGGAATATTGATTATTCTGGATAAAGACACTGATTCGGAATACTTATTACAATAGGCTCATTCGGAACAATTTAAATCAAAGGTTCATTCGGAACATTTCCTTGATCCGGAATAAAATGAAAGACAATGCTTGGTTCGGAATAATTTAACTGATTCGGAATCTGGGCAAAACAAATAGTGCGAAGAACAAGGAAAAGATGAAGGGACGAATTCAATCAAAACTAACCAAATCAAACCGAAAGATTAAACCAAAATAACCACTAAACATCAACTAACAATAATCAATCAAAACAAATCACCAAAACTAACAAATTTAACCAAATCAATCAAAACCCACTTGATTGAAAACCATAAAAATAGAAGAACATAAAGATTAAGATTAAGATCAAACAAGGAAAGGTAGATGAGAGATTAACAATAAAAGTAAAGATTCAATAACAATTAAAAGTAAAGATTCAATAACAATTTAAAGTAAAATTACTTGAATTAAAGGAATTAAAGGTGCAAGACAATTAAGTAAAATAACATATTTTTAAATGTGCAAAAATTAAAGATGGAAGAGCATAGTTTGTCAAACTAGTCAACAACAATAAAATTAACACTAATGATTTATTTATAGGGAGGAGGAGGTTAGTGGAAGGAAGCTTCCTCCCCTCTTTCTTCTTTCTTTAATTGCTTGATTAGTCCTTAATCTTCTTAGTTCTTCGACTTTTGTCTCGGGATTAATAAACTCGTCTTGTAATCTTCAATAAATTAGACTTGAGTTCTTCGGCTTTTAGTAAACTTCTGTCTTTTGACTTTTTATTCGATAAATCTTCAGAATTGGTCTTGGACTTCCGTTCTTTTTGCACTCTTGATTTCTTGACTTCGTCTTTTGTTTTTTCTTCGATAAAAGCCCGTGAATGCCCGTGTTTTCTCCCCTTTTCACATTTTCGTCCTAAATCACAACAAAAACACAAACCACGCATAATTCCGACATTTACGACATAAAATACACGTTTTGGCTTGGTTATTATTGTAATTAAGTGGTAAAAGGATGGGTGTTTTCACACCTATCAACCTACAAGGAGAAGGACGGTACCATGAGATTATGTGTCGACTACCGTCGACTTAAACAAATCACCATTCATGACCGTTATTCTCCTCCACGTATTGACAACATGTCCAATCGAACTTATAGTGTTAATCATTTTTCCAAGATCGAACTCATGATCATGCTGCCAACAATGACGAGTGAAAGAGCAGGAAATGTCCATGACTGCTATTCGTACACGACTCGGTCATGCTAGATTTATGATTTTGATTTTGTCCCATCAATGCTCCAGCAACAAAAGAGTTTCCATGAACTCATAAGAAAATTCATCAGTGTTTTCATTGAGGATAACCTGATTTCCCTCTAAGCCTAGAGGAGAACAGGAATACCATAATTTCACAATGTTACAAATTCTATGACCGGAGAAATTCCACCCTGGAAATTTCCAATATCAATTCTGGTTGATTACAGTGACCCGCTGGATCACATGGATTTGCATGGTTAATCTTACCATGACTCAGCTTATGCGTAAATGAGATAACCCTACATTACATTAGGTGTTATAGGAAATCCTACACTAAGAGAAGTTTAGATTCATAGACTCAGAGTTTCGCAAACTCCTATGTATCAAGTTCGATGAAGCAAGATACAGTTACGTTCATACCTTCATACCTGTCATACAAACAGGCTAAGATAGGACACCAACAGACTGGGATGTTTTCATCATCTGAAATTGTGAATTGAAAAGGGACAAGATCTCCATGGATTTTGGTTACCAGATTAACACAAACTCAGAAGAACATGATGCTATTTGGGTTATTGCAAACAGTTTGATCAAGTCTGCAGAATCCTTACATCCACAAGGATTTCAGAACCAACAGATTGATCGGACATGTTCCAGCCAAGGCTCATCCGATCACTTGGCAATCCCTCAGTTATGGGGTCAGACAAAGATTCGCAATTGTACTCCTTATGTACTTCACGTCTTCATTTTAATTCCACGACTTACTTTCACGCTCGCGTTCATGACACTATTCACGTTCATGATCGTACCTTGGCTGACGATTTTACGTTCATTTTCGTTCTAGGAAGTTTTGAAAGAACTTGAGAGACCAAACCCAAGTTTAGTATAACTCTCTATCCTCAGATAGACGTTTCACGTCATATTCCACGTCTCACCTTGTAGCGTTTGGCGTTACCGCCATTATATTCTATGTTCACGATATGTTTCACATGTCATGTTCATTCCACGTTCCTCATATCATGATCAAGATATGTTACACGTATCATGGATCACGATATGTTTGCTCATATTAGACTCACCATATCTCCACGCATTACGTTCAAAAAAAATTTCACGTATCACGTTCAAATTTTTTTTCACGTACTACGTTTCTTTATGTCTCGCGCATCGTTGCTAATTATCAGTTAAGTTAGAGGGTTTGGCATGATAACGTTTTTGTTTCCCATACACGTTCATTCTTATTCCCTCGATCAAATTTAGGGCATCTACCTTACGTTGATAACCAAGAACTCCTTCGTATTTCAAGTCAAGGTCAGGAGGACCAAATTTATCACTCGTGTCAAGATCTTGTGAAGGAACCGTTCCAAGAGGGAGGCCACTTGGAAATGGACAAGTTCATCCGGACTTCTTATCCGTTTTTCTCTTATCAATTAGATATGTCCTTTCAGTCACGTCACGTTCCATGTCCTTCCAAGACATGTCACGTTCTACGATCCTTCTACCATGTCACCTGCACATTCATTTATCTTACATACCCTCTCAGTTTGATTCAAGTATGTTTCTCTTTCAGTTTACATTATCTATAATTCGGGGACGAATTATTCTTTTTAGGGGGGAAGAGTTGTAAAACCCGCGTGCTTTTACCATGAATAGTACCCTTATGGTCGTGCGTATATGATTAGAACTTTCCTTTTATAACATGTTTACGTTTCACGTATAAGAATTACGAGTATTACGTACGTGTTAGAACACGATAAGTATTTATTACGTATGAACACACAATAATTATTCAAATAATTATTATAATCACGATCATACGAACATGAAATCATGAACGTAAATTAATCACGAACTAATATTACATATGTATATATATATTTATTCCGAACACGAATAAATATATTAAGTCACGATCGATAACTAATTAAAACACGTAAAACACGAACACGAGAACACACTTATTAATTAGACACGGAAAATGATCGGGTTACCCCATGTGGGCCCCATATACCACGAAATTAGGAAGAAAAAGGGCTTAACCCATCAATTTTTACTAAACAAGAAAAAGGAGGAAACTTGTTTCATTATAACAAAATCTAGAAAATAATTAAAACCCTAAATGTTTTCCTCCTCATTCTCCTTTGTCTCTTTGGCCGCTACATTCAAGAACACCACAAAGGTGTTTCGGTTTGATTTTGATCTTGGAATTATTACAAGGATTCGTGTGTGTTCATCCTTAATTGATCCACGTATTCGGTATAACTTTTTAACCCTTTTCTTTTATGTTTTGATTTAATGAATCACATAAAATCATGATGTTTTTAAAAACTAATTAAAAACAATTATTAAAACATGTATATGATCATGGGGTAAATCAAAACAAGGGGTTTTAGGGGTGTTTTGTGTTGGCTGACGCCTAACCGAGCCCCATGGGGGTCTCGGCTTGGCTTATTATCCACCACCGAGACCATATGGTCTCGGTATGGTGATGATGATGGTCACGACAGCAGCAACAAGGGGTAACCCCGACCTTGGTTCGGGGTATGGTGTTGATTACGGGTCCGGTTCATGGTTTCTAGTGGGGTCCGGTTCATAGATGATTTTTAAGGTTTATGATTTTAATAGTTATGTGTTAGAAAATAAATTAATTAAACATGACATGATTAATTTAATTAACATGACTTAGGTTATAAATTTAATTATTTGATCATGAATTTTTAACCTAAGTATTTATATTTAACTAGACTTTATAATTAATTAATTATTAAAAACCATGACTATAATTAATTAATTAACATGACTTAGGTTATATTATTAATAATTAATAATACATGTTTTAACCTAAGTATTTTACCTTATTTAATTAAAGCAAGATAGATTTAATTAAATACTTTTAACCTATAATTTATTTAATTTACATGTAGTAATTAATAAACTATACTTTATAACAACATGACTTAGAATAATAATCAGAAAACACTTAAAGCTTATATTATTAGCTTATTTAACCAGCTTATATCTAATTATGGAAACTTTCTATTTTTAGAAACTTATTTAATTAAGGCAGCTAATCTATTTATGGAAACTTTATATTTTTAGTAACTTGTCTATTTTAAGCAGTAATCCTATTTTTGGAAACTTTCTATTTTTGGAAACTTTCTATTTTTGGAAACTTTCTTTTTTTGGTTTCTATTTTTGGAAACTTTCTATTTTAGGAAACTTGCTATTTTTAGAAAGTTACTTATTAGAACACAACAAGTATAATAATACATGGAATACAAGTAATACTTAATCAGAATAGACAGAATATAAGATAAATACAGTATTAAGCTTAAAACAGTAAAACATGACATGAACGTATGAAATAAGCTAAGACATGACATAAAACCAGTTACGTATGTAGTAATCAGATACTTGTACACGTATGTATTTATGTAGCATTAGTGATAACGAAGTAGGACTCTCTTCCGTTCGTCTTCTTCGTTCACTGGACATAAGGTACAGATTCCCGTCCTTTCAGTATGGCCATTCTTTCCTTATTAGGATTCCCCGTATGCAGCCAACTGTTTTCCCATAGTATAAGTTTATATGTTTGACTGCTTATGTTTAATTAGAATACCTATAGCCATATACATGTATGACCAGTTTCACCTAGTTATGGAGGTACCATAACCATAACACTAGAGGCACTGGTGTTATGACTTCCCCACGGCGGAGTGATTGCTCGTGGCGTCCCTTCAGCTTTTGGCCATATTATTATATTTATCATGTGGGGCGTATGGGTGCATCCTCGTTACATGTTTTTCAGCAGATTACTTAGTGTGAATGTGGTGTGTGCCTTGCATCCTTCACAAGGAGCTGATCCCTCCTACCCAAAACCAGTATATTAAATTAGAGGCAGCCCCTCTAATTTGCATGATGAGGTCACCCCTCCAAGTATTCATGCACGGTGTATTTTTATGACCTATATTGGCTAATGGTAAAATATGTTAAACAATTTTTACGAGATAAACATAAGGCTTTGCAAACTATAAAACCAAATTTACTAAGACTTAACCGGGTTATCCAGGACTTAGTTGCTTCTGCTGTTATATGCTTATATGCTTATATTATTCATGCTTTATTTGTACATCCGTGCACTGAGCATTTTGCTCAGCCGTTACTTTCCTTTCCATGTCCTAAAACAGCAGGTACCCAAGGACAGACTCGAGCATTGTGGAGGACATGCATAGGATGGAAGCTGCCATAGACTTCTTCTCCTTTTGCCTTCATATACTTATGCTTGTATAAGTCTTTCATTCATTTCATTTATTTTATTATGTTTTGGGCTTATGTTTGGGGGACCGATGTTTGATTCCGGTTTACCCTATGGTCATGTATGTTTTACTACATATTACCTTGTATGCTTTGATGACACGCCATAATTACGCGTAACGGTCCACTTATCAAAGTGGGGTGTTACAATTGGTGTCTTATTACTCATTTTAATATGTAGCTATCTTACATACAGTTCGCGTATGTCTCCGGCACATGGCCGAAGGCATTACACTTATACCGGAGAAATAGCCACGTAGGAAACAGAAAAGAGACAAGATCCCCCATATATCGGGAGACCCTGTTTTACCCAAAAAGCAATGCTTTATCCAATGGATCCAACCATCAATCACCACCTACTTTATACTATGCCTGAACTTAGGATACTGTGCATGATACATGTCTCGATGACATGACTACTCAGCCAGGTATACCTTTATCTTGGGTATAAATACCCAAGGGTATTTACTACACACAACAACACATAATACACTACATTCAATTCTACTTAATACTATTCTTCCGGTGTTCCACACCGGATACCACTCTAGTGATTGTTACTTACTCTCACGTCGGAGCTTGGTCTCGCGTTCACACCTAGGACGAGTTAACGTGCGTTCCTTTATTGCAGGATAGGCCTAACCTACAAGCAAACCATACACGAGACCGAAGCTTAATCTACACGGGCTAAGTGCCTACGGATTTTTGTTTCAACATTTGGCGCCATCTGTGGGACCCTAAACTCGAATCTCCAAACAGCTATTGATGCCAGGACCTTCGGGAAGCGGGTATCCTTTGTTGCTATCTCCGGATCGTGACAATACACCCGCGGGTAGGGAGACAGAGACACCTTCCACGTTGCAACAAATGATTCTAGAAAGTGTAAGTGAGTTACGGAACTTGGTAGGGCTCTATAATGCCGTGAGGCAAGAGCCTATCATGCCCATAAAGTTCTTCTTCGACGATGAGCCACAGGGATCTACCAAGGAGAAGCCCGAAGCATAAAAAACACACAAATATGCCGATAAGCCCGCCGATGACTTACAAAAACCTTTCAAAGACGTTGTCTCCTAACCGTTCACGAGTAGAATCATCAAATTCTCATCGCCAAAACACATCCTCCCGGCAACATTAAAACTATACACCGGTGCGACAGATCCCAATGATCACATAACTCGTTTCGCCGGTGCGGCCAACTCAGGGGAGTGGCCTATGCCAGTATGGTGTAGGTTCTTTCAGCAGACGCTGGACGGAGCGGCATGAGGATGGTTCGAAAGACTACCACCGGGAAGCATAGGACATTGGGATGACCTAAGAGATAAGTTTCTCAAAAGGTTTGCCTTTAGAAGGAAAATTCTTAGAAGCCCCATGGAAATCATAAGTATCGTGAGAAAGACTCGTGGATCGCCGCTAGCATTCAAGAAAAGATGGATGAAATGTTCAAGAGGGTTGATTACTTTGCTAAATCAGAAGAGGCTTACAAGAACACATAACTACCACAAGGGGAGGGAATCAAAAGGAATGGAAAAGCCATAAAGGAAGATAAGTACTTTTCAAGAAAGAACTCCAACCGCCACAAAAACAAAGGTGACTACAGACCGAAACCTGTGTACTCACCATATGTTCCTCCCATGAATCCGAACAACTCAAGAAGGAATCGATACCAATGTCCCGGGCTCGAGACGTTGACCAAATTCCCTAAAGAGATTCTGGAAACATAATTACAGCTCCAGTTGCCCCAACCTCCACCCACAAAGGGCATAATACGCCCAGAAAACATGGACAAGTACTGTGATTATCATAGGGAGAAGGGTCATGTCACTAATGATTGTCATCAGTTGAGAAAACAACTAGAAGCAACACTTGAGTCAGGAAAGTTAAACCATTTGGTTAAGGACTTTTGAGGAAGGGTGAACAAAGGGAACCAGGGAAGAGAAATGGAGGAGGCGACTACAAGGACAAAACAATAAACATGGTAAGCAGTAAGTGTTGTGGGATGAAGCAAAAAGAAGTATGTAAGGTCGAAGTAGACTGGATGAATGCCCCAATATACTTCCCTCCGGTAACTGAATCTAAAGCCTCGGACGATCCTCTAATATTCGAAGCAGAAATAGAAGGCTATTGGGTGAAACGTGTGTTCGTTGACGAAGGTGCAGCCATGGAAGTAATGCTCGAGCATTGCTTCATGAACTTGGATCCGGACATAAGACGAAGACTGACCCCAGACCCTGTCAAAGTTCTGAGTTTCTCAGGGGAGGAAACAACGCCTTTGGGAAAAATTGAGCTAGAAGTAACCTTCGGATCACATGACATGGAAAGAAAAACAACAATGACCTTTTGTGTAATCAGAGCTCCGTCACCCTACAAAATCATTCTTGGTCGAACCGAGATCAGAGAATTGAGAGCCATACCCTCCACCATACACTCCGCAATGAAGTTTCCCACTTCAGGTGGCATTGCTACGTTAAGGAGAAAAGCAAGAGCAATCTTTGAGTGCAGGGTGATCGAGGATGGTCGGAAGATAGCAAAAGAAAAGGCAACAGCCTTGGGGAAGGAGTTAGACAAGTGGCTTGCGTTTGAAAAGTTCAACTAGCAGGAAAGGGAAGAGGGGGAGATGACGGAGCAAGTCATCGTCCATCCCAGATATCCAGAGCAGTTAGTAACAATCGGAAGGTTGTTCACAAAAAAATGCGGGTTACAACTAATAGATTTGTTGAGGAATAGCACATACGTGTTTGCTTGGGAGCCATCGGACATGACAGGGTTCCTAAAAGAATTATCAAACACTCACTCAATGTGGATTGATTGTGGTAAATTACACCTCTTGTTTAGGAAAACAAAAGAGGGTAAATGAGCGGTAAGTATTGAACAAACGATTTTAGGAAAAACCAAGTGTTAATGACCATTATGAAGTTCGTTTCCCAAGGAGGTATATGTGTGTGACTAAGATGTAAATGATTTGAGATTAATATTTGGTTTAGAAGGGGATGAGGAAAGAAGATGACGAAGACGTGAAAATTACTACTACAACGACAAAACGTAAAACCGTAAAAACTACAAAAATAAAAATTAATTCTAAAAATTACCAAAAATTCACCAAAAATCAAAATTAATAAACTAAGAGTTTACCAATGATCAAAACTTTTTCAAACCTTTTAAATAATTAAATATTCAATTTTTAAATGCTAATTAAAGCCCTAAAAATCAAATAAATTATCAAAAAGCCAAAATAAAGATTTTTCAATTGGTAAACCTCTAAAATGACCTAAAAAGATTAAAAACTATTTTTAGAAATTTTTAAACTAATAAAAACTATTTAAAATGATTTAAAAACTATTAAAACTTAAAATAATTATAAAAATTAATCTAAAAGTGATAAAATTATTCTAAAAGTTGCTAAATTCCTA
This sequence comes from Glebionis coronaria, assembly GCA_025667525.1. NCBI lineage: Eukaryota > Viridiplantae > Streptophyta > Magnoliopsida > Asterales > Asteraceae > Glebionis > Glebionis coronaria. The sequence continues at coordinate 199,808,461 of CM046875.1, forward strand.
TTGTAATGTATTAAAGCTAAGAAAAATATAAAAAGTTGGAAAATGAGAAATTTGAAAAATAATAATAAAATAATATTAAAATAATATTAAAAATCCAAAAATTATAAAAAATTCTAAAAACTTGCAAACTAGTTTACTTTAACCTAAATAATCAGAAAATCGAAGTGAAATGACCAGAATACCCCTATTGGGCCCTCAAATGGGCCAAAACCAAAATCAGTCAACCCTTACATGGGCTTTTTGGCCCAAAAAGTCAAACTTGGCCCAATTGACTTGGAAAAGCCCTATCTGACTCAAAATTTAATTCTAAGCACAAAACTCTAAAGGCCCAAAAGCTGAATGTGAGCTTATCACAGCTTAATAAGCAAACAGCTTATTCTTATTGGGCTTTTCAGCCCATTAAGCAATAAGCCAATGCCATAAGCTCTAATTTGACACACAACCTTCTTTTGGGATGCTTATGAGATCTGTAAAAAGAAATTTTGAAAAAGCACATCAATAAGCCAGAAATAAGCAAAGTATTATTTCACTAAAAGACAAAATAGTCGTTTTTGAGAAATAAGGCACCTCAGGACTTGATTCAGCTTGCAAAAGATCACAAATGGACTCAATAAGCCAAATCAATCAATAAAATTCAAATAAGCAAAACCAATAAGCCAGAATAAGCAAATAAGCACTTATGAAAAAGTCAATGAAGTTGGTTTTCTAGTCAAACCCTAAAGTCAACCCACCAAATGCTCCAGTATGAACAAATGGGTCAAATAATGAGCACCTATTACAAAATCCAAGTTGTTGCTGGTTAAAATAAGCTATTATAGCTTATTGATAAGCTGACACCAAAATTACACTAGCAGTGGCAACCAGCAGGGGAAAGGAGTTCCCACTGCTTTGACTATTTGACTGAGCTTTTTAGAGAGTTCTAGTTGGATTCAATTGGAAACAAAGGCACCCTTGTGATCAGTGAACCACAAGGAGTCAATATCAACAAGAAAATCACAATTTGGTTCACACAATAAGCCACAAATGATCAAACAGTCACCATATACCACACAGACATGGAAATAAGCAGTTATGCACTTAATAAGCAGATTTAGCAAGAATAAGCCAACCAAACTTAACAGGATGCATACACAAGCTATATAAACTATGAATAAGCACAAAGCAACTTGAATCAAACACTGAATCAAAGTAATCAACAAGATCAAATCTCAAAAAGTTACTGATGAACAAAGTGCATATGCAGAAACAAGTTTGCTGATCTATTTGACACTAGATCCAATTTCAAGCAGTCAAATCTCTTTCCCTGGTGTGATTAACTAAGGTTTAGCACTTGTTAGCCCTAGCCTAAGCTTGGATCTAGGTGTCCTTAAAATCCTAGCCAATTTTACCAAGTATCCAAGATTTTATACCCTATTTTATGAATTTATGTGTTTCAAACCTTCAAACCTGCAAACAGATGAACAAAAGCACCTAACAAATAGATACCAACACTTGCAAACAATAAACCACCTCTTAGCAAACCACAAATCCAATTCAAGCAGTAGACCCAAACACCCCTTAATCAACTACTTAACAAAGAAACTTGTGATTTCAACTAATAACCTTCTGATTTTAATGATCAAAAACACTTACTAGGTAGCAACTAACACAATCAAACTCAAAAATTACCAGCACAAACACAAGAACTCAAAATCCAAGTACCAAATCTAAAACAGGCATAAACATGAAATTTTTAGAGGAATCTTAACAAGGGATTATACCTGCCCTCCACAAGATCCTAGGAGGGCCAGCTATGCTCCTTGGACCTTGTTCAACAACTAGAACAAGACCAAGGTACTTCAACAAATGAGATGCAAGACTGCCTTGGTTGATGGTTCAAAATAGAACCTCAAGGACTTGATTTCTTCAACACAAGCAGCAAACAACTCAACCAAGGGCTCTAACCCCTTCACAAGCTTGGTGTCAACAAGCTTGCAAGAGCTTATAGCTTATGGCTAAGGGTTAGTACACAAATATAGCAAAATCAGAAACTAGGATTTCAAGGCCTTTGAACCTTGAAAACCTTATGAACCAAGACGTGCCTTAACCACAAGATTAAGGAAGGTCTTAACAATCAAATGGAACTCAGATTTAGGCTATTCTAACACCAACTTTTAATCAAATCAAAAAGAGAATTCAAAATTTTCAAAAATTCAAATTTTATTAAACTTAAAAAGGAATTACAAAGATTGATAGCCTAAAACTGGAACAAAGGGACTCTCACATGTTGAGGTCTCCTTTTATAGGCAAATGCCTGGCTAAACTATTCACAAACCCTAGAAGTGAATTCTCTAAAATGCCCTTGAGTTCTTCTAGATCATTTGATGGAATGAGTTGTCCAAATGCATCCAAACCGTTTATAATAGCTTTGGGGTGAAGCAAGGATCCTTGGCTGTTGATTTGGACATGTAGGATGGCTTGGAGAGTAAGTTGCATTCTGATTGGGTGACGTGTTGAATGGTGGGGTCCTTTGGGTAATGGGATTGAGGGTTTTGTGTGTGGGATGTGTTTCTGCATGTGTGAATCACACATGTGCCAGGGTAATTGAAATTTACCCTTTGTTTTAAGTGAGTAAATTCTGGGGTAAAGAATGGTAAACAGTAACACTTTTGATCCGAAATTGGGGGAGAAAAGGTGTTTGGCGCATTTTTCAGGTTTGAATGTTTAACCTTGGCAACTTTGGTCCTTGTATTTTGGTAAAACATGTATAACACGTTTTTCAGCCTAAAAACTTCCATCCCTTTGTAAATAAGTTTCACACTTTGGCAGATTTGGCACAAAACTTTGGAAAAAGGTTTCAAAGGGTTGTTTTTGCCATTTTGAGATATTTCAAGGGCTGATTTTGGACTTTCTTGATCTTCAAAGGTCTTCAATGTATCTTTGGCTTCATGAGGGACCATTATTGGCAATTTGAAATTGTTGAGGGACTAATCTTGCCATTTCTTCAAAGTTGAAGGACCTTTTGTGTAATTTTGACAAACTTAAAGGACCAAACTTGTAAGATCAATATACAAGGGTTTTAAGTGTCATTTCTTCATTCATTGAGGATCAAACTTGCACATCTTTAAGTCTTCAAGGATAAATGTTGAATATTCCATGAATTAGGGACCGGTTCTTTGTACGGTTTCGTTTCTCGTGTCCGTTTTTCCTTGTATCTTGTGATCTTTTGTCTTTTTCACGATATCCATACCTAAAATACACAAGTAAACAAACACAAGCATATATATGGTATATTATGACATTTTTATGCATTTTTAGCCCGAAAAGAACGATGAGATCATGTATAAATGCCCTCTCATCACTCCCCCATACTAAGCCATTGCCGTGCCCTCACGCAATGCTAGAATAAAGTATCTAAGCATCACCAAAGTTCAATTTTATTAACCTTTATTGAAGAGTAAAAGACTTGCAACATACTACGAAGGTGTGTAAAGACATAACATATGATTTTCATCACAAAAGTGACTTTTAAGGTCAAAGAATAGAAACAAGTAAATGTTCCTTAGAGTAAACTTCGTCATCCTTGATTGTCATACATTCCATGCTAAGTGCAAAAACGAGATCATTGTTGGTACAAGTCACAATGCTAACACTACTCATACGTCCAAATTGTGTAATACTTTTTCTCCCCGTAATCCTAGTTATTATAAAAGGAGATGGGTTACTAACATTTTTTAACTATTTGTCATGGATCACAAGTGATTCATATTGACTTATTTGAGTAGTTATTAGTCCGAAAGCAAAGTAGCACGATTTGATCAATAGTTAGCCGAAGGACAAAATCTTTTAAAACGGCTTCTCGTGTATTACATGGACTATTCGCCTCTTCGTGACTTCATGTTAACTAAACTACGAGCTATTACATGGACTATCGTTGGAGTGACCGATCCTTCTTAATACGTAAAACGTATTTCCAACAATCTCCCCCTAAGGGAGGTCACTCCAAACAAGGGCGTTACCCAAGTTACAATAATAAAATAAACCTAGCATACTATGCTTGTCTTGAGCTCGTAGTCTTCGTCTTTATTTTTCTTTTTCTTTTTCTGGTGAACATGCTGATGTGATCTTTGATATCAATCTTGAGAATTAATCTCTTGCCTTGATCTCGTGCATCCATCACTTGTGATATTCGCCTCTTCGTGACTTCATGTTCCACACACTTATACCTTTATAATTCTTGAAAGCTTCAGAGTTTGATACAGCGGAAGACTTGACCTTCAGACTTTCTTGAATTCGTTGAAGTACTGAGTGTATGTAGTATAAGCATGTGGGGACGTCTTCTTCTTGGATTCCGCAACGCCACCGTCTTCAAATGCCGCAACATAAGTAGACACGAAAGAAATGGCTTTGAACATTTCATTCTAAATCGGTAGCATTTTACCTCCGGTCGGTGAAGACCGTTGGACGATATTAGATATCGTACCCGTGACGGATAGTTTCAATTAAGTAACTTCCTGACAGGATTTCGCGGGTAAACCCGTTCTCTTTATTCGACCGTCCAAAGCTGACTGCGAACATAAAGAGTAAATCATTTGGATAATAATATCCGCATGATTTAAAGCCGTCAATTCATGTTCCTGGAACAAGTGAAATTCAATTAAGAACCGCACCATCGTTGCTTTCTAGTTTTCACGAGCTTGATTCGTATAGAATCTTGCAAGTTACCTACCAAGTGCTGTTTGAGGTTAACACTAGAAGGATTTCCACTCATCACCGTGAACACAAAGGTATCACTCTGAGTGTTCTGGCAAGATCACCGAGATATTGCGTAGAGGCCTGGAACGTGTTTAAATTCAGTTAAGAATTAAACAGCTGTTGCTTTCCAGTTATCACAAGTTTGATTCATAAAGAATCGCACAAGTCACCTACCATGAGCTTTTTGATATTCGCTCAAGAAGGATTTCCATCTTCATTGTAAATACTTTCGTATTACTCGGATGTTCAAGCAAGATCATGAAGATTTTGCGTAGGACTCTTAAAATCTTTCTTACTTTTCATAGTGTGTGAAGAAGCAAGGACTTATGGAAGTGTGTCCTAATGAGATATTTGGTGATCTCAAATGGCTCTAGACTCGATCGTGCACTTTGGATTTTAGTGATCGGAGGCTGGAGAGGATTGCCACCTTTTCAATACCAATTTATTTGGAGTGAATAAATTAATAGATAACGTGTTGTCTCCGTGTGATTAAAACAAATACCTTTTGAGAGATATTTGAGTTAGCTGGGATGGGTTGTGCATTGCATCACTGGGTCCATGATGTCTGTCTTCAATATCAAGATTCATTAAAATGATCTCAATAGCATATGTATTGACCCGGTTTCTGCCTAAGTTGTAAGGAGGGCTTCTTTCTTTACACCCTTTATCTTTACAATTCTTTTTCATTCTTCAACCCCTTCAATGCTTACCATTACGTCATAACTAGCACCTTGTTGTGATTGTTCCAGTGCTAACTTAAGTACTTGGTCGGCATTCAGCTACGTTCACAATCTTTCTCCATCTTTCCTAAGGACTACTATTTCTAGCTATGGAATGTCCTTGGGAAGATTCCTCCGGTTCTGGAAGAATCATAGGACTTAACCTATCCTACCATCCTTATGTCACCACAATCTTCATCGTCGTGAAATAAATGGGTTGAGGGTAAGTATATGTCACCATGAAAATCCATTTTGCTCCCCCTTAACATATGCCACGATATTCGAAAACATTTTGCACATGTCGGGATGAGCCAGCACATTAAGTCAAACCATTTGTGATAATATCCCATATTAAATCACATTTTCTCCCCCATATTAAAAATATTAACCCAATCGATGTTTTTAATATCAATTGATTTAATGAAGTTTTAACAAAGGTTTTGGGAAGAAAAATGCGAGTCCGTTTTATCTTCATGATACCAAATGTATGAGATATGATACCGATTTGTAGCATGATCACATATTCACCATATTAGAAAAGAATTGACAAGGTTGGACCTGATAGATGAGAACATCATATGATAAGATCAAATGGTTCTTGGCAGCATATGTTGGTCGCCTCGTCACGTCTGAAGTCATCTCTTGACACCACGTGTACGATTGGTATTGTTGTCTTGACACCAGTTAGTGAGCTTGGCACGTTCGGCATCGAAGATTCTGAATGCTTGACAATTGCTCCCCCTCAATTGTTGACCCGTGTTCTATCGAAAGAGCTGTAGTCGTCAGTTGATTAGTCGCATCGTCGAGTATGTAGATACCAAATGTAGATAGCGATGGTTGTAGAGATGATAGCTTCATTAAAACAAGACTTCTCTTGTTTTGACAAATAAATGCACTGAAACGTACATAGATTTGTGTGAGACCAAGTTATAAAGTAAACTGGATCCCTTACAAGGTTTTAAAGTAAACCTTGCCCGAGAAAATTAATTCCCGTTGAGAGCCAAAGCTTTCATAAGAAATACTTGACTTTAATATGAAAACCGGGTTGCAGTCTGAAATAACTACAAGCCATTTAGGCATGTTTTATGAAATATTTACAACTTTTGTACGAACTCTATTTATGGCGCCGTGTCGATATTAATCAACATTTCTAAGGCCGTAAATATTATCGTACCAAAAGACATGCCTTTGAAAAATAAAGTAAAAATATTTTTGGATTTTTCTGAATTTTTCAATTTTTATGGATTTTATATGGTTTTATATTTTTGTATTTTGCTTTTGTGGATAAAAATATAAACCATATATACAGATGATCACCAAGGATACGGAGAATAGTTTTACCAAGACTATTCTTTCGCTTCATCTGCTAGTTCCTTTAGAGTCTCAGGCGAGAAGGTTCTCATTCCTAGCTTGTCGGCCAAAAATTCAATTCGAGCGCGATCTAAAGCCTTCGTGAAAATATCCGCCAATTGATACTCAGATCGGACAAAGTAAAGCTCGATTACTCCATTTTCCACTTGCTCCTTGATGAAGTGGTAGCGAATGTCAATATGCTTCGACCGGGAGAATTGAACGTTGTTGCAGCATAAGGCAATTGCACTCTTGTTGTCACAGTACATCGGAATTTTGTTGAATCCTAGACCATAGTCGGTTAATTGCGATCTCATCCAAAGAATTTGAGCACAGCAACCGGACATAGCTATGTATTCTGCTTCCGTACTTGAAATTGCAGCGCTTTTCTGCCTTTTCGATGCCCAACTGATTAGTCTATCTCCTAGTAGTTGCAAAGTTCCACTCGTGCTACGCCTTGTATCTTGACAACCCGCGTGATCCGCATCTGCATATGCCATTAGTGCAATAGAAGAGTCCTTCGAATACCAAAGTCCCCGATTAATGGTTCCTTTAAGATATCGAAAGATCCTTTTAACAGTAGCTAAGTGTAACTCAGTAGGCCTAGTTTGATACCTGGCACACATACATATAGCAAACTGAAGATCAGGTCGACTGGCTGTGATATACAGAAGAGTACCGATCATTCCACGATAAAGTGTTGGATCAACGGCAACTCCATGTGGATCTGCATCAAGCTTAGTTCGTTCCACCATTGGAGTATCCACGGGGTCGCAAGATTCCATCTTATACTTCTTAAGCGATTCAAGGGCATACTTGGATTGATTGATAAAGATGCCTCTGGGACTCTGAGATATCTGAAGACCTAAGAAGAATGATACCTTGCCCATCATTGACATCTTGAACTTGGAAGACATGAGTGTCCCAAACTCATCGGATAAGGTTTGGGTCGTGGCTGCAAATATAATATCATCAACATATATTTGTACCATAATCATATCTTTACCTCGTTTCTGAATGAACAGCGTAGGATCCACCTTGCCTTTTGCGAAGCCTTGTGTAATGAGGAATTGTGACAAAAGATCATACCATGCTCGAGGAGCTTGCTTCAACCCATAGAGAGCCTTCTTAAGCTTATACACATGATTAGGATAATTAGGATTCACAAAACCATCCGGTTGTTGAACATAGACCTCTTCCTTGAGTTCACCATTAAGAAATGCCGTCTTCACATCCATCTGATAGACGATCATATTCATATGGGCTGCATAAGCGAGGAATAGTCTAATAGCTTCCAAACGGGCAACAGGTGCAAAGGATTCCATAAAGTCAATGCCCAATAATTGCTTGTATCCACGAGCTACTAGACGAGCTTTGTTCTTCAATATTCCGCCTAACTCATCGAGTTTCACCTTGTAAACCCATTCCAAAGTGAGTAACTGCACTTGATCCGGGCATGGGACAAGTTCCCAAACATCAAGACGTATGAATTCGTTAAGTTCTTCTTGCATAGCTTCTATCCAACAGGATTGAGTAAAAGCTTGTTGCCATGTCTTAGGTTCAACTTCAGTGAGAAAAGCATCAAAGTGACAAAACAATGCACTTTCTTGTAACTGACTTCGTGTGGATACTGGACGATTGGGGTCACCAATAATAGAATCTATAGGATGATCCTTTGTCCACTTGCTGTCATGTTCACGAATTCGTGGATTGGAGTAAACTGTAGATGGAGCTTCCTCTGAGGTGGACGACCCGGCTTGATTAGGGTCGGGAATTGGTACACCAAAGAATGGAAGTTCACGCATTTGAGCGAATTCCAAATCGTGATCATCATCATCATCCTCTTCATCATCAATAGGCATGACATGGGTAGTTGAAACATGTGTTGGTTGAGAATTACTTGTTGATGGTATATCTTGACCAATTGTAGGTGCAGACATATCTGATTGTGCAACGATTGCTGGAGCGACAACTTCGGTTACCGGAGCTATTACCTCAGGTTCTGGAGCAACAATAGTTGGAGGAGTAAAGAATTCATCAAAGAACGGTTGAAACAACGTATCCCATTCATTCCTAGTAGGTGGTGTAAATGATGATGAAGTAGGGTTGTATGGGACAAGACCAGAACTAATGTTACTGGGTCCCATTTCATGAAGTGCGGGTTCAGAGCTGCTTTGCTCAGAAGCCATTGCTGTCAGCTCATCAAAATCAACATTCATAGTTTCTATGATCTTGCGAGAGTTACGGTTGTAGATTCGGTATGCTTTCTTTGCGGGTGCGCAACCAATGAAAATACCAATATCCGCCTTTGGTTGAAGTTTTCCCAGATTGTCACCATCATTATTTGGATAACAAAGAGAACCAAATACATGAAGATATGATAAATCTGGTACTTTTCCATGGAGAAGCTCATAAGGTGTTTTACCATGGCGTTTGCGAATTAGTGACCGGTTTTGGGTGTACACTGCGGTAGATACTGCTTCTGCCCATAAAAACAATAGAGCCTTTGCGTAAATTAACATCGTTCGAGCAGCTTCCATAAGTGTGCGATTTCGCCTTTCAACGACACCGTTTTGTTGTGGAGTGCGTGCAACGGATGTTTCATGAGAAATGCCAACTTCTTCATAATAATCACGCAAAATTTGATTCACAAATTCGGTTCCATTATCTGTACGAATGCGTCGGACAGTAGTGTTGAGACGCACTTGAATCATCTTGAGAAATCCGATGATGAATTTAGGTGCCTCACTCTTTGCTTTAAGAAATTTCACCCATGTAAACCGAGAATAATCATCGACAATGACGAGGATGTACTTTTTGCCACTAAGACTTTCGACACGCATTGGCCCACAAAGATCCATATGCAACAGATAAAGTTTCTCTTGGTTGGTGTCTTCCGTCTTGGGTTTGTATGATTTCTTAGTGCTTTTCCCCATTGTACACGCGGAACACAAATGATCCTTGTGAAATGATAGTTTAGGAAGACCACGAACAAGTTCGTTTTTCGCCAAGTGATTAATAGCGTCAAAGTTAAGATGAGATAACCGTCGATGCCATAACCATGACTTAGTCTTCGATGCTTTGGAGAGAAGACATACGGGAGAAGCGGCCATCATGTCTTGTAGAGACAAAGTATACAAATTATTCCCTCGAGTACCTTTCAATAAATCAACCCCTTCCAAATTACGAATGAAGCAGGTATGCTCTCGAAAAGCAACTTCTAGGTTTGCATCACAAAATTGTCCCACAGAAAATAAGTTGTGACCGAGACCTTCCACGTAATACACTCTTGAAATTATAACATACCCAATATGATATTCACCATAACCCATTATCTTTGCAATATGATCATTTCCAAATCGAACCGTACCAAGAAACTTGCTGACGAAATTTCTGAGCTGAGAGCGATCTCCGGTCATATGCTTGGAGCAACCAGAGTCCAAATACCAGAGAACAATTTGGACCACCTGTTTTCAATAACAACAGTAGACAATGCATTGGAAACTATTGGTTCCGGAGTGTTAGCGGATACAGATATAGAATTATCAGAATTGCTAACATTTTTGAGACCCTTAGATTTCCTGCGTTTTCTAATGTGAGTTTTAGCACTAACAGGTTTTACTGTTCCAACGTTCTTAGGTTTTGGATTATTCGCGGGAACTACAGTGGGAGTAGACCTATTTAAAGGGCACTTGGTTCCTACTGTAGTGTCAGTGTTCCTAGTTAAAGGACACGCTTGTGTTTTGGTAGCCTTGGTACTCCCAGTTAAAGGGCACGCTTTCTTCACTTCAGTGGGAGTGATCCTAGTTAAAGGGCACATATTTCCTGCTATAGTGAAAGTTCTACCAGTGGGGCGCCACATCCAACCAACTTGGGTTAACACTTTCCCAGTCGGTTTCCATTCTAATCCATTTTTCCGGGCATGCATCTCATTCACATGGTCAATAAGGCAAGAATCATGACGACTAGAAAACATACATTCATTGCAATTCCAACATTTTAAATTAGAATTCACAGTAGGCTTAGAACGCTGCACAACCGCAGAGCCTTTAGGTTTAGCTACATGATTCTTTTTATTCAAAACAGAAATAACATTCCTAGGATGGGCTTCTACTTTCTTCTTCACTTGACTACTAGATGGGGGCAAGATCCTATCATTCTTCTTGTTTCTCTTAAGCTTAGATCTTTGAGCCTTAGTAGTGGTGCTTACTCCTGTAGAAGGCAACACGGGAATATTAGAAGCTGGTTTGGATTCCGCCTTATCTTTAGTGACCAAAGTTTGAGATGGTTTAGTCCTAGGGCCCTTGTTAAGTGGTGTGACGGCTATTAGGTTCCTTTTGATTGCACTAGAGGACGATGCTGAGATAGTGGCTGCGTTATCCACAACATTCTTACCTTTGAGAGTACGAAGTGTTTCCTTTAACTCAGCCAAGACCAGATTCTTATCATAAATTTGTTCCCTTAAATCAGATATTTCCATCGACTTTCGGTTCAATTGTTCAATCAATGATTGATTCTGTGCAGTGGTATCAACACATGCGGGCTGTACTGAATCAAAGAGTCGTGTATTTTTCTGTTTTAAGTTATCAACTTTGGACAAAATCTTGGAAACTCGATTATCTAGATCCAGTTTAAGATTCTCAGGGGCCTCAAGTACGTTCACACAGTTAAGCTCCTTAGATTTCTCTATTTCTATCGGCAAAGATTTAGCAACTTTGTCACTTGGCTGACGCTGTTTTGATTGTAAATTCAATCGAAAATTCTTTTCTAAGTTTGCATCATCAATATTAACACCTTCGAATGACGTTTCAAAGATTTCTTGAATAAATTGTTGCTTGCATTCAAGCGAAATACAATGTGTTTGAATCTCATCAAAACGTTTTGAAAGCGAAGAATATGAATCTTGAAGCTTTAAAAATTCAGCGTCAGATTCGTGACAAGGACTATCTACCACATTATCCACAGATTCAACATTATGCACAATAGAATCATTATCAACACTGTTATTCACACACACAGAGACTATATCATGAGACATCACTTGTTTCAGAAGTAAATCATTTTGGCGTGAAACCCGTTCTATTTCAAGTAAACTGTTTTCATAAGCATCATCCATTTCATTGAAAACACGTTTAACTTCTTCTAATTCCAAAATCAAATCTTGATCAAGATTACGAAGACAGGCCTTAACATTGTCTACAAACGGAACAATTTCATTTCGGAACGCAGCTCTCGTGTGCTCAAACTTCCATTCACCTTCCGTTATGGCCGTATCCGTCGTACGTTCCAAAATGACCTTGTCAAAATCGGCTAAGTGTTGGTGAACCGCATTTAAGTTAACGGACGCCTTACTTACCGGTGGGATTAACTTTTTTAAATCCTTTTTGACAAGTGTAGGAGACGTACTAGGAAGGTTTTCATTTGACAAACTTTGGGGCACAAGAACTGTTAATTCTGCTAGTTCCTTTTGTAAGCGAATGCGTGTCTTTTTCGAAAATTGATCTTTGTTATGTTGATCATAATCAATTGTATGGAATTTTGAAAGCATTTTAGAATGAGTTTCATCCGCAAGTGATTGTGTCTCCTCAGAACTACGAACATAAGGTGCTTCTTTCGATTTGCCAATTATGGTCAGATCATAAAGACCGGGAATATATTCCTGAGCTTGTTTTGCATAACCGGGATTAGGTGGTAAATCTTGAAGACGCTTAAGTTCAAATTCTTTAAATGATTTAGTTAAAAGATGAACCTTTTCTGTGGAAGCGTATTGTTTTAAAAGCTGTTGTTCTTTGAATTTAAGAAGTTTGGTAGCATTAATTTCCGATTCAACCTTTTTAGACTCGAGAGTTTCGAAATCCATTTTAAGTTTCTGAAAATCATTGACAACCGACTCCTTTTCTTTTAATTCATTGGAAAGATTAGCTTTTAATGATTCTATTTCTTTCAAGTGTTCAATCTTTTCAAAACGAAATTGGTCAAATTAAGAACATGTTATTTTCTCTTCTTGAGGGACCATTTCAAAAGTTTTGATCTTTTCTTTATGCAACGCAAGCTCAGCAGTTAGGGTGGAATTCGTATCTACGGATTGTCTGAGGGCCATATGCATTTGATCAATAATATGTTTAGGCACCATGACCAAATCATGTTGTGCATAAGATTCCATACCCGTCGTAGCATTTGGTTGAGGTTCACTCAAATGTGTAGAATTGAGTGCCACATCATTTGAGTTACTAGTTCCCGAATGCTGTTCGAGGTTGTCATTTTCATGCCCAACTTGATGTTGGTTTTCATCAATATTATTAGATGTGGTTGGTACCTCACTGATGACATCAGAACCGTAGTGAGAGAGATTAGCAACGAGAGCAGCTTGGGCAGAGTGAATGTCATCACAATCCGAATCATATGCGTCAAGGTCATCTGCTTGATAAGCTGCATTAGAAGTAGAAACGACTACAATGCCTTCAGTATCTGCTGCCCCTGGGTCTGCAAGAAATGCTAACTCCTCTGAATCCAAGATCTTCCCCTTAGACTGAGCATCAACCAAATACATCTTCTCACGAAACCATGCATCATCCCTCCTCCTTTTCGGCTGAGTGCATTCCTTAGCCATATGACCTTGTCCTCAGCAATTGAAGCAAGTCACAACCTTCTTAGGACCAATAGGACTCCCATTTCCACTAGCTTGAGAATTCACAGCTTGATTGTTCCCAGTCCTTGTAGGAGGTCCATATGAATTTTGCCTTCCCTGAATAGGTTGCACCGTCACTTGACCATCTTGAACAGTGGCTTGTTGTCGAGGATTTGATGAGGTGCGGAGCTGATTGTTTGTTGGTGGAAATCCTCTAGTTGCAACAAGTTTTGACAAGTAGGCGGTGAGATGGTTTAGAACATCAGCTGGCGTATCATTTGGAGTAAAGACCGGTGCTTGGATTGGTGGAAGTTCATTAGAGTAGAAAGCTTGTGCTGGTTGTGCTTCAATTGGAAAATATCCTTGCTGAGGAGTATAGCCCAATGGAGAAGTGTTGGCTTGTGATGGTGATGTTTGATATGGTGGTTGCTGTTGAAAAGCTTGTTGATGAACACTTTGTTGATATTCTTGCTGTGGCATCATTGGTGGTTGATAAGATGGTTGTTGTGGTTGCTGATAGATGTGTGGTGGTTGTTGATAAGTATAAGCCATGTTTTGTTGAGAAGCATACATTGCAAGTGGATCATGAACTTGAGGTGTAGACAACCGAGCCTCGATCACATGGCATTCATGTTGTTGAAGAAAAGCTTGAAGTTGATCCACATTGGTATTATGCAAGTCCTTAGCCAATTTAACATCAGTCACGTATTTTTTCCATTCTGGAGGAAGAGTGTTCAAATACTTGGTGTTCAATTGAAAGCTAGGGATTGTCATGCCATAGATATTAAGCTCATTCAACAATAGGGTAAATCTCAGATAGTAATCATTGAGAGTCTCCCCTGGCACATAGGCAAACTTATCAAAAGTATCATAAAGCTTACACTCTCGTTCTTGTTTAGTTAACGAGGTGCCTTGCATTAGAACACGAATTCTATCCCATAACTCTTTGGCAACTTTATGTTTGCTGACGAGTTTGTAGACATCTGGAGGAAGGGCTTGGAGAATGATGTTTGTAGCATACTTATCACATTTATCTTGAATCTTCATATCTCTAGTTAACTCACCCGTTGTGCGAGGACGAGTGGTCGTACCTTCCGTCACAGTACCATAATCTAATGGTCCATTGAGCACCGATGCCCAAATAAGATGTCCATTCTCCTTGTTCAACATATAAAGTTCCATTCGGGAAGCCCATTCCTCATACATAGTCTTCACCAACATTGGTGGACGATTATCCGTACCCGAGAGGATGGACTTATCCGTAAGAGATGTATACTCCATTTCAATAAGTTAAGATTTACAAAGTTGATCGAACAATGAAATAAGGTTATGTATTTTTGTGTTGTTGTGAGTTAAAATCAAGAAACAATGTTAAAATCCCCTAAAATATGTTCTCGATAAACCAAAAATTCCAAGTCAAAATTACACACGATTTTTTATGGAATAATTTTTGGTTTGTCGGAATGTCAGATCGTAATACCAGATCGGAATGTCAGATCGTAACACCAGATCGTAATGTAACACTGTCGGAATGATGATGGTATCGGAATGCCTAGATCGCAATGCAGAGCGGTCGCAATGTTCAGATCGCAAATCCCATCGGAATGATTCAGATCGCAAAGTGGCTGACAAAATTTAAGCAGAGTAACGACTTAACACACTTCCTTATACCCGTCGGAATCCCAGATCGCAAAGCACGATCGGAATGTCCAGATCGGAATAAGTAATAAAACCCACGATCGCAAAGTAGAACCAAACCCTTTCCGATGGTAAGGTTATTGCGATGGAAGCCCAAGTACAATTTGTACTTTCCGATGGATGTTTCTGCTTAAATTTCGGAATGAAGAACACCAACTTTTTTGCACTTTTGATCCAAGAAAACTGATGTTTTAATGAAAAACAAGATACCAAGAACACTTTTAAGCACAACTCCCTATGTTACACTACTTTAAACTTCGATCCAACACCAAAAAATTTTGAAGATTTCGGCAAAAAAACAAACCTATACTCCACGAATTGTTTTGAAAACAAAACGTAACACAAAAACAAACCTATATTTCATCCCAAGCTCTGATACCAAATGTAGAAATGCTAAAATGGATCCGGTGGTCTAATGTGGTGGTAAATGGTGGTGGAAGCCATTGTTGGCTTAGAGAGAGAGAAAGAGAGGTTGAGAGTAAAAATGCATGTGTTCCTCAAATGAACAAAATACAATTAACACCCCTCCTTGGAAGCTAAGGAGGGGTATATATATAGTCACGCACTTTACAACAAGCCTAGTCTAGTCTAAATGTGCGTGACTATGATAACTAACGGGAATTCTTAAATGTCGTCACATAAAGTGAGTTTCCAACATATCTCCTTAAGTTCATATCTTGGCATAACTCGTTTCTCGATTTGAGACCTTTCTCGGACCGATATTTGGCATGTACTTCATACTTCAAATCTTGGGAAGACGTTCTTGAAATTATGGTCTTCTCTTCATATATTTGGAATTTCTTCACTTGACGTTTTTGAGAGATTCTTCATATTTGGACCACGACTTCATCATTTTTCTTCAATCTTTACTTTGGACTTTGATATACAACGATCCGCCTCCTTTTCGGACTTGGATATATTTATCCTCATACCTTGTAAGGGTCTTTTTGGATAGACTTTCTCCATGATCTTTAGGGGAGTGATTGCTTTTCGTCGTGTGTCTCGATCCTTCATATTGATTTAGGAATAATGATACTTCACATCATCTTGGATCTTTAGCAAGAATAGAGCTCCTCATGCCTTGTTAGGGCCTTTTTGGATGATTGCCAATCTTCGCGTCCCGCTTCAATAAGTTATGCCTTGACTATGAACTCTATTCAACCCCGAGCAACTTTTAAACGATCTTGCGCTAGAGGCTAAGTAACCTTTCAAATCGTACGACCTTCTTTATTGCAATTATGATTTATTCCTAATGCATTGATCTTATGGGAAGAAAAAGCCACAATTAAAAACATATGAGTTTTTGAAAGAACATTTTCATGTTCTACGTTTATCATGATCACTTGTCTAACTCTATCATCTCTCGTTCTTCACTATATAAAGACCTCTAATTAAAGAGACTCGTGAATACTTAGCCATGCAAGTCAAAATTAAGCCAAATTTGGATTAGCTTTCATTAAGACTATATCAAATCAAAGTTTTGGGTTTTCAAGCCACCTATAGGATCTTGCACTTTCTTGGACTTTTTCAAGTTTAGAGAATGCGTTTTATAGTTCCCTTGATAAGTGACTTTCTAGGATCAATTATAGGAACTTGCGAAAAGTTCTTGTTCTTAACCCGAATGAGCTAAGACTTTCGCGTTTTAAAGCTCCCTATATAAAAGTCTAGCAAAACTTGAATTGAGCGGGTTAAGGAATGTAAATGGCTCCAAATTCCCATCAAGTCAAAATTTAACTCTTATTCTACCCATCGGAAAATATACATTCGTGTCTTAAAAACACTTATGGAAACTAAAGAAAAATTTTTAAATTTGGCCATTTTTAGCCTTATTAGTAACAAAAACATTGAAAATTAGAAAGCATGAGGGCGTAGCAAAGCAAGTACCTATTCACCCCCATACTAAAAGTAAACATTGTCCTCAATGTTTCGAGTCTAAAGGTGGAGCACCCCCATACTAGAGACGAAGAATCGAATGCTTAGGATCTAGCATGGAAAGGGTGATCAACAATATATCTAAAGCCGTTTATTAAGTATGCTAAAAGATAATTGTTAGAACAATAAAGGATATGTCATGGATTCGTGAAAAACTTCTTCAAGCAAACGATGGAGGCTCACGTAAACAAACACGAGAGTCTTCAATCGTAGATGATGATGATGATCTAGATAACACAATCACAAACAACCACGAGACAACGAGTTGAAAGGGTACAAGTCCCCTTATTAGTGAATAGTAAGCATAAAGGATAAGCATGGGATCTCCCCCACGAGGCACCTCGTTTTTGATTACCGAGTCATGAGCTCGACTCGATCCCCTCAATGCTAATTATCATTAGGGAAGGTGACTTGGTCGAGGGCAACCATTGAAGGAATTTCCCCACCAAAGTAGTGCTTAAGCCTATGTCCATTCACCTTGAAATTAGGTCAATCGTCTTGAGCTAGCTCGATGGTCCCATAAGGAAACACTTGTGTAATGGTGAACGGACCCGACCAACGAGATTTCAATTTACCGGAAAAGATCTTAAGACGAGAGTTAAAAAGCAACACTTGATCACCAACGTTAAAAACCCGGTTTTTAATCTTTGAATCATGAAACTTTTTAGTATTTTCTTTAAAAATTAATGAATTTTCATAAGCATTATCTCTTAATTCATCCAATTCATTCAATTGTATTTTCCGGTGATCTCCCGCGGTCTTCAAGTCAAAGTTTGCATGCTTAAGGGCCCAATATGCCTTGTGCTCCAACTCAATGGGCAAATGACAATTCTTTCCATAGACTAAATTATAAGGAGTGCAACCAATAGGTGTCTTATAAGCTGTAACACCCCATTTTGATAAATGGAATGTCACGCGTGATTATGGCGTGTCATCAAAGCATGCAAGGTAATATGTAGTAAAACATACATGACCATAGGGAAAACCGGAATCAAACATCGGTTCCCAAACATAAGCCCAAAACATAATAAAATACATGAACTGAAAGAAAGACTAAACAAGCATAAATATATGAAGGCAAAAGGAGAAGAAGTCTATGGCAGCTTCCATCCTATGCACGTCCTCCAAATGCTCGAGTCTTGGGTACCTGCCGTTTTGGGACATGGAAAGGAAAGTAACGGCTGAGCAAAACGCTCAGTGCACGGATATACAATATAGCATGAAATAGGATAAGCATGTAACATATAACAGCGGAAGACTAAGTTCTGAGTAGACTGATTAAGTATTAAGAAAACTGGTTTTATAGCTTGAAAAGCCTTATGTTTATCTTATGAAAACTGTTTTAACATAAATATACCATAGCCCATATAGGTCATGAAAAGGTCACGTGCATGAATACTTGGAGGGGTGACCTCATCATGCTGATTAGAGGGGATGCCTCTAATTAATATACTGGTTTGGGTAGGAGGGATCAACTCCTTGTGAAGGATGCAAGGCACACACCACATTCACCATGAAATACTGAATAGACATGTAACTAGGATGCACCCATACGCCCCACATGATATAATAATATGGCCAAAACTGAAAAGGGACGCCACGAGCAATCACTCCGCCGTGGGGAAGTCATAACATTGGTGCCTCCAATGTTATGGTTATGGTACCTCCATAACTAGGTGAAACTGGTCATGCTTGTATATGGCTATAGATTATGCTAATTAAACATAAGCAGTTCAAAACAATAAAACAAATACTGGGGAAAACAGTTGGCTGCATACGGGGAAATCCTAATAAGGAAAGAATGTCCATACTGAAAGGACGGGAATCCGTACCTCAAGTCCAGCGAATGAACGGAAGAAAGACTCCTACTTCTGGATCACTAACGCTACATGAATACACACGTGTATAAGTATCGAATTACTGATTACGTACTGGGTTTTATGTCTCATCTTAGCTTACTTTGTATGTTTTAGGTCATGGTTTACTGTTTAAAGCCTTAAACTGTGTTTATCTTGTATTCTGATTAATCTGATTAAGTATTACTGGTATTTCATGTATTATTATACTTACTGTGTAATAATAAGTAACTTTCCAAAAATAGCAAGTTTCCAAAAACAGAAAGTTTCCAAAAATAGAAAGTTTCCAAAAATAGAAAGTTTCCAAAAATAGAATTTACTGCTTAAAATAGATTAGTTTCTAAAAATAGAAAGTTTCCAAAAATAGTTCAGCTGCCTTAATTAAATAAGTTTCCATATATAGAAGGTTTCCATGATTAGATTAGCTGCCTGAAATAGATAGATTTCCATATATAGAAGGTTTCCATTAATAGATTAGTTGCCTTATTTAATTAAGTTTCTATAAATAGAAGTTTCCATATTTAGAATTAAGCTGGTTACATAAGCTAACATATAAGTCTAAGTGTTTATAAGCTTGTTTCTTAAGTAATATGATATAGTATATAGTTTAATTATTATTTCATGTATTTTAATTTAACTATAGGTTAAGCATTTTAATTAAAGTATAACATGTTTTAATTAAAATGAAATGAAATACTTAGGTTAAAATATGTATTATTATTATTAATAATATAACCTAAGTCATGTCTAAATTAATTAATTATAGGCATGTTTTAAATAATTAATTAATTATAACTTATAACATAAAATACTTAGGTTAAATTAATATCATGCTAAATTAATAATTAGAATAACCTAAGTCATGGTTTAATTAATATCTCATGTGATTAATTAATTTATATCCTAAGTTCATGATTCATAAAAATTAACATGAAGCATAAATCATGATTTAACCAACGAACCATGAATCGGGCATGAATTCGACACCGTACCCCGAGCCAAACCCGGGGCACGTGTGCCTCCTTGCTGCCGTGGGTCCCACAAGCACCAACCAAGACCTAAAATGGTCTTGGTGGTGGCGGCAATAAGCAAACCAAACCCCCTTCGG
Organism: Glebionis coronaria; assembly: GCA_025667525.1. NCBI lineage: Eukaryota > Viridiplantae > Streptophyta > Magnoliopsida > Asterales > Asteraceae > Glebionis > Glebionis coronaria. The sequence goes on from CM046875.1 coordinate 199,828,486, forward strand.
GTTTGTTTTGCTAGGCGGCTAAAAACAAACACCCTTTTAAATCATTCTTTGATTTTAATTAACCCCAAAACATGTTAGATCAATGTTTAATTATCATGTTTTAATAAGAAAATAATAACATGTTCATGAAAATAATCAAAGATTAAAAAGAATTAAAAAGAAGGGTTTAGAATGATATACCAATACGTAGCTTGAAAGGGGATGAACAAACACGGTTTCTAACACTTGTATTTAATGTCAAAAATCAACAACACCCTCCTATGGTGTTGATGTAGGTGGCGGCACAAAAAGAACCAAGGAGGAGGAGGAGAAAACTTTTTAGGGTTTATGTTTTCTTTCTTGAAAAAGTGAAAATGAAAACTAGTTTTACTCTTTACCCCCCTTTACCTGTAAAAGTCCATGGGCTTAGCCCATTTCTTGTTGTGTGCCGTGGGTATGGGGGCCCCACATGGGGTACCCGTACCTTTCTCGTGTCCCGATGTTTCGTGTTCGTTCGTGGTTAAACGTGCTCGTGTTTAAAGTGTTTCTGTTTATTTTATCATGTCGTTTATCGTAATCTTAACGCTCGTAACTATATTATATGTATTTACGTAATTATTCTAGTTCGTATTTTAAATGGTGATCATGATTTAATTATGTTCACGTGACATATTTATTAACTGTTTATCATGAGTTCGTACGTAATCGATACTTATCATGTCATACACGTATGCACTTGCTTGATTATTAGCACATGAATGTGATCAATACTGAATGAGGTAAGTTTTAATCTAGGACGTACGATCTTAAGGGCACTATTCATGGTAAAAGCATGCGGGTTTTACAATTCTTCCCCCCTAAAAAGAATAATTCGTCCCCGAATTATAGATAAAGCAAACTGGAAAGAAGTAACATACCCGAATCAAACTGGAAAGGTATGCAAAATAACAGAGATGAAGGTGACATGGTAGAAGGGAACGTGGAACGTGACATGTCTTGAAAAGACATGGAACGTGACGTGACTGAAAAGACATATCTAATCGATAAGAGAAAAATGGATAAGAAGTCCGGATGAACCTGTCCGTTTCCAAGTGGCCTCCCTCTTGGAACGGTTCCTTCAGAAGATCCTGACACTAATGATAAATCTTGGTCCTCCTGACCTTGACTTGGAATACGAAGAAATTCTTGGTTATCAACGGAAGGTAGATCCCCGAAATTCGATCGAGGAAAATAAGAGTTAACGTGCAAGGGTAACTGAAACGTTACGATGCAAGACAATCTGACTTAACTGATAATTAGAAACGATGCGCGAGACATAAAGAAACGTAGTACGTGAAAATTTTTGAACGTGATACGTGAAAAATTTTGAACGTGCTACATGGAGATATGGCGAGTGTAGTATGAGTAAACCTATCGTGATCCATGATACATGTAACATATCTTGATCATGATATGAGGAACGTGGAATGAACATGACATGTGAGACATATCGTGATCATAGAATATAATGGCGGTAGCCAAACGCTACCAGGTGAGACGTGGAATATGACGTGAAACGTCTATCTGATGATGGGGAGTTATACTAAACTTGGGTCTGGTCTCACAAGTTCTTGCTAACTTCCCAGAATGAGAAAAGACATGAACGTAGAATCGTAAGCCAAAATACGATCATGAACGTGAATAGTGTCATGAACGTGAGCGCGAAAGCAAGTCGTGGAATTAGAATGAAGACACGAAGTAAATAATGAGCATAATTATGAATATTTGTCTGACCTGATAACTGAGGAATTGCCAAGTGATCGGATGAGCCTTGGCTGGAACATGTCCGATCAATCTGTTTTTTTTTTTCTAAAATCCTTGCGGATGTAAGGATTCTGCAGACTTGATCAAACTGTTTGCAATATCCCAGATAGCATCATGCTTCTTCTGAGTTTGCGTTAATCTGGTAACCAAAATCCGTGTAGATCTTGTCCCATTTTAGTTCACAATTTCAGATGATGAAACATCCCAGTTTGTTGTTGTCCTATCTTATCTTGTTGGTATGTCAGGTACAAAGATATGGACGTAGCTGTATCCTGCTTCGTAGAATCTTGATACATAGAAGGTTGCGAAACTCTGAGTCTTTGAATCTAGACTTCTCCTAGCGTAGGATTTTCTAGAACACCTAATGTAGTGTAGGGTTCTCTCCTTTACGCATAAGCTGAGTCATGGTAAGATCAACCATAGAAACCTATGTGATTCAGTGTGTCACTGTAATCAAACAGAATTGATATTGGAAAAAAAATTTCCAGGGTAGAATTTCTCTTGTCATAGAATTTGCAACATAGTGCAGATATGGTCTTCCTGTTCTTCTCTAGGCTTAGAGGAAATCAGGTTATCCTCAATGAAAACGCTGATGAATTTGTTTAGGAGTTCATGGAAACTCAATTTATTAAGTCCATAGTGCGGTTGGAGCATTGATGAGACTAATTCAAAATCATAAGTTTAGCATAACCGAGTCGTGTACGAATAGCAGTCATGGACATGTCCTGCTTTTTCACTCGTCACTGTTGGCAGCATGATCGTGAGTTCGATCTTGGAAAAGTGATTAACACCATACGGTTGATTGGACATGTTGTCAATATGTGGAGGAGAATAACGGTCATGAATGGTGATTTGTTTAAGTCGACGGTAGTCGACACAAAATCTCATGGTACCATCCTTCTCCTTGAAGGTTCTTCTGGAGTGTAAGGAACAATTTTGGAATAATCCATTGGTTATGCGTAAAAGGACCTTAGTAGTCGTGTGTTACTGACAGCTAGAAAATTTTAGCAATACGGCTAACAAAGCACGTGCTTGAAAAGCATAGATAATTTGTACAGATTTTCCTGATGGAAAATCAAGCTGAATGTATTCAGGAGCCTGAACATTACTGTACATAATTATGAATCATAGCATGGTGTGGTGTTCATAGTACATAATTAGGATAAAATTCATCTCGTGTCTGTCCGAGGAAATGCGTTAGCAGCTTGGATCTTATCATTAAGCTGAATGAAAAATCTTCGTATACGTGGGAATACGAAAGGCGTCCTTCATGGTTATGAATATATGAACTATGGTGAAAGAAATGAAAGTGACATCGGCAACGTGACAGTTCTCACTGATGCGCCGATAATGGTATAGAAATTCTTGTGGCCTGATTAATACATGGCACAACAACATAGATATACCCTTGGAGGGTACCCTGAATTTCTTAGAAATGATCCATAATTAGACGTGAGTCATGTGTCTTGACTCGTGTCTTGAGAAATGTAAGCGTAACATATGTCTTGACTGGTATCTTGACATGTGTCCTCAGAAAGTATACGTGAGACATGTGTCTTGACTGATGTCTTGACATGTGTCTCGAGATGTGAAACCATTAGAACTACAAATATTAGGTTAATATGCCAGAATTGGCGGATCGGTTGGACTACTAATCATTTGTATGTCTGATCACGTCCGTGGCCGGAGCCTTGGTTGCGATTTCCAGGATAGTCCTATCATAGTAGTGGTTACTATCATCTTGTCTGTAGGTTCCATGACGGTCATTCTCATGACAGTGACTCATGTAACTATTCAGCTGAGTGGCCGGCTGGTACTGGTGTGCACTCATATGGCTGAAATGACAGCCGAACGACGTGTGACATGTAACTATGAATTTGGGACAATGATTGATGGGAATTGTCTGATGGTGAAGCATCTTCTCGTCCAATTGCTTTGCTCCGACGCCTTTGTCTTCGTCTTTTAGGATCTCCAGGTTGTGAACAGCATCAGCATCAGCATCTCGTAGCGTCTCCCAACATCAGCAGCATCAACCTTCCGTAACATCTCCAAGCTATGAGCGGCATCGACAATCTTGTAGAATATCAGCAAGTGAACATACGCCTGAGATGATTTAGAATCGACTAGCGAATACTCGTGAAGTATTGCAAGTGGAATACACATGGATTAAGGTACATGTAATACACATGAAATACGGTACGTGGAGTACACATGGAATGCACATGAAATGATCGGTATGGGCTCGATCATTTGTCATGATTTAAGGAAAGTAAACCGGTTAAACGGTTAGGAAAAGCATCATGATAACCTGGCAATATTAGCATAGACATCATTCTGGTTGCATAGAGAAACGCTAAAGTGTGGTTACACAAAATTCAACGATGATTTGCCTGACAGCATGATCAATGAAAACCAACCATGACTATTATGAAAGCATGATTCAAGAAATCTAACAATGTCTTGCAGGACAACGTAAATAACAAAAGAGGCGTGAAACATAATCAACATGAAGACGGAATTATCATGAGGAAACATGAAACCATCTATTACGAAGAAGTGTATAACATAATCAGCATGAAACTGAAGTTAACCATGACAGTATGAAGGCATACTTGACATAAAAACATAATAACTTATGATGGGACATGAAAAAAAATGTATGCCAATTTAAATCATGAGAAAAAATTTTATGCAAGAAAAACAGTGCATGAATGCGTAATGTAGTTTATAAAACCTTTATATGTGCGAGGGAACGCCTATGGGTCGGTTCCAAAACAAAAGACATGGCGAGGGGACGCCTATGGGTCGGTCCCAAAGTTAAAAGTTTCGATAAAAGCACATGCGACTAAATAGGGCCAGTCCTGTACCAACCATTACTTAGTCAAAATTCCTGCAATAGATGACATATGATATAAATTCATGAATGCATGAAACATAAATAATTAAAAGTCATTGTCAAAACTTAACAGAAAAAATTTTATGTGAAAATTATGAACTACTGGGGTCAGTCCACATCGTCACAGTTCACGAGGAACATCATGCATAGACAATGACACATAACTAAGTATGGATGACGGTTGTTCATTCCATATTATTAAGACGATACTGGTGAAAACAACAAGGTGCTGAAAACGTCATGGCTAAAACAAAAAAGGTGCTGAAAACATAATGGTTAAAACAACAACACGCTGAAACATCAATACGTGGAATAACAATCGTTGGCTTAGGAAGCTCCTGGTGACTACCCACTAGTCACAGGTCGAGTTTTAGAGCCTACAGGTCGAAGCCTTGGCTCTGATACCATAATTGTAACACCCCATTTTGATAAATGGAATGTCACGCGTGATTATGGCGTGTCATCAAAGCATGCAAGGTAATATGTAGTAAAACATACATGACCATAGGGAAAACCGGAATCAAACATCGGTTCCCAAACATAAGCCCAAAACATAATAAAATACATGAACTGAAAGAAAGACTAAACAAGCATAAATATATGAAGGCAAAAGGAGAAGAAGTCTATGGCAGCTTCCATCCTATGCACGTCCTCCAAATGCTCGAGTCTTGGGTACCTGCCGTTTTGGGACATGGAAAGGAAAGTAACGGCTGAGCAAAACGCTCAGTGCACGGATATACAATATAGCATGAAATAGGATAAGCATGTAACATATAACAGCGGAAGACTAAGTTCTGAGTAGACTGATTAAGTATTAAGAAAACTGGTTTTATAGCTTGAAAAGCCTTATGTTTATCTTATGAAAACTGTTTTAACATAAATATACCATAGCCCATATAGGTCATGAAAAGGTCACGTGCATGAATACTTGGAGGGGTGACCTCATCATGCTGATTAGAGGGGATGCCTCTAATTAATATACTGGTTTGGGTAGGAGGGATCAACTCCTTGTGAAGGATGCAAGGCACACACCACATTCACCATGAAATACTGAATAGACATGTAACTAGGATGCACCCATACGCCCCACATGATATAATAATATGGCCAAAACTGAAAAGGGACGCCACGAGCAATCACTCCGCCGTGGGGAAGTCATAACATTGGTGCCTCCAATGTTATGGTTATGGTACCTCCATAACTAGGTGAAACTGGTCATGCTTGTATATGGCTATAGATTATGCTAATTAAACATAAGCAGTTCAAAACAATAAAACAAATACTGGGGAAAACAGTTGGCTGCATACGGGGAAATCCTAATAAGGAAAGAATGTCCATACTGAAAGGACGGGAATCCGTACCTCAAGTCCAGCGAATGAACGGAAGAAAGACTCCTACTTCTGGATCACTAACGCTACATGAATACACACGTGTATAAGTATCGAATTACTGATTACGTACTGGGTTTTATGTCTCATCTTAGCTTACTTTGTATGTTTTAGGTCATGGTTTACTGTTTAAAGCCTTAAACTGTGTTTATCTTGTATTCTGATTAATCTGATTAAGTATTACTGGTATTTCATGTATTATTATACTTACTGTGTAATAATAAGTAACTTTCCAAAAATAGCAGGTTTCCAAAAATAGAAAGTTTCCAAAAATAGAAAGTTTCCAAAAATAGAATTTACTGCTTAAAATAGATTAGTTTCTAAAAATAGAAAGTTTCCAAAAATAGATCAGCTGCCTTAATTAAATAAGTTTCCATATATAGAAGGTTTCCATGATTAGATTAGCTGCCTGAAATAGATAGATTTCCATATATAGAAGGTTTCCATTAATAGATTAGTTGCCTTATTTAATTAAGTTTCTATAAATAGAAGTTTCCATATTTAGAATTAAGCTGGTTACATAAGCTAACATATAAGTCTAAGTGTTTATAAGCTTGTTTCTTAAGTAATATGATATAGTATATAGTTTAATTATTATTTCATGTATTTTAATTAAACTATAGGTTAAGCATTTTAATTAAAGTATAACATGTTTTAATTAAAATGAAATGAAATACTTAGGTTAAAATATGTATTATTATTATTAATAATATAACCTAAGTCATGTCTAAATTAATTAATTATAGGCATGTTTTAAATAATTAATTAATTATAACTTATAACATAAAATACTTAGGTTAAATTAATATCATGCTAAATTAATAATTAGAATAACCTAAGTCATGGTTTAATTAATATCTCATGTGATTAATTAATTTATATCCTAAGTTCATGATTCATAAAAAATTAACATGAAGCATAAATCATGATTTAACCAACGAACCATGAATCGGGCATGAATTCGACACCGTACCCCGAGCCAAACCCGGGGCACGTGTGCCTCCTTGCTGCCGTGGGTCCCACAAGCACCAACCAAGACCTAAAATGGTCTTGGTGGTGGCGGCAATAAGCAAACCAAACCCCCTTCGGGTTTGTTTTGCTAGGCGGCTAAAAACAAACACCCTTTTAAATCATTCTTTGATTTTAATTAACCCCAAAACATGTTAGATCAATGTTTAATTATCATGTTTTAATAAGAAAATAATAACATGTTCATGAAAATAATCAAAGATTAAAAAGAATTAAAAAGAAGGGTTTAGAATGATATACCAATACGTAGCTTGAAAGGGGATGAACAAACACGGTTTCTAACACTTGTATTTAATGTCAAAAATCAACAACACCCTCCTATGGTGTTGATGTAGGTGGCGGCACAAAAAGAACCAAGGAGGAGGAGGAGAAAACTTTTTAGGGTTTATGTTTTCTTTCTTGAAAAAGTGAAAATGAAAACTAGTTTTACTCTTTACCCCCTTTACTTGTAAAAGTCCATGGGCTTAGCCCATTTCTTGTTGTGTGCCGTGGGTATGGGGGCCCCACATGGGGTACCCGTACCTTTCTCGTGTCCCGATGTTTCGTGTTCGTTCGTGGTTAAACGTGCTCGTGTTTAAAGTGTTTCTGTTTATTTTATCATGTCGTTTATCGTAATCTTAACGCTTGTAACTATATTATATGTATTTACGTAATTATTCTAGTTCGTATTTTAAATGGTGATCATGATTTAATTATGTTCACGTGACATATTTATTAACTGTTTATCATGAGTTCGTACGTAATCGATACTTATCATGTCATACACGTATGCACTTGCTTGATTATTAGCACATGAATGTGATCAATACTGAATGAGGTAAGTTTTAATCTAGGACGTACGATCTTAAGGGCACTATTCATGGTAAAAGCATGCGGGTTTTACATAAGCGGTCCTAAAGGCCCATAAAGTGTCATCGAGTTTGTCGGACCATGAAGCACGGTTTTCTCCAATTGACCTCTCTAAAATCCTCTTCAAAGCTCGGTTCGAAACCTTGACTTGCCCACTCGTTTGCGGGTGATAAGCCGTAGAAAGACGATAAGTAACTCCATATTTCTTTAGAACCTTTTCGAATTGGTCATTACAAAAATGGGTTCCACGATCGCTTATAATAGCACGAGGGGTTCCGAACCGAGAGAATAGTTGCTTCAAAAACTTCACTACCACACGAGCATCATTAGTAGGCAAAGCCTTAGCTTCCACCCACTTAGAAAGGTAGTCCACCGCGACGAGGATATATTTGTTGCCATGAGACGATGGGAACGGCCCCATAAAGTCTATTCCCCATATGTCGAAAATCTCACACACTTGAATTATGTTTTGCGGCATTTCATCACGTTGAGACGATTTTCCTTGACGTTGGCACGAATCACACGACTTCACAAGTGCGTGTGCATCACGATAGATAGAAGGCCAAAAGAAGCCGGCATCGAACACTTTCTTAGCCGTGAGATTAGCACCGTGGTGACCACCCGTGGGTCCCTCGTGACAAGCTCTAAGGATATTAGAAGCTTCGGCACCAAACACACAACGTCGAACGAGTTGATCCGCACAAACCCGAAAGAGATAAGGGTCGTCCCAAAAATAGAACTTGACGTCACGAAAGAATTTTCGTTTTTGTTGTGTCGTCATACCCTTGATTATAAAATTGCCCGCATGGTAATTTGAAATGTCGGCAAACCATGGGGTGGTGTCTTTAGAATTCACTACACCGAGAGTCTCGAGAGGAAATGTTTCGGTGATTTCCTTGTTCTCGAAAACATCTTTGTGAGGATCTTCTAGACGAGAGAGATGGTCGGCCGCTAGATTCTCGGCTCCTTTTTTGTCAAGCACGGTGACATCAAATTCTTAGAGGAGGAGCATCCAACGAAGCAATCTCAGCTTAGCATCTTGCTTAGCTAAGAGATACTTGATAGCCGAATGGTCAGTATACACGATGCTCTTAGTCAAGACGAGATAAGGTCGGAATTTCTCAAAAGCATAGACCACGGCAAGGAATTCCTTTTCCGTTGTGGTGTACTTTAATTGAGCCTCGGTCATCGTCTTACTAGCATAGTGAATAGGACGGAAATGCTTGTCATAACGTTGCCCTAAGACGGCCCCTATAGCATAATCACTTGCATCGCACATGATTTCAAAGGGTAATTCCCAATTAGGAGCAACAAGAATGGGAGCTTCGGTAAGTTTCCTTTTGAGAGTTTCGAAAGCTCTAACACAATCCTCATTGAAATTAAAAGGAGCATCCTTCTCGAGAAGGTGTGTCATAGGTCGAGAGATTTTTGAAAAGTCCTTGATGAAACGACGATAAAAGCCCGCGTGGCCTAGGAAACTCCTAACTACCTTAACGGTTTTGGGATGAGGTAACTTGGCGATGACGTCTACCTTAGCTTTATCGACCTCAATCCCCGCTTTCGACACCTTATGTCCTAAGACGATTTCTTGTTTACACATAAAATGACATTTTTCCCAATTAAGCACAAGATTGATTTCTTTACAACGTTTTAACATTTGCTCGAGTTTAGATAAACATGACGTGAACGAATTACCAAACACCGAGAAGTCATCCATAAACACTTCCATCGACTTCTCGATCATATCGTGAAAAATCGCCATCATACACCGTTGAAACATACCCGGTGCATTACAAAGTCCGAAAGGCATCCTACGATAAGCGAACGTTCCATAAGGACACGTAAACGTAGTCTTCTCTTGACCACGAGGGTCGATAGGGATTTGAAAGTAACCGGAAAAACCATCTAGAAAGCAATAGAATTCATTTCCCGCAAGTCGCCCCAACATTTGATCCATGAAGGGCAAAGGAAAGTGGTCTTTACGAGTGGCGTCATTTAACTTTCGGTAGTCAATACACACCCTCCATCCGGTCACAACACGAGTGGGAATTAACTCGTTGTTTTAATTAGGCACAACGGTCATTCCTCCCTTTTTAGGGACACAATGGATTGGGCTCACCCATGGGCTATCGGATATAGGATAAATCATTCCCGCGTCAAGGAGTTTAAGGACCTCCTTTTTAATGACATCGTGAATTTTGGGATTCACCCTTCTTTGACTTTGAATTGCGGGTTTGTAGTCCTCCTCTATTAAAATCTTGTGAGTACAAAATTTTGGGTCAATACCCTTAATGTCGGAAATTTTCCACGCAATTGCCCCTTTATGAGCCTTAAGAACTTTCAAGAGCTCGGTTTTTTCATCATTAGCAAGACCTTTTGCAATAATAACCGGAAACTTGTCATCACCTTCCAAGAATGCGTATTCAAGGTGAGAAGGAAGATCTTTCAATTCAAGGATAGGTGGTTCCTCGATTGAAGATTTTGGTTCAATACTCATAACTTCCATCGACGGAAGAAATGGTGGAATAGAAGTATCATCACTAATCAACACCTCATCTTCATTGTCGATTCCATTTGAAGTGAGATCGCCTCCTTGGAATGGAGTGAGATTTGGTGTAGAATTAGCAAGAATCGGATCCAAAATAGTGGGATTGCCACTTGACGAGCTATCGGAAAAACCTAACACTTCTTGTGAAAACTCATCGCAAACCACATCAACGATGTCAATGTGATTGATGCTAGCGATTGCATAAACATGAGAAGGTTTCGAGTTTTGAGTAGCGTTATTAACAAGTTCCTCTTCGTTGAATCTCAAAGTGATAGTTCTTGCATGAACATCGATAAGCGATCTCGAAGTGTCTAAAAATGAACGACCTAAAATTAGAGGAACTTGAGGATCCGCGGGGATGTCAACTACTATAAAATCTATGGGATAGTAGAACTTCCCCACTTTCACGAAAACATCTTCGGCTACTCCACATGCTAAAATCGTAGAATGATCGGCCATCTCGATAGACATGTTCGAAGGAATGAGAGCCAGAAGCGAAAGCGATTTCCAAATAGAAAATGGCATCAAATTAATGCTCGCACCAAGATCGGCCAAGGCGAGGAATTCTTTCATATCTTGTATGTCACAAGGAATGAGAAACTTTCCGGGGTCACCAACTTTTTCCGGTATGCGGTTAAGATAAACCGAAGAACAATTAGCAAGCTTTGAAAGCTTTTCCTTATCGCTCATCATACTTTTAAAAGTGGAAGCGAAACGAGGCATATATAACAACGCGTCGGCTAAACTCACATCAAAATGCACTTGTTGAAACATTTTTATAAAAAGCTCGATTTGTTGTTTGTTACGTTCTTGCAATTTCTCTTTGTTTCGTCTCGAAGGGTAGGGTAAAGGTGGTGTGGGTTGGTCATTAGGCAACGGCCTTGGAAACTCGGGTTCCACAATTGGTATTGGTTCAACCGTAGGTGTGGTATGAGCGGTACTTCGTGGGATTGTAATGTGCTCCTTTTCGACCATCACCTCGGGTTCTTTCTCGATTTCCTTCTCCGTAGAAGTACTTGGACGAGAGATTGGTTCTTTGAAAGTTTTACCACTTCGTGTAGTAATAACCTTCATTTCTCCCTTCGGGTTTGCAATGGTATCAGTAGGAAGACCACCCGAGGAAGAGGGTTTACACATGATTGCTTCAAACATCTTAGCCATTCGGTCCTCAAATTTTGATTGCCTAGCGTCCGCTTTTAATAACTCTTGCTTAATCTCATGTTGTCCTAATTCCATCTTTTGTTGGTTTTGTTGAAGACGTTGGACATTTCCTTCCATTTTGTTTGCATGAGTTTTAAGTTCATTAGCAAGTTCATTTTTAAGCTCGTTTTTCAACTCGGACCTTAAGCTAATCCTCTCACGTTGCATGTTATCAAATTTAGCATCATTTGCTTTAGCATAATCCAAAAACTCTCCTTGAAGATTTTTAGTGTGAGCATTTTGAAAACCTTGTGTAGTGTTTTGAAATTCACGGTTTTGGTTTTGATTAGTGACTTGTCCATTCCCATTTTGATAATTCCCTTTGTTGTAGTTACGTGAATTGCCTTGGTAATTACCACCTTGGTTGTTGTTTCGATAGTTATTAGCATTTTGATTTGGTGGAGCTTGATTTGGGCGGGGACCTTGACCGTTTTGGTTGTAAGTTCCCGTTTCTACATAAGCACTCGAAGTGTTACCATCCGCGGTAATGCACTCGGAAAGATCATGAGCTCCACCACAAGACAAACAACTCTTAGCAACCGCTTTAACCGAAGCGGAATTTGAAGCTTCTTGAGCTTTCCAATGGGACATACGATTAGCAAATCTATCAAAAAACCGATTTTCCTCATTAGCTTCATCATGTAAGGCATTAATGCTACGAGACGATGACGATGATGACGAACCCAAATTGGCAACACTCGGTGTGTTACGAGGGCTATAAACCTTAGATCTATTCTCGATGATTTGTAAAGCCTCATTAGTCGTCTTGCACAAAAAATTACCACCCGCGGCGGCATTCAAATAATCTCGTTCATGATCATTAAGCTCATTATAAAAAGTATCAACTTGATGCAATTCCGTAAAATCATGGTGTGGACATTCATGTAACATTTCTTTAAAGCGTTCCCATGCCATTGAAAAACTTTCATTATTTCTTTGCACAAATCATGAAATCTCATTTTTCAAATGTGTTGTTTTAGATGGTGGAAAAAACTTGTTCACGAACTTAGAAACGAGATCACCCCATGTCAAAATCGAATTTGGCGGTTCTTTCTCAAGCCAAATTTTTGCGGGTCCATCTAACGAGTATGGAAACAAAATCATCTTAATGGCGTCATGTGGAACATCCTTAAACTTGCTAGTAGCGGTGAGACGGTTAAAATTCCTAATGTGATAGTGCGGGTTGTCTTTCTCATGACCTCTAAACTTATTTGCTTGCAACATTGACATTAAACCCGTCTTAATCTCGAAATTCTCCGCAAGGATGGCGAGAATCACAATGGCCTCTCCAAAACCCTCGGTGGGTGCTTGTAGCAACTCCATCATAGTACGATTAGCCATGACGACTTCTTGTTCTACAATAGGTTCAACAATTGGAGGTTGTTCAACAATCAACGTCTCTTGATTGGCTTGCTTTTGAAGACGTCTACGAGCTCGTTTTGCTTGATTACGAGTGATCATAAACTTCACGAAGAATGGGAGGTGAGCAAAGAAGATTCTTTTTGGGTGTTTTGTGGATTTTTAATTTTTTTTTGTTTTTGATTGTATTATTTTTTTTTTTTGGATTTTGGTGTATCTTCGTAGACAACAATCTACAAAATCTCTCCTCGAATCAAACTCTTGATTAAAGAAGCCTCAAAGGAATGAAAACGATCACGTGGAGTGAACGCCTTCGAATGACTTTAGAACTTTGGTGAAAACCAAATTGTTCAAGAGGTTTTAATCACAAAGAAACCAAGCAAATATATTATACGTAATAATACTTTGGGCGGCAAAACCCTCGATTAGCCTTCAATCTCAAAATACTGACAAGCAAGCGGGGAAACGAGGCGGCGCGAAGCACTTAAGAGCCTTTTTCCTTAGGGTATATTTTATAATACCCCCCTTATACCCACCTTATAGTTTGTATTTTTCAAAATCGAGCTTCACGAAAGTATTTATCTATTTTTGTCTTTTTCTTTTTGTTTGAGATTCGAATACAATAATTAGGAGATCAAATCCCAATTAAGGTTGTGTTTTCACACTTTTGGAGATATTGTTTATTTGTTGTGATACTTAATACAATATAGTAATAATATTTTCACAAGAAAAACCAAGAAAACCGATAATACGTATTAGTAGATTTCTACTAATACAAATACTATTTTTGGTTAATATTAAAAACAACAATGCAAATTAATCACGACACACCTCCTCGGCAGCGGCGCCAAAATGATTGTGGTAAATTACACCTCTTGTTTAGGAAAACAAAAGAGGGTAAATGAGCGGTAAGTATTGAACAAATGATTTTAGGAAAAACCAAGTGTTAATGACCCTTATGAAGTTCGTTTCCCAAGGAGGTATATGTGTGTGACTAAGATGTAAATGATTTGAGATTAATATTTGGTTTAGAAGGGGATGAGGAAAGAAGATGACGAAGACGTGAAAATTACTACTACAACGACAAAACGTAAAACCGTAAAAACTACAAAAATAAAAATTAATTCTAAAAATTACCAAAAATTCACCAAATATCAAAATTAATAAACTAAGAGTTTACCAATGATAAAAAAATTTTCAAACCTTTTAAATAATTAAATATTCAATTTTTAAATGCTAATTAAAGCCCTAAAAATCAAATAAATTATCAAAAAGCCCAAATAAAGATTTTTCAATTGGTAAACCTCGAAAATGACCTAAAAAGATTAAAAACTGTTTTTAGAAATTTTTAAACTAATAAAAACTATTTAAAATGATTTAAAAACTATTAAAACTTAAAATAATTATAAAAATTAATCTAAAAGTGATAAAATTATTCTAAAAGTTTCTAAATTCCTATTTTAATGTATTAAAGCTAAGAAAAATATAAAAAGTTGGAAAATGTGAAATTTGAAAAATAATAATAAAATAATATTAAAATAATATTAAAAATCCAAAAATTATAAAAAATTCTAAAAACTTGCAAACTAGTTTATTTTAACCTAAAAAATCAGAAAATCAAAGTGAAATGACCAGAATACCCCTATTGGGCCCTCAAATGGGCCAAAACCAAAATCAGTCAACCCTTAATGGGCTTTTTGGCCCAAAAAGTCAAACTTGGCCCAATTAACTTGAAAAAGCCCTATCTGACTCAAAATTTAATTCTAAGCATAAAACTCTAAAGGCCCAAAAGCTAAATGTGAGCTTATCACAGCTTAATAAGGAAATAGCTTATTCTTATTGGGCTTTTCAGCCCATTAAGCAATAAGCCAATGCCATAAGCTCTAATTTGACACACAATCTTCTTTTGGGATGCTTATGAGATCTGTAAAAAGAAATTTTGAAAAAGCACATCAATAAGCCAGAAATAAGCAAAGTATTATTTCACTAAAAGACAAAATAGTCGTTTTTGAGAAATAAGGCACCTCAGGACTTGATTCAACTTGCAAAAGATCACAAATGGACTCAATAAGCCAAATCAATCAACAAAATTCCAATAAGCAAAACCAATAAGCCAGAATAAGCAAATAAGCACTTATGAAAAAGTCAATGAAGTTGGTTTTCTAGTCAAACCCTAAAGTCAACCCACCAAATGCTCCAGTATGAACAAATGGGTCAAATAATGAGCACCTATTACAAAATACAAGTTGTTGCTGGTTAAAATAAGCTATTATAGCTTATTGATAAGCTGACACCAAAATTACACTAGCAGTGGCAACCAACAGGGGAAAGGAGTTCCCACTGCTTTGACTATTTGACTGAGCTTTTTAGAGAGTTCTAGTTGGATTCAATTGGAAACAAAGGCACCCTTGTGATCAGTGAACCACAAGGAGGCAATAGCAACAAGAAAATCACAATTTGGTTCACACAATAAGCCACAAATGATCAAACAATCACCAGATACCACACAGACATGGAAATAAGCAGTTATGCACTTAATAAGCAGATTTAGCAAGAATAAGCCAACCAAACTTAACATGATGCATACACAAGCTATATAAACTATGAATAAGCACAAAGCAACTTGAATCAAACACTGAATCAAAGTAATCAACAAGATCAAAGCTCAAAAAGTTACTGATGAACAAAGTGCATATGCAGAAACAAGTTTGCTGATCTATTTGACACTAGATCCAATTTCAAGCAGTCAAATCTCTTTCCCTGGTGTGATTAACTAAGGTTTAACACTTGTTAGCCCTAGCCTAAGCTTAGATCTAGGTGTCCTCAAAATCCTAGCCAATTTTACCAAGTATCCAAGATTTTATACCCTATTTTATGAATCTATGTGTTTCAAACCTTCAAACCTGCAAACAGATGAACAAAAGCACCTAACAAACAGATACCAACACTTGCAAACAATAAACCACCTCTTAGCAAACCACAAATCCAATTCAAGCAGTAGACCCAAACACCCCTTAATCAACTACTTAACAAAGAAACTTGTGATTTCAACTAATAACCTTCTGATTTTAATGATCAAAAACACTTACTAGGTAGCAACTAACACAATCAAACTCAAAAATTACCAGCACAAACATAAGAACTCAAAATCCAAGTACCAAATCCAAAACAGGCATAAACATGAAATTTTTAGAGGAATCTTAACAAGGGATTATACCTGCCCTCCACAACATCCTAGGAGGGCCAGCTATGCTCCTTGGACCTTGTTCAACAACTATAACAAGACCAAGGTACTTCAACAAAGGAGATGCAAGACTGCCTTGGTTGATGGTTCAAAGTAGAACCTCAAGGACTTGATTTCTTCAACACAAGCAGCAAACAACTCAACCAAGGGCTCTAACCCCTTCACAAGCTTGGTGTCAACAAACTTGCAAGAGCTTATAGCTTATGGCTAAGGGTTAGTACACAAATATAGCAAAATCAGAAACTAGGATTTCAAGGCCTTTAAACCTTAAAAACCTTATGAACCAAGACGTGCCTTAACCACAAGATTAAGGAAGGTCTTAACAATCAAATGGAACTCAGATTTAGGCTATTCTAACACTAACTTTTAATCAAATCAAAAAGAGAATTCAAAATTTTCAGAAATTCAAATTTTATTAAACTTAAAAAGGAATTACAAAGATTGATAGCCTAAAACTGGAACAAAGGGACTCTCACATGTTGAGGTCTCCTTTTATAGGCAAATGCCTGGCTACACTATTCACAAACCCTAGAAGTGAATTCTATAAAATGCCCTTGAGTTCTTCTAGATCATTTGATGGAATGAGCTGTCCAAATGCATCCAAACCCTTTATAATAGCTTTGGGGTGAAGCAAGGATCCTTGGCTGTTGATTTGGACACGTAAGATGGCTTGGAGAGTACGTTGCATTCTGATTGGGTGACGTGTTGAATGGTGGGGTCCTTTGGGTAATGGGATTGAGGGTTTTGTGTGTGGGATGTGTTTCTGCATTTGTGAATCACACATGTGCCAGGGTAATTGAAATTTACCCTTTGTTTTAAGTGAGTAAAATCTAGGGTGAAGAATGGTAAACAGTAACACTTTTGATCCGAAATTGGGGGAGAAAAGGTGTTTGGCGCATTTTTCAGGTTTGAATGTTTAACCTTGGCAACTTTGGTCCTTGTATTTTGGTAAAACATGTATAACACGTTTTTCAGCCTAAAAACTTCCATCCCTTTGTAAATAAGTTTCACACTTTGGCAGATTTGACACAAAACTTTG
Organism: Glebionis coronaria; assembly: GCA_025667525.1. Classification (NCBI taxonomy): domain Eukaryota; kingdom Viridiplantae; phylum Streptophyta; class Magnoliopsida; order Asterales; family Asteraceae; genus Glebionis; species Glebionis coronaria. Next base: position 199,845,820 of record CM046875.1, read on the forward strand.
GAAAAAGGTTTCAAAGGGTTGTTTTTGCCATTTTGAGATATTTCAAGGGTTGATTTTGGACTTTCTTGATCTTCAAAGGTCTTCAATGTATCTTTGGCTTCATGAGGAACCATTATTGGCAATTTGAAATTGTTGAGGGACTAATCTTGCCATTTCTTCAAAGTTGAAGGACCTTTTGCGTAATTTTGACAAACTTAAAGGACCAAACTTGTAATTATCAATATACAAGTGTTTTAAGTGTCATTTCTTCATTCATTGAGGATCAAACTTGCACATCTTTAAGTCTTCAAGGATAAATGTTGAATATTCCATGAATTAGGGCCCGGTTCTTTGTACGGTTTCGTTTCTCGTGTCCGTTTTTCCTTGTATCTTGTGATCTTTTGTCTTTTTCACGATATCCATACCTAAAATACACAAGTAAACAAACACAAGCATATATATGGTATATTATGACATTTTTATGCATTTAAAGCCCGAAAAGAACGATGAGATCATGTATAAATGCCATCTCATCATGGATCCAACAAGAACCCAGTGGCTCAGAAGAGAAGAACCTTGGGTGAAGACAAAAGTCGAGCAGTGCAAAGGGATGTGGCGGATTTGCTGAAAGCTGGAATTGTGAGACCAGTCCGATACCCTACTTGGATCTCCAATCCTATCCTCGTAAAGAAGCCGGACAGTGATTGGCGGATGTGTATTGACTTCAAAAACCTCAACTCGGCATGACCTAAAGATTACTACCCTTTGCTAGACATCGATGTGAAGATCGGGTTTGTGATGGGTTTCAAATTCAAATGTTTCCTAGATGCTTACAAAGGATACCATCAAGTGCTCATGGACAACGAAGACGAGGAAAAAACGGCTTTCTATACGGATGAAGGGACATTTTGTTACACCAAAATACCTTTCAAACTCAAGAATGTCGGAGCCACGTACCAACGGCTGGTGGAATCCGCATTCCGATCACAAATAGGGAAAACTTTAGAAGCCTACGTTGACGATTTGATAATCAAAAGAAAAACTGAGGAAAAAATGATTGAAGACATCAAGGAAACATTTGAAAATTTAAGAAAAATCATCATGAAGCTGAATCCAAAGAAGTGTTCCTTTAGGGTTGAGGAAGGTAAGTTTCTAGGATATATGGTGACCTCGGAAGGAATCCGAGCCAATCCTAAGAAGACGAAGGCCATCTCAAAAATGCGCTCACCAAGGACATGGAAAGAAATGCAATCTCTCAATGGAAAGCTGGCGGCCTTAAATCGCTTCCTGTCCAGGTCAGCATAACGCTCACTCCCGTTTTTTGAAACTTTGAAAAACATAACCAATGAAAACAAAGAGGAATATCAGTGGACGGAACAAGTAGAAAAAGCTTTCCAAGAGTTAAAGAATGTGATTCTAGAACTTCCATCATTAGCAACACCAATGAAGAATAAAACATTATATGTATACTTGGCTGCGTCGAGGGAAGCAGAGAGTGGGGTCCTGCTAGTCGAGAGAGGGGGTGTTCAAAAACCAGTCTGGTATGTGAGTGGAACGCTACACGACGCCGAGACGAGGTACTCAATGTTGGAAAAGCTAGCTTTTGCTTTGCTACACCTTTCAAGAAGACTCCGCAGATACTCCGAGGCACACAACATCCATGTCATAACCGACCAACCATTGAAGCAAATATTGGGTAAATCTGAATCATCCGGAAGATTGGCGAAATACTCTTTGGAATTGGCAATGTATGAGATATCTTATGTTTCACGAAATTCAGTCAAGGGTCAGGTATTAGCAGATTTTATCAATAAAGCGTCATTAGGGCACGAAGGAAGGATGGAAATATATGAGATCACAGAGCAAGAAGAGCCGGAAGTAACATGGACGTTGTATACAGACGGAGCATCGAGCTCCAAAGGATCATGAGCCGGTTTAGTATTAATAAACCTAAAAGAAATGGAATTCACATATGCTATAAGGTTCAACTTCAATTGCTCTAACAATGAAATAGAGTACGAGGCATTGTTAGCCGGGCTACGCTTGGCAAAGAAAATGGGAGTGAAGACCCTAGAAGCCAAAGTAGATTCCAAGCTTGTCGCCTGTCAGCTAAACGGGGAATTCGTTGCCAGTGATGATAGGATGATGAAATACTTGACCAAAGCAAAAGAAATCACAGCGTGCTTCACAAAGTTCAGCATCGTGCATATCTCAAGGACCAAAAATCAAAAAACGGATGTTCTTAGCAAACTTGCTTCGGTTGCATTTAATCATCTCACAAAGGAAGTCCTAGTGGAGATTCTTGAGTCTCGGCCAATTGACGTACAGGAGGTTAATGATATAGTGCAAGAGGAGGGAGAAAGTTAGATGACACCTATTTGGAAGTTCTTAGAGAACGAGATATGGCCGCAGGACCCTAACGAAGCTAGGGCAATGAGGATGAAGATAAGTCAATATACCATATAAAATGATGTGTTGTTCAAAAAGTCTTATTTATCTCCAATGCTAAGATGTGTGGGCCCCTTCCAAGCTAACTATATCATTCGAGAAGTTCATGAGGGGTCATGTAGAATGCACTCCGGCACAAGATCGGTGGTGGCTAAAATCATGAGGCAAGGGTACTATTGGCCCACCATGCACCAAGATACATGGGAAGAAATTTCCAAATGTGATTCGTGCCAAATACATGGACCGGTTCCAAGGCTACCTAAAACCAAACTCACCTCCATCATGTCGCCATGGCCCTTTTACCAATGGGGAATGGACATCCTTGGTCCAATTGAGGGATCCCCGGGAACTGTAAAATTTAGAATTTTGGCCATCGACTATTTCACAAAGTGGATTGAGGCAAAGCCACTAGCAAGGGTAACCGGAAAGGAAGTAAAGAAGTTTGCTTGGTAAAACATCGTATGTAGGTTCGGACTACCCAGAGTTATCATAACAGACAACGAGAAGCAGCTAGTGGAGCGAACGTTGAGAAAGTGGTGCGAAAAATGGGGAATTAAGCAAATGAACACCGCCGTCGCTCACCCGCAGGCTAATGGGCTAGTGGAAAGAGCCAATAAATCTTTAATGCATGGACTTAAAGCCCGCTTGGGGAGAAATTTGACGGGGTGGGTCGATGAGTTGCCTCATGTGTTATGGGCACATAGAACCATGCTAAAGACAAGTAATGGCGAAAACCCATTCAGCCTAACATATGGAAGCGAAGCAGTCATTCCAGCGGAAATGGGAGTCTCGTCTGCAAGAACACTTCTCTTCAACGATGATAACAATGAAGAAGAGCTCCGAACTGAACCTCGATTTGTTGCAGGAACGGCGTGAGACTGCAGCCATTCAATAAGCAAAGTACAAAAAGAAAGTTGAACAATACTACAACAAGAGAGTTAAACTTTGCAATTTTAAGGTGGGCGACTTTGTGTACCACCGAAACGAAGCCAGCAGAGTCGAGAAAACTGGCAATTTGGGTCCCAACTGGGAAGGTCCTTACAGGATAAAGGAAGGATACCAAAATGGGTCATACAAGCTCGAGACCACGGATGAAAGGGAAGTACCAAGAACATGGCATGCAATTAGTCTCAAAAAATGCTTCATGTAGGAGTATAATGTAATGAATTGAACAATTGAATGAATGAATCCTTTCACTTTGATTAACAAAAAAATTGTTATTATACTAGTAGCCCTCGGAGTAGCTAACCGCAAGAAAACAAAATTGTAAAAAACTGTAAGTGTTTGGACGCGCCTAAGAGGCAGTCCGGAGGACAAATGAAAAGCGGTCACGTGCCGATGTCCTCCTATAACCAATGGAAAACACTCTAAGTGTTTAGACGCGCCTAAGAAGCAGTCCGGAGGACAAATTAAAAGCGGACACGTGCCGATGTCCTCCCATAACTAATGGAAAACACTCTAAGTGTTTGGACACGCCTAAGAGGCAGTCCGTAGGACAAATTAAAAGCGGACACGTGCCGATGTCCTCCCATAACTAATGAAAAACACTCTAAGTGTTTGGACGCGCCTAGAGGCAGTCCCGAGGGTAAAATCTAAAGCGGTCACGTGCCGATGACCTCCCATACATCTATGTATATAAAGAGTTTTTTAGGTATAACTGTATAGATATTTCTCCTACAAAGGAAAAAATAATAAAAAAGACTTAGTCAAATATAAATGTTATACCGCCGGATCGACACCGAAGGATGGTTAATATCCAAACCCATCAAATGCTAAGTGTTTATTACTATGTAAAAGTTAGAGATATACATAAGTTAAAAGACACCCTCAATATATTTAGAAAGTTGGCAAAATATGAAAGTGCAAACTAAAGAATGTATGAAGTAATACAAAGATCCATCGTGGCATTAACCCAAAAGGCACAATATTCTAGAGAAATATTCAAGAAGCTAGAGTAAAGGAATTATTACAAAGATAAGAAATATTGTTTGTTACAAGCCCATCCCGGCATACCGGAGGCAAAAGGTATTCATTCAGCAGTAGTATCAACTTCAGAGTTAGGTTGCTTCTCTTCTTGCACTTTGGACGAGGGTCCAGATGAGTGAGCATCCTTGTGAGTAACATTGGAGGTTGCAGTAGAAGGCACTTCGCTAAGAGAGGCTTGGGATGGTGCACCTTCGGGCTCTAGTTGCATTAAGTCACCAACAGGCAAGGAGAAGGAAGATGAAACTTTCTGAACAAAGGGGTAAGAGGCAACAAACAAAGCATTGCAGCTCCCCACCCAAGTTTTGAGAGCATCCCTTTTAATGTTTTTCACTTTAGCAAGGGTATCCTGAACCTGCTCTGGTGTTCGGTTGAGACCCACAGACTTCATGAAACCTGCTGAAAAAGCCGAACTACATGCTGCACCAAGGGCCTTGCGATATTCATAGCTCCCAAATAGCTTCCTCACCAAAGAAGGGATTCCGTCTCGGATCAACGTTTGCTTATCCACCTCAGCTTGACTAAGAAGGACTATAAGATGTTTATTATTCATCTTAGAGGTAGAAAGCTTATGAGAAGTCTCCAGAATCTCTCGGTTCTTAAGAATTAGTTGTTCATTAGCTTCAGCGGCGGTCTTCTTCAGGTTATCATTTTCTTCTTCCAAAGCATGAATACGGAGGTTCAGCTCTTCTTCGGTCTTAACACATAGAGAATGAGAGTCCTTGAGCTGCTAGTAAGCAACTTTCAAGCGATCTAAAAGAACTTGACTGTGACAACCATGGTTTTGGGGTTTGTCACTTAGACTGTAGTTTAGGGTGTTTTGTGCAAATATGTGCTTTTATGTGCTTATGTGTTTATTTTGTGTGTTTGGAGTGAGGTTTGGATATCGTTTATGGGTATATGGTACTCATAAGTAAATTGAGGAACGGTTATTTCATGTTCATGAGCTCACAAGGTAGTGACTATGAAATGAGATGGTGTTATTTCGTGGTTTTACGTATAGGTATATGTATTATAAAAAATCGTATTTTTACGATTTAAGGTTTAGCATTAAGAGGTCTCGGATGAGGTAATTAGTCACGGGAATAATTTACGGGATATTTTTAAGTCATTTAGAACTTATTTGTATAGTTTATTTCATATTCTAAGAGTTTTTATAAAACTGTATATTTTTACGTCTTTTACGGTATACGCGTAAATTGACTAGTTTTACGTTTTAACGGTTTTGGAGGTTTTAGGAGCTGAAATAAATTAAGGAAATTTAAGGTAATGATAATTAAGAGTTAATTTATAGTAAATAATAAAAAAATAAAGAAAAAGGCTATTTGGGTCGGTTATGGGCCAATTTGGTGGAAGGGGGTTAGAAAATATGGAAAGTTTTGGTTTTAGTCTTCAATTTGGATTAGGAAAGATGTTTTAATATAATTAAGACTCCTAAAGGCCATGAACGACTTATATCAGTTATAGGGTCGAATATACATCAATGGAGGTTAGGGTTTTCAAGAAAAATCAATCCCTTGAAGATTAGAGGTAAAAATCATGTTCTAATTACGTTTTTATTAACTAAATCATGTTTCTAATTCATGTAAACATCAATTATGATGGGTTTAGGGTTAGGGAAAAATTAAATTATGAGAATTAATGTTATTATAATGATTAGATAAATTAGGGCTTGTGATTAAATAAATTATGGATAATTAATTAGGTTAATTCAATTAAATTCGTAATTAAAAACTGGGCAGAATTTTTGGTGCATTCTTTTGATCATATCTAGAGTTCTACAAACTTTTAATTTTCGAATCTTATATCCCTGAAAAGGTAATTGAATTGGATTTCAAATGCAAGAAACTAGAATTGAATTGGAGGTCAGGAAGTGGGTCAAAAACAGGTTACAACAGTTGGAGGTCAAAACAGTTTTGAAACCAGTCGGGTTTAAATAAATATTTTAAGATGCTTAGGGTACTTAGAAGTATAATTGGACCTTCAAACAAACATGAGACTTATATTATATATTAAATAAAAGATCTGAAGGAGGGATAAACAAATGGGTTAGGGTAAGACCCTCTGATCATAACAAACTTTTCATATGTTCAAAATCTGTAAATTCTGGATAGGTAAAAGTATATATATATATATATATATATATATATATATATATATATATATATATATATATATATATATATATATATATATATATATATATATATATATATATATATATATATATATATATATATATATATATATATATATATATATATATATATATATATATATATATATATATATATATATATATATATATATATATATATATATATATATATATATATATATATGGAGGTCTTAACAGTAGCTTTAAGGTTGCGGCCAAAGGGGAGAGTTAGCTAACACATGTAAGAGCATAGGGTTTCTTTTATAGGGCATGCTATTTTGGTTAAGGGGTGTTCGACCAATAGTTTGAAGTATGAAAAACGGGACTGTTTTGGGTTAAATGTTAACGAGACGAGTTATGAACTAAACTAAGTTAAGGGCTTTATATAGGGGTGTAATGAGATTCATATGGCATATAAATGGGGTTAAGTTTTAGGAGAAGGTTAGATATCCATCATAGATTGATGAGCCATTTTGGTATGTGGTTCATGTCTTGATTGTATACGTTTGTGTATCTAGATTTGTGCTAGAGCGCGGTACTTGGAGAAGCTTGTTCAGGTGAGTTTCATAATCCCATGTCTTTTTATGATTTGATTTCCAGATGGGATGGAAGAGACACTGTGTGGTTTTGTAACTAGTGTTGTGAATGTTTTATTGTTTGTGATGGACTTGTGTGTACACTTATGTGATTAACTGCTATGTGATTCTTGATTGTTATTGTGGTTTGACTTGGTACCAAGGGGATGTTGACAAGGCGGGGCCTTGGGATTGGTTTATAGGTGTATGGGCGCCTATGGGACCATGGTTATTGGTAAGGCTTGGAGCCTTGGAATTGTGGTTATTGGTAAGGCTTGGAGCCTTGGAATTATGGTGATTGGTTAATCTTGAATGTTAGTTGTTAATACATAATTGTAGCACATTGTCCATATGTTCTTTTGTTAATGGTTGTTATTCACAGCTTATAATTGATTTGGAGTTGGAGTCTAAACCTATGACTCTCACCAACTTTATGTTGACGTGTTTTAGTGTCTCTTTCAGGTGAGAATATGATTAAGCGTGAGAATAGGAGTGGCTAGCTGGGAGGCTTAGGATTGCATTGGAGGAACCCCCTTTCCTCTTAATCTTTACTTATGTTTGAATAAGTGATACTTTGTAGACACCTATATGTTTGTATTTGTTAATTGTATGTCTTTGATAAGAGGTAGACATGTTACCTACTTACCTAGATGCCTACATTGTTTATGATATCTTCATGACATTGTGTCACCATTTATGATATTTCCATTTCATTTAGTTATCTCTATAGACACGCTATTATTGTGATGATATCCATACGTCGCGCCTCATATTCCGCCATGGTGGGGTGTGACATTGACCTTGAGTAAAAAACTCCTTGTCAGAAATATGAGAATTGGCCATCTTCACGTAATCACTGTTAAGACGCTCATAGCGCTTCATCAGCTCGACCGTAGCAATAGTCCCTTGAGCAACAGCTCAACAACTATGACAGAGGACATCATAGTTGGACATCGACTTCAGATATTAATCGTCAGCAGGAGTGGCAAGATGGTACATAAATACCTTTGCAGCATAGTTGGTATCAACCCTCACATCTTCATTCAACCTCCAGTTCGGAACAAACCTGGGAGGTACAGCGTCATCTTCTCCTGCAAAAATGCATAAGACTTGAATAAAAAGAAGAGATATAAAGAAAAGAGAGAGAGAGAAGAGAAAATAAAAAGGAAACATACCAACAGCTTGGGAATCATTCTCACCACCAGGAGATGATTGGTCACTCATATGTACAATATAAGGAGATTTATCTTTGTTGGTACCAGAACCTCCGGCTGTGTTCTGAGGGGAAGGTTTCACAACACTGAGCGGCTGGGTAGAATGAGTTTTTTGAAAGTCCACCTAGGAGTCGGTATGAACAGTCTGGCGGCTGCGCTTCTTAACACGACGCTAAGATGTACTCCCTTCGGCCGCAAAAGTTGTTTTCTTCACTCTTGAACGTTTCTCTTGTTTCTGCTTAGCTTCCAGAACTTTAGCCGATGGTTTCTCAACAGCCAACTGAATCAGAGTCAGTTTGGGGATATTTTGCCCAAAAGGTGGAGGATTGGTAACACGAGGGGTAGGTTGCTCATTCTCTCCGAAAGGCTCACCGGTGTCAACAATGGCCTCGTCAAATGTGGGCAAGCTCAAAAACTCCTCAAAGCTCATTTCTGCAAAGGAAAAGGACGAGGACGAGACAAGCATAAGCAAGCCCGTGTAAGTAATTGCGAGGTTCATTTAAATAAAATAAGACATACCTTTCTTATCGACATTCAAAAGTATCTCGCGCAACTCCGGATGACTATAGGGGAAAGATAAACCAGCAAGGAAGAGCAGAACCTCATGAGGAGGACGACATAAAATAGGCTTCTTACCAAGAGCTTTAGCATGGGAAGTGTTAAACGAAGAAGGAAAATCATCCGTAGTAACAGACTCAGGTGCCTCCAAGGCATGGCAAAGGGTATAGCCCGGCGATCTATCAAGAAGAACTCTCGTTTCCACTTTTTAAGACTAGAAGTAGTCTCGGTCAAACACTTACCGTATTCTCCCTCACCCATACTCTCAAACGAGAACCAATGGCCCTGCTTACATAATCTGAAGAATAGTCTAAACAAAGTAACGAATACAGGAATCCTCAAGCCAAAACAATGAAGTTCGAACATCACGACCCTATTCACCCCAATGGGAACTAGCTGAGAGATATGTACTTTGAAATAATGAATTACGTTCAAGAAAAAAGTAGAAAAGGGTATCCGAAGGCCAGCATGATCAAGGTATTAACGATATATACCAATGGTTGAGTCAGGGAGAAGATCCATAGTCATGTCCGGATCTGGAAGGCGCGGCCTTAGATCTGAAGGAATGTTATATTTACAAATCACAACCTTCAAGTCGTCATCGGTCATAACAGATAAGCGTATATGCATGTCACACTTCGGATCGCGTTTAATAGGCGGATCCACCCTTCGATGCATGATTTCTTTCCCCGTCGTCCGAAGCAACCAAACAAATAGGCGAAGGAAACAACAAATAAAGAAGATGACTAACCTATAAGTACGAGGAGATAGCATAAATGAAGAAAGCAACAAAGATAAAACGAGAAAGAAATAAACAAATGGCGTACATATATATATATATATATATATATATATATATATATATATATATATATATATATATATATATATATATATATATATATATATATATATATATATATATATATATATATATATATATATATATATATATATATATATATATATATATATATATATATATATATATATATAGAGTTAGGATCAAATAAGAAGATTAAGTAAAATGAGAAGAATGAGAAGAAACCACAGCCACACATTTCAGATGTACCTACAAAGTCAAATGCATCTTCCCTTAAAATTCTCATTCCTTTGTGGAATTTGTGGTTAGAATTTCTTCTTATTCTTCTCATTTTATTTTTTCTTCTTATTGGATCCCTACTCTATATATATATATATATATATATATATATATATATATATATATATATATATATAGGAGGGCTAGGTGATAAAAATGAGGCAACATTGTTCAACTACGAGTTACGAGGAAGCAGATCCACCGCAGAATTCGAAAGGGCAGGACACGTGGCCCCATCTTTTGATGTCACAAAAGAAGCAAAAAGTCCAATAAGGAAGTCCATGTGAACCAATCCAAAAAACGAGGCAGGCCAACGATTAGCACCAGGCCAAAACGAAATGAACCCATCTAAAGTATTAGTTCATCATGGGCATGACAAACTAATACTGGGGGGACATGTTCGCGTATGTCTTCGGCACATGGCCGAAGGCATTACACTTATACCGGAGAAATAGCCACGTAGGAAAGAGAAAAGAGACAAGATCCTCCATATCTCGGGAGACCCTGTTTTACCCAAAGAGCAATGCTTTATCCAATAGATTCAGCCATCAACCGCCGCCTACTTTATACTATACTTGAACTTAGGATATTGTGAATGATACATGTCTTGATGACATGACTACTCAGCCAGGTATACCTTTATCTTGGGTATAAATACCCAAGGGCATTTACTACACACAACAACACATAGTACACTACATTCAATTCTACTTAATACTATTCTTCCGGTATTCCACACCGGATACCACTCTAGTGATTGTTAATTACTCTCACGCCGGAGCTTGGTCTCGGGTTCACACCTGGGACAAGTTAAAGTGCGTTCCTTTATTGCAGGATAGGCCCAACCTACAAGCAAACCATACACGAGACCGAAGCTTAATTTACACGGGCTAAGTGCCTACGGATTTTTGTTTCAACACATACATATCAAGATTTTAGGATTTTGTTTTAATGCATTAACCCATGAGTTTACCCACAGGTATCTTTATAACTTTTAAAATAACTCATCGTTATTTTTAAAAAAGTAAACATTATACATAAATCTGTATAATAAAATATTGTATGCAAGTGTAGGTACAAGTTTATACCATAATACTTTGTTTGTATACTTAAATTGCTCGTCTCTCGGTAGTTGTAGCGACAGTTTGAAATAGCATGCGATTGAAGGGCAATATAGTGATTTCATAGAAACAATATGTTGCGTTTCACAAAAAGCAAGTGCTCACTTGCTTTTACAAAACAACGTTTTGAAGAGAGTAGAAACGTAATTAATCACTTATTGGATGTGTTTTACCAAACACTGAAAATAAATTATTTATGTTTCACAACTGATAATCACTCCAATAACGCATAGGCAAACACCCTCATATATCCAAGTTGAATGATCTTACAAAAATCTCGTACCCGAATTACAACTCGGCAAGACAATGAAATTGATGTTTAGTATAATGGTATGGCGCCGACTGCCGAGTTACAACTAGCAAGCAAGACTGAAGTAAGCCTACTAGCACAAACACACATCTTTTTACCAAAAGCTTATATGAACTGTTATCAACCATGTTTTTTACAACGGAAGCATCTCGATATATTTTGGTATAAATCAGAACTTTATACAGCACTTCATAATCACGAACTGCAAATATTATATTTTTTTTTACATATATACATACATGTAAATATAAGCATGTTCTAAGCCTGCGGGTTTGTTACCAATATGTCATAAGTTAACAACAGGTTCAGCAATCTGACTTCTCTGTATAAGCTCCAACACACTTCTGGCCTTGCGCTTGGCTCTATCTGTTCCATTCTCAGACAATTCTCTCAACACCTCCTCACCTCCAACTTCTTTCATAATCTTTAAACACTCGATATCACCTGCACACGCCCACCACAAAATCGCCACCCCCATTTTCCCGGTTCCTTGGTGATCCAGTCCGAACCACCTCAACCAAAACTGGGATGGGGTCTGCTTCAGCAATTGCTACCTTCCCTTCACGATGACCAGCAATTATTGCCAAAATCGCTAAAGATTCGTCCATCATTCCACCACTAGCATCCTTAACCAAATTCATTAATGGAGGCACGACTCCTGCACGTACGGCTCTCACCTTGTTTCCTTGATATATACAGAGGTTAAAAATGGCGGTAGCGGCATCTTTTTTCCCTCTGGGAGTCCCGCTTTGTAGTAACTCAATCAGTGGCGGTAGAGCACCAGCAGCTCCAATTGCCACTTTATTTTCATCAACTGCTGACAAACTAAAAAGTGTTGCAGCTGCATTTTCTCGCGCTTCCATACTTCCATTCTTCAAGACCTCTACTATCTCGGGTATTGCTCCGACGCTCACAATTATTCCTTTATTGGCTTCATGTATCGATAAATTCAAAAGCGCTGTGACTGCGTGTTCTTGTGTTCTGCTATCTCGTGAAGATAATAACTCTACTAAAAGAGGTATGGCACCAGATTCAGCAATGCATATTCTGTTGTCAGTGTTTCTTTTTGCTAGTAATCGAAGTTCACCGACAGCTGCTCGTTGATCATCTGAGTTCCCATTTGTTAGTTTTTCAAGTAATGTGTGGATTGCGGTTTGATCACATTCTGAACCAGTTTTCATGGTTTTGGAGGTTCCTTGTGATTTTCTCAGCTCTATGCCATTACTCTCGCACCATAAAGCGATTAGACTCTTTAATACATAGTTGGGTGTTAAAGCCGTGTGTAGCAAAGTCTGCTGAGTTTTGGGGCAGGTTTTGTGTCCGGCATCTAGCCACTTTTGAATACAAGACCTTTCATATGTCTGCAACATAATTAAAAGAATGATCCTAATTCAGTTAGAGCCTATACATGCCTAAAAGGCGCTAAGGCTGTCATGACAAAATCGTTTCAGCTCTGGTTATAGAGAGCCTGGTCTTTCACTTAAAAAGGGAGTATGATTTAGTCCCAACCAGGTCTGGTCCTATGTTGCTTTCTTTCTTTTTTAATCAAACTAGTTACAAAAATCAGTTACTTATATATTACTACATGGAATAAACAATACTCCGTATTACATAGTGAGCTCAATGGATCGAACATTCGGGTCTAACTAGTCCTATAAGGCTATAATTGGGGATGGTCAAAGACCAGGCTTTCAACCAGGTCTAACCGGAATTATGGTCAGGGCCAAACCTCGGCCTTAAACTTGATTTTAAACTTGAATAATTAAAAGCAAATTAAAAGCAATTTGACCCATATCTTAAAAAAAGCCCATACAAAGTAGGCCCGATACATATTAGTAAGACCAATTTCACTTTTTAAGGACCAAGTACATGATGCGCAATAAAGCGTCGATGCATGCATTAGCTGATGCAAGCCTGATGCGCGCGCCTCACCATGCATCCCGTGATCGCAATGCATCAGGGTGTCACGTTGCCCTTGCTAATTCCAAGCTTGATACCAAAATATTTTGATGTATGAAAAACTTATTTTCGAATACATGAACACATAAAAAGGTGCCTGTTAACATACCTGACCAGTAGAGACGATCACCGGATCTTTCATCAATTCGAGCGATATTGGGCACCGAAAATCATCTGGAATGACCGGAGATCTATGCCTCATGAAACCCTTTGCACCATCAGAATTATCAAGTTGGGGGTTTCCCAGCATCACAAAATCATTTATCTTCTTAAGAATAAACGACATTGTCTCAAAACTATTTTCAAGATCCCCGCCAGTTGATATAACCAAATCATGAATCGCAAGCGACTCCCTCCTAAGATCATTGATAGTCGTAAGATGCAGTTTCTCGGATAGTCTTTTAACCATTTCCGGGTCAGGTTCTTTTCCACTTTTCATCATGGCTAAATCAGTTTGAAGCTGTAAATCAGGAGACTCTACTTGTCCTTTCGCTCTTTTAAATTGTGAATGCACAAGTTGTATCTAAAAGATCATACGGGAAGTGATTACGTGATACTCCTATTAAAGAACTAGACTCAGATGATAAGATATATAACTAGTTGAGTCTATAATGGGTTGTACACGATAGTTGTCGGTTACTGTTTATGTTGTTTAAGTTGTGATAGCCGTAAAATGCGTTCCACTATTCGGAAAGAGTAGCAACTGGTTATCGGTGACTTTATAAAGCAACAATGATATAACTGCTTTCAAAATGCAATGCAAAAAACCACCAAAGAGTTCCCGTATGGGTTAAAATTTATCTCGTGATACTTACCTGTTCTTGAACTTCTTGAGGTATATCGAATGTATCATAATGAACTTTGCATAATGCCTCTTCAATCTGACTCGTTGCTGCATGAAACTTCGCAATGGTTTTATCAAGATGCAGCGCCTGTGACATTCAAAAATTCATATAGGTTAGCATAATTCATCACAAGTACAATTGTCTAGATTCAACAACTGTGTTAATTTGATTTTAAAAGTCAAACCAACCACTTTTTAATGGATCATGTTAACACATCACGAGCATCTATACTATCTTTTCCTTATTAGTTATAACTTATAACCCCAAATTTCAATTTCTCTTTACAACGAACGTTGAGAATTGCTTGAGTTACAAGGATAAGAATGAAACAACATTTGCTAATAATCATATTCAGCGTGCCAAACCATGAAAACAGATGTTTTTGAAATGAAGTAAAATCGACGAATAAGCTTTAAGGATTGTATAACCAATGGATTGTTAAAACAACCAGGAACTACAACAACCTCTAGTTCAAGTGGCGCTTGGGGCACCTATAGGGTGTTTGGCTAAAACTTTTGAAAGTGTGCATTTGCTTATCGCGTTTCAAGTAGCAGAAATCAGTTCCCTGTGTTTGACTATGATCAAATTATTTCTGATTATCTAATTGATTAGAGGTGAAATAAGCAATTTTGGATAATCCATACCAGAGTAGGCGCAACAAAAAAGTAATTCTAGTAATCTAAATATATAAGGGGTAACTTTACAAGTAAAAAGGTAAAGTAAAGTAACTCCCAAATCCCAATACTGTCTTCCACAGTGTATGGGGGAGGTTGAGAGTTGAGACGTAGACAGCCTTCCGGTTCTATCTATCTAAGGTAGAAAAGGACCTTGACCTCTGTCTCCAGAGACAAGGTGTTAACCACTTACGCAACTGATTTAAACAACAAAAGCAAATCCAAACAGCATATCGCGCAACCATAGTTATCTAATCCGAATAATCCCATATCACGTTACAACTTCCAAACACAATAGTAAACACCCCCTAATTAGCAGAAAACCAAAGAAACTTTAAGTTTTATATATCTGAGCTTGTGATCAACCACACAACAAAATTCAAAACACCCATATGCTCAAAACTCACAAAAACTTCTTTTTTTACAGTAATAATTAGAGAATAAAAAGATTAGTAGTAGTACCTGAAATGTTTTACTTCCTTCATTAACTGAAGTCACAACCTGAAAAGCAAAAGTCAAACTATCTTTCAAACAGTTTAAGCTTTGAACATCATAATCATGAAGAAGCTTTTGATCAGTGTCTTTAAGCTCCTCAAACAAAGGACTCAAAAGCTTGACTCTTCTAACAAGATTCACATACATCTCTCTTACAACATTTCTACACTCGGGTAAGCTTGAATATTGTCTTACTAAGTCAACGAGTTCACTCAGTAACTCACTGCTTTCCTGTTTTGCCATTTTTTTTTTTGTTTTGTTTTGTTTTTGACAGTGGTTGTGAGCGTTGTTGGATGAAGAAAAACTATTGTATAAAAGGGGTTTGACTTTTTATATGGGAGAAAGGAAGAATTGGTCGCTGCCGAGTATACAAGTCATGAAATCGAGACTTTAGATTAAGGCTGTGGTTGTAGGTAAGCATTTTGGAGCGTTTATAAGCGACAAGTAGTAAGCTTTTTAAATAAAAAAGCTTGTTTGACAATGTCTTAGTAAGCAGTTAGAAATTATTTAACAGCTCTAATCTTAAATGCTAATTGGAGAAGCATTTTATTACGAAATTACATATACTTTCAAATTTAACTCCCTTATAAAAGAGATTAGTATCTCTCTCCTATTAATGCAAAAAATTAAGTAGTATCACTAAATTAACATGATGTACCTTCTGTTAAAGCACAAACTAAAATATTATTTAAAAAATACAATTTAATAAGCTAAGTGTATAACTGTCTCACCGTACAATAATTACAAACTTTTTAATGAGTAATTAACACTCTTAATAAAACATCCCATTATAAGTATATACAATATTATATGCACATTGTACAAACATTAAAGAACATCTATAGTATACTAATACATCAAATAAAAAATCTAATTGAAAATTGGTTTATTACATTTAGTTTTTTTTCTTTAATCATGTATTTAACTTTACTTAAATTTTCATCTATATATTACATATAATGCTAAAAGTAATAATATCCCTCGATTGAAATCACGTTTTTAGCTGAAAACTATTGATTCAAAACTTATAATTAATACGAATTATAACACGAAAGAATTTAGTCACAGGGTACCCGTCGCCGCATCGCGCGGGTACCCTGCTAGTATAATATTTATAATCTCTTAAATTAAATTATATGTCCTTTTTTGTAATTTTACATTTTTCTTAATTATATCTTACAGTTACGTTGTCAAACAAGTTTTTAAACATGTTGCTCCTGCAGTAAGCTTGCTGCTCGTTAGTTCTGCTTACTGCTACGTGTCACCAAACATACTCTAAAAGAGGCGTTTGAGATTGTTTATTGAAAATAAATTATATATTTTGAACGAATAATTAAATAATCGATAATTTGAAAATGTGGTTTTTAAAATAGTATTTAAATTTAATTATATTGTTTGAAATAACAATAATCAGATTATCAACATTTTTAGTCTTGATAATTTATTTGATACTCCCTCTGTCCCATATTAAATGTACATTATAGAATCTTTGGTTGTTATATATTAAGTGTTCACTATAATAAATGAGAGAATCTTGATAATTAATATTTCCCCTTTAATATGTGGCCCATATTTAAGGTGTGTATTTTCTTTTTGACTTTTTATATTACATAAAGGTATAATTATCATTTGAATAGCTAATAACGATAAGAATATAATATATCTAAAACTTTGTACATTAAAAATTTAGACACTTAGGCCCCGTTTGGTACACTTATTCCATTGTAATTTGATGGAATGTAATTTGAATTCTAATTCCATAAAGTGTTTGGTTACATAATTGGTGTAATTGTAATTATTTAAATTACAATGGACTCACCTTATTGAAGTAATGTAAATTACATAGATGTAATTAGGGGTGTCGAAAAAGTTGACCCGACCCGAACCCGAACCCGAATAATCATATTCGGGTCGGGTCACTCGGGTCCAAAAGTGTATTCGGGTCAATTCGGGTTGACCCTAATTGACCCGAGTTCTAATTGGCTCGGGTTCGGGTTATATATTTTATACCCTTGACCCGACTTGACCCGACCCGACTTGACCCGAACCTGACCAACCCGACTTGACCCGACTAAAATTACATTTTTTACATTGTACTAGTACTTAATTTAGCCACTTTTTACACATTTTCCTTAAACTCGGGTTGACCCGAACCCGAGTTGACCCGACCCGAGTTGACCCGACCCGAATTGACCCGAACCCGAGTGACCCGAGTTCTAATTAGGCTCGATTTCGGGTTATATATTTTTTACCCTTGACCCGACTTGACCCGACCCGAGTTGACCCGAACCCGACCGGGTCAACCCGAATCACACCCCTAGATGTAATGAATGAATGTTTAGAATTACAAAGGAATTAATTACTTAAATAAATAACCCACTCAATATCATACACATGTCATATTTTTTTAATTTAAATTGTTATTTATTTACATTACAATTTTAAATTACATTACACTGTATTAACCAAACAAATACTCCCTCCGTCCCATTTTTATGGTCCTGTATTTCTTTTATGTTTGTCCCAAATTTATAGTCTTATACCAAATCATACCAAAAATAACTGTCATATTTCCTGTTTTGCCCTTACTTTATCACAAGCCCAATGCAAACATAAAAAAAATACAGCACTCACTTTGACCATCACGTGATGCAAAACATACAAGTAAAAGTACTGTACATACTACAGGCAATGAGGAAATGGCAGAATATGAGTAACAACATGCCATTATCTAGTCACCATAATTTCGCACCATTTCCTCATGCATAAACTTACAATACATACTTATGAGCAAATGGCATCATATGAGTACATTCACTTCATTTTCTAGTCACCAAAATTTGGCACCATTTCTTCATGCATGAACTTACAGTACGTACTTCAATTCAAGAAAAATACATGCACAAATACAATGGTTATCCTATTACAGTCACCAAAAGTAACACCATTACAACATTCATTTTTTGTTCTAACATAAGCTTAACACATGAATTTAATTTGTTTACTGTTGTAAATATAAATCAACATCATGTATGAGGTCTTGATCACACTCAATTTGTAATGGCAACTCACCTTGTCGTTCCAACCTCGCCTTGCCTATATGTGGTGTTTGATAGTTGTTGCCTCCTCGAGCCTTCATGATTTCCTTCATACACGTTTGTAGAGTTAAAAAAACGTTGTTAAGTTCACGTGTATGCATTCTTTCAAAATAACTTTGAACCGCGGAAATAAGTTGATCAATGTTACACATATTCTCTTGCTCTTGAAGTGATTGTATTGCTCGAAAAAATCCAAGGTCTAAAACATTCAAATCTGGACTATTCGGGGGCTGAAAAAATAGTCGAATATCAAACCCGTCTTGAGAAGATGCTTCAAGAAACTCTCTATCATTTACATCAATGTGAGGTCTTGCATTGTCTTGTTGAATAAATATAGGACGCGTGTCACCTCGAGGCTACTTAGCTCTAATAGCGGGTAAAACTTTCTCAATCAACCAAGACCTCGTTACATCCTTCGTCACCGATAATATAGGCTTTGTTTCTAGCGTGCCCGCTACACGGTTCTTACTTGACCGTTTAGCGGGCTCTAGTGTTGTCAATGGAAATATACCAAGTTTTCCTGAAAAGACTTCATTGCCTAACGAGTCAAATCTTAGTCGTGCAACCGCTGCTAAAAACATGACTTTAGTAAGAAAGGTTTTGCTTTTACATGTTCTAACAGGTTCATCCTCACCCGGAACAAGGTAATAACGTTTCGTTGGTCTCAACATGTAAAACCATTTTTCATCAATGTGGACAATATTAAACATATCAATAAATTTTGGACTAGCACTTAACAAGGGTCGTTCAACCATGGATAAACAAAATCTTAACCTCGCTATTTTATTTTGGTGAGTGAGGCTCGGTTTGATGGCATTCGTGTGGGCTCTAAGTACACCTTCTTTGATTCGTCTATGCATAGTAGATTTTGAAACACTTACCGATTTAGCAAGAGCGCGAATATTGGAGCGTTGACGTAATGAAACCTCGGCGACTAAGCTCAAATCGATTTGCACTTTCTTTCGACCAACAACTCTTGGCATGTTTGAAGATAAATCAACATTTGAGCCATTATGAACTTGAAGCTTTGTACCAAATACGGCTCACTGTCTTTCTACACAAGCCAAATTCATTTGCTACATGATATAAGGAGCCTTTAATTAACTTTCCATCTACACTTAGCTGTAATAATTCTTGATATACCGCATGGCGTTCTTCTCTAGTGGTGTTTTTTTAGTGTGCGAATTTAGGATAATTGTATTTTCCATCGGTTAGTAAGTTTTATGGTGCTAAAATAAGGTACTGTGGTTCTATTTTGTTATGTTGACCATTACATAGGGAAATTATACAAAGCAAGTTTGGATAAGATATGTAGGCTAACATTTGTGGTAGAAAACTTATCAAGACAATCTGATGAGATTTACTTATGGTGGGAAAAAATAGGGTTAATTTGGCGCCAAATCATTTCATTAGTCAAAATGTAAACTACATCTACGTATGGTGGGGAAAAAAGGAGGCAATTTTGGTGCCCAAATGGATTCACTTACATATGTAAAAGTGTAAAAATGTAAAGTACTTCTATTACAGTCAATATTTCAATCCAAAGTTGTCTGAATATAGATTAAGAGTATAAAGCAAATAATGGGGGTATAAATGTCAATTTAGAGAGAAAAAGCAATGAAAGTGACACTTTTATAAAACTGTGTGTTTTTTGTCGGGGACTATAATTTTGAGACGGAAGGAGTATCATATTTTAGTAATTTAAATTACAATTTATCCACATTACAATTCCTTTAACAAATTATAATTACATCACTAAAACGGGCCTTAATATGAGAGAGGAGAGAGTAATTAAAATGACTATTAATGTCTTCAGGCATTTAAGTATTTAACTCAAATGGATCTAAGCTTGCGGGCCAATTAGAATAAGTTAGATATAAACTGTTAAGCCCAGATCAACTATAAATTCGAATTTGAGGGTATTCACTGGTTCGGTTCTTGTTTTCGGGGTTTTTATTTTATTCAGTTCGGGTTATACGGGTAGAGACTTCATCTTGCAAAATCGTAACTGAGCTGAATTTAAAGTGGATTAAATCGAGTCGAAAACCGAGTTTGACTTCGGTTCGCTTTTCGAGTTAACAAAAAAATCCAAATTTAAAATCTACTATTTTTTAGTTTAAACATACATATCTTCAACATAAAACGTATATAAAATTATATAAGTTTGTCAAAATATACTTAAATATAAAGATATATTATTAGAAAAATAAGATTTATCAACTTAAATTTTGTAAATTTGTACTAGAAAAGTTTAATAAATTCTATAGATATATTAGTTTTACGACTAGATTGTTCTATTTAACATTTATAAATGTTTAGTATCACTCAAACATTTTTTACAAGAAAAAAAACAGTATTTTCTTGAAATTCAGACATTTACATCTCAAATTTATAATTCGAAGTGCGAAGGGTTAAATTAATCGTATCGTAATAAACATATACTACACCTTATTTTAATTTGGCTTTAGTAACCAAACAAAAAGT
Organism: Glebionis coronaria; assembly: GCA_025667525.1. NCBI lineage: Eukaryota > Viridiplantae > Streptophyta > Magnoliopsida > Asterales > Asteraceae > Glebionis > Glebionis coronaria. Next base: position 199,866,823 of record CM046875.1, read on the forward strand.
CTGAAAGTTTTAGAAATTAGACCTGCAATCATGATGGTTTAGATGGAACATTATTATATCGAAACACTAATTTATACTATAAAAGAAGATACTGTAGTAAATTGCAAAACTTGTCAAATTGTAGGGCAGTTGTTCCACTTAGAAAATGCAGGATGAGTTTCTGTGGAGATATTTGGTGTGCAATTGTGGTCCCATGCATAAGAAGATGATAAAACTGTAATAATAATGCAAGCTTAGTTTTTGTCATAAACAATATAATTGCACACTAACGTTTCCACAATGACCATGTCAATAATATTTGTATATATTTTTATAAAATGACTATATGAAAAGAAACAAAACAAACAAACTGCATGTATTATAATATCTTTACCCAATCAACTACAATAAAACGAATATAACAACAAACTACGTGAGAATTATGCCTAAATAATCAGATTGCATACACACGAGTTCAGGAACAAATATATAGAATTTGCTATTTGCTACCGATTCTGCTTATGCGTTGTATCCAAGGTTTTCAAGATCGAAATTATTTTCATCTTTATACGACCGTGATCATAAGATCCGATCAGGTTTTTAAGATTATATTCTATAATCATTTTTTAATAGTTTTTTTTTAAATATACAAACTTACAAGTAATAAAATGTCATGAACATAAAATTATATGAATATTTCATAAAAATATTGTATTATAATTGTGTGCTTTATTTTGTGATTCGTAATATTAAATTAGAGTAGATTTTAAGATCTTATGACAAAGATCGAGATTTTATAAGATCTTAATTTTTCAAATATCTTATGTAAAATTTGGATTATTTTTGCGTTGAAATATCATAAAATAATAAGAATCAAAATCCCGACAAGTATGAGAGCAAGATCTCCAACAAAAAAGAACTGAATTCAAGTTTCCTGCACACAAAGTTTCATGATTTGGAAGTTTCACCAAAAATGACAACTGAAATAGTTAAGTTATTTGTGACATGTTAACGGTATTTGAGGTAACTAGTCATTTTAAGCCATTATTGTGGCGTATGCATCACCATTAAAAGGTTGTGGTAGTGAGTGTTTTCATAAGATTGACAAGCCAATCGAAAGCTCGACATGTGGGCATTAGATTGTCACATTCGTCCTATATTCCTTGATGACTTATTAGAAGTCTTTTCATATTGTGTTTGTTAAAATCAATACACACGCAATAACAAATATCTCTAAATCGTAATTTTGAAGACATCCATGTTTTACGCATGCAGTTTTGGCCAAATATATATACAATGGTTAATGATTGTAGTTAACTCGAATTCAGAAGTTTCCAATTGAAAATTCGATTATGGTTAATGATTGTAGTTTTTTTAACTCGTGAAAAAAAAACAACTATATGTAAGAGCATTCATAATGCTAAAACTAGTGAATGACTTTTTACTATTACAAGAAGTGTGGAGATGTTTTTATGCATTATAGTATCAGCTTTTTCAAAAGCTTTTCATAAAAGTTTGACCTTTTACAAGTTTTGACAAAAGTTTTAGGTATTAAATAAAGATGTTATTAAATGCATTAAATGTTTCAAGCTATTACAAAAGTTGAGCATTGTGAATGCTCTAATATCGACGTTGTAAACGCGATGTAATATTTCTCTGTTTGAGGTTAATGAATTGGAAATCCTGCATTTATTTGAACCTAACATTGAAACTGCAAACAGAATAATAGGATGCCAAATTGAAGTTTAAATAATAGGGGTTCATAGAAGAATGTTACCGGAGTCTAGGGAGTCTAAGGGCCCGTTTGGTTTAAAGTCGGGTTTTACTTTGGATGTAGGTTTGTAAAGTGAGTGGTTTAAGTTTAGATTTAGATTTGGCTTTTGAATATAATATTAGGTGTTATATAAATAATATATACAATAAATTGTTATTATAAAATTGAAAAATAAATATTTTATTATAAAAATAAAAAGGGAAAGAATGAAAAATATGGTATGGCCCACAAAAATAGTATTATGTCAGGAAAGATGGCTTCCACCCCTGGATTTTAATATGGTAAATAAGATGGGGTTTTGGTGAGCCCTGTGATTCAAGTTTTACAACCAAACATATGAGTATGAGTCAAAACCCGGATATAAAAGCATGTACCCCTCAACCAAACGGGCCCTAAGAAGTCACGGCCTTCTTAAAACTTTAATATTTCATTTATATCTGTTTAAAGAAAATATAACTGTAGCCTTTAAAGATTAACTGCTATTGTTCGCGTATGTCTTCGGCACATGGCCGAAGGCATCACGCTTTGATCAAAGTCTCCGCCACGTAGGAGGGAGAAAAAGACAAGATTAAGCTTACCTAGGAATGAGCTCTATTAACCAAGGTGCAACGTTTTACCCAGTGGTCTCAGCCCTGGACGGTCGCCCACTTTATATTGTACCTGATTTCATGGTATGGTGTACTGTGCATATCTTTGTGATGTGACTTATCATCCAGGTATGTATCTCATCTGGGTATAAATACTCAGATCTATTTATTACAACACAACAACACACAGTGCACAACATTCAATTCTACTTAGTAATATCTCTCTGGTATTCCAAGCCGAACACCACTCTCGTGACAGTTACTTACTCTCACGCTGGAGCTTGATCTCGGGGTCACCCCTGAGGCGAGCTAACGTGCGTTCCTTTATGCAGGATAGGCCTAACCTACGAGCATACCGTATACGTGACCGAATCTCAATCTATACAGGTTTAGTACCTACGGATTTTTGTTTCAACATTTGGCGCCATCCGTGAGACTCTAAACTCGAATCTCCACATAGCTATCAATGGCTGAACCTTCGAAAAACAGCCCACCTTTACTTACATCTCCATTACCCACATACCCTTTACCTACGTCTCCGAATCAAGAAGATATCAAGATAGAGGCACCCTCTACTCTACAACAAAAAATCTTAGAAAGCATGAGCATGTTGCGGAGCCTTGTGGGACGTTACAATGCCACGGGCCAAGATCCCATTATGCCAATGAGGCTAGTTTTTGATGAAGAAACGCAAGAGGCTTCGAAAGACAAGGTTGACGCGTCAGGAATTCATAAAGATGCTGACAAGTCTATTGAAGACTTATAGAAGCCTTTCAAAGACGTTGTCTCATCACCGTTCACTAGAAAGATCATCGAATTTTCATCGCCGAAGCACATCCTCCCAGCGATGTTGAAGCTGTACACCCGAGCAACCGATCCCAACGATCACATAACTCGTTTTGCAGGTGCTGCCAACTCAGGAGAATGGCACATGCCCGTATGGTATAGATTTTTTCAGCAAAATCTAGACGGAGCGGCAAGAGGATGGGTCGAAAGGCTACCACCTGGAAGCATAGGACATTGTGATGACCTATGGAACCAATTTCTGGAAAGATTCGTCCTAAGGAGGAAGAGCCTTAAAATTCCTATGGAAATCACAAGCATTGTGAGAAAGGCTCACGAGTCTCTGCCTGCATTCAAGGAAAGATGGACTGATGAAGCTAGTTACATACAAGGGGTTCCGGAGGTCATGAAAATATCCGCCTTCACCGCAGTGGCTAAATTCCCCGAATTGTCTAGACGTTTCTCCGATGACGAACCTAAAACGGTAGCAGAAATGATGAGGAGGGTCGATGATTTTGCAAAATCGGAGGAGGTATATAGAAACACGGGACTCCCTCAAGGGGAAGGAAGTGATAGGAGTGGAAATGCAATGAAAGAAGACAAATATTTCGGTGGGAGGAACTTGAATCGTCATAAAAACAGAGGTGATTACAAACCAAAGCCCGTATACTCCCCTTATGTTTCCCCTACCAACCCGAATAATACAAGAAGAAACCCTTACCAACGTCTCGGTCTTGAATCGTTGACCAAGTTTCCGAAGGAAATTTTGGCAACAGAACTACAACTTCAATTACTTCAACCCCCTCATACCAAAGGAATAGTACGTCCCGAAAACATGGACAGATACTGCGACTACCATGGGGAGAAAGGTCATCTCACCAACGAGTGTTATCAGCTGAGAAAACAATTGGAGGCTGCGGTTGAATCTAGAAAATTAAATCATTTGGTTAAGGATTTACGAGGAAGGGTGAACAAAGGAAACCAAGGAAGAGGAAACGGAAATGGCGATTACAAGGTGAATACAATAAACATGTTAAGCAGTAGATAATGCGGGGTGAAGCGAAAGGAAGTGTGTCGAATAGAGGTCGATTGGATGAACGTTCCCATTTCATTCCCTCCGGTTACCGATGCCGAAGCATCGGACAAACCACCAATATTTGAAGCAGAAATTGAGGGCTATTAGGTGAAGCGAGTGTTCGTTGACGAAGGAGCGACTATGCAAGTAATGTTCGAACACTGCTTCATGAATTTAGATCCGGATAAAAGACGAAGGTTAACCCCGGATCCTGTAAAGGTTTTGGGTTTTTCTGGAGAAGAGACAACACCCTTAGTAAAAATTGAGCTGGAGGTAACCTTTAGGGTCGCATAACCTAGCAAGGAAAACATTGATGAGCTTCATTTTAATCAAAGCTCCATCACCATACAACATCATACTTGGTCGAACAAGAATCCGAGAATTAAGGGCCATACCTTCAACCATACACTTCGCAATGAAGTTCCCCACCCCCAGCGGCATCGCGACGCTGAGGACAAAAGCAAGGCAATTTTTGAATGCAGGGTGATCGAAGATGGCCAAAAAATAGAAAAGAAAAGGCGACAGCCAAAGGGGAAGAGTTAAGCAAATGGATCGCGTTTGAAAAGATGAACCAGCAAGAAAAAAGGAAGAAGGAATGACAGATCAAGTCATCGTCCATCCTAGATATCCAAAATAATTGGTGACAATTAGAAGACTGTTCACAAAAAAATGCAGGTTACAATTGATAGATTTATTAAGGAACAACACATATGTGTTCGTATGGGAACCGTCAGACATGACAGGATTTCCCAAAAGAATTATCAAGCACTCATTGAATGTAGATCCAGCAAGAACTCCTGTGGCTCAGAAGAGAAGAACATTGGAAGAGGAGAGAAGTCGAGCTGTACAAGGGATGTTGCGGACCTAATGAAGGCAGGAACAGTGAGACCGGTTAGATACCCTACTTGGATATCAAACCCAGTCCTCGTAAAAAAGCCGGATGGTGATTGGCGAATGTGCATCGATTTTAAAAATCTTAACTATTCCTGCCCTAAGGATTATTATCTGTTACCTGACATTGATGTGAAAATTGGTTCTGTGATGGGTTTCAAGTTCAAGTGTTTCCTTGATGCATATAAAGGATACCATCAAGTACTCATGGACAATGAGGACGACGAAAAGACGACATTCTACACAGACGAAGGAACCTTCTGTTACACTAAGATGCCATTCAGACTCAAGAAGTCGGAGCCACATATCAGCGGTTGGTGGACTCCGCGTTCCGGTCGCATATAGGGATAAACTTGGAAGCCTATGTAGATGATTTAATGATTAAAAGCAAAACTGCGGAAAAGATGATCGAGGACATCAAAGAAATGTTCGACAACCTGCGAAAGATCAACATGAAGCTGAACACCAAGAAATGTTCCTTTGGAGTGGAAGAAGCCAAGTTTTTGGGGTACATGGTGACTTCGGGAAGGAATCCGAGCCAACCCTAAAAAGACCAAGGCCATTTCAGAAATGCGTTCACCAAAGACATGGAAAGAAATGCAATCCCTTAGCGGAAAGTTGGCAGCCCTAAACCGTTTCTTGTCCTGCTCCACAAAACGCTCACTACCCTTCTTTAAAACTTTGAAAATATAACTAAGGAAAACAAGGAGGAGTACCAATGGACGGAGGAAGCAGAAAAGGCCTTTCAAGAACTAAAAATTATAATTATGGAACTACCATCATTAGCAACACCAAAGAAGAAAAAACACTATATGTATACCTGGCAGCGTCGAAGGATGCAGTATGTGGAGTTCTGTTGGTTGAAAGAGAGGGTATCCAAAAACCTGTCCGTTACGTAAGCCGCACGTTGCACAATGCAGAGACACGATACTCCATGTTGGAAAATCTAGCTTTCGCCCTGCTACATCTTTTGTGAAGACTCCGTAGGTATTTCGAAGTACACAACATCCATGTCATAACGAATCAACCATTGAAGCAAGTATTGAGAAAGTCTGAATCATCCGGAAGGTTGGCAAAGTACTCGATAGAGTTGTCAATGTACGAAATATTCTATGTTTCACGAAGCTCAGTCAAAGGCCAAATATTAGTAGACTTCCTCAATGAGGAATCACTTGGATACGATGGAAAGACGGAGATGTATGAGATCACCGAACAAGAAGAACCGGAAGTAACATGAACGTTATATACAGACGGAGCCTCAAGCCCCAAAGGAGCAGGGCCAGGCCTAGTGTTGATCAATCGGAGGAGATGGAGTTCACATATGCTCTAAGGTTCAACTTCATTTGCTCCAACAATGAGGCAGAATATGAAGCATTATTGGCAGGGCTGCGTTTAGCAAGAAAGATGGGAATAAAGACTCTAGAAGCCAAAGTAGACTCTAAGATAGTCGCATGTTACTTGAACGGAGAATTCGTGGCCAGCGACGATAGGATATGAAATACTTGACTGAAGCGAAAGAAATCACATCTGGCTTCACAAAGTTCAGCATCACGAATATCCCAAGAACCAAGAACCAAAAAGCAGATGTTCTCACTAAACTTTCTTCGTTCGCATTAAATCACCTAACGAAGAAAATCCTAGTATAAATTCTTGACTCTCGGTCAATTGACGTGTAGGAAATTAATGATATAGTGCAAGAAGAAGGAGATTGTTGGATGACACCAATCCACAGGTGTTTGGAGGACGAAATATGGCCCCAAGATGCCAATGAAGCCTGTGCAATGAGAATGAAGATAAATCAGTTCACTGTGGAGAATGATGTTTTATTCAAAAAATCTTATCTATCTCGAATGCTAAGATGTGTAGGTCCCATCCAAGCCAACTATATCATCCGAGAAGTTCACGAGGGGTCATGTAGAATGCACGCCGGTACAAGGTCGGTGGTTGCTAAGATTATGCGTCAAGGTTATTACTAGCCAACCATGCACCAGGACACATGGGAAAAAATTTCTAAATGCGACTCATGTCAAATACATGGACCAGTACCTAGATTACCGAAGACCAAGCTTACTTCTATCATGTCCCCATGGCCATTTTACCAATGGGGAATGGATATCCTAGGCCTAATTGAAGGGTCCTCGAGAAATGTAAAGTATGTAATTGTAGCCATCGACTACTTTACTAAATGGATCGAGGCTAAACCACTGGCAAGGTTGACATGAAAAGAAGTGAAGAAGTTTGCTTGGCAAAACATTGTATGCATGTTTGGGTTGCCCGACATCATCGTAACATACAACGAAAAACAACTCGTCGAAGGGACGTTAAAGAAATGTTGTAAAAAATGGGGTATCAAACAGATGAACACAGCTGTTGCCCATCCACAGGCCAACGGACTGGTAGAAAGAGCCAATAAATCTTTGATGCATGGCTTCAAAGCCCGCTTGGGGAGAAACTTGACCGAATGGGTGGATGAGCTACCCCATGTGCTATGGGCACATAGAACCATGCTGAAGACCAACAACGGAGAAACGCCGTTCAGTCTAACGTACGGGAGCGAGACAGTCATACCGGCAGAAATGAGAGTCTCGTCAGCAAGAACGCTCCTCTTTAACGAGGACAACAATAAAGAAGAACTCCGTTTGAACCTTGACCTATTGTAAGAGCGGAGTGAGACCACATCCATTCAAGAAGCAAAGTACAAAAAGAAAGTCGAACAATACTACAACAAAAGAGTTAAACTTTGCAACTTCAAGGTAGGTGACTTCGTGTACCGTCGAAACAAGGCTAGCCGGGTCGAAAAAATTGGCAAGCTAGGACCTAATTGGGAAGGTCCTTACAGAATAAAAGAGGCTTACCAAAACGGATCTTATAAGTTGGAGACCATGGACGAGAGGGAGATACCACGAACCTGGCATGCAATCAACCTTCAGAAATGTTTTATGTAAGAATAAGATGTAATCATTCGAACAATTAATTGAATGAAATTTTTAGAATAGTGATAATCTATGATCTAACAAGTGAGGTTGATGTTTCTAGTGAGAGAAAGTAGAGAGAGAAAGATGAGAGAAAATGTGTGAAAATATATTAAAAAGTGAAACAACCAACACCTCTTTCCATGAAGGAAAGAGGTTTATATACCCAAGTCCATGAATGGACTTGGGCCTTCGGCCCATAAACATGCTCATGGGTCGGCCTTTCATAAAATGTTACTAGAACTATACTACGAGCCCTTAACTATATTGTTGGAATGACCGAGACTTTCTAACTATAAAAACGTATTTCCAACAATCTCCCCTAAAGGGAGGTCACTCCAAATTACAAAGTCCTAAATCTAGCATGTTAGATCTTCTCGTGCTCGTAGTCCACTTTCTCTTTTCTTCATTTTCTTTTCTTCATTTTTTGTGAATATGTGTTGATTACCATTAGGCTTTGGCTTAGAGCATATTCTTTTGACCTTTCACGTGCAATCTTTTTCTTCTTGTGATGTTCGCCTCTTCGTGACTTCATGTCCCACATACCTATACTTTTTGAATTCTTGAAAGTTTCAGATTTGATATAGCGAAAGACTTTTAGGTTGAACTTTCTTGAATTTTGCTGAGATATTTGATGTAGAAGGTATAAGTATGTGAAGACGACTTCATCTGGTACACCGCAACGCCACCGTCTTCAAATACAACAACATAATAAGACACGAATAAAATAGCTTTGACATTTTATTTTGATTCGGTAGCATTTTACCTCCGGTCGGTGAAGACCGTTGGACGATAATAAATATCATACTTGTGACAGGTAGCTCTAATTAAAGATCTTCTTGACAAGATTTCGCGGGTAAATCCGTTATCTTTATTCGACCGTTCAAAGCTGACTGCGAACATAAAGATTGAATCATTCTGATAAAGTTATCCTTATGATTGAAGCCGTCAATTCATGAACCTGGAACAAGTGAATTTCAATTAAGATATTCAACATCATTGCTTTCCAGTTGTCACGAGCTCACTTCCAATAGAATCTTGCTTGTCACCTACCGCAGTGCTGTTTAATGTTGACACTAGAAGGATTTCCACTCATCACTGTGAACACTAAAGAGTGCCACTCTGAGTGTTCTGGCAAAATCACTTAGATTTTACGTAGAGGCCCTGGAACAAGTTTGATCTTAATTAAGAGTCAAACCATTGTTTCTTTCCAGTTATCACAAGATTGATTCTTAAAGAATCGCACGTGTCACCTACCATGAGCTTGTTTGATGTTGGCTCAAGTAGGATTTCCATCTTCATTATAATACTTTCGTATCACTCAGATGTTCTGGCAATATTACAAGAATATTGCGTAGGACTCGTAAAAATATTTCTTTCTTTGAAAAGTGTCCTAATGAGACTTTTGATGATCTCTTGGCTCTAGAATCAATAGTGCATTTTGATTTGGTGAGCAGAGGCTGGAGAGGATTGCCACCTTTTCAATAACAATTTATTCGGAGTGAATAAACCGATAGATAACGTGTTGAACTCCGTGACATTAAAACAAATATCTTTTGAGAGATATTTGAGTTAGCTGGGAGTGGTTGTGCATCGCATCACTGGGTTCATGATACTTTATTGTCTTCAAGATGTGTTGACATGGTTTCCGCCTAAGTAAGGAGGGCTTCTTTCGTTACACCCTTTATCTTGACATTTCTTTTTCATTCTTCAACCCCTTCAATTCTTACCAATACATCATCACTAGCACCTTGTTGTGATTGTTCTGGTGCTAGCATCAGTACTTGGTCGGTATTCTGCTACGTTTACAATCCATTCCCCATCTTTCCTAAGGACTACTATTTTCTATCTATGGAATTGTCCTTGGGAAGATTCTTCTGGTTCTGGAAGAATCATGGACTAATACATAATCCTACCACCCTTTTGTCACCACAACTGTCGTGATTTAAGTGTATTTTGGGTAAGTACTTGTCACCATGAAAGTTCCTTAAAATCACTGAGGTACTTGTGATATAAATATCAAACGTTTTTGTACCTTTAGTGTTTTTGACAACAAAATGCTCCCCATTAACATGTGTATAGCACATATCAAGTTGTATTTTCCTTAAGTCTTCTTCATTTTTTAGCCATGTATATTTACAAGTCTTCTTAATCCCATTTTCTCCCCTTATCCAAAATGTTAACCATTAATATTTGGATATTAATGGATTAACCGGTCTTCGGGTAAAAAATAAAATCGTTCGTTGGCCAAAGAACATATTAATGCTCCCCCTCAAATTAATGAGTGTTAGTTGTAGTGCTTGAGTACGACATATTTTGAAAGATTTAGAATTTCATGAGGAATTCTTGAAAAATATCATACTTTCACACTACAACATGCCAAAATAAGCCTAAGATACACAATATATATACATATTCAAAAATGAGTGTATGGAGTTGACCTGATATAGTACGATCATCACGTCACGTGGATCATTCCATTAGCCTGTGGTGAGCTTCATACGGTCTGTCACCCACGAATCTTTGTAGACTTCAGATCAACGGTTGTTCCCTTAATTTATCCTCAATCTTCTGGATCACATATTTGGCACTCTTGATAAACTTATGTTGGGCCAATTTAGAGCCTAAATTTTCCCTGTACTGATTTGAATGTAATATACCCTAAGTATTTTATAGGTCGGTAAACTCATAATAGTTTACCGAGTCATCCTCAGATGTTCTCAGAAGTCCACAGAGACTCCTTCACTACTGCAGCGGATCTGAGCCAGTGAAGACGAGAACCAAGATCAGGATGATGGAGTTAGTGAGTAATGACAATGACTCACTAACTCCCGAAGACCATCTCTGATATGAAGACCTGAAGTATTTATACTGAAGACATAGTGGGAACTTCCTTTGGTGAAAAAGGAAGAATATAAAGTGTAAGGTAGTAACTTGACTTTATTGAGGCTTCCAAAGGAAGCTTCACTTTCCCACTATATATAGTGGTCTCATGACTTAGAGTTTGGTAGAGATTTCCATTCCACCAAAATACACATAGTATTAGTGTTAGTATTTCCTCCTCCCAAAATGGGAGTTTAGTTTGTCATCATCGCCCGGTTGTTATTCCGCAAACAACCGGGCAACACATGTATATTTGTTGATTCATATATTAATAAGATATACATACGATGAAAAGTACAAACTTGTGTTATTAGTTAGTCAATTGGTTAATTATGCATATTGTTCTTCATTGTTCTTCATAGATCCGATATGTGCACAAGATTAGTGGACCAACAAGTGGTATCAGAGCGGGTTGGATTTTCTCTATCCAGATCCGTTCGATTTACGACTGCTAATAACCATCTGGTAATGTCAAATTTAATTCGTGTATTATCTTCAAGATCTGCTACTGCTGTTACATATGTTTAATACACTTTATTTGACTATTGCTATTAAAATACCCACAAAATCTTATCCTATACCCTATCTACACCACGTGTTAACCAAAACACCATCTATATCTCACCCCCACCGTCACATACAACATAAAAAAACCCACTGTTATTCTTATCCATCTTCAATATCAAATCCAAATCAAATCCATCAAAAGTATTAACATCAAAAACCCAGTTCGTGAATCATATACAAATCCCACACAACATAAAACATCATAATCCCACACAACCCAACAACTCAATAACAAAAGATTCGAATATTGGTGAATCCATTTCTTGTGGCCACGAGATGATTTCTGTTGCATAAAAAGATCGATTCTTTATTGGTAAAATAGGTTTGTGAAGATGTAGTATTGGGTAAAATGATTTCGGTTAGGTTGATGTGAAAGCTGATTGGTTTAAGATGGGTGTGTTGAAGCTGATGAAAAATCAGTCGGGAGGGTGAATTGAGGAATGGATATGGTTGGTATGATTATCAATACTCAATAGAAATGAGTTATTGATGTTGTCGGTTAATGGATGTGGTGGTAGTAGAACCTCGAACAAGAGGTTTTGGTTGGATCTGATTATAGATGGGATTTGATGGAGTCTCGCTGTTGTTGTGAACAACCAAGAAATCACACACAAAAATGTGTCGGTTGTCCAACTTAGGCAGATGAGTAAGCTGATGGGGTGGCTGGATTAATGGAAGGGATGAGGTTGGATTTTGATAAAAATCAGTTGGTTACTCAGGTAACGTCAAAATCTCTGAATGGCCGCTGAGGCAATATAAAAAAAAAAGAGTAGTTGACATCGCCCAGTCATAACTCAGAGTTACACATGCGTTTGTTTGTATTAGCCTTCAATGAAAGGCTGAAGTCGGCGGTGGACAGACAGAATTGTTATCAACAGATGAAAAAAAAGCATTTGTTTGAATAGTAGAATTATTCAGACTGCTAAACCAGATCGTTGAACCCTATTATGCAACATAGGTTGCTGGTATGAACCCTAGGTCAGCGAACTCTCGTTGAATACTGAACCCCCAGATTCTGGACCCCCCTTCAGCAAAGTTGTTGAACCCCCCAGCATATTTAACCAGCAGGTCAATGAACCCAGACCAACAACTCTTGAAGTTGTATCACAGGTCGCTGAACCCTGTGTGAGAACCCTTCATCAGCGAACCTAGTGGCAAAAACCCTCTAGTGGTCCCTGAACCCTCCAGCGGTCCCTGAACCCTCCAGCGGTCCCTGAACCCTCCAGCGATCCCTGAACCCTCCAGCGGTCCCTGAACCCTCCAGCGGTCCCTAAACCCTCAGCAGATCTGAACCCTCTACGAACCATGGTCGCTGGCCTAAATCACAAGGTCAAAGAACCATCAGTTGTCTGAACCACCAGTCTGAACTCCCAGCGGTTATGAACCATCAGAGATTTGAACTTACTTACCTGTTGTTCTGAACCTTTCGCAAAGACTGAACACCTTCAGCAGACTCTGGACCCCTGTCTCTGACCCTTCTACCTGTCACCAATCTCTGACCCTGCTAGAGGACCAAACTTTTCAGAGGTCAGAACCTCATGCCAGATTAGAGATACCACCAGGTCAGTAAACAGAATGAACCACAACCATTAGGTCAAAGACCTACATGAGACTCTTGTCGTTGTACGAGTACTCGAGCTTGGAAAATCAAACCCGCTGAATTTACACATCCAAAAGTTGAAGATTTACCAACTTTTGATGGGGAGATGAATACAATTATTAGAGTTGTATCATCATGGTTTGAAGTCATCAGGGATCGATGAACAAAGTGTGTATTGATGCAAAAGCTGCTTATACAGCAACTTTTGAGGGGGAGAGAACCACACTTATCAAAGTGTTTACACACTCATCGATCATCATCAGGTATACTTATACAGACTTGTATTCTTTCTACATATTAATCATGTATACTTGTATCCCTAACTTGTTGACAAACCACATATAACACCACAAACAACACCACCACCCCACCACTACAAAAACAAAACAAACAAACCAATCACATACCAAAAAATCCAAATTTCCAAGAAGAGCAGCTGTTGTTGGTATTGTGCTTTACAGGTTGATGTTTTGTTGAAAGAGAGAATGATATGTTCGGGGTACAAGTGTGGTATGTTACTGATGTTTGTTACATGAAGTGAACAAGTGTTCTGGGATTTTAATATACGTGGGTATTTAGTAGTTTGGAGTGAATCTTTCTTGTTGTGCCTGATCACCACTGCTGGAAATAAGACTCTGAAGCTACCACTGAACCTAGGAAGAAAGCTCAAGATGTTTGTCAGAGACTACACTTATTTAGTCACGAATACAAAGAGCTGGTATGAACACATGTTGTAAAACTTCACATCAGAAGGTTGTTATTTATTGTATCCCTGTGTTGTATCTTAGTATGTAAGAAGAAGCCGTTATGCTCACTTACTACTAAAAGACTTAGGCTATATTTCTATTCAAATAGGGGGAGATTGTTGGGCCAATTTAGAGCCTAAATTGTCCCTGTACTGATTTGAATGTAATATACCCTAAGTATTTTATAGGTTGGTAAACTCATGATAGTTTACCGAGTCATCCTCAGATGTTCTCAGAAGTCCACAGAGACTCCTTCACTACTGCAGCGGATCTGAGCCAGTGAAGATGAGAACCAAGATCAGGATGATGGAGTTAGTGAGTAATGACAATGACTCACTAACTCCCGAAGACCATCTCTGATATGAAGACCTGAAGTATTTATACTGAAGACATAGTGGGAACTTCCTTTGGTGAAAAAGGAAGAATATAAAGTGTAAGGTGGTAACTTGACTTTATTGAAGCTTCCAAAGGAAGCTCCACTTTCCCACTATATATAGTGGTCTCATGACTTAGAGTTTGGTAGAGATTTCCATTCCACCAAAATACACATAGTATTAGTGTTAGGATTTCCTCCTCCCAAAATGGGAGTTTAGTTTGTCATCATCGCCCGGTTGTTATTCCGTAAACAACCGGGCAACACATGTATATTTGTTGATTCATATATTAATAAGATATACATACGATGAAAAGTACAAACTTGTGTTATTAGTTAGTCAATTGGTTAATTGTGCATATTGTTCTTCATTGTTCTTCATAGATCCGATATGTGCACAAGATTAGTGGGCCAACAACTTACCTTTCCGTTCATACTTCACTTCTGGAAGGTCTTGTTTGGAATTGAGAATTAATAGCTTGTCACGAACATGCTTGAGAGTTCCATCGCTGAATTTGTGCAGTTCTGACAGTCTCATATATTGCATGACTTCTGCTTCATTCAGGTAAAGTATTGTTGGAAATACGTTTCTACGTATTTAGAAAGGATCGGTCACTCCAATGATATAGGGCTCGTGATCCAATATAGCCCATATAGCCCACATGTAGGGTGGGCTATATAAACCCCCCTCCTAGCATGTTAGGAGGGGTTGAACACTACCATTTACAATATTCCATCTTTCTTTCATCTCTCTCCTTTCTCTCACTTCTTTCTCTCTCTAAGTTCTTCCATTTCTTTCATCATTTAATAGATTAATCCATACATGCCTAATCCTTAGAAAAACACGATCCTACAATTGGTATCAAGAGCATGGTTGATTTTTCGGATTGGCGCGTTTTTAATCTATTGATTTGGTCATAAAAATCCTTTCTTTCTAAAATTTTTTCTCGTTTATTTTTCTTTTGGTGTTGCGTGTTTTGTCAATTTGATAAAAGCATTGTTTTTCATCATTAGTATCTGATATTTTTATCAATTTGTTTCTCAAATTTCTTTATCAATTTTCTTTCTAATATTTTTATCTTTATCAACTGTTTGCCAACTTTTGTCCATCTATTTTTCTATTAACTTTTGAGTACATTGTGTATCGGATTGTCTCTATCATAATCTTGTCCTAACAGGTATAACAGTTTGTTATTCCATCAGATTGCATTGTTCCTTTTTCTGATCTGTTTACAAGGGTTATCATATTCCGATCAGAATATTGCGATCGCATAACCTTAGGGTTCTACTTGTGATCGAGTATTCCGATTGCTAGTTTACGATCTTAGTTTCGATCTAAGTTATGATCGTGACCTGCGATCGTGACATGCGATCGTGACCTGCGATCGTGTGACTTGCGATCGTGTGACTTGGATCATGTCACTGCGATCGGGACTACGATCGGGACTACGATCGGACTCACGATCGGACTTACGATCGGACTCAAAAGGATCTTCGATCGGACTCAAAAGGACTTACGATCGGACTCACGCTCAAACTTACGATCGGACTCACGCTCAGACTTACGATCGGACTCACGATCAGACTTACGATCGGACTCAAAAGGACCTTCGATCGGACTCACGACTAGACTTGACTAGGACTCACTCTTTAAACCGACACTCTTCATCACAACACAGACTCAAAGTCTTAGACTCGCAACATAAAAAGCTTCGAACACACGAACACAATTCATTTGACAAGACACACCAACCCAACCTCTTTCACTCTCACGACTCTACTCTCTCCTCAACCCCAACCAAATCTACTCCGACACTTAGCAAAACACAACTCTCGTCTGGACCTCACAGACTCCCTAACCCTCGACTCCCACTTTGACTCCAACTGTAAGCCTTTTGACAACAGAAACCCATCAAACTTTTTTTTGACCAAACTCTTCTCGACAACAATCCCTCACACTATCGACTTTCTCACTCACCCTCAACCCTCACAACAGACTCGACTCTCGACCACCAGTCTCGACACAACTCACACTAACCAACACCCTCATGACTCATCGAGACCTCATTCTCACAGACACAACTCTCGTCACATTAATCAACCACCACTCGACTCAACTAGACTCGACCCTCACTCATAACACCCTAACTCACAAAAACTCACACAACTTTTGACCCAATTGACTCAAAACCCCACTCGACCCACACCCACAAAACCCACACAAGACTCGATCTAAGTTTCCATCCAAAACCATTATCGATCCAAACACACAATTAAATGAAAAGAAATACCTACCCGAGACCCTTCTTTATTGGATCTTGAAGCCAGAAAAACCTTCTGTTTATTTTTGATGATTAATTGATTGATTCGATCTCTGAATATCATTCATTCAATTGAAACCTTGAACTGGTTTCCACGGTTGTAATTTTGGTGGGATTTAGATGAGACAATTTTTTTTGTGGTGTTCACTTGATTTTTGTGAAGAAAAAATCTAGATAACTTCGTATTTTAGATTGATTGAAGAAGTTTTGATATCTGTTTGAGTATTGATTGAAGAAGTTTGTGTAAGTGTTGAGGTAAATGGAGATGGGAGGCGGATGTTTTGAGATCTGTGTTTGATAGAGACGGAGGTTACGAAGTATTGTAAAATTAAAAAAGGAGTGTCTTAATTTTAGGGGTGTTAAATTGGTTTTATATTGCTTTGAGTTTTGAGTTTGTTGTGACACGATTTGGAGATATCCAAAAGCCACGTCTTATCTAATTTGTAATTGATATTTTAAAAAAAATAATAATAAATAAAAAGATGCCACGTTTCACACTGATTTTACTGATTTTAATAAATATTGTGAGTTTTTAACGTTTAACGTTATGGTAACTTATATTTAATCTGATTCTTAACGTTTTTGAAAGATCTGATAATTCATATTTGATGTTTCAATATTTGATATTTCAATTGTGAAGTTTTATAAAGATTTTCACCAAGTTGTATTTGGACGACAGTTATTCACGAGTAATTTATTGTGGACGAAAATTAATCACGAGTAAGTTATTCCCGATTTTGTCTAAGTTAAATCAGGTCGTGTCAAAGTAATTTAGTGAAAGTGGTTGTCGGGCCGTGAGCTAGATTAATCGAAGGTTGGTTTAATTAGTTTACGGGCTTTCTTTTTAGATTGAACCGCGGTTGAATTGGACTCCGTTTAATTTATCATCGTTTGAGCCGACAACAATTTTTGAGCCGAGTAAAGAGGTATATCATCACTCGAGGATTTTTAAGAGGTTTTTACGGATCTTTTGTTGGTGTTGTCATATCGAGAATTTTCATTTCTAAGTTTCTTCACGAGTTGTTAAATTCCGAAAACAACCACATCCACAATTATTTGTCATCGATTTTTCAATGGATGTCTTGAATTCGACATCGAACAAGGGATAATCGCATCAAATAAAAGTTAAAGCTAGAGAAAGTAGAATGACTTTATTTCGACTACTTCGGTCCCATCTGTCGAACATTTCTCTACTTAAAGAAGGAAGCGGTTTTGTGACACTCTTCGGTCAAGATCGTACCATTTTTGTCCACCAAATGCTCCTCAAAGTTAACCAACTACTAGAGCAGATCACCAAAGAAGACATTAATCAAATTAAATCCTCACATTCACTTCAAATTCTAGTGCAACATTTTTCGAGGTTCTTTCAATTTGATCCTGCCAAGGTTGACGCTTCAATGATCTGCCAGTCATTCTTTGAAGACACACAAATCAACGTTAAAGACTTTAGGGATAGATTACTCGAGTTCATGAAATCTATTGCACTTTCGATTTATGCAAATTCACAACTTCAACCAGAGCATACTAGTGGAATACAAGAATCTACGATGCAGATGACACAACATAAAAATGGTCTTACGGATGACTCAATGGATACCGCCTTGGTTAACGATGATAGCAGCGTCATTGCATCACGACAACGTTACTCAAGCATGCATGACTCAAGCATGCATGACGAAGAGCCAATAGTTGAGGTACAATTGAATACTGAATCTCACAATGATCTACAACATGTTGATAACTCAGAACCCACCGATGACCAACACGGGATGGAAAAGGGTGATTCCACTTTTGATTCATCCGATATGCGTCATAATGGGGGAGAGAATGATTAAAATGCTAAAAATCATGATATATGCCTTATGACTGCTTCATTAACCAATTCTGCTTCTAGGATTAAAGAGCTCGAAACGATCGTAGCTCAGCAATCAAAAGATCTTGAGGATGCCAAAATTGAATTTTCAAAGAAAACGGAGAAATTTGAAACATATTTTGAAAAACTTGAAAAGTCAAACATTGTTCTTGAACAAAAATTAGATCAAACAGTTCTAGATTCTAAAGCTGAAAAGGATAATCTTTTGAAACAAATTCAGTTACTAGAGTCTAAATTGGCATCCCAAGATAGATTGGTAAAAGAAAATGAAACGTTAAAAGCTCAAATTCAGGAAAAGGTTTTTGCTATAGTTGCGTTGAAAAACGAGTTAAGGAAAACTAGAGGACCTAGTGTGGACACTAAGCTTGAAAAACCATCAATCTTGGGGAAACCGCCTACAAATCAGTTCGTCAGACAACCGCCTGTCAGACAACCTACTGCATTTAGATCCGAGCGACCACAATCCTCGAGACCGCGGTTTGCCTCCCAAGTTGATTTGGTTCATTTTCCTAGACCAGTCACTCCACCATCTAGGCCCAGTGTGACTAAAACAGCTTTTGCAAGACCTAATCACATGATTGCATCTAGTTTCCCTAGACATAGTCCAAAGAACACGTCTCGAACTAGTTCAAATGACGTTCGCCATACATTTGGTCTAAGGGAAGCTACGCAAAAGACACAAGTAAGAGATAGGAATTTTAAACCTAGTCAGATGCCTTCTAGTTTACCCAACCCTGCTACACGTAGCGCGTCACATCCTAGGAGCATCAATCAATCAGCTAGGAATTCTAGATCTTACTCGGACATTAAATATGCTACGTGTAAAACATGTAGGAAATGTGTCTTTAGAGCCAATCATGATTCTTGTATCAAAAAATTACTTAATGAGGTGAACTCCCGTGCTAGACTTAAATCCAAGTGGGTGGCTAAAATCAAACCCGTTGGTAAAATGTGGCGCCCCACTGGTAGAACTTTCACTCTTGTAGGAAACGAGTGCCCTTTAACTAGGATAGTCTCCGATTCTACTAAGACTACTAGGGAGGAAATTGAAAAGGAGGATACATCACTTAAGCCTGAACTTAAGGTTTTCTATAAAAGGAAACGTTTACCAGCTAAGACAAGTGAATCATCTCTTCAGGTCACCTCTAGCACAAGAAAAGAAAACTGTGAACCCCCACTTGCTTCTAAGATAGATATCGCTAACCCATATCAAAGCATGCAAATTCCAAATGAGAATGCAGGTACCAAAGAGGATGTTCTAAAAGAACGAAGCGGTCCAATCATTGTATACCATTCAATTAAGGACACTCTCAGAGTTTGGTTGCTGAAGAAGCTGATATCTAAGAAACAAGTGTCTCAAGGGATTTGCAGTTAAGCTTACAGTGTACAAGGACTTATAGTCACATCACAGACTATAACTTGATCTTCAAAGAAAGGAAAGTTTATCGCTGATGGTAAACTTATCCTAACAATGAGAAATTAATTTTTCTAGGGCATGAGCTTATATCAAAAACATTCCAAGTTTTTAAGCTCATGGACAATGGCTCCTCGTTAAATGACAGACGATGACCCGGACTTTAGAGACAGGGAAGTTTATCTACGCAACGATAACTTACCCTCTTAACGAGAAATTAAGTTTTCTTGGATACGAGCTTATCCTAAAACCATTCAAAGGTTTTAAGCTCGTGTATAAGGCTCTTCATTAAATATCAGATGATGACCCATTCTTCAAATAAAGCAAAGGTTATCGCCGATGATAACTAATCCTTACAACGAGAGATTAATTTTTCTCGGGCATGAGCTAATATTGAAAACATTCGAAGTTTTTAAGCTCATGCACAATGACTTACAGTTAAATGTCAGACTGTAACTCGAACTTCAAATAAAGGAAAGAGTATCTTTTATGATAACTTATCCTCATAACGAGAAATTAACCTTTCTCGGTCATGAGCTTATATTAAAACATTCAAAGTTTTAAGCTCAGAAAGGAAAGTGTATCTTTTAAATAAGAGAACTTTTCCTCATAACGAGAAATTAACCTTTCTCGGTCATGAGCTTTCCGTTAAAACAGTCAAAGTTTTCAAGCTCATGAAAACGACTTCTAAGTAAATGTCAACTTAGGACTCGTTCTTCAGCTAAAAGGAAAGTTTATCGCTGATGGTAACTTATCCTTAACAACGGGAAGCTTACAACTTCTCGGACTTGAGCTCGTTTTGCAAGATATTCAACATCTTAAGCTCAAGTAATTGGTTTTCAAAACGTTGAACACAATTTTTCGAGAATTTCTCAAAAAGGTTTTCTTAATCTTTCAAAATTGTGTGTTCAAAAAATGTTTTGATAAAAAGAGCATGTCTTCTGGAATCGATAATATTTACGATACTAGAAATGTCATTCAATAATGACACGGGGTTGTAAATAAAGTTCGAGCAGAAGTTCAAATGTTTTAAAACATGCTCAAAATGGTTTGCTATTATTTCAGATAGTAACCCGCTTTTCATAATAAAGTCAAGCATTTCACCGGAAAGCTTTGACTCAACAACGGGAATTAATTTTCTCGGGCATGGTTTACTTTATAACCATGTAAGGGATTGTGTTTACGTAATAACACAACCCAACACAAATTTATGTACGTGTCAGTGCATTTATTTGTTAAAACAAGAGAAATCTTGTTTTTATGAAGTTATCATCTCCACCAACCGTAGCAATTTACAATTGATATCTACATACTTGACGATGCGACTACTCAAACGGCGACTACAGCTCTTTCAATAGAATATGGGTCAACAATTGAGGGGGAGCAATTGTCCAGCATTCAAAATCCTTGATGCCGAGAGTGCCAAGTTCACATATTGGTGTCAAGACAACGATATCAATCATACACATGGAGTCAAGAGATAACTTCAGACATGACGAGGCGACCAACATTCGTGAACAAGAACCATGTGAATCTTTCATATGATGTTCTCCATCATTCAGGTCCAACCTCATAAATCGCTAATCTTGTGAATACATTATCATTTATGATCTTTGCACGTGATAAATACCTTACACTTGTGTTTAAAAGGTATTTAATTTACGTTTCCAGTACACCCTCATTAATTTGAGGGGGAGCTTGTGTAATTCATGAAGATAATTGGATTTTCATCTTTCTTCCTAAATTTTCTTAATAACTTATTAAATCAATTGATATTAAAAACATCGATTGGGTTAATATTTTTAATATGGGGGAGAAAATGTGATTTAATATGGGAAATGATTAATCACAAATGGTTTGACTTAACGTGCTAGCTCATCCCGACATGTGCGAAGTGTTTTCGAATATCGTGGCATATGTTAAGGGGGAGCAAAACGGATTTGCATATCAAAATGGATTTTCATGGTGACATATACTTACCCGAAACCCATTTATTTCACGACGATGAAGATTGTGGTGACATAAGGATGGTAGGATAGGTTAAGCCCTATGATTCTTCCAGAACCGGAGGAATCTTCCCAAGGACATTCCATAGCTAGAAATAGTAGTCCTTATGAAAGTTGGAGAAAGATTGTGAACGTAGCTGAATGCCGACCAAGTACTTAAGTTAGCACTGGAACAATCACAACAAGGTGCTAGTTATGACGTATTGGTAAGCATTGAAGGGGTTGAAGAATGAAAAAGAATTGTAAAGATAAAGGGTGTAAAGAAAGAAGCCCTCCTTACAACTTTAGGTAGAAACCGGGTCAATACATATGCTATTAAGATCATTGTTTAATGATTCTTGATATTGAATACAGACATCATGGACCCAGTAATGCAAGGCACAACCCATCCCAGCTAACTCAGATATCTCTTAAAAGATATCTGTTTTAATCACACGGAGACAACACATTATCTATTGATTTATTCACTCCGAATAAATTGGTATTGAAATGGTGGCACTCCTCTCCAGCCTCCGATCACTAAAAATCCAAAATGCACTATTGAGTCTAGATCCATTTGAGATAATCAAATATCTCATTAGGACACACTTTCATATTTCCTTGCTTCTTCACACACTGTGAAAAGTAAGAAAGATCTTAAGAGTCCTACGCAAAATCTTCATGATCTTGCCTGAACATCCGAGTAATACGAAAGTATTTACAATGTAGATGGAAATCCTTCTTGAGCGAATTCAAAAAGCTCATGGTAGGTGACTTGTGCGATTCTTTATGAATCAAACTTGTGATAACTGGAAAGCAACAGTGGTTTAATTCTTAAATGAATTTATACACGTTCCAGGCCTCTACGCAATATCTTAGTGATCTTGCCAGAACACTCAGAGTGATACCTTAGTGTTCACAGTGATGAGTGGAAATCCTTCTAGTGTTAACCTCAAACAGCACTTGGTAGGTAACTTGCAAGATTCTATACGAATCAAGCTCGTGACAACTGGAAAGCAACGATGGTGCGGTTCTTAATTGAATTTCACTTGTTCCAGGAACATGAATTGACGGCTTCAAATTATGTGGATATTATTATCCAACTGATTCACTCTTTATGTTCGCAGTCAGCTTTGGACGGTCGAATAAAGAGAACGGGTGTACCCGCGAAATCTTGTCAAGGAGGCTCTTAATTGAAACTACCTGTCACAAGTACGATATTTTATATCGTCCAACGGTCTTCACCGACCGGAGGTAAAATGCTACCGAATTAGAATGAAATGTTCAAGGCCATTTCATCCGTGTATATGTTTTGTTGCTAACTGTCTTATGCAGCGTAACAAGAAGGTGGCATTGCGGTGTTCAATCCAGAAGAAGTCGTCAACACATGCTTATGCTTTCTGCACTTAACACTTCAACAAATTCAAGAAAGTCTAAAAGTCAAGTCTTCCGCTGTATCAAACTCTAAAGCTTTCAAGAATTTATAAAAGTATAAGTATGTGGAACATGAAGTCACGAAGAGGTAAATATCACAAGTGACGAATGCACAAGGTCAAAGCAAGGACACATGCTCAAGACCAAAGTCAAAGATCTCATCAGCATATTCACAAGAACAAGATCGAAGACTCAAGCATAGTATGCTAGGTTTAAGATTTTGTAAAATGGTGTGACCTCCCTTTGGGGGAGATTGTTGGAAATACGTTTTTCCAAGGAAAGTCTCGGTCACATCATTATTAGCATAGATCACGAGCTATAGACTATTTAGGACATTGTAACTTGGAGTGGCCTCCCTTTGGGGGAGATTGTTGGAAATACGTTTTTACGTATTTAGAAGGGATCGGTCACTCCAATGATATAGGGCTCGTGATCCAATATAGCCCATATAGCCCACATGTAGGGTGGGCTATATAAACCCCCCTCCTAGCATGTTAGGAGGGGTTGAACACTACCATTTACAATATTCCATCTTTCTTTCATCTCTCTCCTTTCTCTCTCTTCTTTCTCTCTCTAAGTTCTTCCATTTCTTCCATCATTTAATAGATTAATCCATACATGCCTAATCCTTAGAAAAACACGATCCTACAAGTATTCCCATTTTCGGTTCAAGAGTACTCATATATGGCTTCTTGTTCTGATGATAATGACTCAGAGGTGTCGTATGAGGACGTTATAAGTTCAACTTACATTGATAACTCTCCACACCAAGCTGTAGATCTTCAACTCGATACTTGATCACGACTTTACGAGTAAATTGGCGAATGTTTGAGCTTAAGGAAATGACGAGTTCACGGGTTAAGTGAGGGACCTTGTCTTGAACCAACAGAAGCAGAAAGTCTTCTATATCTTCAAGACGTAAATATTGTAGTCCTCCTTCACTGACAGTGTATTCTTTATCGTCTTCCTGTTTGAATCTGATTTCTCTTTGTAAGACCCCCAAAATCTGATAACGGGACATGTAGGCACTGAGGGGTCCCACATCATGGTAACAACATACATGACAATAAGATAATAAAATATCGATTAAATAATATGACACTATTTAACAAATTACTTCAAAAGCTGCGGAATAAAGTTTTCATAGATACGGTCCCAGTCTGTGCATAAATAAGACACCGAACAAAGTCACCTAATTTACCAACTTCTGATAATAGTCTTAGTGCATGAATGTAAATTTATTTAACATGATTGAAATGACTTAATTAGTTTTCCCAAAAGATTTGATCAAAAGGGTCATGGAATCTTCTAGTTGCCGGATCCTGTGGACTCCCATCCCTAAAATCAAGCGTTTGCATTACCTGAGAAATAACATGTAAACGGTTCAACATAAAGTTGAGTGGTATTCATAGGTTTAATATAGGAAGTTGTGGAATACAGACAATGTTTCCATATAAACATGTAATACTGAAAAATGTTGCACCATTGTGCCATTAAATGTAATTTAATTATTGCAATATCTCATTACACCAAAGCGTTAACATATGTATTACTGGGGACCTCTAATAAGTATCTAGTCAAAATACTTGTATATTCGAATGTATATGCGTCGGTACTCATGACAGGGATTGTCAATCCCGACGGATCCATCTACAACAGTCGCGCTTGCGATATGTGAATTAACAATTCATGATATAGAGGATTTTTGAATAAGGTACTAAGACAATAAGTAAATCATGAAAACTGTGAAAGCAATACTGGATACTTGAGTTAATACTAATAAAAGTAATACTGTCAAAACTCTACTGCATGTATTTATCACCCCGCATTTGTAAAACATGTATAAAGTGGAATAGGGGCTATGAACTCACCTTTAGCAGGTGATAACAAGGAAAAAGGGCTGAGAAAAATGGAGTCTTCACGGACCTATGCAACGGTGACGCGTAATAAGAAAGTGTTCAATGTAGCAAATAACGTTTTAGAAGTAATGTGACATAGTATGACCAAGTAACTTGCGTGCGATGGCGATACCTAGGCTTAAGATGAAATTTGACCAAAATATCTTGAACCTACTGTAATAACATGACATTAACCTTATATGATGGTCCAAGCATTTTTATGCGGGTTTCAAACACGTTTAGGCTCGGTTCATAATGTTGAAACATTGGACAGAATTCAGTTTTTCTGAAAATGGCTGTGAAGAGTTGGTCATATCTCAAAATCTTTAATAGTACAGGAGGTGAGATTTTTTGACATGTGTAGGTATTTCTCTTACCTTTAAAAGTTGGGCAATTACATACCTATAACTATTTCCAATCAACGGGAATTCCACTTTTAATGACAGACTATCAAAATAGAAAGTTGTAAACGTCTTTCGTACTCTTCGGTAAATTGAGCATAAATCCCAAACGGTATAAGATTTTGACATGAAACCAAAAAAAGAAGTTTTATTATGTTTATACCTACTGTAAAAGTTATAAAATCATGTATTCAACCTTTTTACCCAAGTCAACAAGAACAATACTCGTGCGTTGCACGGGTAGACGGTTATTTATAAGTTAACAATTGTTATAACACTTAAAGTGTAAAAAGATTATAAAATATGGACCAATCTTATTTAAATGAAAGATATTACTTTAACATTGAAAATAGGGAGATGATTTGCACACTCCCAAAATTAATTGGGACACTCCAAATGATGCATTAAGTACTTGTACTGGAAATATTTACTGCTTTAACTGCTTGTACATATGAGTGTCCAAATAAATTTTGAAAGTGTCCCAATCACTTCCCTTGAAAATAACAGAATAGGCTATGCCGATATCAAATTATCATTTCCATAATGTACGGAAAGTAAGCATTGTACCAAATTAAGCGTGTATTAAGTGGGTGAATTTTGAATTTTAAAATTTATTATACAAGTTTAAAGTTTTTATTATTAGAACTTTATACATATCCGTTAAGTTTGTTTTGTCGCATAAATTTAAATGGAAAATTTTTAACGCTGTGTCAGTTACTTTGTACACCAAACATGTGTTCATATATAAAACAAACACATCTTAAACTTGTGATCAATCTATCTTACGTACTATAATTTACATTCTAATCTTCTTATACTTTTCTTTCATGCATGATTTTCGCCAAAAACTTTTGATATGTATTACTCTAACAGTCTAACCAACTTAACCCGCTCATTCTTCCATCTCCATTTAGTTTTCACCACATAATTATCGTGAAAATGTGACAACCATTGATGAAACTCATATGTTATAAAACATGTTTAAGTTTATTAACGTCATTGTACTTTGCATTTGTTTCTTATTGGGGTGAAGAAACATACCATAATGCAGAGGTAAAAAGATAAAATAAGAGAGAAAGTGATCCACATTTAACATAAAAATAGCTGTTGCTTTCACTTGTAATTCTCAAATAAGTGGCAAGGTCATAATCATAGAGTATGGTTTCACAAGCCCGGCGGCTTCTTTAGTAGCTTGGCACAACGGATGGAAGGAACATGACTTATGGTTACATGCAACTCCAGAAGACGCCTCATCAAATGAAATTGCAATTCTGGAATTATGTAACTTTATAGTTCATAAAAAGAAATGACATTACATCCTTATATCACTTATAACCTTTCAAATTAAACAGGTGAAATATGGATTCATAGGTTCATCATACAATACTTATCAAAACTATGCAACAAAGAGATGCATAAAGTGTTTGGTAATTGAGATGTACAATACTTATAAAAAAACAATAAAAGGGTCATAACTTTCATATTGATACTTTATACTGTTTAGCGAAGCGCGTTGATTATTTTATTAATATAGGATTGTTTTGGCGGGAAAAGAACACTTAGTGGATCTTCCACTTTCTATGATTAGTTGGCGTCTCTTGCTGTGGTGGCGTCATTGCGTGAGTAACAACTCAACATATCTGCGTGTCCCATAAACACTTACGTGTCTCAACCATCTTTCTCTAATAACTTGATCATCTCTCTCACTCATCCCTCGCAAATACTCGATCTCATCATCTCACCCCTCTCTCTCTCTCAAATTGGTTCTCCACCCTATTCTGGAACTCGAGTCTTTTGAGTTCTCATGCTCTTTTTAGCACCGATCGTTGCCCCCATTGTCTGATGGGTTGGCGACGATCGATTTAGGGTGATGCCGGTTGCTTTTCAGCCGGACCGTTGCCCCCACTCTTTGGTGGGTTGGCGACGGTCGTCGTTGAGTGATGCTTTCTGTTTTCACAAACGTCGTTGCCGCAATTGATGATCATTCATGATTGGTTTCGGTCTTCTTATGGTGTCCATGATTATTTGACAGTTGATGATGGTTGATAATTAGTTTTGGTCACTCATGATGATTCATAATTGGTTTTTTTTTGCGGTAGAGAATTCATGAGGGGGCTGTTTTCATTAGGAGTAATGAAATAGATGTCGCTGGTATGTTTTATGTTAGATGTTCAATTTTGATTATGAATATAGATAGGGTTTAGATAGTCATATGGGTTATAATTTTGAAAAGAAAAATTATTGCATAATCAATCAGGTAATAGAGGGCCCCGAGGAGTGATCGATTTAAATGGCCCGAATTTCCAAACAGGGAGTTTGGTGGTAGCCAGATATGCCAAATCAGTTTCTTAAGTGTTAAGTTTATAGTTCTTACTGAAATACGCAAATTCAAACACCCCATAAGAATTATCAGGATGCAACGAAGCGTTGGCTAGACAATATCTTCTTGAATAAGCTGTTTGGAGTCGTCACTTCTAAACATTTCTTAATATGTTAAGAAGATTTTTGGGCTCACATATTTTATCAAACAAAAGAAGCGTTATTGATCAAGTGTTCTATTAATACCATATTATAATCGATTTGTATATAGGAAGAGAATAAATGTATACACCTTTGTGAGTAATTGGACAGTTTGCTGAATAAGCGACGTGCATTTATAAAGTAGACTCAAACTATGAAGTGGATGTGTCTGTGCTGGAAAAGGGAGTGCGATAGAGGAAAGGGATGGAGATAAAAATCAGTTAACTCAGGTCTATTCCCAAGTAACAAAGGTAAGCATTAGGCGTGCTTTCTAATAACTCATGTTATATGACACCATGTTTGAAGGTAGCTTATCCCATATCTCAAGACAGGTTAACATTTCCATGATTTGTGTTTGTATCAACTTTGCAAAAAAATATAATTGAAACTAGGTTATTGCATACTGCAAAACTGCGTGTTAATTGAAATCAGGTTGTGTTATATCGAATTAACAAAAAATGTTGGCTAAAAGTGTAGAAAATGATTTTTTTTTCTATATTGCAGAAGTTCCTACTGTCTGATTTCTTTTGCTGATGACACCATATTAAATAAAGAGACCGTAGAGTTCATAATACAGAACATTCATATAAATAGTTTGTCTCCAAATGTAGCCTTGGCTGCTTCTCCTGATGTGAACAACACACAAACACAAATAAAGACAGTAACTTTTAAAAGATTGCGATGTAATATCAGCTACTAAATTGGTTAGGCTTTAGCAAAATGGCCTATAGACACAATTGGTATTTAGTTCAAGCTCAAAATTGAACTGAAAAATTTTATTTATTTTTTTCGACCTATGATATATTTGATTTTTAGAAACTCACGTCGTAAAAATTTGTTATTGTAGAGTCCAGGGTTAGATGTTTTAGTTTCTGGCGTTGGAACAGCAACACGCTTAGCCTTTAATTGGTAGGATATAATCTTACAGAATTTCAGAGTCTTTTTAGTAATGTATCTTGCATATAATAGTTGCTTTGTTTTGTATAGTCAGAAACCTATCCATATTGCAGTCTCCCGTGGGTTAATGTTCAGGATCCTGATGGATACATGTACATGCGATGGCATTGAAGCATGGGTAATGTTGAGCCAAGACGAAATGGCCAGGACTGAACTCCTAAACTATTTCTAACGAAAAAGGCTCTAAACACGCGACAGCTGATTAGAATCAGATCATGTGACAAATTTGTTTTTATGCGGATTGGTAACTTAATCAAATTACTTATACATAATGTCGCGTTGTGCGGATTTTTAAGTTGGATCCAATTATCTATACATAACTTCCCGCGGCGAAGCGCGGGTATTCAAACCTTGTGCTAACAGAAACATAAACACAAATAAAAAAAACGATACTTATGAAAAGTTAATAAACTATAGTACTATGTATTCAAGAAACCTAGAAACATAAACAAATTAGAACAATCTTAAAGAAAACTATGCAAGAACAATACTAAAAGTATCCTAATACTATTAGGCAATAGGATCCACATTTATAAGAACTCAACACATGTCTATAAATGTGTTCATTGTCTTCATCCTCGTCACAAGCAATTTCATCATCAACACGGAGCGTTTTTGGTCTTTCATCAATAACCTCCTCACCAAATTCCTCGTCATTTGAATCTTCAACAAGAATGAAATCATCCAACTTCCATTTCATCGAGTTATTTTAATGTTTGTGTTTGGTTGTAGTAAATTACACCTCTTGTTTAGGAAAACAAAAGAGCGTAAATGAGCGGTAAGTATCGAGTGATGATTTAGGAAAATCAACACTAATGACCCTTAATGAAATGAAAGTTCGTTTCCCAAGGAGGTATATGTGTGTGACTAAGATGTACAAGCTTTGAGATTAATACTTGGTTAAGAAGGGGATGAGAAAAGAAGATGACGAAGACGTAAAAATAAAAATAAACACTACTAGAAAGTTAAGACGTAGAACCTTAAAAACCACAAAAATAAAAATAAATTCTAAAAATTACCAAAAATTCACCAAAAATCAAAAATATTAAACTAAGAGTTTACCAATGATCAAAACTTTTTCAAACCTTTTAAATAATTAAATATTCAATTTTTAAATGCTAATTAAAGCCCTAAAAATCAAATAAATTATCAAAAAGCCCAAACAAAGATTTTTCAATTGGTAAACCTCTAAAATGACCTAAAAAGATTAAAAACTATTTTTAGAAATTTTTAAACTAATAAAAACTATTTAAAATGATTTAAAAACTATTAAAACTTAAAATAATTATAAAAATTAAACTAAAAGTGATAAAATTATTCTAAAAGTTGCTAAATTCCTATTTTAATGTATTAAACCTAAGAAAAATGTAAAAAGTTGGAAAATGTGAAATTTTAAAAATAATAATAAAATAATAATAAAATAATATTAAAAATCCAAAAATTATAAAAAATTCTAAAAACTTGCAAACTAGTTTATTTTAACCTAAATAATCAGAAAACCAAAGTGAAATTACCAAAATACCCCTATTGGGCCCTCAAATGGGCCAAAACCAAAAACAGTCAACCAAATTGGGCTTTTGGGCCCAAAAAGTCAAACTTGGCCCAATTGACTTGGAAAAGCCCTATCTGACTCAAAATTCAATTCTAAGAACAAAACTCTAAAGGCCCAAAAGCTGAATGTGAGCTTATCACAGCTTAATAAGCAAACAGCTTATTCTTATTGGGCCAAAAAGCCCATTAAGCAATAAGCTAATGCCATAAGCTCTAATTTGACACACAACCCTCTTTTAGGATGCTTAAGAGATCTGTCAAAAGAAATTTCCAAAAAGCACACTCAATAAGCCAGAAAATAGAAAAGCAAAAATCCACAAAACGACAAAATAGTCATGTTTGAGAAATAATGCACCTCAGGACTTGATTCAACTTGCAAAAGCTTTCAAATGGACTCAATAAGCAAAATCAATCAACAAAAATCCAATAAGCACAACCAATAAGCCAGAATAAGCCAATAAGCACTTATGAAAAAGTCAATGGAGTTGATTTTCTAGTTAAACCTTAAAGTCAACCACCCAAATGCTCTAGTATGAACAAATGGGTCAAAATATGAGCACCTATTACAAAAACAAAGTTGTTGCTGGTTGGAATAAGCTATTATAGCTTATTGATAAGCTGAACCCAATTTTACACTAGCAGTGGTAACTAGCAGGGGAAAGGAGTTCCCACTGCTTTGACTATTTGACCAAGCTTATTTGAGAGTTCTGGTTTGATTCAGTTGGAAACAAAGGCACCCTTGTGATCAGTGAATCACAAGGAGTCAATAGCAACAATAAAATCACAAATTGGTTCACACAATAAGCCACAATAAGCCAAACAGTCACCAGATATGCACCAGATATGGAAATAAGCAATTAAGCACTTAATAAGCAGATTTAGCCACAATAAGCCAACCAAACTTAACAGGATGCATACACAAGCTATATAAACTAAGAACAAACACAAAGCAACAAGAATCAAACACTGAATCAAAGTAAATAACAAGATCAAAGAACAAAACGTTACTGATGAACAATGAACATATGCAGAAACAAGTTTGCTGATATACTTGACACTTGATCCAATTTCAAGCCTCAAATCCTTCTTCCCTGATGTGATTAACTAAGATTTAGCACTTGTTAGCCCTATCCTATGCTTAGATCTAGGTGTCCTCAAAATCCTAGCCAACTTTACCAAGTTTTTAAGATTTTATAGCCAAATTATGAATCTATGTGTTCAAACCCACAAAACCTGCAAACAGATGAACAAATACACCCAAGTAACAGATACCAATACTTGCAAACAACACACAAGCACTTAACAAGCCACAATCCAAACTTATGCAGTAATCCCAAACACTCCTTAATCAGTCACTTATCAAAGAAACTTGTGATTTCTTCTAATAACCTACTGATTTTAATGATCAAAAACACTTACTAGGCAGCAACTAACATAATCAAACACATAAATCACCAGCACAAACACAAATACTCAAAATCAAAGCACAAAATCCA
Source organism: Glebionis coronaria (assembly GCA_025667525.1). Taxonomy (NCBI): domain Eukaryota; kingdom Viridiplantae; phylum Streptophyta; class Magnoliopsida; order Asterales; family Asteraceae; genus Glebionis; species Glebionis coronaria. Next base: position 199,898,903 of record CM046875.1, read on the forward strand.
AAACAGTCATAAACATGAAATTTTTAGGGGAATCTTAACAAGAGCTTATGCTCCTTGGACCTTGTTCAACAACTAGAATAAGACCAAGGTACTTCAAATAAGGAGATGCAAAATGCCTTGGTTGATGGTTCAAAGTAGAACCTCAAGGACTTTATATCTTCAACACAAGTAGCAAACAACTCAACCAAGGGCTCTAATCCCTTCACAAGCTTGGTGTCAACAAGCTTGTAAGAGCTTATAGCAAATGGTCAAGGGTTAGTACACTAAATAAACCAAAACAGAACCTAGGATTTCAAGGTATTCAAACCTTAAAAACCTTATGAAACAAGACTTGCCTTAACCACAAGATTAAGGTAGGCCTTAACAATCAAATGGAACTCAGAATTAGGCTACTCAAACACCAACTTTTAATCAAATCAAAAAGAGAATTCAATATTTTCAGAAATTCAAATTTTATTAAACTTAAAAAGGAATTACAAAGATTGATAGCCTAAAACTGGAACAAAGGGACTCTCACATGTTGAGGTCTCCTTTTATAGGTAAATGCCTGGCTAAACACTATTCACAAACCCTAGCACTGATTTCTCTAAAATACCCTTGAGTCTTCTAGATCATTTGATGGAATGAGCTGTCCAAATGCATCTTGGACGTTCATTTTTGCGTTGTGACCAAGCAAGGAGTAATAGCTGTTGATTTGGACACGTGGCAAGCCTTGGTGAGGAAGTTGTCACATGATGGTGAAACGGTTTTGGTGGTGGGGCCATTTGGTGAGTGGGAGTGAGTGTTTTAAGGTTAGGATGAGATTATAGGCGTGTGAATCAAGTGTGGGAAAGGGTAATTTCATTTTACCCTTTGTTTTAATGAAGATAGTTACTAGGTTCTTGGGGTGAACAGTAGTAACTTTTGATCCGATTTTGGGGGATTGGTTTTGTTTGGCGCGTGTATGTGTGTTTGAAAGTTTCAATGCACACCTTTAGTCCTTATATTTCCTTTCTTTTTGCATTTGTGTTCAAAAGTCCATCAGCGCCCATTTGTACTTGTAACAACTTTCACATCTTGTCATTTTTTGCACAAAACTTTCCAAAAGGTGTATCAAGGGTTATTTTTGGAACTTTTGTATATTTGAAGGACTGATCTTGGACATTTTTGATCTTCAAAGGTCTTCAATGTATCTTTGGCTTGATGAGGGACCATAATTGACAATTTGAAATTGTTGAGGGACTAATCTTGCCATTTCTTCAAAGTTGAGGGACCTTTTGTGTAATTTTGACAAACTTAAGGGACCAAACTTGTAATTATGATTATACAAGGGTTTTAAGTGTCATTTCTTCAATAAATGAGGATCAATCTTGTTTGTCTTCAAGTCTTCAAGGGTATTTGTTGAATTTTCCATGATTAGGGCCCGGTTATTTGTACGGCTTCGTTTCTCGTGTCCGTTTTTCCTTGTAATTTATGATCTTTTGTCTTTTTCACGATATCCATACCTAAAATACACAAGTAAACAAACACAAGAATATATATGGTATTTTAATGACATTTTTATGCATTTAAAGCCCGAAAAGAACGATGAGATCATGTATAAATGCCATCTCATCACTCCCCCATACTAAACCATTGCCGTGCCCTCACGCAATGCTAGAATAAATTATCTAAGCATCACCAAAGTTCAATTTTATTAACCTTTATTGAAAAGTAAAAGACTTGCAACATACTATGATGATGTGTAAAGACATAATATATGATTTTCATCATGAAAGTGACTTTTAGGGTCAAAGAATAGAAACAAGTAAATGTCCCTTAGAGTAAATTTCGTCATCCTTGATTGTCATACATTCCATGCTAAGTGAAAAAACGACATCATTGTTGGTACAAGTCACAATGCTAACACTACTCATACGTCCAAATTGTGTAATACGTTTTCTCCCCGCAATCCTAGTTATTATAAAAGGAAATGGGTTACTAGCATTTTTTATCTATTTGTCATGGATCACAAGTGATTCATATTGACTTATTTGAGTAGTTGTTAGTCCGAAAGCAAAGTAGCACGATTTGATCAATAGTTAGCCGAAGGACAAAATCTTTTAAAACGGCTTCTCGTGTATCTCCTTAAGTTCATATCTTGGCATAACTCGTTTCACGATTCGAGACCTTTCTCGGACCGATATTTGGCATGTACTTCATACTTCAAATCTTGGGAAGACGTTCTCGAAATTATGGTCTTCTCTTCATATATTTGGAATTTCTTCACATGACGTTCACGAGTTCATCATTTTTCTTCAATCTTTACTTTGGATTTTGATATACAACGATCCGCCTCCTTTTCGGACTTGGATATATTTATCCTCATACCTTGTTAGGGTCTTTTTGGATAGACTTTATCCATGATCTTTAGGGGAGTAATTGCTTTTCGTCGTGTGTCTCGATCCTTCATATTGATTTAGGAATAATGATACTTCACATCATCTTTGGATCTTTAGCAAAAATAGAGCTCCTCATGCCTTGTTAGGGCCTTTTTGGATGATCGCCAATCTTCGCATCCCGCTTCAATAAGTTATGCCTTGCCTATGAACTCTATTCAACCCCGAGCAACTTTTAAACGATCTTGCGCTAGAGGCTAAGTAACCTTTCAAATCGTACGACCTTACTTATTGCAATTATGATTTATTCCTAATGCATTGATCTTATGGGAAGAAAAAGCCACAATTAAAAACATATGAGTTTTTGAAAGAACATTTTCATGTTCTACGTTTAGCATGATCACTTGTCTAACTCTATCATCTCTCGTTCTTTCACTATATAAAGACCTCTAATTAAAGAGACTCGTGAATACTTAGCCATGCAAGTCAAAATTAGGCCAAATTTGGATTAGCTTTCATTAAGACTATATCAAATCAAAGTTTTGGGTTTTCAAGCCACCTATAGGATCTTGCACTTTCTTGGACTTTTTCAAGTTTAGAGAATGCGTTTTAAAGTTCCCTTGATAAGTGACTTTCTAGGATCAATTATAGGAACTTGCGAAAAGTTCTTGTTCTTAACCCGAAAGAGTTAAGACTTTCGCGTTTTAAAGTTCCCTATATAAAAGTCTAGCAAAACTTGAATTGAGCGGGTTAAGGAATGTAAATGGCTCCAAATGCCCATCAAGTCAAAAATTAACTCTTATTCTACCCATCGGAAAATATACATTCGTGTCTTAAAAACACTTATGAAAACTTAAGAAAATTTTTAAAATTTGGCCATTTTTAGCCTTATTAGAAAAACAAAACATTGAAAGTTGGAAAGCGTGAGGGCGTAGCAAAGCAAGTACCTATTCACCCCCCATACTAAAAGTAAACATTGTCCTCAATGTTTCGAGTCTAAAGGTGGAGCACCCCCATACTAGAGACGAAGAATCGAATGCTTAGGATCTAGCATGGAAAGGTGATCAACAATATATCTAAAGCCGTTTATTAAGTATGCTAAAAGATAATTGTTAGAACAATAAAGGATATGTCATGGATTCGTGAAAAACTTCTTCTAACGAACGATGGAGGCTCACGTAAACGAACACGAGAGTCTTCAATCGTAGATGATGATGATGATCTAGATAACACAATCACAAAAAACCACGAGACAACGAGTTGAAAGGGTACAAGTCCCCTTATTAGTGAATAGTAAGCCTAAAGGATAAGCATGGGATCTCCCCCACGAGGCACCTCGTTTTTGATTACCAAGTCATGAGCTCGACTCGATCCCCTCAATGCTAATTATCATTGGGGAAGGTGACTTGGTCGAGGGCAACCATTGAAGGAATTTCCCCACCAAAGTAGTGCTTAAGCCTATGTCCATTTACCTTGAAATTAGGACCATCATCTTGAGCTAGCTCAATGGTCCCATAAGGAAACACTTGTGTAATGGTGAACGGACCCGACCAACAAGATTTCAATTTCCCGGAAAATATCTTAAGACGAGAGTTAAAAAGCAACACTTGATCACCAACGTTAAAAACCCGGTTTTTAATCTTTGAATCATGAAACTTTTTAGTCTTTTCTTTAAAAATTAATGAATTTTCATAAGCATTATCTCTTAATTCATCCAATTCATTCAATTGTATTTTCCGGTGATCTCCCGCGGTCTTCAAGTCAAAATTTGCATGCTTAAGGGCCCAATATGCCTTGTGCTCCAATTCAATGGGCAAATGACAATTTTTCCCATAGACTAACTTATAAGGAGTGCAACCGATAGGTGTCTTATAAGCGGTCCTAAAGGCCCATAAGGCGTCATCGAGTTTGTCGGACCATGAAGCACGGTTTTCTCCAATTGACCTCTCTAAAATCCTCTTCAAAGCTCGGTTCGAAACCTCGACTTGCCCACTCGTTTGCGGGTGATAAGCCGTAGAAAGACGATGAGTAACTCCATATTTCTTTAGAACCTTTTTGAATTGGTCATTACAAAAATGGGTTCCACGATCGCTTATAATAGCATGAGGGGTTCCGAACCGAGAGAATAGTTTCTTCAAGAACTTCACTACCACACGAGCATCATTAGTAGGCAAAGCCTTAGCTTCCACCCACTTAGAAAGGTAGTCCACCGCGACGAGGATATATTTGTTGCCATGAGACGATGGGAACGGCCCCATAAAGTCTATTCCCCATATGTCGAAAATCTCACATACTTGAATTATGTTTTGCGGCATTTCATCACGTTGAGACGATTTTCCTTGACGTTGGCACGAATCACACGACTTTACAAGTGCGTGTGCATCACGATAGATAGAAGGCCAAAAGAAACCGGCATCGAACACTTTCTTAGCCGTGATATTAGCACCGTGGTGACCACCCGTGGGTCCCTCGTGACAAGCTCTAAGGATATTAGAAGCTTCGGCACCAAAAACACAACGTCGAACGAGTTGATCCGCACAAACCCGAAAGAGATAAGGGTCGTCCCAAAAATAGAACTTGACGTCACGAAAGAATTTTCGTTTTTGTTGCGTCGTCATACCCTCGATTATGAAATTGCCCGCATGGTAATTTGCAATGTCGGCAAACCATGGGGTGGTGTCTTTAGAATTCACTACACCGAGAGTCTCAAGAGGAAATGTTTCGGTGATTTCCTTGTTCTCGAAAACATCTTTGTGAGGATCTTCTAGACGAGAGAGATGATCGGCCGCTAGATTCTCGACTCCTTTTTTGTCAACACGGTGACATCAAATTCTTGGAGGAGGAGCATCCAACGAAGCAATCTTGGCTTAGCATCTTGCTTAGCTAAGAGATACTTGATAGCCGAATGGTCGGTATACACGATGCTTTTAGTCAAGACGAGATAAGGTCGGAATTTCTCAAAAGCATAGACCACGGCAAGGAATTCCTTTTCCGTTGTGGTGTACTTTAATTGAGCCTCGGTCATCGTCTTACTAGCATAGTGGATAGGACGGAAATGCTTGTCATAACGTTGCCCTAAGACGGCCCCTATAGCATAATCACTTGCATCGCACATGATTTCAGAGGGTAATTCCCAATTAGGAGCAACAAGAATGGGAGCTTCGGTAAGTTTCCTTTTGAGAGTTTCGAAAGCCTTAACACAATCCTCATTGAAGTTAAAAGGAGCATCCTTCTCGAGAAGGTGTGTCATAGGACGAGAGATTTTTGAAAAGTCCTTGATGAAACGACGATAAAAGCCCGCGTGGCCTAGGAAACTCCTAACTCCCTTAACGGTTTTGGGATGAGGTAACTTGGCGATGACGTCTACCTTAGCTTTATCGACCTCAATCCCCGCCTTCGACACCTTATGTCCTAAGACGATTCCTTGTTTACACATAAAATGACTTTTTTGCCAATTAAGCACAAGATTGGTTTCTTCACAACGTTTTAACATTTGCTCGAGGTTAGATAAACATGACGTGAACGAATTACCAAACACCGAGAAGTCATCCATAAGCACTTCCATTGACTTCTCGATCATATCGTGAAAAATCGCCATCATACACCGTTGAAACGTACCGGATGCATTACAAAGTCCGAAAGGCATCCTACGACAAGCGAACGTTCCATAAGGACACGTAAAAGTAGTCTTCTCTTGATCACGAGGGTCGATAGGGATTTGAAAGTAACCGGAAAAACCATCTAAAAAGCAATAGAATTCATTTCCCGCAAGTCGCTCCAACATTTGATCCATGAAGGGCAAAGGAAAGTGGTCTTTACGAGTGGCGTCATTTAACTTTCGGTAGTCAATACACACCCTCCAACCGGTCACAACACGAGTTGGAATTAACTCGTTGTTTTCATTGGGCACAACGGTCATTCCTCCCTTTTTAGGGACACAATGGATTGGGCTCACCCATGGGCTATCGGATATAGGATAAATCATTCCCGCGTCAAGGAGTTTAAGGACCTCCTTTTTGATGACATCGTGAATTTTGGGATTCACCCTTCTTTGACTTTGAATTGCGGGTTTGTAGTCCTCCTCCATTAAAATCTTGTGAGTACAAAATTTTGGGTCAATACCCTTAATGTCGGATATTTTCCACGCAATTGCCCCTTTGTGAGCCTTAAGAACTTTCAAGAGCTCGGTTTTTTCATCATTAGCAAGACCTTTTGCAATAATAACCGGCAACTTGTCATCACCTTCCAAGAATGCGTATTCAAGGTGAGATAGAAGATCTTTCAATTCAAGGATAGGTGGTTCCTCGATTGAAGATTTAGGTTCAACACTCATAACTCCCATCGGCGGAAGAAATGGTGGAATAGAAGTATCATTACTAATCAACACCTCATCTTCATTGTCGATTTCATTTGAAGTGAGATCGCCTCCTTGGAATGGAGTGAGATTTGGTGTGGAATTAGCAAGAATCGGATCCAAAATAGTGGGATCGCCACTTGACGAGCTATCGGAAAAACCTAACACTTCTTGTGAAAACTCATCGCAAACTACATCAACGATGTCAATGTGATTGATGGTAGCGATTGCATAAACATGAGAAGGTTTCGAGTTTTGAGTAGCGTTTATAACAAGTTCCTCTTCGTTGAATCTCAAAGTGATAGTTCTCGCATGAACATCGATAAGCGATCTCGAAGTGTCTAAAAATGAACGACCTAAAATTAGAGGAACTTGAGGATCCGCGGGGATGTCAACTACTATAAAATCAACGGGATAGTAGAACTTCCCCACTTTCACAAAAACATCTTCGGCAACTCCACATGCCATAATCGTAGAATGATCGGCCATCTCGATGGACATGTTCGAAGGAATGAGAGCCGGAAGCGAAAGCGATTTCCAAATGGAAAATGGCATTAAATTAATGCTCGCACCAAGATCGGCCAAGGCGAGGCATTCTTTCATATCTTGTATGTCACAAGGAATGAGAAACTTTCCGGGGTCACCAACTTTTTCCGGTATGCGGTTAAGATAAACCGAAGAACAATTAGCAAGCTTTGAAAGCTTTTCCTTATCGCTCATCATACTTTTAAAAGTGGAAGCGAAACGAGGCATATATAACAACGCGTCGGCTAAACTCACATCAAAATGCACTTGTTGAAACATTTTTATAAAAAGCTCGATTTGTTGTTTGTTACGTTCTTGCATTTTCTCTTTGTTTCGTCTCGAAGGGTAGGGTAAAGGTGGTGTGGGTTGGTCATTAGGAAACGGCCTTGGAAACTCGGGTTCCACAATTGGTATTGGTTCAACCGTTGGTGTGGTATGAGCGGTACTTCGTGGGATTGTAATGTGCTCTTTTTCGACCATCACCTCGGGTTCTTTCTCGATTTCCTTCTCCGTAGAAGTACTTGGACGAGAGGTTGGTTCCTTGAAAGTTTTACCACTTCGTGTAGTAATAACCTTCATTTCTCCCTTCGGGTTTGCAATGGTATCACTAGGAAGACCACCCGAGGAAGAGGGTTTACATATGATTGCTTCAAACATTTTAGCCATACGGTCCTCAAATTTTGATTGCCTAGCATCCGCTTTTAATAACTCTTGCTTAATCTCATGTTGTCCTAATTCCATCTTTTGTTGATTTTGTTGAAGACGTTGGACATTTCCTTCCATTTTGTTTGCATGAGTTTTAAGTTCATTAGCAAGTTCATTTTTAAGCTCGTTTTTCAACTCGGATCTTAAGCTAATCATCTCACGTTGCATGTTATCAAATTTAACATCATTTGCTTTAGCATAATCCAAAAATTCTCCTTGCAAATTTTTAGTGTGAGCATTTTGAAAACCTTGTGTAGTGTTTTGAAAATCACGGTTTTGGTTTTGATTAGAGACTTGTCCATTCCCATTTTGATAATTCCCTTTGTTGTAATTGCGTGAATTGCCTTGGTAATTACCTTGGTTGTTGTTTCGATAACTATTAGCATTTTGATTGGGTGGAGCTTGATTCGGACTAGAACCTTGGCCGTTTTGGTTATAAGTTCCCGTTGCTTCATAAGCACTCGAAGTGTTACCATCCGCGGTAATGCACTCGGAAAGATCATGAGCTCCCCCACACGATAAACAACTCTTAGCAACCGCTTTAACCGAAGCGGAATTGGAAGCTTCTTGAGCCTTCCAATGGGACATTAGATTAGCAAATCTATCAAAAAACTGATGTTCCTCATTAGCTTCGTCATGTAAGGCATTAATGCTACGAGACGATTGTGACGAAGATGACGAACCCATATTGGCAACACTCGGTGTGTTACGAGGGTTGTAAACCTTAGATCTATTCTCGATGATTTGTAAAGCCTCATTTGTCGTCTTGCACAAAAAATTACCACCCGCGGCGGCATTCAAATTATCTCGTTCATGATCATTAAGCCCATTATAAAAAGTATCAACTTGATGCAATTCCGTAAAATCATGGTGTGGACATTCATGTAGCATTTCTTTAAATCGTTCCCATGCCATTGAAAAACTTTCATTATTACGTTGCACAAATCGTGAAATCTCATTTTTCAAATGTGTTGTTTTAGATGGTGGAAAAAACTTGTTCACAAACTTAGAAACGAGATCGGCCCATGTCAAAATCGAATTTGGTGGTTCTTTCTCGAGCCAAAATTTTGCGGGTCCATCTAACGAGTATGGAAACAACATCATCTTAATGGCGTCATGTGGAACATCCTTAAACTTGCTAGTAGCGGTGAGACGGTTAAAATTCCTAATGTGGTAGTACGGGTTGTCTTTCTCGTGACCTCTAAACTTATTTGCTTGCAACATCGACATTAAACCCGTCTTAATCTCGAAATTCTCCGCAAGGATGGCGGGAATCACAATAGCCTCTCCAAAACCCTCGGTGGGTGCTTGTAGCAACCCCATCATAGTACGATTAGCCATGTCGACTTCTTGTTCTACAATAGGTTCAACAGTTGGAGTTTCTTCTACAATCAACGACTCTTGATTGGCTTGCTTTTGAAGACGTTTACGAGCTCGTTTTGCTTGATTACGAGTGATCATAAACTTCACGAAGAATGGGAGGTGAGCAAAGAAGATTCTTTTTGGGTGTTTTGTGAATTTTCAATTTTTTTGTGTTTTTGATTATATTTAATTTTTTTGGATTTTGGTGTATCTTCGTAGACAACAATCTACAAAATCTCTCCTCGAATCAAACTCTTGATTAAAGAAGCCTCAAAGGAATGAAAACGATCACGTGGAGTGAACGCCTTCGAATGACTTTAGAACTTTGGTGAAAACCAAATTGTTCAAGAGGTTTTAATCACAAAGAAACCAAGCAAATATATTATACGTAATAATACTTTGGGCGGCAAAACCCTCGATTAGCCTTCAATTTCAAAATACTCACAAGCAAGCGGGGAAACGAGGCGGCGCGAAGCACTTAAGAGCCTTTTTCCTTAGGGTATATTTTATAATACCCGCCTTATACCCACCTTATAGTTTGTACTTTTCAAAATCGAGCTTCACGAAAGTATTTATCTATTTTTGCCTTTTTCTTTTTGTTTGAGATTCGAATACAATAATTGAGTGATGAAATCCCAATTAAGGTTGTGTTTTCACACTTTTGGAGATATTGTGAATTTATTGTGATACTTAATACAATATACTAATAATATTTGTACAAGAAAAACCAAGAAAACCGATAATACGTATTAGTAGAGTTCTACTAATACAAATACTATTTGGTTAATATTAAAAACAACAATGCAAATTAATCACGACACACCTCCCCGGCAGCGGCGCCAAAGTGGTTGTAGTAAGTTACACCTCTTGTTTAGGAAAACAAAAGAGCGTAAATGAGCGGTAAGTATCGAGTGATGATTTAGGAAAATCAACACTAATGACCCTTAATGAAATGAAAGTTCGTTTCCCAAGGAGGTATATGTGTGTGACTAAGATGTACAAGCTTTGAGATTAATACTTGGTTAAGAAGGGGATGAGAAAAGAAGATGACGAAGACGTAAAAATAAAAATAAACACTACTAGAAAGTTAAGACGTAGAACCTTAAAAACCACAAAAATAAAAATAAATTCTAAAAATTAACAAAAATTCACCAAAAATCAAAAATATTAAACTAAGAGTTTACTAATGATCAAAACTTTTTCAAACCTTTTAAATAATTAAATATTCAATTTTTAAATGCTAATTAAAGCCCTAAAAATCAAATAAATTATCAGAAAGCCCAAACAAAGATTTTTCAATTGGTAAACCTCTAAAATGACCTAAAAAGATTAAAAACTATTTTTAGAAAATTTTAAACTAATAAAAACTATTTAAAATGATTTAAAAACTATTAAAACTTAAAATAATTATAATAATTAAACTAAAAGTGATAAAATTATTCTAAAAGTTGCTAAATTCATATTTTAATGTATTAAACCTAAGAAAAATGTAAAAAGTTGGAAAATGTGAAATTTTAAAAATAATAATAAAATAATAATAAAATAATATTAAAAATCCAAAAATTATAAAAAATTCTAAAAACTTGCAAACTAGTTTATTTTAACCTAAATAATCAGAAAATCAAAGTGAAATTACCAAAATACCCCTATTGGGCCCTCAAATGGGCCAAAAACAAAAATAGTCAACCAAATTGGGCTTTTGGGCCCAAAAAGTCAAACTTGGCCAAATTGACTTGGAAAAGCCATATCTGACTCAAAATTCAATTCTAAGAACAAAACTCTAAAGGCCCAAAAGCTGAATGTGAGCTTATCACAGCTTAATAAGCAAACAACTTATTCTTATTGGGCAAAAAAGCCCATTAAGCAATAAGCTAATGCCATAAGCTCTAATTTGACACACAACCCTCTTTTAGGATGGTTAAGAGATCTGTCAAAAGAAATTTCCAAAAAGCACACTCAATAAGCCAGAAAATAGAAAAGCAAAAATCCACAAAACGACAAAATAGTCGTGTTTGAGAAATAATGCACCTCAGGACTTGATTCAACTTGCAAAAGCTTTCAAATGGACTCAATAAGCAAAATCGATCAACAAAAATCCAATAAGCACAACCAATAAGCCAGAATAAGCCAATAAGCACTTATGAAAAAGTCAATGGAGTTGATTTTCTAGTCAAACCTTAAAGTCAACCACCCAAATGCTCCGGTATGAACAAATGGGTCAAAATATGAGCACCTATTACAAAAACAAAGTTGTTGCTGGTTGGAATAAGCTATTATAGCTTATTGATAAGCTGAACCCAATTTTACACTAGCAGTGGTAACTAGCAGGGGAAAGGAGTTCCCACTGCTTTGACTATTTGACCAAGCTTATTTGAGAGTTCTGGTTTGATTCAATTGGAAACAAAGGCACCCTTGTGATCAGTGAATCACAAGGAGTCAATAGCAACAATAAAATCACAAATTGGTTCACACAATAAGCCACAATAAGCCAAACAGTCACCAGATATGCACCAGATATGGAAATAAGCAATTAAGCACTTAATAAGCAGATTTAGCCACAATAAGCCAACCAAACTTAACAGGATGCATACACAAGCTATATAAACTAAGAACAAACACAAAGCAACTAGAATCAAACACTGAATCAAAGTAAATAACAAGATCAAAGCACAAAAAGTTATTGATGAACAATGAACATATGCAGAAACAAGTTTGCTGATATACTTGACACTTGATCCAATTTCAAGCCTCAAATCCTTCTTCCCTGATGTGATTAACTAAGATTTAGCACTTGTTAGCCCTAGCCTATGCTTAGATCTAGGTGTCCTCAAAATCCTAGCCAACTTTACCAAGTTTTTAAGATTTTATAGCCAAATTATGAATCTATGTGTTCAAACCCACAAAACCTGCAAACAGATGAACAAATACACCCAAGTATCAGATACCAATACTTGCAAACAACACACAAGCACTTAACAAGCCACAATCCAAACTTATGCAGTAATCCCAAACACTCCTTAATCAGTCACTTATCAAAGAAACTTGTGATTTCTTCTAATAACCTACTGATTTTAATGATCAAAAACACTTACTAGGCAGCAACTAACATAATCAAACACATAAATCACCAGCACAAACACAAATACTCAAAATCAAAGCACAAAATCCAAAACAGTCATAAACATGAAATTTTTAGGGGAATCTTAACAAGAGCTTATGCTCCTTGGACCTTGTTCAACAACTAGAATAAGACCAAGGTACTTCAAATAAGGAGATGCAAAATGCCTTGGTTGATGGTTCAAAGTAGAACCTCAAGGACTTTATATCTTCAACACAAGCAGCAAACAACTCAACCAAGGGCTCTAATCCCTTCACAAGCTTGGTGTCAACAAGCTTGTAAGAGCTTATAGCAAATGGTCAAGGGTTAGTACACTAAATAAACCAAAACAGAACCTAGGATTTCAAGGTATTCAAACCTTAAAAACCTTATGAAACAAGACGTGCCTTAACCACAAGATTAAGGTAGGCCTTAACAATCAAATGGAACTCAGAATTAGGCTACTCAAACACCAACTTTTAATCAAATCAAAAAGAGAATTCAATATTTTCAGAAATTCAAATTTTATTAAACTTAAAAAGGAATTACAAAGATTGATAGCCTAAAACTGGAACAAAGGGACTCTCACATGTTGAGGTCTCCTTTTATAGGCAAATGCCTGGCTAAACACTATTCACAAGCCCTAGCACTGATTTCTATAAAATGCCCTTGAGTCTTCTAGATCATTTGATGGAATGATCTGTCCAAATGCATCTTGGACGTTCATTCTTGCATTGTGACCAAGCAAGGAGTAATAGCTGTTGATTTGGACACGTGGCAAGCCTTGGTGAGGAAGTTGTCACATGATGGTGAAACGGTTTTGGTGGTGGGGCCATTTGGTGAGTGGGAGTGAGTGTTTTAAGGTTGGGATGAGATTATAGGCGTGTGAATCAAGTGTGGGAAAGGGTAATTTCATTTTACCCTTTGTTTTAATGAAGATAGTTACTGGGTTCTTGGGGTGAACAGTAGTAACTTTTGATCCGATTTTGGGGGATTGGTTTTGTTTGGCGCGTGTATGTGTGTTTGAAAGTTTCAATGCACACCTTTAGTCCTTATATTTCCTTTCTTTTTTCATTTGTGTTCAAAAGTTCATCAGCGCCCATTTATACTTGTAACAACTTTAACATCTTGTCATTTTTTGTACAAAACTTTACAAAAGGTGTATCAAGGGTTATTTTTGGAACTTTTGTATATTTGAAGGACTGATCTTGGACATTTTTGATCTTCAAAGGTCTTCAATGTATCTTTAGCTTGATGAGGGACCATAATTGACAATTTGAAATTGTTGAGGGACTAATCTTGCCATTTCTTTAAAGTTGAGGGACCTTTTGTGTAATTTTGACAAACTTAAGGGACCAAACTTGTAATTATGAATATACAAGGGTTTTAAGTGTCATTTCTTCAATAAATGAGGATCAATCTTGTTTGTCTTCAAGTCTTCAAGGGTATTTGTTGAATTTTCCATGATTAGGGCCCGGTTCTTTGTACGGCTTCGTTTCTCGTGTCCGTTTTTCCTTGTAATTTGTGATCTTTTGTCTTTTTCACGATATCTATACCTAAAATACACAAGTAAACAAACACAAGCATATATATGGTATTTTAATGACATTTTTATGCATTTAAAGCCCGAAAAGAACGATGAGATCATGTATAAATGCCATCTCATCAGTGTTATTCAGTAGGCATTGGCGAATCAAGGTGGAAAGGTAGTACCTGGTTGTTTGTCATGTTTCTTGAAGTTTGGTGATAATAATTAGGGTTAGATGTGGAAGTAGGGTGAATACTGGAGTAACTTATATACTGTTTTTTTATGAGCAAAATGATGCCAAAACAATGTAAATTTAAATCCCGAGAGTATATGGAAGTTAGTTAAAAAGAGATATGGTCATGTCATTATCCCACTTTGTACTTATCCTCACTTTTCTGTTTATAAAACGTGTGTTAATTGAAGCTTTCAAGATGAGACCCAAAATATTTGATTAATTTATAGGGTCAAGATTAAATCTAGTATACATCCTACGGTGTGTAAGTAGTGACATGTCACAATTGTTTCTTTTGGTTGCGCTGCCAATAAAGAAGTATAATCTACCCACGTTTTAAGCATAAAATTCAGATTTGACCTAGTTTAGTAAAACGACCATTCCGGGCTCATCCGGACACTTTCCGTTTTCATCCAACTCACAAAATGTCAAGCACATCAGTGGGTATCATTTTTCAGTTAAAAACAACGTTATGTGTTTAAGAAAAATTGACCATGACCTATTTGTTTCTGTGGTGATTTCCATGTTATAAAAACGTTTCAGTTTAGTAACCTAAACGCGAAAACGCAACTCCTAAGCTATACTAATTCGCCATGCAAGTATCCTAAGTTATAATATGCCCTAAGTACTCATAATCTCAGTGGGTTTTACCCATGAGCTCAAAATCCAAGATCAATGTATATAAAAAAGGCTAATAACATCAACTAATACACTAGTTATGATTTTACCTCCACAATGAGTATGAATAATTTTCAACACTTAAAATAACGATTCCTTCTTCCTTGATCCTATAAAATTCGTGGCCATAAGACACCATAACATACCCAAATCAAAATTTTACCCAACAAAATAAGGTTTTAGGAATTGGAAAAACAAAAACCATCATAGGAGTTCATAAAAACATCATCAAATTATAAGATTTGATAATTTTTGATCTCATGCAAAAACTTGATGCATGTTAAAAATTAAACATGGGTATGATTAAGAATTAAAAAATAGACATGGGAGTAGTAATCACTTACCTTAAATAAAAAAAATCAAACGGTAGGGGGGGGGGGGCTTGTGTTCGTCGGCCACAGGGAGCAAGAAGGAGACCAAGGTTTTTGTTGTAAAGATTTTTAACTATGTGTTTTTCTAAGTTTAAATAATGGTCAAGCAAAGTCAAAATGGGCTTCCTAAGATTGGGCCCAGCTGAAAATACTCCAAGATGGCCTAAAGTTTAGTGTTAAGCTCTCGTAAATTTACGGGTTTAATTAACGAGCCGTTTCTAACGAAAACTGTAACCCGTTTATGTTTAAAACAAAATTTTCTTAAAATAACTAGCAAACACTTGTTTGGCTCGGATTTCACTAAGTTGGATCAAGGAATCAAGAATAACTAGGAACCAAATAATAATAATTTTATCATGGCGTTCAGACCCGAAAACTCAGTCCGACAGCCGGAAAACGTAAAAATGCAAAAGTTCACCATTGCGTCCGTTATTGATCTAGATATAGATTTTCATTATTTTTGAGGCTAAGAGTCAATAATAAGTCATATAAAATGTGATGAAACCTCGTAGAAATTACGAATATAAAGTTTAGGCATTTTGCCAAATATTATCGTAAATTAGCGAAATCCATAGAATTTTATATTTAACTAAAATTTCGAGAATGCCACGTAATAACTGTAAAATAAATGGGGAAAATGGTAAAAGTGTGAATAAGCACGCATAACAAGTAAAAGAAAATTAACGAAAATCCGCGTTCTCACAGTCTTCCCTCCTAAAGGAACTCTGGTCCCTCAAAGTTTAACTAGAGGCAGTAGGTGACGGAAAAAGATGAGGATACTGGACTTTAAATTTCTGTTCGCTTTCCCAAGTAAATTCGGCGCCACGACGTGAGTCCCAACGGACTTTAACGATCGGAAACCAACTGCGCCTTAGCTTCTTGACTTGTCGATCCACAATTTCGATCGACTCTTCAATGAAATACATTTTGTTGTCGACTTTGATCTCCTCTATCGGAATCTGAACGTTTGACTCGGCCAAAAATTTCTTAAGGGTGGAAATGTGAAACACGTTATGGATGCAACTTAGTTCTTGCGGTAAGTTCAAACTATAAGCCACTGGGCCAATACGTTCGATAATTTCAAACGGTCCCACGAAAGGAGGGGCTAATTTGCCTCTCTTACCGAACCTAACTAGTCCCTTCCAGGGAGACACTCTTAAAAGTACTCGGTCACCAACTTGAAATTCTAGAGGCCCATGCCTTATGTCCGCATAACTCTTTTGTCGGCTTCTGGCAGTTTTCAGTCTTTCTCTGATTTGAACAATCTTATCCTTAGTTTCCTGGACTAACTCAGGTCCTATTAACTGTCTGTCACCCACTTCGTTCCAAATCACAGGGGCTCTACATTTGTGTCCGTATAGTGCCTCGAAGGTGAACACTTGACGCTCTTGTGGTAATTGTTGTTGTAGGAGAATTCGATCAAGGGAAGGTGAGTGTCCCAACTCCCTCCAAAATCCATGACACATGCTCGTAACATGTCTTCTAGGGTCTGAATTGTACGTTCGCTTTGACCGTCAGTTTCAGGGTGATAAGCTGTACTCATCAGTAATTTTGTACCCAAGGCTTTCTGGAGAGCTCGCCAGAAGTGAGAAGCAAAGCGACTATCCCGGTCAGAGATAATCGTCACGGGTACTCCATGTTTCGCAACAATCTCCTTTATATAGACGTGGGCCAATTTCTTAGTCTTATAATCTTCGCGGATAGGGATAAAATGGGCAGACATGGTCAGCCTATCCACGATGACCCAAATTGCATCGTATCCACCACTGCTTCTAGGTAACTTCGTAACAAAATCCATGGTAATTCCTTCCCATTTCCATTTAGGGACCTCAGGTTGTTGCAAGAGACCTGAAGGTTTTTGATGCACTACTTTGACTTTTGAACAGGTTAAGCACTTGTTGACATATTCTTCAATATCTGTCTTCATCCCAGGCCACCAGTACACATCTCTTAAGTCGTAGTACATTATATCTGTGCCCGGGTGAATTGAAAACCTCGAAGCATGACTTTCGTCCATTATCACTTTTCTGACCCCACCAACCAATGGGATCCATATTCTGCCAACGAACATGATGGTTCCGTCGCCTTTCCTTACAAACTGGGCCTCTAAACCTCACAGCCTTTCAGACGGGGCTTTAAGGTCCTTGGCGGCTTCTCCCTGCGCCTCCAAAATCCTAGTCTTAAGGCCTGAATGGATAGTTATACTCATGGCATGTGCTTTTCTTGGTTTGAGTCTTTCCTTCCTACTTAGAGCATCAGCCACTACGTTGGCCATGCATGGGTGGTATTTAATTTCTCATTCGTAATCACTGAGTAGCTCCAACCATCACCTTTGTTGCATATTTAAATCCTTTTGATTAAAAATATATTGTAGACTCCTATGATCAGTATAAATCACACTCTTTGTTCAATAGAGATAATGCCTTCATATTTTTAACGTGAAAACCACCGCACCCAATTCCAGGTCATGGGTGGTGTAATTCTTCTCATGGATTTTAAGCTGTTGGGAGGCATAAGCAATCACTTTACCCCTTTGCATAAGGACACACCAAAAACCTTGGTGGGATGCGTCGCAATACACTACAAAATCTTCTGGTCCATCAGGAAGTGTTAACACTAGGGCATTACATAATTTCTCCTTTAGCAAGCAGAAGGCTTGCTCCTGATCCTCTCCCCAAATGAAAACTTTATTTTTCTGAGTTAACAAGGTTAACGGCTTGGCGATTTTGGAAAAAGATTCAATAAATCGGCGATAGTATCCAGCCAGTCCAAGAAATGAACGGATCTCGGTAGGCGTCTCAAGGGTTTTCCAACTTTTAACTGCTTCGATCTTGCTAGGATCCATATGTATGCCATCCTGATTAACCACGTGGCCTAAGAATTGTACTTCCTTCAGCCATAATTCACACTTAGAGAATTTGGCGAACAATTTCTCTTCTTTAAGGAGGTTTAGGATTGTTCTTAGATGGTGCTCATGTTCTTCTTCTGATTTGGAGTATATGAGGATATCACCGATAAAGACTATGGCAAATTTATCGAGATAGGGTTTGCAAACACGATTCAATAAATCCATAAAGACGAATGGGGCATTAGTAAGACCAAATGGCATGACCGTATATTCAAAGTGACCATAACGGGTTCTAAAGGCGGTTTTTGGTATGTCACTGTCGTGAACTCTTAATTGATGGTAACCGGATCGGAGATCTATCTTGGAAAAACAGCAGGCACCCTGTAACTGATCGAATAGGTCATCAATCCGAGGGAATGGGTAACGGTTCTTAATAGTTATCTTGTTCAGTTCTCGATAATCGATGCACATTCTTATGGTACTGTCCTTCTTCTTCACGAAGAGTATCGGAGCTCCCCACGGAAAATGGCTGGGTCTAATGAAACCTTTCTCTTGTAATTCCTTAAGCTGATTTGCCAACTCGTTCAGTTCGGAGGGGGCTAAACGGTAGGGTGACTTGGCAACTGGTAACGCACCTGGAACAAAGTCGATGCGAAACTCTACTTCTCGAATGGGAGGTAGTCCAGGGAATTATTCTGGAAATACTCCCGGGAATTCCCGAACAACGAAGATATCATCAATCTTCTTCTCATCGGTCTTAATGCTAGAGAGGGGTTTAAGATTGTCGGCAGGGCCTTCACTATGAATTTCTAGAGTTCTACTGGATGGAAGGGCGATACGCACAACCCTTTTAGAACAAACAATAACAACTCGATGGGTAGATAACCAATCCATACCTACTATGAAAACAAAACTGCGTAGACGCGTTGGTAAAAGGTCGATTTTAAATATGTGGCCTAACAAACCAAGAGTGCAACCACGTAAGACTGTATTGGTGCTTGTAACAATCGCGAATTTTGAACTATTTAAATTAATCATTAAACGTGATGTCATCGGGTTAGACATTTACGTCTATTGAAATTCCCGATTGTTTTCGCGTAAAACGTGCACGGATTTCATTTTTTATGAGTATTATTCATAGAATTATTTATTTGGATAAAATATTTAATAATCACATTTGCGTGAACCACGTCACTTTTGATCAATGCGACTTATTAATTTTATTGTTACGTAACGCGAATAGTTTCTCTAAGAAACAACACTTACTAATAATAACCACGAGTTTCTTCCAACATTTATTTTCTTTTCGACTCACGTTATGCACACCTACATATACAGTTATACACAACTTCAAATTAAAAATCCCTACTAAAATAAAATGAGAACATTGTTATCACAACTCTACCATGCCCACAAGAAAAACCGGACTCCCTTGTCATTTGTAAGCCACGTTTTTATCTTCTTTCATACCTTTTTGTCATCCTAAAAGTTTGTGCTCCATCTGTGCTCATTTATGATAGTAGATCATTTTGAAAACACAATTCCCCCTCTCTCTTTTGCGACCAACCAAGACCTCACCTTCCATCACTTACCTTTGTACAACATTTTAAGTCAACCTAGGAACCTACAAATCTTTTCTTTCTCTGCCATAAAACGTGACTACATCAGTTTAGCTCTTCCCAAAGTTTGTTCAAGTTCCCATGGTACCTAATTGGTTAAAACTTCTAGTTATGAACTAACCAAGAAGGTTGAAAACCCTAAAGATATTATTTACCCTTTAGTTCATTTAGTTCCTCTATAAATAGCACTAGTATTTTACCACCTCACGCTCTTGTAAACTCACAACACAACAAATAAAAGCATGTTACCCTCTCCCCACGACTCTTTAAACGCTGCCAATAAAGGAGGAGAACAAGTTTTGTCAAGAGCTAATATTGGTTAAGAAGTTTAGATTGGTTAAGTCATGTTGGTTTTTATTCACGCATATCTAGTTGCGGGTTTGGTGTATTGTGAATCACGAGTTCGTGAATGGCGATGTCCTTATGCGTCAAGGGTAACCCCTACCTCCCTCGTCTCTTTAATTAACATATATATTTAGTCCTTAGTGTGTGTGCTTGTGCTGAATGTTATAAGTGTAAACGAAACAAGGTGTGATACTTGGAACTTAACCGCAATCTAGAAACAAACTCTAAGATTAGACCATTTTATTGCACGAGTGGGTTTTAGTCATGGGTGAACGAGGAAGTCACACGAGGGTATGTGTGCCAAGCTCAACGTCGACTTTGGTTCTTTCTCTCACCCGATGGGACCGTGGGTACGAGACGGGCCAGGGGTTCTATAGTTGGGGTTGTAAGGAGTACATAACCACTCGAAGCCATGTCGTTGACCCAATATTGAAATAGCTATAGCCCATGGAAAATTATCTCATTTTAGTTGTTGAAAACCTTCTGATGTTAGCTTCAGATGTGGTGCACACTTTGGGAACAAGTACTTAAAACGTGCTTTGGCCTAAAACCCGACTATGAAAACTTAACATAGGTCTTAAATAGTAAAATATCTGAAATCGAGAAGCAACAGAGTCCATTTGCCATTCTAAAAGAAATACACAAATATGTGATTTTATGAAAAGAGAGGTACTGACGGGCTAACTTTGAGCACACTTTAGACCCGGTTTGAACATGCGTAAGGGTCGGGTAATGATTAGATTTCATTGACGGGCTGACCGAGAGTCTATAGCCCCTGAAAACACGACTTTTGGCCGATGGAGGAATTAGTTATGTTAGTTTAAAAATATGTCGAAACAATTTTTGCTAAACAAATTATAGTAACAAGGAATGTCTGTCCATATTTAAACTAGTCGCGATGCGATCTTTTCCGACCCATTAGACCCTTGAAATGACCTCGCCCCGAGACGCTAAACAACGAAAGTTTTGGACGGTCTGCCTACTATGAGTATACTTTTGTTTTGACCCAAAAGTCTTTATCGAAAAACATATATAATGTCAAAAATGATTCGTTAAACACTTTTCTTTTAAAAGGATTTTATGACCCTTACTTCGGACACTATTTTAACCTATCAAACAATCTTGTTTTATAAAACTTAAAACGCCTACTTATAGATCACCCGGCTGTCTACCCAAGGGTACTTACGGTTTACATCGCGAGCTACTAACGAGCCCGCCATCTACCCGAAAAATGGACGACATCACTATGGTTTCGAACATGTTTCTTTAGAACCAGTACAATGTTATTTTCACATTGCTTTTCAAAAATAATGTTTCATGTCAGGTGACATGAAACATGTTTCAATTAATTAAAAGTTAATATAAGTAATACTTTTATTTATTTAATATAATTTTAATAATAAAAATATTAAATGTATTTAGGATATTTGACCCATTAAATGATGTACCTAAATAAATTGTCCCGACTGCGAAGTGACCAATATTGCTAAATATATCCCTATTAAACGACTACACTTTTATTAAAACGTTAAACTTTTGCAACTGTTAGAAACTATCGATTTATTTATATAAACTCAAGCACATACTAGGGGACTAAATGCTACGTTTATTTTAGTGTTGCATGTATAGTAATACATAGTTTATTTAATTTAGACCGTGGATTGTTCGAGCTATTATTTCTCCATGTCTACGTTGTGCTATTATACCATTGATATTGCTTCGAGGTGAGTTTCATAGCCCCACTTTTAATTGTTTTAACTATTTTGGGGTGAGAACATTGCTTGTTTTAAACGGATGAACATAAGTGCTAAAACTTGATACGTTTGCCTACATGATGTCTAAGTAGCGATATCCCTAGATGCTTTAGCCCACTATCATGAACCGTTAATTACTTTGTGTAAGCGCGAATGTTATGGATAGATCTATCGGGACTAACCTCCCTATCTAATGTGGTTGTGTCGCCAAAGTTAGATACACTTACATTTGAGGATTTACAAATGCTTCGGGATAGGCATTTGCTCGGGCTCTTATTATATCTTGTTGGTTGAGGTTAACGCTTCAGTGTCACGAGCTTAGGCGTAGGAATACAAACGTATACTATTTTGATTATAGCCATGGTTGGTTATATGCTGGTTGCCTGATTAAATCTTATGGTTCATCACACTTATTTTGTAACTAAACCTATGAACTCACCAACCTTTGTGTTTACGCTTTAGCAATGTTTTTCTCAGGTATCAAGATAGAGGAGTGACGTGGTTGGGCTATGGAGATAAATATTTTGTCGTGACTATCTTTTGAGAATTTGAACACTTATGTTATCTCTTCAAAAATTGGTTTATTTTGTAATGTTGTATCAAATGCTTCCGTACGCTTTTACTTATATTTATTGAATTAAAACGACTTTTTAACGTCGTTCTTTATATCCATGCCTCGTGATAGTCATGACCGTCGCACCCCATTGTGTTTCCTTACTCTGATAAATTGGGGGTGTGACAGATTGGTATCAGAGGCATGGTTATAGAGAACTAGGTTACTTTTATAAAAAAAATCATTTTTATAAATGTTTTGGTCAAAAATGAAATTTTGGGAAAAAGATTAATACTAGACTATAATCGTTTCTCTATCTCCATGGGCCACTTCACTCCACGTCTTCGATACAAGTAAGTTGTGAGTTGAAATAGTGTGTGGATTTTGCCATGCTAAGTTTTGAACTAGATTGCTAAGTGTTATTAGCATTAAGTATTCTCCTTCCTTGTTTGAATGATCCCTATGTACGATGTACTTATAGAAATGTGTACTAAAACAATTTTTATGTTGAAATAAAATACCCGGAATCCTTGTATGGATTATTATACTAATCAAATGGTTTGTGCCATATTCATTTGGTTTGTGCCAAATTTAAATGGGTTGTGCCATATTTATTTGGTTTGTTCTATATTTAAATGGTTTGTGCCATATTTATTTGGTTTGTGCCATATTTAAATGGTTTGTGCCATATTGGTTTGTGTCATATGTATATTTTGGGATTAAATGTACACATACTTATGCCCTCACATATTTTAAATAGTCCATGGGACTATTATCGACTATCGAAACGTTTGTGTGTTTCATATCACTAAACGCCGAATTAAAAATATCGCCACGATTCCTAGAACGAAAAACTATATTTATTTACCATGTGTTTGGTAGTATGTTAATTTGTAGTAATACTTGAATCAAGCGGTGCTATTATAAAAGTCGAGAGGAGCAACTATTTATGGGTCCGGTAAATCGTTACTCCACTAAACATTTATAATAGACTCGGTTGAGGAAGAGTAACCTACATTAATTAACGGTTTGGAAATTGGAATTGAATGCGTAAATTATTATATCGAATTATTAGTTCACTTATTTTGAGCACGACCGAGAACAACGACGATGTCACTATTTAAGACGATATATGATGATAAAACGCCTTATACAAGTATTACCTTGTAATGCTCCAAAAAGTACTATAATTCAAAGAACGAATAAAATTTCTCAATATGAGAACTATACCTAAATACGCTGACGCGTAAGTCGAGAGTGGTTACCGAAGGGAAATTTCATTTGAGATAAATTATTCTAAGACGAATCTAAATTTTTTTTTGTCCATTGATTGCGACTAAGTTATCATGAATTTACTATAAATTAAAAATTTATGATACCGATATAAGGGATGGACCCCTAGTTAAAACGATTGTGCCAATTTATACATCAAAGGGACTATCGCGTGTCGCGAAGTTGAGAACCCTAGAATTGAAATCTGGCCACCTATTGGAAATTTTAATTTCGAAATGGTTAATGGTGAATCGTGAGTAAGACCAAAACCAAGGGAAATCATCAAATATGTTAAGAGGTATAACGATACTTAGCAAGGTCTCAAGGCTGTTCTTGTTTGATTGGGCTTCGAGACTAAGTTAAGTGTCAATTGTTAGACAACTTAGGGTTTTTGATGAGTTTTCTAAAGATGGATAAGACTCAAGAATTTAGATGTTACGCGATAAGTTTGATCGTTAAGTTATAACATAATTGATATCTAGGTTTAAATCAAGGTTAAATTATTTGAGTAATACCTAAGTACGAGTAAAACACAAGACAAGAGTAAAATAACCGAAACATTTGAGACGTAATCAAAACTCAGAGAAATTCTTGTGATAGAATTGAGTAATTGATCGGATTAAACAAAATGAACGATTTTTGGTTAAAAAAACAAATAGAACGATCATCGTGATGAAATTTTGGTAAAAATTTAGTACTTGATTTGTTTAAATCAAACTAACAATTTTATAATGTGTAAAAATTGTCGAAGATATACAACCTAACAATGTTAAGGAAATTTTTTAAGAATGAACAAGTAGTCTGAGCTACACTATAGCCATAAGAACGTACTTACTCATCCGAGTTACAAGTAGTAGACGTTTAGCAAGGGAAATTTGCACAAAAATAAACGTCAGAGAAAACCTAAATTGATGAAAGAATTGACTAAGGATAACTATAATTATCCGTCCGTGAATAATTACTATTAACCGAAAGTACAAATAATAAGTTTGTGGAAGAGCATGTTAGAGGATTTTAACATCCCACGCTTCACTTACTATTTTCCATGTAATGGCTACTTGGACATTTAAGTAGGCCTACGGAACGGTTGTACAAGAACTTATTCTAAATAATAGAAAACTTACAAGACATCATAATGATATTTCTCGTTTAAAGAACCTATGAGACAACATCCTTATCTCTACCTACCCATCTATTGTTATCTTTCAATTGAGACGAGTAAATTTTTAAATTTCCTCTCATTCCTTTTGTCATTTTACCATCTGGAACTGACAAGGAAATTACCGCCATCCGGGGAGTAATCACGACCGTTACGGATGACGAGCAATAATTCACTAGTTATGGCACTAAGTGTCACCACGAAAGAACCGTCAATAATTCAAAATATCCCCTCGATTACCATACACATTTCAACTCCTATACCTTTACAGTTACCTGAGACGTCCAAAAAAAAAGAAACCAATCATTTCTGCCGCCACCATATCCTAACACTAGTACTTATCCAAATAGCAGGACTACTCAAGAAACAACTGAGCGTGAGGCAGAAGTTGTGAGAGCCCGACTAGAGGATGTAAGACGTGAAGTGGATTCCCTTTGTGCAAATGACGAGGATAAGGATCTAGTGATATCAGAATAGCGAAATTCTCTTTAAGTTGTGGAGAGCACGATTTATATGAGAGCGGATGATGCTGAAGCCAAGCAGGCTGCAGATCAAGCTCAGATTCAGAAAATCCTACGCCATCCAGACCTATATGATGTAGCACCTTTCTAATAAAACTATGTTTTTTTGTAATAAAATCTTAACGTTTCATCGAGACAAAAAGAAGTCATTCATTTCTTTGAATGAGAACTTTGTACTATAAGCCTCGAAAATACGAATGGAACATAATTCAAGGATTAAATGTATGAATTTTCATAATATGATCCCTCGATAATTGCATCACAATAACTGTGAGGAAAACTCAGTCGATTTGGAATAATCGTTGATTTGATGACCATGAAGGAACTAACTAAGGATTTCTATATCCAAATAATTTAAAATGTCACATGTAAAGCAAAGATAAAACCGCGAGAACCATAAGGAAATAATTCACCATCAATATTAGAACGCCATGAAGACAGTCAACTCATTCGATGTTAGTATTCGTTCTAACATTCAAACTTTGAGCATGTGCTCAAGAACTAAGGAAAAAAGAGTTAATCCAGTTAACCCTCTTGACCTCCAAAGATCTTTTCAAAAACCAAGCAGACTTGTGTTGGTTGTGAAAGAAAAGGACTCTACGAGAAGAAGTAATCCCTTGTCGAGAAGCAATCCAATGTTGGACTTAGAAAGGCATGTTGAAGGGAGGATTATCCCTCATCATCACACTAGACAAAAGAAACTACCCTGGCAGGCACTGTGTGCTAACCAAGAAAGGATTTCCAACCACCATTTTGCCATAAGTGTGAGTACCATCACAAAGGTACTCGCTCGACCACGGTAGACGTCGTGATGAGTTTGAACAATAGTAATAATTGGAATAAGACTATCACTTTGCTAGGAAAATGCGGAATAAAGCAAGATCAAATCCATAACGGGAAATACATTTATAAATAAGGAAGCTCATATATGAAGAGCGTGAAATAACCTACAAAAGTCATGTACCGTGTATAAATTGCGGAGAGCGGCCAAACAACCGTTAAGTATCAATCGACGGGCTTTTAACTCTGTCATATGTAGAATTTAGAAATTTCGTGGAATATCAAAAATAAATTAAGTTTATGCAAATCAAGTAACTTGACATCCGTCGATGTTACCACCAGCAAAATATAATTATGCAATCATATTTTAAAATTTTTATTTAATGGTTTCCAGTTGTCTTAAAAGTTATCTTTTATTACTTGCAAAGCTTTTACTTAAAAGGGAGTTTTGTTCTACAGGTTTTCTTTTGGTGGGAATGATAAAATTTTATCTTACAATATTTTCTTTTTATATGTAAAAAAAAAAAATTTTTTTTTAAAAAAATGTTTACTTAAGGAGTTTTATAAAATATTTTTGGAAATGAAATGTTTTTTTTGAAGGAACCATCACCGAGAACTTTATTAGTAAAAATGACAGAAATTTTGATAAAACATTTTGGTAAAATTGGTAAATGTATTACTGATAAAACGTCACAATTGATGACGAATTTTTTTTTGGGTAAGACTATCATGCAAAGTTTTGAAAAAAAATAATCTAGTTTTACGAACTACTTTGTGTGGAAAACACAAACTATTGATAAACTTGACGAGAGCAACTACGAATAATTGTGAGAATTATATTGTTAATCGTGGAAGTGAACAATGGTAACGAATGAAATGAACTATGGACTAATTTGTGGATTATGGGAGTGAACAACGGTAACAAATGAAATGAACTATGAGTTATTTTATTAGTTGTGAAAGTGACATAGGAATAAACTATAAACTACCAATATATAAACTACAATCTCGAAGAGATAAATGATGATGAAAAGGAGGATGCAACCGTTAGACCCGAGACGTACGTAGCCTGATCAACTACATATGATCGTGGTCGAACGCGAATATGCTCGTAGTAGTTATCGTAGAAATGAGATATATTAATAAAACTAAAAAAATTCTAATTTCGCCTTACTTGTCGAAGAAAATTTATTTTGTACTATGAACGAAAAATATTCCTATGCCATCGTTTAAGTGAAAACGCCAACTACGCAATACAAGTAAAAATTATTACGACTAGTTCTTCGCCGCTATGACATACAAGAGCGTGTAGGATGCGAATATACTAAGAGCATCATTTTTACGACAATTAAACGCAGATAGATTAGAGTCTGAAAAATATAAAACAAAATTTTAAATAATGATGAGAAGAACGAGAACCAGTTGCGTAGAACTCAATTTAATGGATATCGTGACACTACCCTATAATAATTGAAGATCAATAAACAATTTGGTTGTAAAAAGGATGAGACGCGCAAATGAGAAAAACCCAAATTTAACGAATATCGAGAACTCGCCGTACATCGACCAATGTTAAGGGACAATTGGTTTGAGTTAAGCGTGCTCTTGTATATAAGAAAATAGATACCGAGATCACCCGAACAAAATATATTTTGCTTAAATTAGAGCAAAAGACATAACTAATAAAACAAAGAAAGATATAAACTATTGTACCTATGATATACGAAATCTTCACGGATCACAATTTGATTTAACATTGCAAGACTCACCGGTTTTCACCTCCATGAAAAGGAGATAAATGAGGAGGAATGCGAACTAAATTAATTGAATTACGAAGTCATCTAAAAAGGAAATGTCACATAGAAGGAAGGAAAATTTTAACCGTCGTGTGATAGGACGACCAGTTATTCTAGGTTTTTGGAAAACCGATTCGAGAAGCCTTGACGCATGAACTACTTATCACTATCAAGTAGACGATCAAGGTGAACGGAATTAACCAAACTATGTGAAACGACTTTCAAATGTGCGATATTATCCTTAGGAGAGAATTAACGCAACTATAGACATCTATGCGAAATATGACAACATGCGACCCTTTAAAGTGAAAGTAATACGCGAGACAGCACGAAAATTATTAAAAAGAAAGCTCACTTAACAAAACAGATATCTTCGAGAAAAAATCGACAGACGAATAAAGACTTATACCATAAGCATTAAAGAACGCTATAGGATCATGTACAAGACGGAAGGAATTTTTATTCGTTCTAATTCTAATAATATTATAGTAATTTAATCTTAGCAAGAGGCTAAGGAAAAACGAAGACTCTGAACGCTAAGAAAAGTAGATAAAATTTAATTTATCTCTTGGTTTGTCAAAGACATCGAAGTGCGAGTTTTCAGGAGAAAACTCAATTTAACGGATATCGAATGTAACAATCGCGAATTTTGAACTATTTAAATTAATCATTAAACGCGATGTGTTCGGGTTAGACATTTACGTCTATTGAAATTCCCGATTGTTTTCGCGTAAAACGTGCACGGATTTCATTTCTGTGAGTATTATTCATAGAATTATTTATTTGGATAAAATATTTAATAATCACATTTGCGTGAACCACGTCACTTTTGATCAATGCGACTTATTAATTTTATTGTTACGTAACGCGAATAGTTTCTCTAAGAAACAACACTTACTAATAATACCCACGAGTTTCTTCCAACATTTATTTTCTTTTCGACTCACGTTATGCACACCTACATATACAGTTATACACA
The DNA here is from genome assembly GCA_025667525.1 of Glebionis coronaria. Taxonomy (NCBI): domain Eukaryota; kingdom Viridiplantae; phylum Streptophyta; class Magnoliopsida; order Asterales; family Asteraceae; genus Glebionis; species Glebionis coronaria. The sequence goes on from CM046875.1 coordinate 199,927,738, forward strand.
ACTTCAAATTAAAAATCCTTACTAAAATAAAATGAGAACATTGTTATCACAACTCTACCATGCCCACAAGAAAAACCGGACTCCCTTGTCATTTGTAAGCCACGTTTTTATCTTCTTTCATGCTGGTTTTTATTCACGCATATCTAGTTGCGGGTTTGGTGTATAGTGAATCACGAGTTCGTGCATGGCGATGTCCTTATGCGTCAAGGGTAACCCCTACCTCCCTCGTCTCTTTAATTAACATATATATTTAGTCCTTAGTGTGTGTGCTTGTGCTGAATGTTAAAAGTTTAAATGAAACAAGGTGTGATACTTGGAACTTAACCGCAATCTAGAAACAAACTATAAGATTAGACCATTTTATTGCACGAGTGGGTTTTAGTTATGGGTGAACGAGAAAGTCACACGAGGGTGTGTGTGCCAAGCTCAACGTCGACTTTGGTTCTTTCTCTCACCCGATGAGACCGTGGGTACGAGACGGGTCAGGGGGTTCTATATTTGGGGTTGTAAGGAGTACATAACCACTCGAAGCCATGTCGTTGACCCAATATTGAAATAGCTATAGCCTATGAAAACTTGTCTCATTTTAGTTGTTGAAAACCTTCTGATGTTAGCTTCAGATGTGGTGCACACTTTGGGAACAGGTACTTAAAACGTGCTTTGGCCTAAAACCCGACTATGAAAACTTAACATAGGTCTTAAATAGTAAAATATCTGAAACCGAGAAGCAACAGAGTCCATTTGCCATTCTAAAAAGAAATACACAAATATGTGATTTTATGAAAAGAGAGGTACTGACGGGCTAACTTTGAGCCCACTTTAGACCCGGTTTGAACATGCGTAAGGGTCGGGTAATGATTAGATTTCATTGACGGGCTGACCGAGAGTCTATAGCCCCTGAAAACACGACTTTTGGCCGATGGAGGAATTAGTTATGCTAGTTTAAAAATATGTCGAAACAATTTTTGCTAAACAAATTATAGTAACAAGGAATGCCTGTCCATATTTAAACTAGTCGCGATGCAATCTTTTCCGACCCATTAGACCCTTGAAATGACCTTGCCCTGAGACGCTAAACAACGAAAGTTTTGGACGGTCTGCCTACTATGAGTATACTTTTGTTTTGACCCAAAAGTCTTTATCGAAAAACATATACAATGTCGAAAATAATTCGTTAAACACTTTTCTTTTAAAAGGATTTTACGACCCTTACTTCAGACACTATTTTAACCTATCAAACGATCTTGTTTTATAAAACTTAAAACGCCTACTTATAGACCACCTGGCTGTCTACCCAAGGGTGCTTACGGTTTACATCGCGAGCTACTAACGAGCCCGATATCTATCCGAAAAATGGACGACATCACTACGGTTTCAAACATGTTTCTTTAGAACCGGTACGATGTTATTTTCACATTGCTTTTCAAAAATAATGTTTCATGTCGGGTGACATGAAACATGTTTCAATTAATTAAAAATTAATATAAGTAATACTTTTATTTATTTAATATAATTTTAATAATAAAAATATTAAATGTATTTAGGATATTTGACCCATTAAATGATGTACCTAAATAAATTGTCCTGACTGCGAAGTGACCACTATTGCTAAATATATCCTTATTAAACGACTACACTTTTATTAAAACATTAAACTTTTGCAACTGTTAGAAACTATCGATTTATTTATATAAACTCAAGCACATACTAGGGGACTACATGATACGTTTATTATAGTGTTGCATGTATAGTAATACATAGTTTATTTAATTTAGACCGCGGATTGTTCGAGCTATTATTTCTCCATGTCTACGTTGTGCTATTATACCGTTGATATTGCTTCGAGGTGACTTTCATAGCCCCACTTTTAATTGTTTTAACTATTTTGGGGTGAGAACATTGCTTGTTTTAAACGGATGAACATAAGTGCTAAAACTTGATACGTTTGCCTACATGATGTCTAAGTAGCGATATCCCTAGATTCTTTAGCCCACTATCGTGAACCGTTAATTACTTTGTGTAAGCGCGAATGTTATGGATAGATCTATCGGGACTAACCTCCCTATCTAATTTGGTTGTGTGGCCAAAGTTAGATACACTTACATTTGAGGATTTACAAATGCTTCGGGATAGGCATTTGCTCGGGCTCTTACTATATCTTGTTGGTTGAGGTTAACGCTTCGGTGTCACGAGCTTAGGCGTAGGAATACAAACATATACTATTTTGATTATAGCCATGGTTGGTTATATGCTGGTTGCCTGATTAAATCTTATGGTTCATCACACTTATTTTGTAACTAAACCTATGAACTCACCAACCTTTGTGTTGACGCTTTAGCAATGTTTTTCTCAGGTATCAAGACGGAGGAGTGACGTGGTTGGGCTAGGGAGATAAATATTTTTTCGTGACTATCTTTTGAGAATTTGAACACTTATGTTATCTCTTCAAAAATTGGTTTATTTTGCAATGTTGTATCAAATGCTTCCGTACGCTTTTACTTATACTTATTGAATTAAAACGACTTTTTAACGTCGTTCTTTATATCCATGCCTCGTGATAGTCATGACCGTCGCACCCCATTGTGTTCCCTTACTCTGATAAATTGGGGGTGTGACAGTGCTAACAATGGTACCGTCGGCCAGTTCTACCTCAAACTTAACGTCTAATGCAGAAGGAGTGATATCAAGGAAAGAAGCAAAAGCAAAGGATATGAAACTTCTCTCAGCACCCGAGTCGAATAATACTGCAACATAGTGGTCATTAAGAAGAAACGTACCTGCAACCACTTGGAAATTCTGCTGAAGGTTTTCAACCAATTGGTACACTTGTCCCCTGTTTTGTCGTTTCTCCGGTTCTCGGCTCGAGGACATTGGCTCCTAAAATGTCCCTTTTCGTTGCATCCAAAGAAGACTAGTTTACACCCGGCCTTATCATGGCCAACTCGGTTACACAACCTACATCTTGGGGGCACGGGCCCATTGGGTGATGCCAGTTGCATCACTCACACTTCGAGAGATTTCCTGCATACCTTGGCTTCGCAACTGTAGCAGCAGGGATAGGGGCTGGAAGGGCATGAGCTGGAGCTGGAGCTGCTAGAGGGGCAGCTGCATCGAGGGCAGTTGTCTCTGCATTTCTGTTGCCATGCTTAAACTTATTTTTGTTCCTATTCTTATTTCCCTTGAATCCCGTACTGTTGTTACCGGTGCTTCCTGACGGTTCTCCATCATTCTTCCTTTTCTTGTCTTTGGACCTTGCAACCTTATCCGCCTTGCTTTCCGCAGACGGTTCCACTAGTTTACGAGCCATACTTACCGCTTCTTGCAAGGTGTTGGGCTTTGAAGCAGTGATGTGCCCCTTGATTAACCTGGGAAAACCCTTTGCATACCTCTTGATCTTTTTCTGTTCGATCGGAACCAATTCTGGGTACATCAGGATCAGTTCATGAAATCTGTTGTTGTAGGCCTCAATGTCATAATCCTTCATTTGAAGGTTCCACGGTTCATGTTCCATTCTTTCAATGGCCACTTAGGGGCAGTATTCGGAGTTCATTAATGACTTGAAATCGTTCCAAGACATCCCGTTAGCATTGTTTAGTCCTAACCTCTAGATATTCCCATTCCACCAAGTGAGGGCACCTCCTTCTAGGGTGATAGCAACAAACATGACCTTGTCTTCTTCCGCACAATTGTAGGTTCCAAACACCTGCTCCATCTTTTTGTCCCACCTGGTCAAACCCACCACACCTTCTGTACCCTTAAAGGCATGAGGTTTTCCTAACATGAATGTTTTGTGTGAACACCCTTTTGAAACTGTTGAACTTTCTGCCTGAGTCTGAGCATTTCGCCTCTGCTCATAACTTGCTACAGCCCTCTCCACTCTTCTAGAGATAATTTTGTCCATCCTTTCTTTCCGGGCTTGCCTATTGTTCGAAGTTCTGTGGAGTGGAGGCATGTTTTTGTCAACAACACAGTACAAAATTCGATGAGAATCAGTATGAGTATGCTATTTCCAAAAATTCATGCAGAATAATGAGAAGCAAGATAGATTTTTTATGAATGCATCACTGAATGTCAACACGTATCGCAACACTGACTAGAATAGAATTTTATACAAGGATCGCGATAGATTAAGTGTCTAAGGAATAACAGCATGAATAGCATTAGTCTTAAAGTATCGAATGACAAGTAAATCTTGAATCGTGGTAAAATAGTACAATGTGTATAACTATGCAATGTGCTTAAGCCCATCTAGTAATAAATTATCACATCCATGAACCGATCAAATCCATACATATAAGATTCAAAAACAGATGGTTTGTAGTGTATAACTATCTTGTTCAAGTGAATGGCCAGTTCCCTTGCACAAGACAGTCATAAACTACTTTATTCAAACATTTAAAACAAGGGTGCAAAACAAGATCAAGTGAAAGGAAATACTAGAAGTTCATTAATCAAAGGTTTCCATGTTTACTGTATAAGCACAGAGTTTGGTTATAAGGGTGCATATAAAAAAGATACAAAACTACACCCAAACCAAAGTGACACTAACTGCCTCAGTAGTTTAGTGGAAAAGTACTAAAGTTACATCATAAATAAAAACACCCAAAGAGTAAAAGATACATGATAAAGGGTGTGTGGAACTAAATACTGAATAGAACTACTTAGGGTCACTGGATGACTTCGCGGGTGATGCTTCCGGCTGATTCTGAGAAGGACCTACGTCCTCTGAATCTAACGAATAATCTGTGCTAACTGAGACATCATCCATCTCGATGCCCAGATTTTCCTTCAGAAGGGTCTGTACCAACTCGAGGGTTTTGCGTGGCAGCTTAATTTCCTTATTCTTCTTCTTATTGTCCACTTGGAGGTACAAAATACTGTTGCGTAGACCTATCATAATCTGTCCATCTGATTCACAGTTCTCCTCAAAATTCTCCTTGTGAGCCCTAAATTCCCTTTTTAGATTGTTTGTTTCGGTTTCCAACTCTCCATGATAGGTGAAGATGTTGTTCATTCCCGTGGTAAGATCACTAATCTTACGGGTAAGTATAGGGGGGGGTACTCGTCGGTAGAGACGGTAGGAGCAACAAAGTGAGCTTCAGAAGATTCTTCCATCTCCTGGTCGTTATCTTGGTTGGGATGATCGATGGCATTCTCCTGGATCGGGTCCTCCTCAGGATCTTCCTCAGGATCTTCTTCTTCAGAAGTTTGCTGAAGAATTTCCCGATTCACCTCCTCCGGATCTTCCTCCATAAATTGAGGATCATCCTGGGAGTCGGCTTCAGTATGGGTGGTGCCTTCTGAAAAGTGCAGAACGGTGGACGGTGATCGAGGTGGAGAATCCATCTGCATAAGGAGGAAAGTGTGGATATACTGTATAAGTGTGGTGAAACTGAAAGAAAACACGATAATGAAAACTGTATAACACTTTCAAATATACTTAATCGAATATTATAAGGATAATGAAAGTAAGTAATGAGGATTAGAGAGTTACCCGCGCGGATACTGAACATCTTGGCAGATTCCATGTTTAAGACTAAGACTCATAGGATTTTCTTGAAAAATATGGGTCATAGACTAAGTTTAAAACGACTCAATTCACTATGACCATGGCTCTGGTACCAATCTGTAAGACCCCCAAAATCTGATAACGGGACAGGTAGGCACTGAGGGGTCCCACATCATGGTAACAACATACATGACAATAAGATAATAAAAGATGGAGTACATAATATGACACTATTTAAAAAATTACTTCAAAAGCTGTGGAAAAAAGTTTTCATAGATACGGTCACAGTCTATGCATAAATAAGACACCGAACAAAGTCACCTAATTTACCAACTTCTGATAATAGTCTTAGTGCATGAATCTAAATTTATTTAACATGATTGGAATGACTTAAGCAGTTTTCCCAAAAGATTTGATCAAAAGGGTCATGGAATCTTCCAGTTGCCGGATCCTGCGGACTCCCATCCATAAAATCAAGCGTTTGCATTACCTGAGAAATAACATGTAAACGGGTCACCATAAAGTTGAGTGGTATTCATAGGTTTAATATAGGAAGTTGTGGAATACAGGCAATGTTTCCATATAAACATGTAATACTGAAAAATGTTGCACCATTGTGCGTTAAATGTAATTTAATTATTGCAATAGCTCATGACACCGAAGCGTTAACATATGTATTACTGGGGACCTCTAATAAGTATCTAGTCAAAATACTTGTATATTCAAATGTATATGCGTCGGTACTCATGACGGGATTGTCAATCCTGATGGATCCATCCACAACAGTCGCGCTTGCGATATGTGAATTAACGGTTCATAATATAGAGGATATTTGACTTAGGTACTAAGGCAATAAGTAAATCATGAAAACTGTGAAAGCAATACTGGATACTTGATTGAATACTTATAAAAGTAATACTGTCAAAACTCTACTGCATGTATTCCATGCATGTATTTCTCACCCCGCATTTGTAAAACATGTATAAAGTGGAATAGGGGTTATGAACTCACCTTTAGCAAGTGATCACAAGGAAAAAGGGCTGAGAAAAATGGAGCCTTCACGGACCTATGCAATGGTGACGCGTAATAAGAAAGTGTTCAATGTAGCAAATAACGTTTTAGAAGTAACGTGACATAGTATGACCAAGTAACTTGCGTGCGATGGCGAGACCTAGGCTTAAGATGAAATTTGACCAAAATACCTTGAGCCTACTGTAATAACATGACATTAACCTTATATGATGGTCCAAGCATTTTTATGCGGGTTTCAAACACGTTTTAGGCTCGGTTCATAACGTTGAAATATTAGACAGAATTCAGTTTTTCTGAAAATGGCTATGAAGAGTTGCTTATATCTCAAAATCTATAATAGTACAGGAGGTGAGATTTTTTGACATGTGTAGGTATTTATCTTATCTTTAAAAATTGGGAAATTACAGACCTAGAAATATTTCCAATCAACAGGAATTACACTTTTAGTGACAGACTATCAAAACAAAAAGTTGTAAACGTCTTTCGTACCCTTCGGTAAATTGAGCATAAATCCCAAACGGTAAAAGATTTTGACATGAAACCAAAAAGAGAAGTTTTATTATATTTGTACCTACTGTAAAAAGTTGTAAAATCATGTATTCAACCTTTTTAAGCAAGTCAAGTTACCCACGTTTTAAGCATAAAATTCAGATTTGACCTAGTTTAGTAAAACGACCATTCCGGGCTCATCTGGACACTTCCCGTTTTCATCCAAATCACCAAATGTCAAGAAAATCAGTGGGTATTCATTTTTCAAATAAAAACAAGGTCATGTGTTTAAGAAAAATTGACCATGACCTGTTTGTTTCTGTGATGATTTCCATGTTATAAAAACGTTTCAATTTAGTAACCTAGACGCGAAAACGCAACTCCTAAGATATACTAATTCGCCACACAAGTATCCTAAGTCATAATATTCCCTACTTACTCATAATCTTAGTGGGTTTTACCCATGAGCTCAAAATCCAAGATCAATGTATATCAAAAACGCTAATAACATCAAAACTAATATACTAGTTATGATTTTACCTCCACAATGAGTATGAATAATTTCCAACACTTAAAATAACCATTCATTCTTCCTTGATCCTATCAAGTTCGTGGGCCTAAGACACCATAACATACCCAAATTAAAATTTTACCCAACAAAATAAGGTTTTAGGCATTGGAAAAACAAAAACCATCATAGGAGTTCATAAAAACATCATCACATCATAAGATTTGATGATTTTTGATCTCATGCAAAAACTTGATGCATGTTTAAATTAAACATGGGTATGATTAAGAATTGAAAAATAGACATGGTACTAGTAATAATTTACCTTAAATAAAAAAAATCAAATGGTAGGGGGGGGGGGGGGGCTTGTGTTCGTCAGCCACAGGGAGCAAGAAGGAGACCAGGGTTTTTTATTTTAAAGATTTTTAACTATGTGTTTTTATAAGTTTATATAATGGTCAAACAAAGTCAAAATGGGCTTCCTAAGCTTGGGCCCAGCTGAAAATACTCCAAGATGACCCAAAGTTTAGTGTTAAGCTCTCGTAAATTTACGGGTTTAATTAACGAGCCGTTTCTAACGAAAACCGAAACCCGTTTATGTTTAAAACGAAATTTCCTTAAAATAACTAGTAAACACTTGTTTGGCTCAGATTTCACTAAGTTGGACAAGTAATCAATAATAACTAGGAATCACATAATAATAATTTTTATCGTGGCGTTCGGACCCGAAAACTCAGTTCGGCAGCCGGAAAACGTAAAAATGTAAAAGTTCACCATTGCGTCCGTTATTGATCTAGATATCGATTTTCATTATTTTTGAGGCTAAGAGTCAATAATAAGTCATATAAAATATGATGAAATCTCGTAGAAATTACGAATATAAAGTTTGTGCATTTTGCCAAATATTATCATAAATTAGCGAAATCCATAGAATTTTATATTTAACTAAAATTTTGAGAATTCCACGTAATCACTGTAAAATAAATGGGAAAATGGTAAAACTGTGAATAAGCACGCATAACAAGTAAAAGAAAATTACCAAAAATCCGCGTTCTCACACTCTTAAGTAGGAATACCCGAATATCTGATCAATAGTACCTCCCTGTATACTTGTAACTCAACGATTTGAAAGTATGAGGCTACCTGCTCTAGGACGATTGAAGAAGTTATAGGCTAGCTTCTTCTTGTTACCCCAATGAGAGATGCCAAGTTCTGCGTGTGGAATGTATAAGTGAACTACTTTTCGACTCTAGAGCCTAGTGACTTTGTGTAACATCCCATTTTGATAATGGAATGTCACGCGTAATTATGGCGTTTCATCAAAGCATACAAGGAAAAATGTCTAAACATTACATGACCATAAAAGGAAAATACCGGAATCAAACATCGGTAGTCCAAAGTAAAGCTCATCACACACAAACATAAGTGTTGTAAAGGAAAGGACTAAACAATGTCCATAGCAAGAGTATCAATGTAAAGATAATGCATAAAGTAAAGAAAGGCTAGAAAGCTTCCAGTCCATATGCACGTACGCTTAAAGTCTACGAACATCTCGGAGTACCTGCCGTTTTGGGAACATAGAAAAAGAAAACGGCTGAGCAATACGCTCAGTGCACGGATGTAAAATAAAGCATGAATAGGATAAGCATATAACATATAACAACGGAAAAAAACTAAGTCCCGAATAACATGGTTAAGTCTTGGTAAAACTAGTTTTATAGTTTGAAAAGCCTTATGTTTATCTTATAAAAACTGTTTAACATGTTCTACCATTAGCCAATATAGGTCATGAAAATCCACCGTGCATGAATACTTGGAGGGGTGACCTCATCATGCAAATTAGAGGGGCTGCCTCTAATTTAATATACTGGTTTTGGGTAGGAGGGATAAGCTCCTTGTGAAGGATGCAAGGCACACACCACATTCACACTGAGTAATCTGCTGAAAAACATGTAACTAAAATGCACCCATACGCCCCACATGATAAATAAAATAAATGGCCAAAAGCTGAAGGGACGCCACGAGCAATCACTCCACCGTGGTGAAGTCATAACATCAGTGCCTCTAATGTTACGGTTATGGTACCTCCATAACTAGGTGAAGCTGGTCATGCATGTATATGGCTATAGGTATTCTAAATTAAACATAAGCAAATCAAACATATAAACTTATACTACGGGAAAACATTTGGCTGCTGATAGGTGTGAAAACACCCATCCTTTTTACCACTTAATTACAATAATAACCGAGCCAAAACGTGTATTTTATGTCATTTATGTCGGAATTATGCGTGGTTTGTGTTTTTGTTGTGATTTAGGCCGAAAAGGTGAAAAGTGGAGAAAACACGGAATTTCACAGGCTTTTATCGAAGAAAAAGACGAAAGACGAAGTCAAAAAGTCAAGAGTGCAAAAAGAACGGAAGTCCAAGACCAATTCTGAAGATTTATCGAGGAAAAAGTCAAAAGACGGAAGTTTACTAAAAGCCGAAGAACTCAAGTCTAATTTATTAAAGATTACAAGATGAGTTTGAAGAAATCCCAAGGCAAAGTCCAAGTATTAAGAAGATTAACAAAAGATTAAGAAGATCAAGGACTTAAGTGTGCAATTAAGGAAAATATGAAAGAGAGAGGAAGCTTCCTAAGCTCCTCCCTAATCCCCCTATATATAGTGTCCACCTTCATTTTGTTTAGAGGGTTGGGTGGCTTGACAAACCACCTCTTCTACCATTTTCATATTGCAATTTAAATTTATGTACCTTTAATTCATTGTCTTGCACCTTTAATTCAATTAATTTCCAAGTAAGTTGTCATTTTATTGTTCTTGAATCTTTACTTTTTAATCTCTCATCTTCCTTTCTTGATTTTAGTTTACTTTTGGTGCGAATTACATTTGATTCGTGTTGTTCTTAATGTTTTCGTGCTAAAAAGTTCATCTTTTTATAGTTTGATTTAAAGTTTGCTTATTTTTAAGTTTGATAAGTTGTTATTCATGCTTATTGAGTCCATTTTACTTTAGATTCGTTCTAGTTTTGGGTGTTAGCTTATCTAAATAGCTTATTGCCTTTGCTTAACTTTCGGATCAAAAGAGTAATCGGAAAGGGTAAAACCCTTTTCCGATCACATTATTCCGACTGCACCCATCCCCCTCTTTCCGATCTCCAAATCGGAAAAGGGTTTGTGTTTTCCGATCTGACACACCTTATTCCGATCACTTGATCGGATTAGGGTTTTATATTATTCCGATTTGGCATGTTTTGCTCATTCCGATTGTATGCATTTTACTATATTCCGATTTGGAGGTTTTACAAACATTCCGATTGGCTTATTTTCTTAGACATTCCTATTGCTTCTATTCCCAGTATTCCGATTAGTGCTATTTTAAATATTCCGATCATGTCCCTTTTTAACATTCCGATTAGCACTTTCCGATAGGGTACATTCCGATCGGATTCCGACTGGATTCCGATCGGGTGTATTCCGATTGGTTGTTTTGTTTTATTTTAATATTTTGTTTTAGTAAAAGTGACAAATTTTCTCATTTTGATTTTCGTCTATTTTAATTATGTTTTGCATTTTTTTTATTTGATTGTTAATTTGCTTTTCGTCAAGTTTTAATTTTACGTCATTTAATTTCTCGTCATTTACTTTTAAAGTTTTAAATATTGCACCGTTTACGTTTCAACTAGTTGTAGTTTTAATTACCCGTCATTTATTTTAAAGTCTTGCACATTTATTTTAACAACAATCAAAAATATTTGTTTCACCAAAAACAACTGAGTCGCACATTTAACCGGAAATCAATTCGAGAAGATACTGAGAAACGAAATTTTTCAACTAGTAAAACCCAGTTATTAAAATGGCGCCGCTGCCGGCTCTTTTCGTGAGGATTAACGGTTTTTTGTGAGAGACGCGTTGGCTTTTGGGATCCGTTCACTTGTGAACGTTATTTTTCGTGTCAAAAATTTTCAAAAATCCAAAAACATTTGAAAAATCATAAAAAGCATTTCTTTTTCAAAGTTTTGCACCAAAAATATTCTTCTTGCTTATCTATTTTTCTTTATGGATTCTTATGTCCATTGTGTCGGGTGTGGGAGACGATTATACTGGAACGACTCTTGTCACTGGTGTACATGTGAGCGGTGCGGAAACGATATCGACAATACACAATTCCTATTCGGATTTTGTCCTTTATGCAACTCGACTAATTCGTCCTTTTTGAACCCACCTCCTCCTGTTCCCCCGTGCATCTATTGTGGAAGCGATTCTCATTGGCATGTTTGGTGCCCGGTTCGATACCCGTATGGTCACGAGCAAGAACCGGGGTACAATTATGACAATGATAATAGCTATCCACAAGAAGCACCCAGTTTCTCTCCATACCCATGGTGCTATATTTGTGGGGGCCCTCACGATGTTTCTTTTTGTGATCCGTCGCAAGTCTTTAAGAAAGTACCGTGCTATCATCCTAGTGTCTATAACTTTGAGCCCCCACATCACACCCTCAATCATCAATCCTCTCAGCAAATTAATCTTGACCAACAACTCACTTCTATGAACCATATTCTAGAAAGTATAGCTCAACTCCGAGCTGACTTGCATCAGGAACGGCAACCTTTGCTTGATGTGGATGAAACCTTGAAAACCACCGACACCTTTTTGAGCCAATTTAGTCATTTTCCCTTCTTTTCTACACCAAAATGTTTAATTACAGCGTGGGATAGAATTGGTGAAATTGAACATACTCGGGGAGATGAACAACAAAAGTTGCTGCATGAGTTTCTTAAAGATGTGGAGGTTATCAAGGAAGAGTTAGCCGACTACGTCACTCCTAACTGACTCGTCCCATCTATTATGATGATGACGTCGACGATGATGTCTACACTTTCAACCAATCTTCTGAAGTTGATGCTCCTACTCTCGATGTTCCTACTGCATCCAAGGATCTAGATTCGTGGAATGAGCTTAGTGATGTTGGTCTCGACAAGGTATTGGATGATGAGGTTTGTGACTTACCTGCTATGGAGCCTGAGGACGACGTTGCTCTTACGGAAGAGGTCGATCCTAGTGATGACGATTCTTCTCTCTGATATGAGAATTTCACTTTTGAGTTTTCTCAACCTCCACCGGGAGATGCGGGCGATGACGATTTATTCTCTCCGGCTTACGAGAAGTTCACCGATGAACTTGATCTTGTGGATGAGGTGGAAGACGTGCTTCTTCGCGATAGATTACGGAAAGTACACCTTCTTATTGCTCAAATCGAAGAGTTGACTTCTCCTTCTCTTTCCAAGTCTTTACCTCCATCTATTCCTCCCGTTGAAGATAATGACCCATTGCTGGAAGAAATCGATATCCACTCCATCCCTCCAGGTATTGATGATTATGACACGGAGGGGGACATTATTTTTGATAATTTGCTGCAGGAAAGTATTGACCCAAGTCCCCCTCCCGAGCACTTTTCATCCTCCCCTTTAGCCACTATCACGGAGGATGAGTACTTTGACCCGGGAGGTGACATTGATTATGCTATGATTGATAACAATACGGCTTTGCCGTTTGCTCAGGATCCATTGCCTTTGGGGGAGGACAATGTGCTTACTTTACCCACCCTACCTCCCGTGGACCTTGATTTCACATACTATACATATAGGTAAAAAGGTTTTTCTCCCATACAAGACTTATCCCCCCGCTTTGTTGATGTCAACCGGGAACGAGGACAAGGTCTTTGATCCCGGTATTGCATTCGAGGCTTCCTCATGGAATATTTAATTCGGGGCCGAGTCAGGCTCGTGACTCGGTTAATATAAACAAGCACTTTTTGGGAGGCAACCTAATTATCTATCTATCTTTACCATAAGTGTAGGGGGGATCCCCATGGAGTTTCTTGTTTTCTTTCTTATCATGTGCAGGGATTCACTCTTGATGACTTTTAACGAACCGTGATCCCGTGTTCCCTTCTTCCCGGTTCTATCCTAAACTCTTTTCGATTCACTATTTTATATTTCTCAATATTAAAATAGGAATCACTTTAGTTGTCTCTTCCTTAGCGAGATTTAAACAAAGTGCACAATGTCCTAAGTGTAGGGGAGTTTACTCCCACATGCTTAAACATTGAGGACAATGTTTATATTAAGTGTAGGGGGACTTCTATCGAAGTTAAGTGGCCTTTTCCTTGTTTTTGTCCTCAATTTAACCGGAAAATCAATTTTTCGACATTTTTCAAAATTTTTGATCTATTTTGGCCTATTAGTTTTTACCTTTGTATAGTTATTTTCTTTCTTTACTATAATAAATTTTTAATAAAGTGGTTTTAATTTTCAAACGTTGTGAATCTTTTGACTCAATCCGAGTTTATTTGTCTAAGTTTACTCTAGCTAGTATCCTTAACGTGTTCAAGTCAAGTTTTGCTAGGCTTTTATATAGGGAGCTATAAAACGCGAAAGTCTTAACTCTCACGGGTTAAGAACAAGAACTTTTCGTAAGTTCCTATAATTGATCCTAGAGAGTCGTTTATCAAGGGAGCTTTAAAATGCGATTTCTAAACTTGAAAGAGTCTAAGAAGATGCAAGATCCTATAGGCGACTCGAAAACCCAAAACTTTGATTTAATAGGCTAAGCATCCACGAGTCTCATTCCTTGAGATTTTGAACTGTGGAGAACGAGAGATGATAGAGTCAATTATAAGTTCGGTATTCTTTTGTGAATTTATGTGAGTTAATTATAAGCCTATTCTCCCATCGCTTGCTAATAAATTTATCTGCAATAAATAAGATTGTACGATTTGAAAGGTTACTTAGCTTCTAGCCCAAGATCGTTTAAAAGTTACTCGGTATGGATTAGAGTTCATAGCCAAGGCATAACTTATTGAAGCGGGATGCGAAGATTGGCGAGTCCAAAAAGGTCCTAACAAGGCATGAGGGCTATATTTTGTTGCTAAAGATCCCAAGTGATGTGAAGAATCATTTATCAAAAATCAAAATGAAGGATCGAGACACACGACGAAAAGCAAATACTCCCCAAAAGTCATGGAGAAGTCTATCCAAAAAGGCCCTAACAAGGTATGAGGATAAATAGATCCAAGTCCTAAAAGGAGGCGGATCGTTGTATATCAAAGTCCAAAATAAAGATTGGAGAAAAATGAAGAAGTCGTGGTCCATATATGAAGAATCTCTCAAAATTTCAAGTGAAGAAATTCCTATTATGAAGAGAAGACCATTATTTCATGAACGTCTCTCAAGATTTGAAGTATCAAGTCGCTGCCAAATATCGGTCCGAGAAAGGTCTCAAATCGTGAAGCGAGTTATGCCAAGATATGAACTTTAAGAGGTCCCGAGAAGCAGTTTTAAAAGATTTTGTCCTTTAGCTAACTATTTATTAAATCGTTCACTTTATTTTCGGCCTAAATAACTATCGAAATAAGTCAACAATGCATCTTCGTGATCATTTAAGACAACAATAAAACATAAGAGATACACCTAGGAATAAGGGAGTCTAAGTGAGTAATTGGCCCACATGAGTTCGTGTTAGTTTGCTAACTTATAATAACAATGATCTCGTTTTTAAGCTTGGTTTGGAGAAAGTGAAAACTTGAGGATGATGATTATTCATGACATTTCCAAAACCCAAGGTATGTTTTTGATTTCTTTACTTGCTTTGTTCTTTTCTATCTATTTAATAAAGGCCAACGTGGATTGATTGTGATGAAAAATGTAAACGTGCTTTGTAACTAATGCATTGCATGAGGACATTGCAATGGTTAAGTGTAGGGGATTTGATAGGTGTGAAAACACCCATCCTTTTTAACACTTAATTACAATAATAACCGAGCCAAAACATGTATTTTATGTCATTTATGTCGGAATTATGCGTGGTTTGTGTTTTTGTTGTGATTTAGGACGAAAAGGTGAAAAGTGGAGAAAACACGGAATTTCACGGGCTTTTATCGAAGAAAAAGACGAAAGACGAAGTCAAAAAGTCAAGAGTGCAAAAAGAACGGAAGTCCAAGACCAATTCTGAAGATTTATCGAGGAAAAAGTCAAAAGACGGAAGTTTACTAAAAGCCGAAGAACTCAAGTCTAATTTATTAAAGATTACAAGACGAGTTTGAAGAAATCCCAAGGCAAAGTCCAAGTATTAAGAAGATTAACAAAAGATTAAGAGGATCAAGGACTTAAGTGTGCAATTAAGGAAAAGATGAAAGAGGGAGGAAGCTTCCTAAGCTCCTCCCTAATCCCCCTATATATAGTGTCCACCTTCATTTTGTTTAGAGCGTTGGGTGGCTTGACAAACCACCTCTTCCACCATTTTCATATTGCACTTTAAATTTATGTACCTTTAATTCATTGTGTTGCACCTTTAATTCAATTAATTTCCAAGTGAGTTGTCATTTTATTGTTCTTGAATCTTTACTTTTTAATCTCTCATCTTCCTTTCTTGATTTTAGTTTACTTTTGGTGCGAATTACATTTGATCCGTGTTGTTCTTAATGTTTTCGTGCTAAAAAGTTCATCTTTTTATAGTTTGATTTAAAGTTTGCTTATTTTTAAGTTTGATAAGTTGTTATTCATGCTTATTGAGTCCATTTTACTTTAGATTCGTTCTAGTTTTGGGTGTTAGCTTATCTAAATAGCTTATTGCCTTTGCTTAACTTTCGGATCAAAAGAGTAATCGGAAAGGGTAAAACCCTTTTCCAATCACATTATTCCGACTGCACCCATCCCCCTCTTCCGATCTCCAAATCGGAAAAGGGTTTGTGTTTTCCGATCTGACACCCCTTATTCCGATCACTTGATCGGATTAGGGTTTTATATTATTCCGATTTGGCATGTTTTGCTCATTCCGATTGTATGCATTTTATTATATTCCGATTTGGAGGTTTTACAAACATTCCGATTGGCTTATTTTCTTAGACATTCCGATTGCTTCTATTCCCAGTATTTCGATTAGTGCTATTTTAAATATTCCGATCATGTCCCTTTTTAACATTCCGATTAGCACTTTCCGATGGGGTACATTCCGATCGGATTCCGATTCGATTCCGATCGGGTGTATTCCGATTGGTTGTTTTGTTTTATTTTAATATTTTGTTTTAGTAAAAGTGACAAATTTTCTCATTTTGATTTTAGTCTATTTTAATTATGTTTTGCATTTTTTTATTTGATTGTTAATTTGCTTTTCGTCAAGTTTTAATTTTACGTCATTTAATTTCTCGTCATTTACTTTTAAAGTTTTAAATATTGCACCGTTTACGTTTCAACTAGTTGTAGTTTTAATTACCCGTCATTTATTTAAAGTCTTGCACATTTATTTTAACAACAATCAAAAATATTTGTTTCACCAAAAACAACTGAGTCGCACATTTAACCGGAAATCAATTCGAGAAGATACTGAGAAACGAACTTTTTCAACTAGTAAAACCCAGTTATTAGCTGCATACGGGGAATCCTAATAAGGAAAGAATGTCCATACTGAAAGGACGGGAATCCGTACCTTATGTCCAGTGAACGAAGAAGATGAACTGAGGAGAATCCTACTTCGGTATCACTAATGCTACATTAAATACATACATGAATAAGTATCTGTTTATTAAATACGTAACTGGTTTTATGTCATGTCTTAGCTTATTTTATATGTTCATATCATGTTTCACTGTTTAAAGCCTTAAACTGTGTTTATCTTATATTCTGTCTATTTTGATTAAGTATTTCTGGTATTTCATGTATTATTATACTTACTGTGTAATAATAAGTAACTTTCAAAAAATAGCAGGTTTCCTAAAATAGAAAGTTTCCAAAAATAGAAAGTTACCAAAAATAGAAAGTTTCCAAAAATAGAAAGTTTCCAAAAATAGAAAGTTTCCAAAAATTGAATTACTGCTTAAAATATAAGTTTCTAAAAATAGAAAGTTCCCATAAATAGATCAGTTTCAAAAAAATAGAAAGTTTCCATAAATAGATTAGCTGCCTGAATTAAATAAGTTTCTAAAAATAGAAAGTTTCCATAAATAGATATAAGCTGGTTATATAAGCTAAGTATATAAGCCTAAGTGTTTTTCTGATTATTTTCTAAGTCATAATGATATAATGTATAGTTTATTAATTATTACATGTAATTTAAATAAACTATAGGTTAAGAGTATTTAATTAAATATATCATGTTTTTAGTTAAATAAAGTTAAATACTTAGGTTAAAACATGTATTATTATTTATTAATAATATAACCTAAGTCATGTTAATTAATTAATTATAACTATGGTTTTTAATAATTAATTAATTATAAAGTCTAGAAAATATAAAATACTTAGGTTAATAATTCCATGATTCTAATAATTAAATTATAACCTAAGTCATGTTATTAAATTAATCATATCATATTTATTAATTTAATTTTAACATATGATTATAAAAAAATAATCTTAACATAAACCGTGAACCGGATCTTGACTAGAAACCATGAACCGGACATGAAATCCACACCATACCCCGAACCACTTCGGGGTTCCCTTTGGTTTGCTGCTGTCGTGGGACCCACACCACCAAACCGGGACCATATGGTCTCGGTGGTGGTCTATTAGCCAAACCGAGACCCCCTTGGGGTTCGGTTTAGGCGTCGGCCAAACAAACACCCCTAAAAACATCCGTTTTGATTTACCCGCTAACCAATTACATGTTTGATTTATGTTTTTAATTTAACATCATGTTCTTATTAATTTATTAAATCAAAACAAAAGAAAAGGATTAAAAAGGAGTATACCGAATGCGTGGATCTAACGAGGATGAACACACACGAACACACGTACAAGATTCAAGATCAAAATCAACTAAACACCCCTTTTGGTGTTTATGTGCGGCTGCCACAAGAGAGGAAGAAGGAGAAGGAGAAAAATCTTTTAGGTTTTTGTTTAAGTTTACTGTAATGTGAAAATGACTAGCAAAATTTACCATAACCCCTTCTTAGTAAAATTTGAGATGGGCTTGGCCCATCTCCTTAATGTTGCCGCGGGTAGGGGGCCCTACATGGGGTACCCGTACCGTTTTTCGTGTCTCGTTGTTTAATTGTTCGTTCGTGTTTATTTGTGTTCGCGTTTTATGTGTTCTCGTTAAATATTTACCGTGACCAAATATATTTATTCACGCTCGTAATAAATATATATACGTAATTAATATTAGTTCGTGATTTAATTACGTTCATGATTTCATGATCGCATGTTCGTGATTAATTATTGTTAAATAATTATTGCGTGTTCGTGCGTAATAAATAGTTATTGTGTTCTAACACGTACGTAATACGTAAAATCCTAACACATAAACGTAATCATACTATAAAAGGCAAGTTTAAATCTCGTACGTACGATCTTAAGGGTACTATTCATGGTAAAAGCATGCGGGTTTTATAACTCTCCCCCCCTAAAAAGAATAATTCGTCCCCGAATTATAGATAAAGTAAACTGAAAAAGAAGAACATACCCGAATTCAAAATATGAAATGAGGGTAAGAAGCCCGGATAGACTCCTCTGTCTCCCAAGTGGCTTCCCGCTCGGTATGATCCCTCCAAAGGATTTTGACGAATGGAATCGTCTTCCTTCTCATGACTCGTTCATGTCTGTCAAGAACTCGTTCGGGTTCTTCTATAAAAGTGAGATCTTCACGTATCTGTTCCAGTGGATACTGAACCATGTGAAGGGGATGATACTGGTACCCTCTGAGTAAGGACACATGAAACACATTGTGTACATGCGAAAGCTGCGGAGGTAACGCTAACCGGTAAGATACTTCACCGACTCGTTCAATGATATCAAACGGTCCGATGAAACGAGGACTGAGCTTCCCTTTAATCCTGAAGCGTCTAACACCACGTGCCGGCGAAACCTTAAGGAAGACATGATCTCCTACGTTAAAATGTATGTCCCTACGATGCTTATCAGCGTAACTCTTCTGACGTGACCGTGCTTCCTGAAGTTTCTGCTTAGCTACTGCGATCCTTTCATTGGTCATCTCTATGATTTCTGGTCCTTCAAGTGTTCGCTCGCCAACCTGATCCCAGCAGATTGGGGCGCGACACTTCCTGCCATACAACATCTCGAAAGGAGCGCACTTGATACTTGGGTGCCAACTGTTGTTGTATGCAAACTCCACCAAACAGATGTAATCGTCCCAATCACCCATCCATTCCAACGCACATGACCTCAACATGTCTTCCAATGTCTGAATAGTTCGCTCTGACTGTCCGTCCGTTTGAGGATGAAAAGCCGTGCTAAGCTTAAGTTGTGTACCCCAAGCTTTCTGTAGACTCTTCCAAAATCGCTAAGTGAAATGAGGATCTCTGTCTGAGACGATGCTGGATGGTGCACCGTGGAGTCTCATGATCTCTCTTCTATATGTATCGGCGAGTTTACTTACCGGATCTTCCTTGCGAATCGGTAAGAAATGAGCTGATTTGGTAAGTCGATCAACGATAACCCAAATTGCATCGTGCTTCCTCTTGGTAGGCGAAAGACCAGTAACAAAATCCATGGTGATTTTGTCCCACTTCCACTCTGGGATATCTAACGGTTGAAGGAGACCGCCAGATCGCTGATGCTCGATCTTAACTTGCTGGCAGGTAAGACATTTGGAGACGTAAGTGGCCACATCCTGTTTCATACCACTCCACAAAAAGTATTGCTTGATGTTATGGTACATCTTAGTCGAACCAGGATGTATAGAGAATGGGGAGCTATGCGCTTCAGCTAACAAGGCTTCTCGGAGTTCTTGGTCATCAGGAACACAAAGTCTCGTGCCCTGCCATACAATACCATCTGCATCTACTCTGAATTCCGTCTGTTTCTCCAAATTCTGTACTATCACCCAGATTTCTCCGTCGTCCTTCTGAGCTTCCTTGATCTTAGAGAGTAACTCGGGTTCTACTCTAAGATTATCCCAGTAACCGTGCTGTCTACGTACCATGATCTCGATGTCTAGTCGCTCCAAGTCTCTTATGATTTCCTCCTCAATTTTAATGCCGTTGATCATTCCGGACTTCCTGCTAAGAACATCTGCTACTACATTTGCCTTTCCGGAATGATACTGTAGATTAATGTCATAATCCTTCAACAGCTCTAACCATCTCCTCTGCCTCATGTTCAATTCACGTTGAGTGAAGATATACTTCAAGCTCTTGTGGTCCGTCAAAATGTCACATGATTATCCATATAAGTAGTGCCTCCATATCTTCAATGCAAACACGACTGCAGCAAGTTCCAAGTCATGCGTGGGGTAATTTTCTTCATAAAGCTTAAGCTACCGTGAAGCGTACGCGATCACTTTCCCATGTTGCATGAGAACACAGCCAAGTCCCTTCCCCGATGCATCACTGTAGATTTGAAATCCACCCGTACTAGATGGGAGAGTAAGTATAGGTGCAGATACTAGCTTCTGCTTCAGGTCTTCAAAGCTCTTCTCTCGTTCTTCAGTCCAGACGAATTTCTCCCCTTTCCACATCAGTTTGGTCAATGGTAGTGCTAAGCTGGAAAAGTTCTCCATGAACCTACGGTAATAGCCAGCTAAGCCTAAGAAACTGCGGACTTCCATCGCTGATGTCGGCCTCGGCCACTTAGTAATGGCCTCAACCTTCGCTGGATCCATAGTGATTCCTTCTGCTGATACAATGTGACCTAAGAATGCCACCTTGTCTAACCAGAACTCACACTTGGAGAATTTAGCATACAGCTGCTTCTAGCGAAGAATCTGTAAAACTGTACGAAGATGGTCTTCGTGTTCTTCCTTGGACTTTGAGAAAATCAGGATGTCATCGATGAAGACAATGACGAACTTGTCCAGAAATTCATGGAAGATTCTGTTCATCAAATCCATGAACACTGCTGGAACATTTGTCAGGCCAAATGGCATAACTACAAACTCGTAGTGGCCATAGCGGGTAAGAAAAGCAGTCTTGGCGATGTCCTGCTCCTTAACCCGTAGTTGATGGTAGCCTGACCTAAGATCAATCTTGGAGAAGTGTTTGGCCCCTTGGAGTTGGTCAAACAGATCGTCTATACGCGGCAGTGGATACCTATTCCGGATAGTAATCTTGTTGAGCTCGCGATAGTCTATGCAAAGACGCATACTGCCGTCCTTCTTCTTAAGAAATAAGACCGGTGTGCCCCATGGAGATGCGCTCGGTCGGATGAAACCTCGTTCTAGAAGTTCTTGCAGTTGATCCTTCAGCTCCTTCAGCTCTATGGGAGCCATGTGATAAGGAGCCTTGGAGATTGGTTCAGCTCCTGGAATAAGCTCGATACTGAATTCCACTTCTCATGCAGGTGGTATGCCCGGAAGTTCTTCTGGGAATACATCTTGGAATTCCGACACTATTGGTTGATCCTGAGTTGATGGAGATTCAACATCCATGTGGTGAACCGTAGCTAGATAACCCTCGCAGCCATGTGACAGTAGTGCACGCGCTTGCAGGGTGGATATGATTTGTACAGACCGTCCGGGTACGAACCCGTTATGAATGTACTCTGGTGCATTTACATCACCGAATATAACTCGACATGAATGGAAATCTATGGTAGCATGATGCTTGGATAGCCAATCCATGCCCAAAATCATGTCGAAGTCATTCATGTCCAGCGGAAGTGCGTCAACAGGTCGAACCTTATCGTCAAATTCTAGGGGAAGACTCTTGTATACATGGGTGATTAATACAGAGTCCCTCAAGGGCGTGGAAATAGTAAGACTATTCTCTAGTGGCATGGGGAGCATCCTAATGTTCTTAGCATAAGCAGTAGAAATAACCGAGTGAGTAGCACCCAAATCGAAAAGAACACACGCAACTTGACCATACATATACAAGATTCCAGTGATGGTACCTGTAGACTTGTTGGCCTGGTCTCGAGATGTCGTTTAGACACGCCCGGTGGTAGGAGGCGGCTTGGAATCAGCATGTCCTGATGTGCCCTCCATCTCGCCCTTACGGCAATCCTTCATGATATGGCCAGGAAGACCAAACTTGAAGCATGCGTCCGTGTTACGACGACATGGCCCTGGGTGCCTACGGTGGCAAGTAGAGCAAAGAGGATGAGTATATCCTCCAGCAGGTGCTCTGGCTGGCTGGGAACCTGATAAAACATTTTACATAAGACATGATAATAGGGTACAAAGGACAATGCGGATAATCGTAAGATTGAACAGTGATAGCTGGACGGCTAGGCTGTGAACCTCTCTGGTTCTGGTCCCTACCGTTTCCATGGTTCCTGGTAGAAGTTTTGCTACAGTGACAGAATACGAGTTATAACATGAAATCATAAGAAAATGCGTAAGTATTAGGACCTGCTGCCATTGGAGTGTCCAGCATTGTGACGGTAATTATCATTACCACCACGCCTATCCGTAGCAGAACGCTCGTTAGTCTAACCGTTTCCCTTGGGCTGATGAGGCTGCTGCTGAGTAGCCGGCTGAGACCGGTCCCCAGTTTTCTGCCTGGAAGATACAATTTTAAAGAGATGAATAATTGACATATATGGAAAGAATACGGATTGATCACCGCTTGAATACGAATGTTTACCTCTTGTCGGGTCTCTCAGCTTCCCCGAACTCATCTCTCTCCTGCAGCATCTCCAGCTTACGTGCTGCATCGGCCACTTGTGCTACAGTGTTGAACGTAGCACACACCAGATTGTTTACGACCGATGTGCGAAGAGCCCACCTAAAGTGGTGTGCCTGCTCTTTAGGAGTACATGCTGCCGCACCAAGGAAACCAGCTAAGCGAAGAAAGCGCTGCATAAACTCGTTGCTATTCTCCCCAACTCTCTGTCGGATCCCATTGTACTCCCTCTTGAGCTTGTCTTGCTCAGCCTTGGGAAAGAACTGCTCCATCACCCTGTCCTTGAACTGAGCCCAAGTCAAACCAGCAACCCACTCGTCACCTCCCTCAAACTGCATCAACGCTAACCACCAATTTAGCACATCGCCTTCGAACCAATAACATGCCAACCTCGCCTTGTATGCGGGGTCACAACCCATAGCTATCTGTCTTCTCAAAAGATCGAGGACGGAGCTTGTTGAATCTCTCCAGCCATACTGCCTATGTCACTGGAGGAGGAGGAGGAGATGCCTGATTATGATGCTGATTGTTGGCAGCTTGAACCTCAGCCCTGATGTCGTTCCTTAGTTGAGGAAGAAAATCTTGCATTGCAGCTTGGATTGCAACATTGAGTTGTTCCTGTTCGCGTGTGAGAACCATATGACAGTATAACATAAAACATATGATTAAACAGATCAAAACATAAAATATATATACATGAAAAAAATTTATACCAAAATTTCAAGAGAAAAATTTTATGCAAGAAAATTTTGTGTATGAATGCATGATGCAGTTTTATGAAAACTTTTGTATGCTCGAGAGTGAACGCCTATGGTCAGTTCACCCAAAATAAAAGACATGGCGAGGGGACGCCTATGGGTCGGTCCCAAATTTAAAAGTTTCGATAAAACACATGAGACTAAATAGGGCCAGTCCTGTACCAACCATTACTTAGTCATAAACCTGCGACAATGACATATATATGTATGCATAAAAATGATGAATGCATGAAAACGACTGTCAGTTCTAGGAATACCATAGTGACTACCCACTAATCACAGGTCATATTTTGAGAGCCTACAGGTCGAAGCCTTGGCTCTGATACCATAATTGTAACACCCCATTTTGATAATGGAATGTCACGCGTAATTATGGCATGTCATCAAAGCATACAAGGAAAAATGTCTAAACATTACATGACCATAAAAGGAAAATACCGGAATTAAACATCGGTAGTCCAAAGTAAAGCTCATCACACACAAACATAAGTACTATAAAGGAAAGGACTAAACAATGTCCATAGCAAGAGTATCAATGTAAAGATAATGCATAAAGTAAAGAAAGGCTAGAAAGCTTCCAGTCCATATGCACGTACGCTTAAAGTCTACGAGCATCCCGGAGTACCTGCCGTTTTGGGAACATAGAAAATTAAAACGGCTGAGCAATACGCTCAGTGCACGGATGTACAATAAAGCATGAATAGGATAAGCATATAACATATAACAACGAAAAAAAACTAAGTCCCGAATAACCTGGTTAAGTCTTGGTAAAACTGGTTTTATAGTTTGAAAAGCCTTATGTTTATCTTATAAAAATTGTTTAACATGTTCTACCATTAGCCAATATAGGTCATGAAAATCCACCGTGCATGAATACTTGGAGGGGTGACCTCATCATGCAAATTAGAAGGGCTGCCTCTAATTTAATATACTGGTTTTGGGTAGGAGGGATCAGCTCCTTGTGAAGGATGCAAGGCACACACCACATTCACACTGAGTAATCTGTTGAAAAACATGTAACTAGGATGCACCCATACGCCCCACATGATAAATAAAATAAATGGCCAAAAGCTGAAGGGACGCCACGAGCAATCACTCCGCCGTGGTGAAGTCATAACATCAGTGCCTCTAATGTTATGGTTATGGTACCTCTATAACTAGGTGAAACTGGTCATGCATGTATATGGATATAGGTATTCTAAATTAAACATAAGCAAATCAAACATATAAACTTATACTACGGGAAAACATTTGGCTGCATACGGGGAATCCTAATAAGGAAAGAATGTCCATACTGAAAGGACGGGAATCCGTACCTTATGTCCAGTGAACGAAGAAGATGAACTGAGGAGAATACTACTTCGGTATCACTAATGCTACATAAATACATACATGAATAAGTATCTGCTTATTAAATACGTAACTGGTTTTATGTCATGTCTTAGCTTATTTTATATGTTCATATCATGTTTCACTGTTTAAAGCCTTAAACTGTGTTTATCTTATATTCTATCTATTCTGATTAAGTATTTTTGGTATTTCATGTATTATTATACTTACTGTGTAATAATAAGTAACTTTCCAAAAATAGCAGGTTTCCTAAAATAGAAAGTTTCCAAAAATAGAAAGTTACCAAAAATAGAAAGTTCCCAAAAATAGAAAGTTTCCAAAAATAGAAAGTTTCCAAAAATAGAAAATTTCCAAAAATAGAATTACTGCTTAAAATAGATAAGTTTCTAAAAATAGAAAGTTTCCATAAATAGATCAGTTTCAAAAAATAGAAAGTTTCCATAAATAGATTAGCTTCCTGAATTAAATAAGTTTCTAAAAATAGAAAGTTTCCATAAATAGATATAAGCTGGTTAAATAAGCTAAGTATATAAGCCTAAGTGTTTTTTTGATTATTTTCTAAGTCATAATGATATAATGTATAGTTTATTAATTATTACATGTAATTTAAATAAACTATAGGTTAAGAGTATTTAATTAAATATATCATGTTTTTAATTAAATAAAGTTAAATACTTAGGTTAAAACATGTATTATTATTTATTAATAATGTAACCTAAGTCATATTAATTAATTAATTATAACTATGGTTTTTAATAATTAATTAATTATAAAGTCTAGAAAATATAAAATACTTAGGTTAATAATTCCATGATTCTAATAATTAAATTATAACCTAAGTCATGTTATTAAATTAATCATGTCATATTTATTAATTTAATTTTAACATATGATTATAAAAAAAATAATCTTAACATAAACCGTGAACCGGATCTTGACTAGAAACCATGAACCGGACATGAAATCGACACCATACCCCGAACCACTTCGGGGTTCCATTTGGTTTGCTGCTGCCGTGGGACCCACACCACCAAACCAGGACCATATGGTCTCGGTGGTGGTCTATTAGCCAAACCGAGACCCCCTTGGGGTTCGATTTAGGCGTCGGCCAAACAAACACCCCTAACGAGGATGAATACACACGAACACACGTACAAGATTCAAGATCAAATTCAACTAAACAACCCCCTTTTGGTGTTTATGTGCGGTGGCCACAAGAGAGGAAGAACGAGAAGGAGAAAAATCTTTTAGGTTTTTGTTTAAGTTTACTGTAATGTGAAAATGACTAGCAAAATTTACCATAACCCCTTCTTAGTAAAATTTGAGATGGGCTTGGCCCATCTCCTTAATGTTGCCGCGGGTAGGGGGCCCCACATGGGGTACCCGTACCGTTTTCTGTGTCTCGTTGTTTAATTGTTCGTTCGTGTTTATTTGTGTTCGCGTTTTATGTGTTCTCGTTAAATATTTACCGTGACCTAATATATTTATTCACGCTCGTAATAAATATATATACGTAATTAATATTAGTTCGTGATTTAATTACGTTCATGATTTCATGATCGCATGTTCGTGATTAAATATTGTTAAATAATTATTACGTGTTCGTGCGTAATAAATAGTTATCGTGTTCTAACACGTACGTAATACGTAAAATCCTAACACATAAACGTAGTCATACTATAAAAGGCAAATTTAAATCTCGTACGTACGATCTTAAGGGTACTATTCATGGTAAAATCATGCGGGTTTTCGCGCCTTTTGGTTGTTGTAAAATTACACTCGTTTAGGAAAACGAGGCAAAAGCGGTAAGTATTAAGCGTACGTTTAGGAAAACGTAAACACTTATGACCCAAAGTGGGGATCGTTCTCAAGGAGGCTAGTGTGTTGTGTGATGAATTGATTAATGTTTGTGATTATATTAAGAAGAAAAGAAAATAGAAATGGGGTGAGAAGAGATAGACGGTTACGAAGACGGATCGAGCTAAGACGAAAAAGTCGTAAACGTAAACCGTGAAAACTACAAAATTAAAAAAAATAAAACCTAAAACCTAAAAATTAATCAAAAGATAAAAATAAGTCTTAAATAATATAAATAAGAATAAAAATCCAATAAAAATATTTTAAAACCTTTTATTAATTAAATATTCAATTTTAAATGCTAATTAAAGCCCTAAAATTAAATATAATTAATCAAAATGTCCAAAATATTATTTTATTGAACAAATAACTTACTTATATTATCTAAAGACTAAAAAGTATTTTTCCTAATTTTTAAAAACTATTTTTCTCTTTTTTAAAACACTAAAAACTATTTTAAAACTAAAATAATTATAAAAAATAATAAAATAATGCTAAAAATAATATGACACTTTTAAAAATCCTAAAATACTCTAATAAACAGAAGAAAAATGAAAAAGTTTGAAAAATATAAAATTTTTCACTAAAAGACAAAATAGTTTTAAATTAAAACCCTAATTAAACTAAATTAATTCTAAAAAATAAATAAAAAATGAACAGTAAAAACTTTTTATACTAGAAATCTTAAAATATTATTCTAAGTCTAGGAAAAATTTTAAAATAGAAAAATATTAATTTTTGGCACTAAATGCCAAAAACAGAAATATTAAAAAGTATTAAAAATGGCTATTTAATCTAAAAAATATTAAATGAACAGTAATAAAAATTCTAATTAAACAGAAAATTCAAAAATAAAATAAGAAAAATAACAAAAGTGGTTTCAAGTCCTAATTCCCAATTAAGTGCACTAAAGACAAAAAATCTAACTTTCTGATAGTGACACTTCCAAAGGCTTTGTCTGCTAGTGAAGCAGTGGGAACTTTTGTGCTACCAGTGGGAAAGGAGTTCCCACTGCTAGTGTAATTTTTTTGGTCAGAAAGCAATAAGCTTAGGAAAGCTTATTGTGAGTGCTTATTTTGGACAATAAGGCACCCCCACACCAATTGGGTTGTGGGGAGTCAGATAATGCACAAAAACTAGCAAATCACTTCACAAAATCTCACACAAAGAGCACAAAAATTTACTGATTATGCTAGCAAAGTTTCTGATGAACAGTAAGGTATAGATTACATGCACAAAAACGGATTTCAATGGCTCAAATCTTGCATACAATCCAACTAAATGGCATGAAACTGATACACAACCCTAAGTGAGCCTATAACCTAACAATGAACAAGCTTGATGATCAAATTTCAACAAAAACAGTTAAAACAAGGCAGTTTCTGTTTTTATGCTATAATGTCAAACTTTTTACTTGCAAACTTGTTCAAGACTTCACCAAACTGAAAACCTATGACTGCTAACATATAACTCATACAAACCTAGTTTGTCTATATGATTTTTAACCCAAAAGCTATCAAAAATTCCTGGCCAAAACTCAAATCCAAACACCCCTTTAGTTTCTGAAATTGAAATTTTTCAAATCAAATCTTTACAAAACTCAACCAAGCTGATTACAACTACTCATAACATTCCTAAAAACCTAAAATAAGCCATATCAAACCAGCTTAACAACACATAAACAATTTTCATGAAAAATCACATGATCTCATAAATCATCAAACTTGTAAACTGAAAATGAGATTACAAGATGGTTACCTTGTGGGACCCACATACAGGTCCCACAATGGCTGCTTTGCCATCTCCAATCAGGCTGGGGCCTGAGCTGATCCTTTGGGAGTTTGGTATGCAAAGTACTTGGCACACAAATGAAAAGAAATGGGTAAAAATTGGAACTTGTTTGCTTGTTGTTTCCTGCACACCACAACAAACAGGCAACAAATATCCAAGTTTCAAATTGCCATAAGCTTATAGCTTATGGCTTTTGAAACAGTAATCTTAGTACAAAAAAATGGTAAAAACTGATTTTTTTCTCCTTCAAAATTCTTTCACAAATCATGAAACCAATAAACCTAGAAACTCAAACACGTTTTAAAACAAGGTCAATTTCAGAAACCCAATGATCCAAGTCCACTTTCACTTCATGGATTCTTGGATTTCTGAAAATTGCAAACCATTTCAAAAACCTGTTAAAAACACAATGTGTTTACAAAATATTTATGGAACTCAGAATCTAGCTAATCCAATACCAACTTTTACAAAAATATAAAAGGAATTACAATTTACTTAAATAAAAATACCAACTTTATATTTCTAAAAAGGCATTACATGAACTTAGCTAAAAACTGGAACAAGAAATACTAGCTACATGTAGCTGAGTATTTATACTACTATAAAGAAAATACTAGAAGCTTAAACCCTAACCAGTAAACTTCCCAAAGTGCCCTTGGACTGAGTTTGAATTTCTTGGTCAAAAAACGAGTCTTGTGACTGTCCTTGATACCAGCTGGTCTTGGTTAATCTTGGACGTTAAAAAGAAGCTTTGGCACAAAGGAAAACGTTTGGTCCATTGATTTTCTGATGGGATTCGTTTGTTGCTATTTTGAGTGCAGCAGGGGAACATGGGGGACCCTCTTGTGGTTCACGTGATGGGGTTTTTGTTGGTGGGATGGGATTAGGCTTGGTTTAATCAACAATCTGGAAAACATTGGACAAAAACCCTTTGATTAGCTCTTTGTTCATCCTGGAAATTTTAAGGTTTATAGGTGGTTTAGTTTCTGATTTAATCTGAAATGGGGATTAAGGATTTTAAATAAAGTGTTTGCCACCAAAACTTAATCCAGATTAAGTTAAAATAAAAAAAAGAGTGGGTGGATTCGTGACATGGAAGGTTTATAGGTGGTTTAGTTTCTGATTTAATCTGATTGGTGGGTTGTTTAAGGTTGGTGACGTGGAGGATTAAGAGTGGTGGGTATATCTTAGGTTGTCTGGGCAGAAAAGGCCCCCCAAGGTTCCTTTTTTCTTCACTTTGTATTAAACAGCAAATAAACTCACTTCCTTTGATAACAAGTTTCAGCATTTGGCATTTTTGGCACAACATGTTTATAAACTTGTATTAAGGACTTCAAATGTAATTTCCTCTATTCCCAAGGGCTAAACTTGTACAATCTTCATTCCTCAAGGACCATTCTTGCATAACTTGATTTCTACAAGGAACAAACTTGATAAATCTTCAAAAATTGAGGGACTAAAGTTGCCAATCTTCAAAATTTCAAGGGCATTTTTGTAAATTCCATTCTTGGGCCCGGTTCATTGTGCGGCTTTGTTTCCCATGTTCGTTTTTGATTGATTCTTGTGATCTTTTTGTCTTTTCCTCAATATCCGTACCTAAAATACACAAGCAACAAACACGAGCATATATTTGGCAGTTTTAATGATATTTTATGCATTTTAAGCCCGATTTGGACGATGAGACTATGTATAAAAGCAGTCTCATCACTCCCCCATACTAAACCATTGCCGTGCCCTCAAGCAATGCTAGAATAAAGTATCGTAGAACTTCCAAAATTCATTTTTATTGACTTTATTTAAAGATAAACTAGCTACACTATTACTACTTGTGTTTTAGACATAATGTATGATTTTCATCGCAAAATGGGACGTTTAGGTTCATAGAATAAGAACACGTGAATGCTTCGTTAGAAATAATTTCATCGTCCTCGATTTTCACCCTAATTCCATGCCAAGCGTGCAACGAGATCATTGTCATTATAAGTTAGTAATGCTAACACTACTCATATGCCCTAATCACGTACTTATTCTCCCATTATTCCTACATTGTATCTCTTATATTTTATTATGTGTTGAATGTTTCACGAGGATACATTGTTTGACTTATGCGATAATAGAGATTTAGGTCTAAAAATAGAGTCCTAACGGTGTAACTAAGACCATCAAATCAATAACCCTTCATAATAGACAACGATGTCAAAAAATTAAGTTGACAAGAAGAATCGATAAACACGGTTTTATAACGGTTTTGAACATGAGACTTATTACCAAGACTTTTATACGCCCCCTAACGGAAGGACCTTATTATCTTTGGTTTACCTCCATCTTTTATTCAACTTCGCCATGAAGCTTTTATTATGACTTCGGTCTTGCCTTGCCTTTTATTATCCGCCTCATCGGTGGTTTTATTAGCCAAAGACGTATATCCTCACGCTAAAGCGAATTTTGGATCTTTAAAGCTTCGAAGATTAAGGCTTGATTCACTTTCAATTTTGAATAGATTTTAGGCCTTGTGGGGCTTCAAATTGTTTGCTTGATTTAGGTGAGCACTTGAAATCTTATTATTGGGTGAAGCTTTCGGTTATTCGGGTTGCCAATACTTCAAAACCGTGACGCTGGCGATACCTTAATGTCTTCCCAATTTAATTACACGGAAGCTACTAGAAAAGACTAGAAACCCAACAATCAAAACTAAACCGCTAAATCAATATTTATTAAGCAAAAAATATTTACAAGTGAAGGGAGAATAAGCAAATAACGAGAACACATGAGTTTTTGAAAGAATACGAGTACTCTACGTTTAGCATAGTAACTTATAATTAACCCTATCATTTCTCGTCCTCATTTAAGAGACTTAGCCTAATATAAGTTAAGGAATCAAAGCTAAGTGCTCAACACGCACGGTCGAGTCAAAAATCACTCTTATTCTCGCCATCGGAAAACCTACATTCGTGTCTTCAAAAACTTATAAAACATGAGAAAAATTTTAAAATTTGGCCATTTTTAGCCTTATTTTGCAAGAAAACGATAAACAAAAAGATAAACTTTGGAAAGCGTGAAGGTTTGGCAAGGCAAGTATCTATTCACCCCCATACTAAAGTTAAACATTGTCCTCAATGTTTCGAGTCTAGGGGTGCAAACAACCCCATACTAGAGACGTAGTCGAATGCCTAATCTAGCATGGAAAGGGTGTAACCAATAAATCAATAGTCGTTTATGAAGTGTGCTATAAACCTAAGGTTAGAACATATAAGGATATATCGTTTAGATATTGAGAAAGTCTTCAAAGCAAACGATCGAGTGCTCCCATAAAACGAACACGAGAGGCTCTAATCGTGAAGATCATGATCTAAAAACCACAATGCACAAACAACCACGGAACAAAGGTTGGAAGGGCACAAGTCCCCTCACTTTAAACTAATTAGAAAGCAATAATATATAAATGGATAAGCATGGGTCTCCCCCACGAGGCACCTTGTTTTTGATAACCGAGTCAAAAGCTCGACTCGAATCCCCATAAATGTGATCATTTAGGGATAATCATGGTGTGGTCAATTTTTGGTGGGGCTTACATGATAAACAAGGCCCAAAAACAACCGTGAATAAAGGCAAAGCCTCTATACCGGGATCGAAGATCATATCCTCACATATGGTGGAAAATGATAACGGCAAAGCCGGAGGATACGTCATGTAAGGAAGAAAACTTCTTACAACGTAAGTAAATTCATCATATCCGAGGGGGTGGGTTGGCATACTTTGAAACGAAGGTGAAATCGAAAGAGAATTAATCAAAATAGGACTTTCAAAATTCCCCCCGGATCGAAGGCAAAAGCCTCATTAAAATCCTCATTCTCATCGAGAGGCGGTCCATCGGTGAACCCCTCGAGAATGGAAACATCACAAGTAGAAAGAGGAGTCTCAACCGTATGAGACTTCGGGTGGGTGACTAGCAAATCCGGCTCATCGAGTTTAAGATCCTTAGAATCCTCACTCTCGATGTCCTCGAACGTCTCATCAAAGAGAGGATTTACGTCACCAAAAATGAACGCGTCATCAAATTCGAATAAAGGGTTCGAAAAGATTTTGAAATCGGTATTTTGAACGTCCTCGTCGATTAGTGACTCGTCATCACTAGCGGAAAAATCATCGTCATTGAAAAGCGGGTTCGAAAAAGTCGTTGATTCTCTCCCTGAAGTGTCAATGGGAGAGACATCATCACAAGAAATCGATTCACACTCACTATTGTGATTTGCCTCGTTAGAATCTTCGTGGAAAAATCCATCGAGAGCAAAATCACTTACCTCATCTTCGGAGAAAACCGTAGGCTCACTTTGGATTGGAATAAGGATCTCGACACTAGGATTAGTGCTACGATTCGTCTCCCCCATACTTAGAGAGGCATCGGTTTCCGTAGTGGGTATAGGAGTAGTTTTTCCATGATAAGGGTCGAGATTGAAAACATCGCTATCATCATCGTCGTATTGGTAATCATATGGAATCTCAAGAGATGTAGAGGTATAAGTATCTATATTTGACGCTTGCACTCGTTGCTTTTCCATTTCAATCTCTCCCCTTATACTTCTAAAAATGTCCATCACACCATGCAAGAATTCTTCTTCATGGTCTTGTAAGAAAGTGGCAAAGGAATTTTGTCTCTCGTTACTTGACTCATGAGAATTTTAGTGTTCGAGATCGTATGGTGGGGCCTCAAAATTATCAAAACCGGAATTATCGTATGAATTGGGTTCATCATAATGCATTGGTTGGCAAGAATAAGTATCGCGAGGCCCCCCACAATTGTCGTAATTGTAACCCATGTCGTGGGATTCGTCAAAACCGGAAAATTGATTGTCGAAAGACGTATTTTGGTTCATCGGTTGACAATCGTACCCATAGTGAGGTTCATCTCCACAATACTCACATGACGTTGGGTATTGCGAAGATTGGTCAACGAAATTCGGATTAGGCTCGTGATTGTGACCATTTGGGTATTGAATTGGACACTAATAGTGCCAATGGGAAAGGCTTCCACAATATAGGCAATGGATGTGACGTTCTTCATTAGAAGTATACAAACAATTGGTCGGATTACATGAGGGACAAGATCTAAAATCTACATAGTCGATACAATCTCCGCACCTTTCGCATATACACCATGGACATGATACAGAACCAAACAGTCGTCTCCCACAACCTAGGCAATGAATATCCATGAAGAATTAAAATTTAGAGGGATTGAGAAAAAGAATTATGAAAATAGAGGGAAAAATCGAAGATTCTTTTTGGTGTTTTTAATTTTTTTAATTTTTTTAATTTTTTTGGATTTTTGATTGTTTTTACCTTTTTTGGATTTTTGGAATGTATTAGGTAGACAATAATCTACAAATCTCCTCCTTAATCAAATCTCTTGATTAAAGAAGCCTCAAGGAATGAAAACGATCACGTTAAGTGAACGCCTTCGATGACTTTAGAACGATGGTGGAACACCATATCGTTCAAGAGGGTTTAATCAAATGAAACCAAGAAAATATATATGATACTTAAGTAATACTTTGGGCGGCAAAACCCTCGATTAGCTTTCAAAATCAAATACTCACAAGCAAGCGGGGAAAAAGGCGGCGCGAAGCACTTAAGAGCCTTTTTCCTTAGGATATATTTTATAATATCCGCCTTATACCCACCTTATAGTTTGTATTTTCAAAATCGAGCTTCTCGAAAGTATTTATCTATTTTTGCCTTTTTCTTTGGTTTGAGATTCGAATACAATGATTGGGTAATGACCTCCCAAGTCAAGGTTGTGATTTCTCACGTATTTGGAGTACTTGTGAATTTATTGTTCTACGTATACAATATAGTAATAGTATTCACAAAAAAAACGAAAAACGATAATACGTATTAGTAGAGTGCTACTAATACAATTAGCTATTATGGCTATATATAAAAACAAAAATTTCCAAATCAAAACACAACACGCCTCCCCGGTAGCGGTGCCAAAATGGTTGTTGTAAAATCACACTCGTTTAGGAAAACGAGGCAAAAGCGGTAAGTATTAAGCGTACGTTTAGGAAAACGTAAACACTTATGACCCAAAGTGGGGATCGTTCTCAAGGAGGCTAGTGTGTTGTGTGATGAATTGATTAATGTTTGTGATTATATTGAGAAGAAAAGAAAATAGAAATGGGGTGAGAAGAGATAGACGGTTACGAAGACGGATCGAGCTAAGACGAAAAAGTCGTAAACGTAAAACCGTAAAAACTACAAAATTAAAAAAAATAAAACCTAAAACCTAAAAATTAATCAAAAGCTAAAAATAAGTCTTAAATAATATAAATAAGAATAAAAATCCAATAAAAATATTTTAAAACCTTTTATTAATTAAATATTCAATTTTAAATGCTAATTAAAGCCCTAAAATTAAATATAATTAATAAAAATGTCCAAAATATTATTTTATTGAACAAATAACTTACTTATATTATCTAAAGACTAAAAAGTATTTTTCCTAATTTTTAAAAACTATTTTTCTCTTTTTTAAAACACTAAAAACTATTTTAAAACTAAAATAATTATAAAAAATAATAAAATAATGCTAAAAATAATTTGACACTTTTAAAAATCCTAAAATACTCTAATAAACAGAAGAAAAATGAAAAAGTTTGAAAAATATAAAAATTTTCACTAAAAGACAAAACAGTTTTAAATTAAAACCCTAATTAAACTAAATTAATTCTAAAAAATAAATAAAAAATGAACAGTAAAAACTTTTTATACTAGAAATCTTAAAATATTATTCTAAGTCTAGGAAAAATTTTAAAACAGAAAAATATTAATTTTTGGCACTAAATGCCAGAAACAGAAATATTAAAAAGTATTAAAAATGGTTATTTAATCTAAAAAATATTAAATGAACAGTAATAAAAATTCTAATTAAACAGAAAAATCAAAAATAAAATAAGAAAAATAACAAAAGTGGTTTCAAGTCCTAATTCCCAATTAAGTGCACTAAAGACAAAAAATCTAACTTTCTGATAGTGACACTTCCAAAGGCTTTATCTGCTAGTGAAGCAGTGGGAACTTTTGTGCTACCAGTGGGAAAGGAGTTCCCACTGCTAGTGTAATTTTTTTGGTCAGAAAGCAATAAGCTTAGGAAAGCTTATTGTGAGTGCTTATTTTCGACAATAAGGCACCCCCACACCAATTGGGTTGTGGGGAGTCAGATAATGCACAAAAACTAGCAATTCACTTCACAAAATCTCACACAAAGAGCACAAAAATTTACTGATTATGCTAGCAAAGTTCCTGATGAACAGTAAGGTATAGATTACATGCACAAAAACGGATTTCAATGGCTCAAATCTTGCATACAATCCAACTAAATGGCATGAAACTGATACACAACCCTAAGTGAGCCTATAACCTAACAATGAACAAGCTTGATGATCAAATTTCAACAAAAACAGTCAAAACAAGGCAGTTATTGTTTTTATGCTATAATGTCAAACTTTTTACTTGCAAACTTATTCAAGACTTCACCAAACTGAAAACCTATGACTACTAACATATAACTCATACAAACCTAGTTTGTCTAGATGATTTTTAACCCAAAAGCTATCAAAAGTTCCTGGCCAAAACTCAAATCCAAACACCCCTTTAGTTTCTGAAATTGAAATTTTTCAAAGCAAATCTTTACAAAACTCAACCAAGCTGATTACAACTACTCATAACATTCCTAAAAACCTAAAATAAGCCATATCAAACCAGCTTAACAACACATAAACAATTTTCATGAAAAATCACATGATCTCATAAATCATCAAACTTGTAAACTGATAATGAGATTACAAGATGGTTACCTTGTGGGACCCACATCCAGGTCCCACAATGGCTGCTTTGCCATCTCCAATCAGGTTGGGGCCTGAGCTGATCCTTTGAGAGTTTGGTATGCAAAGTACTTGGCACACAAATGAAAAGAAATGGGTAAAAATTGGAACTTGTTTGCTTCTTGTTTTCTGCACACCACAACAAACAGGCAACAAATATCCAAGTTTCAAATTGCCATAAGCTTATAGCTTATGGCTTTTGAAACAGTAATCTTAGTACAAAAAAATGGTAAAAACTGATTTTTTTCTCCTTCAAAATTCTTTCACAAATCATGAAACCAATAAACCTAGAAACTCAAACATGTTTTAAAACAAGGTCAATTTCAGAAACACAATGATCCAAGTCCACTTTCACTTCATGGATTCTTGGATTTCTGAAAATTGCAAACCTTTTCAAAAACCTGTTAAAAACACAATGTGTTTACAAAATATTTATGGAACTCAGAATCTAGCTAATCCAATACCAACTTTTACAAAAAGATAAAAGGAATTACAATTTACTTCAATAAAAATACCAACTTTATATTTCTAAAAAGGCATTACATGAACTTAGCTAAAAACTGGAACAAGAAATACTAGCTACATGCAGCTGAGTATTTATACTACTATAAAGAAAATACTAGAAGCTTAAACCCTAACAAGTAAACTTCCCAAAGTGCCCTTGGACTGAGTTTGAATTTCTTGGTCAAAAAACGAGTCTTGTGACTGTCCTTGATGCCAGCTGGTCTTGGTTGATCTTGGACGTTAAAAAGAAGCTTTGGGACAAAGGAAAACGTTTGGTCCATTGATTTTCTGATGGGATTCGTTTGTTGCTATTTTGAGTGCAGCAGGGGAACATGGGGGACCCTCTTGTGGTTCACGTGATGGGGTTTTTGTTGGTGGGATGGGATTAGGCTTGGTTTAATCAACAATCTAGAAAACATTGGAAAAAAACCCTTTGATTAGCTCTTTGTTCATCCTGGAAATTTTAGGGTTTATAGGTGGTTTAGTTTCTGATTTAATCTGAAATGGGGATTAAGGATTTTAAATAAAGTGTTTGCCACCATAACTTAATCCAGATTAAGTTAAAATAAAAAAAAAGAGTGGGTGGATTCGTGACATGGAAGGAGGGGAGTGTCTGATTGGTGGGTTGTTTAAGGTTGGTGACGTGGAGGATTAAGAGTGGTGGGTATATCTTAGGTTGTCTGGGCAGAAAAGGCCCCCCAAGGTTCCTTTTTTCTTCACTTTGTATTAAACAGCAAATAAACTCACTTCCTTTGATAACAAGTTTCAGCATTTGGCATTTTTGGCACAACATGTTTATAAACTTGTATTAAGGACTTCAAATGTAATTTCCTCTATTCCCAAGGGCTAAACTTGTACAATCTTCATTCCTCAAGGACCATTCTTGCATAACTTGATTTCTACAAGGACCAAACTTGATAAATCTTCAAAAATTGAGGGACTAAAGTTGCCAATCTTCAAAATTTCAAGGGCATTTTTGTAAATTCCATTCTTGGGCCCGGTTCATTGTGCGGCTTCGTTTCCCGTGTTCGTTTTTGATTGATTCTTGTGATCTTTTTGTCTTTTCCTCAATATCCGTACCTAAAATACACAAGCAACAAACACAAGCATATATTTGGCAGTTTTAATGATATTTTATGCATTTTAAGCCCGATTTGGACGATGAGACTATGTATAAAAGCAGTCTCATCACCTTTCTGTAAGTAGTCGACATCATGGCTGACGAAGTGATGCATTGAAAGATTCCTGGATTTGGCGATAATAACAGCGGTTAATGGACGTAGTACTGGAGTTTGATCACCTGAAGCCGTCGATTTCATTTCTTTCAGGAGTTCATTGGTATGATATTCTCCCTCATCTCTGCCGATCTTCGTACTGGCCCAAAAGTTTTTATCTTTAAGTATCTTTTGAAGTTCATTTGGATCCATGGTAGGTACTTCATATTCGTGCACTAGGAATCCAGAAAAGTCGATGGATTATTGAGAAGTTGTGTAAAATCCTCCTTGTCTTTATCAGAGAATTTACGTGCGGTTGCTGCTTGTGTAAGCCAAGGCTGCTCCGACATATTCTCATCTATGTTGACAATATCAACAAATTCAGGATCTGGTTGATTTGTGTCTTCAATATCCATATCGATGCAATGCTGGTCTGTTGTGGGAGGTGGAGAATGATGTTCCTCTGACACTAGTGGTTCATCTTTGTTCATACGTTCTGAAGTTGAGATAAAATCGGGAACCGGTTCAGTAGACTTACATGTGTATTTTGATGTGTTTTTGGATGTGGATTGGGAAGATTTGAAGTTGTTGTGGATATTCTTTCGTCGGTTCTCTCTAAGTCCATCATCACTTCCTAATATTGACATATCATCCTCACTGCTTTCTTTGGTTTCATCATCCCCATCATCCTCTTCATTCTCATTCTCCTTTTGTTCCTCATCATTAACTTTTTATGTATTCTCAGAATTACTTTCTTCCTCGTCCTCTTTATCTTTGTCAGACTCATCATCATCATCATTCTTTTCCATATCATCCCCCTTATCATCATCACCATTACCATTAATATTATCATTCTCACTTCCATCACCATTACCATCACCATCACCATCACCATAGTCATCATCATCCCCATCACTATCCTCATTCTCTTCCTCCTCTTCGTCTTCGTCCTCCTCTTCATCCTCATCCTCTTCT
This sequence comes from Glebionis coronaria, assembly GCA_025667525.1. NCBI lineage: Eukaryota > Viridiplantae > Streptophyta > Magnoliopsida > Asterales > Asteraceae > Glebionis > Glebionis coronaria. The sequence continues at coordinate 199,967,190 of CM046875.1, forward strand.
TCATTTCTATCCGTATCTTCCTCCTCATCCTCATCATCACCCTTATCTTCACCATCACCATTTTCATCCTCATCCTCATTCTCATCTTCAGACTCATGACGTTTCCTTTTGTTTGTTGTTTTTGGAACATCAGTATCGGCTTCGGTTGATGGTTGAGAAGCTTCCAATATAGCTTTATTGAGAACTCTCTGAAGTTTGTCTTATGTCTTTGTTTTAGTAGACCCAATGTCATTCAGTCGAGTCTGTAATGTCTTCATCAACTCAAGGTCTGAGAGGCCTTTTGTTAGTCTTACTGGTAGCTCCTGAGAGATAGATGACTTGACTTCATTTTTTATAATGGCTATCACATGATCATTAATGGTGTCGATGAAAGTTTCATTTTCAATATCGAGAGCTTCTTTCTCCTTGATATATGTGTCTTGCTTTCCTTCAAGATATTCCAATTTGTCTTGGAGTTATTTGATATATTCTCGTTCACGGTGATATCCTCTGATCTCTGCTGAACGACGTACACTGTATGATTTTTTGAGCTCTGCAAGATCTTTTGCTTGTGTCTGCACCTGTTGTTGAAGGATAAGATGATATTGTCAGTAAGGGATAAATTAGAGGTGGTTGGTACGGGTTGTGAGGGGGTGGATGGTACGGGTTGTACTATTTACGGTGGAGGTATAGCAACAAGTGTTAGGGAGGTGGTGGATACAGGTTGTATGGTGGTGGATGGTACAGATTGTTGGGTGGTGGATGGTACAGGTTGTTCGACTGTTGGTGGAGGTGTTGGAACAGTCGTTTAGGCGGTGGTTGGTACTGGTTGTATGGTGGTGGTTGGTAACGATTGTACAATTTTCGGTTTGATTAAGGGGACGGTTGTCACAACGGTGCTAAGTACTGGGGGTGTGGGAGGTGTTTGTTGTGTTATAGGGGTCAATGTCAGGTGAGCGTCCTCTTGTAAAACAAGTGAAGGTGTTGTGGGTATAGGTTTGCTGAGGTTGACGTCCCCGTACAGGAATTCAATATCCATGTCGTCCTCTCCCCCACCTTCCTGATTCGGGTCTTCATAGTCATAGTTAAACAAATCCTCTATGTCTTCATCATCTTGGTTTGGTTGACCTTTTGATCCTTTCTCTATTCTAATCTCTTATTCTTCTTCTTCATCTGAAATGTCTGGGTTTCCAAACGCCTCACGAGCCAATTCCTTAGCAGTTTTTGATCCAGATCCATTAGTTTTAGCAAGATCCATCTCACTCTGTTGAAGGACAAGTCTTAGCTGTTTATTTTCAGACATAGTTATTGGTGTAGGTTCTGCTTCATCCTCGGCACGCAGTTGCTCTTTGCCCTTGTCCTTAGCTTTGGCCTTAGAAGAAGATGTCTTTTGGCGTTTGGAAGTTGCTTTCTTCCTCTTACCTTTTCCTTTCTGGGCAGAAGGATCTTCTTTTGACCTGCTTACCTATATCTCAATATCTCTGAGCATATCCCTGAAAGCTTGACTATCCTTAATCCCTTCATTAATCATGGTATCATGCACTGGTGCTGGACGTAGTGAATACTTGGTGGAAGGATAATGACTGTTATTTTAGTTAATTAAAAATGTTGCTTTTGCAAGATCTTTCTTTGCGTTGCTCGTACCCAATTGATATATGTCGTTGTTTCGTTCTCGGTATCTTCTCGAATTGATCACGCTCAAAAGTGGAATAGTTGTAATTGGTGACTAAAAAAAGGGGGAGCTTTGGTCTAAATCTACTAAAATGGTAAGTGCAAGAAATAATAAAATTAAACTAAAGACAATTACTGAGAATAAAGCTAGAATTTGGGAAAAACAGTAAGTACCTCTATGAAGAATAAAACTGGAAGTCTCTATTCGGAATGTCTGCTCTTACTCGGAATAATATTTCTATGCGGAATATAGTGTTCTACTCGGAATAATAACCCTACTCGGAAAAGTACTCTAATGCTGAATAATTGGCTTATGCGGAATGTGAGCTTATCCGGAACATTGGCTATTCGGAATAATCATAACAAGAAACCCTATGCGGAATATTTGGCTATGCTGAATATTTGAGCTATGCGGAATATTATGGTAATGCGGAATAAAAAGCCTACTCGGAATATTATGATGGAAACCCTTATGCGGAATATTTTGAAAGAAGCCTATGCGAAATGTTTACAAAATACCCCTATTCGGAATATTTTTAACAGAAGCACTATGCGGAATAATTAATATTCCGAGTCACCACCAAAATCTTAAACTCTACTCGGAATATTTCGATATTCCGAATAACCAAGATAAACACACCCTTGACCCGGAATATTGAGAATTCCGTATCAAAAGTAAAATCACACAACCACAATACGGAATCTGGCAAACTCAGAAAAAGAAAGCGAAGAACAGAGGATTTTAAAACACGAATTGTAACACCAAAATTTGCCAAGTTTTCAATCAAAACTTAAACCAATTTCACCACTAAACATTTACCTAAGGTAAACATCAATCCAAAACAACAAAATCGCAAAACCCACTTGATCAAACCAATAAAATAAAACTTAAGAACTTAGAATCAAAAAGAGATGAAGAACAAGATGATGGAAAGATTAAAAGTAGACTTGTATTAATGATTTAGGGTTCAACAAACAAAGTGGAAAGATCAAACTTACAATATTGGAAGAAATCAAACAAAGATGAAAACCACTCCTTAAGGGAGATGGTTTCCTTCCTACGAAATAGGAAAAAACTATAACAGAAAAGAACTAGTGGAAAGTCTTGAATGGGAGGAGTATTTATAGGCTTCTCCCTTGGTTGGTGAGTGGGCTTTCTTCCTTTCTTTTTGTCTTCTCGTCTTTTCAGAAAAGTTGGCGTTTTCGATTTTGATTCGGGATTTGTCGACGAATATATTCAACTCGTCTTTTAATTTCTTCATTTAATAGACTTGAGTTTCTTCGACATAGGTAAATCTTCCGTCTTTGGTCCTTTTCTTCGATAAATCTTCAAATAGGCCCATTGACTTCAAATCTTTTGCATCTCTTGGACTATAGACTTCATCTTTTCGTCTTTTTCCTCGATAAAACCCGTGCAATCCCATGTTTTCTCCAATATTTATCCGGTTGGCTCTGAAAACACAACAAACACACAAACCACGCATAATTCCAAACAAATGACATTAAATACGCGTTTTGGTCTTGTTTTAGAAAGAAATAAGTGGTAAAAGGATGGGTGTTTTCACACCTATCAAATCCCCTACACTTAACCATTGCCATGCCCTCATGCAATGCTTAGTGATAAAGCAATTATACACTTTTCTCATAATCAATCAACCTTGGCCTTATTAACATACTACTTAAACAAAAATTTAAATACTAAGGGGAATTAAAACTTTACAGGAGATAAAAGGATAGAAACCATTTTCACTTGAAATTAGCTATATGGAAATAACTTGAAAAGAGATCAAGGACTTACATTAGGGCTTTGGTGCTGCGAAGATTTATCATCCTCAAGTTTCACGTTCCCCAAACTAAGCTTAAAAACGAGATCATTGTTATTATAAGTTAGCAATTCAAACACTTACACACATGGCTTAATTATATGCTTAAACTCCCTTATTCCTAGGTGTATCTCTTATATTTTATTTTTGTCTTAGAATGATCATGAAGATGCATTTTTGGACTTATTTCGATAGTTTATTTAGGCTGAAAGCAAAGTAGGACGATTTGATCAATAGTTAGCTAAAGGACAAAATCTCTTAAAACTGCTTCTCGGGATATCAAAAAGTTCATATCTTGGCATAACTCGGTTCACGATTTGAGACCTTTCTCGGGCCGATATTTGGCATGTACTTCATACTTCATATCTTCGAGAGACGTTCTTGAGATAATGGTCTTCTCTTAGTTAATAGAGTTTCTTCACTTGGAGACTTTTGAGGGGTACTCCAACTTTGTTGACCACGACTTCATGATTATTTCTTCAATCTCTAATTGGGATTTTGAGATACAACGATCCACCTCCTTTTCGGACTTGGATCTATTTATCCTTGTTGGAAATACGTTTTTCCTAATAAAGTCTCGGTCACATCTTAGTTAGCATAGATCACGAGTTATAGACTATTTAGAACTTTGTTTCTTGGAGCGACCTCCCTTAGGGGGAGATTGTTGGAAATGCGTTTTACGTATTTATGAAGGATCGGTCGCTCCAACGATAACTATGTAATGCGCTCGTGATCCATTCAGTTTATGTATAGTCCATATAGCCCACATGTAGGGTGGGCTATATATATATCCCCTCCTAGCATGTTAGGGGGGGTTGTTGATTGTCATTTTCACTTAATCACAATTCCATTTTTCACTTTCTCTCTCTAACTCTCTCCCTTCTCTCCTTTCTCTCTCTACTCCATCATCTCCTTTCTTCATCTCCTTTATATTTATCATCTAAATCAACCATCTTAATCCATCAAATCCATCATGTAGAATAGGCCAATGATTACGTAGACCTTCAATTGGTATCAAGAGCCAAGGTTTGATTGGTTTATTCTAGCTTTTATTTTCTTTTTGATTTTGGTGGGTTTTGATTTAATCATGCTTTAATTTTAAAAAAGTTTGTATTTTTTATAAAAAGTTTGTGTTTTTATGTGTTAAATCATGTCAAATCTTTAGATTTACTTACCTTTTTAGATAAAAATCACAAATTTTTATATAAAAATCAAAAATTTCATTATCAAATCTTAAAAAGTTGGTGTTTTTATAAAAGTTTGTGTTTTTCTCTTTTTAATTTTGTATTTTTTTTGATTAAATCCTTCTATTTTGATTGCTTTTTTGTTTGAGTTCCTTAAATTGAACATTTAATTTTATCCTTTTTTATTTTATTTTTTTTTATCAGTTTCCACTTTAATTTTTGTTTTATTAGTTTTTTTTAAGTTTTTTTTAAGTTTTTATAATCAATTTTTTTTATATAATCATTTTAAATTTTTTTTATATACCAGTTTTTATATATAATTTTTTTATTATATCTGGGTTTCGAGTCTGTCCAGTTGTCTTTATTTTTTTTTTATTTTTATTTATTATTATATAATCAGTATTTTTCTTTATTTTTTAATCTATTGGGTCTCGAGTTTTTTTGTCCAATACCAGTCCTTCAGTCCTTCCTTATCAAGGTTTTTCATTATCAAGGTTTTTGGGTCTTGAGTTTCAGTCAGTCAGTCAGTCAGTTTTTGTCCAGTTCCGGGCGAACTGAAAAGTTCTGAATCGAGAAGTTCCGAATCAAACTCAAAGTTCCGGACGAAAAAGTTCCGGACGAAGAAACTTCCGAACGAAATCTTCCGATTCGAAATCTTCCGAATCAAAATCTTCCGATTCGAAATCTTCCGAATCAAAATCTTCCGAATCAAAATCTTCCGAATCAAAATCTTCCGAATCAAAATCTTCCGATTCGGAACTCTTCCGATTCGGAACTCTTCCGATTCGGAACTCTTCCGATTCGGAACTCTTCCGATTCGGAACTCTTCCGATTCAGAACTCTTCCGATTCGGAACTCTTCCGATTCGAAACTCTTCCGAACGAAGAACTCTTCCGAACGAAGCAACCATTTCAAACATAACGGCCAACCCAACAAATCACAACCTTGACCCGAGACACCTCGACACCTCACCCAGACATTCACATCAGACCTCTCGACATCATAAACTCACCCAAAATTCACTTTGTTTCGGTTTGAAAAGTTGTCTCAAACGTCATAAACGACTCAACAGAATCCTACCACAACTCTCGACACCTCGACACCTCACCCAGACATTCACATCAGACCCTCGACAATAAACTCTCGACTCACCATCGTTCTCACCCCCACCCTCGACTCATTTCATCAAAACAAGACCATCTTTCCCCCACCCCACAAACTCTCAATCCTCCACACAGACTCCACATCACACGCAAACCCATTTTCGACCCCGTACACACCCTCCCACATCACTCACACAGACTCTGTCCCTCACCAAAACTCAAACAACTCATCAACATCACCCAGACACGACACCCTCACATACCCTCGTCTCACTTCACATCAATACTCAAGACTCGATTTATCGACAGAAAGACTCGAACAGATGAGAGAGGGACTCAATTAAACCAACATGCAATACGAAACACCTACCCGAGACCTTCGATAGATCTTGAAGACGAAATTGTTTTGTTTCTTGGCTCTTTCTTATGATTTAAATGATGTTTGTTCATAATCTTAAATGGTGATTGTGATTTAACTTGGCACTGATCTTAACACCATAGGATTGAATGGGTTTATTAGTTAATTGATGATTGTATAAGATAAGAGATTGGGATATAATCTTTAAAGTGGAGGAAACAAGGTAGATTGGAAGATAACTGGTTTAGTTTTGGGAGGATTGGAAAGAAGACGTTTGATTGGGAGAGAGAGAGGACGCTCGATTGTGAGAGAGAGATTAAGAAGAAGGCTTATATTATTTGGCGGATCAAACGAGAGAGGGGGCGGACAAAACTAAGTGAGTGAGATTAGGTTAGCTTTTGTGATTTATATTAGGGTTTGACTTCACACGTGGGCTTTTTTAATTCCAAGTGATATCTGCCACGTCTCTGATTTGCCAACCCACGTGTTTTTCACGATTTTTTATTTGGAATTGGGATATAGGTGAGGGTCATTTAAATCTACTTAACACATTTTTGAAATTCGTTTTGTAACCAAAAAATCTCATATATTTTTTTTTTCTATTTTTTATTTATTTTGTTATTTTTTTTATTTTATTTCTATATTATTTTTATTCTATTTTAGTTAAGTAAATTTTTGTCACTTTTCTATTTTTTAGTTTAGTATATTTTGTTTATTAATTTTTGGCAAAACGTGTTGAGGCGGGTATTTTTAAAAGTATTAACGTGAAAAAATATTTAACGGGTTTAATTCATAATCGTTTGAGCCGACAACATCTTTTGAGCCGAATCGAATTGTAAAATCCTGCAAACTACAACATCCACATCATTTTTCCTCGATTACCAATGGAATCGTTAAAATCGACACTTAAAGAGGGAGACTTGCATCGAATGCACGACAAGGCTAGAGAAAATGGTATAAATTCATTTCAAATGCTTCAATATCATCTAGTTACTCTTTCACGGCTTCAAGGAGGGAGCGAATTTGTGACCATCTTTGGTCAAGATCGTCATGTATTCATCGACTCAATGTTCACCACTTTGACCGAACTCGCCGAGCAACTCAACCGTCACAACTTTAATCAATCGGCATCGTCACTTGCTTATAAGGCTCTTGTGACACAACTCACGCCTTTCCTCCAAATCAATATCATCAAGCCTGAAAGTTCTGTGATTTGCCAATCATTTCTTCGAGATACACATACCGAGCTTCGTGTTTTCCGTGATACAATATTGAAACTCATGACATCGGTCTCGTCTTCGATTTATCAAAGATCACAACTTCAGCAAACGTATGATAATGGAGTGCAAGAATCAATGACGCAGATGCAAGAGGAGAATGGTCATACGGTTGACAACTTGGAGCATAACAATGGTACGAGCACGGAATCAGGAAGACAAAATGATACCAGTGACACGTCAGGGAATGTTCACGCGATCTCTCTTGATGACTCGTTACCCGTTTATGACGAAGAGCCTGCAAACTTGGTACAATGTAATGTTGTTTATGATGTCTATGCTGATGATATGCCGCATATTGAGCATTCTGAACCTAATTATGACAAACATGGGATGGAAAAGAGTGATAGCAATACCACTTCTGATTCATCCGATGTAAGTCATAATGGGGGATAGATTGTTCAGAATGCTATAGTACATCATGATACTTGTATTATAACTGCTTCATTGACTACTTCTGATTCCAAGATTAGAGAGCTTGAAACGATTGTAGCTCAACAATCAAAAGATCTTGAGGATGCCAAACTTGAATTTTCTAAGAAAACGGATAAATTTGAAACATACTTTGAAAAACTTGAAAAGTCAAACGTTGTTCTTGAAAGAAAATTGGATCAAACTGTTCTAGATTCTAAAGCTGAAAAGGATAATCTTTTGAAACAAATTCAACTGCTTGAATCTAAGTTGGCATCCCAAGATAACTTGCTCAAAGAGAATGAGACTTTAAAGGCCCAAGTACAGGAAAAGGTTTTTGCTATAGTTGCGTTGAAAAACGAGTTAAGGAAAAGTAAAGGACCTAGTCTGGACACTAAGCTTGAAAAACCATCAATCTTGGGGAAACCGCCTACAAATCAGTTCGTCAGACAACCGATTGTCAGACAACCTACTGCATTTAGATCAGAGAGACCCCAATCCTCGAGACCGCGGTTTGCCTCCCAAGTTGATTTGGGTCATATTTCTAGAACTGTCACTCCACCAACTAGGCCTAATGTGACTAAATCAGCTTTAGCAAGACCTCATCACATGATTGCCCCTAGTTTCTCTAAGAATAGTTCAATGAACACGTCTAGAACTAGTTCAACTGATGTGCGCCATGATTTTGGTCAAAGGGAAGCTATTCAAAAGACACATGTAAGAGATAACAATGTCCAACCTAGTCAGATGCCTTCTAGATTACCCAACACTGCTAACCGTAGCATGACGTCTCCTAGGAGCATCGATCAATCATCTAGGAATTACTCAGACATTAAATATGCTACTTGTAAAACATGTAGAAAATGTATCTTTACGGCAAATCATGACTCCTGTATCAAGAAATTGCTTAATGAGGTGAACTCCCGTGCTAGACTTAAATCCCAGTGGGTTGCAAAAATCAAACCCGTTGGTAAAATGTGGCGCCCCACTGGTAGAACTTTCACTCTTGTAGGAAACGAGTGCCCTTTAACTAGGATAGTCTCTGATTCTACGAAGACTACTAGGGAGGAAATTGCAAAGGATGATACATCACTTAAGCCTGAACTTAAGATTTTCTATAAAAGGAAACGTTTGCCAACTAAGACAAGTGAATCATCCCCTCAGGCCACCTCTGACACAAGAAAAGCCAACTGTGAACCCCCACGTGCTTCAAAAATAGATATCTCTAACCCATGCAAAAGTATACAAACTCCTAATGAGAATGCAGGTACCAAAGTTGATGTTCCAAAAGAACGAAGCGGTCCAATCGTTGTATACCGTTCAACTAAGGACACTCTTAGAGTTTGGTTGCTGAAGAAGCAGATATCAGAGAAACAAATGTCTCAGGGGATTCATGGTTAAGCTGCAAACAAGGACTTACAGTCACATAACAGACTGTAACTCGATCTCAAAAGACAGGAAAGTTCATCCCGATGATGACTTATCCTAAAAACGAGAAATTCATTTTTCTCAGGCATGAGCTTATGTTAAAAACATTCCACGTTTTTAAGCTCATGCACAAGGACTTATAGTCACATCACAGACTATAAATCGCTCTTCAAAGAAAGGAAAGTTTATCGCCGATGGTAAACTTATCCTAACAACGAGAAATTCATTTTTCTCGGGCATGAGCTTATATAAAAAACATTCCAAGTTTTTAAGCTCATGCACAATGACTTACAGTTAAATGTCAGACTGTAACTCGAACTTAAAATAAAGGAAAGATTATATTTTATGATAACTTATCCTCTTAACGAGAAATTCACCTTTCTCGGTCATGAGCTTGTATTAAAACATTCGAAGTTTTAAGCTCATAAAGGAAAGTGTATCTTTTAACTAAGAGAACTTTTCCTCTTAACGAGAAATTAACCTTTCTCGGTCATGAGCTTTCCGTTAAAACAGTCAAAGTTTTCAAGCTCATGAACACGACTTCTAAGTAAATGTCAGCTTAGGACTCGTTCTTCAGATAAAAGGAAAGTTTATCGCCGACGATAAACTTATCCTTAACAACGAGAAGTTTACAACTTCTCGGACTTGAGCTTTCCTAAGATATTCCAAATCTTAAGCTCAAGTAATTGGTTTTCAAAACTTTGAACACAATTTTTCAAGAATTTCTCAAAAGGTTTTTCTAAATCTTTCAAAATTGTGTGTTCAAAAATGTTTTGATAAAAAGAGCATGTCTTCTGGAATCGATAATATTTACGAACCTAGAAATGTCATTCAATAATGACACGGGGTTGTAAATAAAGTTCGAGCAGAAGTTTAAAAGATTTAAAACATGCTCCATATGGTTTGCTATTATTTCAGATAGCAACCCGCTTTTCATAATCAAGTCAAGCATTTCACCGGAAAGCTTTGACTCAACAACGGGAATTAATTTTCTCGGGAACGTGACGAGGAGACCAACATTCGTGAACAAGAACCATGTGACTCTTTCATATGATGTTCTCCATCATTCAGGTCCTACCTCGTAAATTATTAATCTTGTGAATTCATTATCATATATGATCTTTGCACGTGATAAATACCTTACACTTGTGTTTAAAAGGTATTTATTTTACGTTTCAGCACACCCTCATTAATTTGAGGGGGAGCTTGTGTAATTCATGAAGATAATTGGACTTGCATTTTTCTTCCCAAATTTTCTTAAAATGCTATTAAATCAATTGATATTAAAAACATCGATTGGGTTAATATTTTTAATATGGGGGAGAAAATGTGATTTAATATGGGATATGATCAATCATAAATGGTTTGACTTAAAGTGATAGCTCATCCCGACATCTGCAAAATGTTTTCGGATATCGTGGCATATGTTAAGGGGGAGCAAAATGGATTTGCACTTCAAAATGGATTTCATGGTGACATACACTTACCCAAAACATCTCTATTCACGACGGTGAAGATTGTGGTGACATAAGGATGGTAGGATAGGTTAAAGTCCAATGATTTCTCTAGAACCGGAGGAATCTTCCCAAGGACATTCCATAGCTAGAAATAGTAGTCCTTAGGAAAGATGGAGAAAGATTGTGAACGTAGCTGAATGCTGACCAAGTACTTAAGTTAGCACTGGAACAATCACAACAAGGTGCTAGTGATGACGTATTGGTAAGCATTGAAGGGGTTGAAGAATGAAAAAGAATTGTAAAGATAAAGGGTGTAAAGAAAGAAGCCCTCCTTACAACTTTAGGCAGAAACCGGGTCAATACATATGCTATTGAGATCATTTTTGTTAATGATTCTCGATATTGAAGAAAGACATCATGGACCCAGTGATGCAATGCACAACCCTTCCCAGCTAACTCAAATATCTCTCAAAAGGTATTTGTTTTAATCACACGGAGATCAACACGTTATCTATTGGTTTATTCACTCCGAATAAATTGGTATTGAAAAGGTGGCACTCCTCTCCAGCCTCCGATCACTAAAAATCCAAAATGCACGATCGAGTCTAGAGCCATTTGAGATCATCAAATATCTCATTAGGACACACTTTCATATTTCCTTGCTTCTTCACACACTATGAAAAGTAAGAAAGATCTTAAGAGTCCTACGCAAAATCTTCATGATCTTGCCTGAACATCCGAGTAATACGAAAGTATCTACAATGAAGATGGAAATCCTTCTTGAGCGAATATCAAAAAGCTCATGGTAGGTGACTTGTGCGATTCTTTATGAATCAAACTTGTGATAACTGGAAAGCAACAGTGGTTTAATTCTTAAATGAATTTAAACACGTTCCAGGCCTCTACGCATTATCATATGATCTTGCCAGAACACTCAGAGTGACTCTTTATTGATCACAGTGACGAGTGGAAATCCTTCTAGTGTTAACATCAAACAGCACTTGGTAGGTAACTTGCAAGATTCTATATGAATCAAGCTAGTGACAACTGGAAAGCAACGATGGTGCGGTTCTTAATTGAACTTCACTTGTTCCAGGAACATGAATTGACGGCTTCAAATCATGCGGATAATATTATCCAAATGATTCACTCTTTACGTTCGCAGTTAGCTTTGGACGGTCGAGTAAAGAGAACGGGTTTACCCGCGAAATCTTGTCAAGGAGGTTCTTTATTGAAACTACCTGCCACAAGTACGATATTTAATATCGTCCAACGGTCTTCACCGACCGGAGGTAAAATACTACCGAATTAGAATGAAATGTTCAAAGCCATTTCATCCGTGTATATTGTTTGTTGCTAACTGTCTTATGCAGCGTAACAAGAAGGTGGCATTGCGGTGTACAATCCAGAAGAAGTCGTCACCACATGCTTATACTACATACAATTAGTACTTCAACAAATTCAAGAAAGCCCGAAGGTCAAGTCTTCCGCTGTATCAAACTCTGAAGCTTTAAAGAATTTAAAAGTATAAGTATGTGGAACATGAAGTCATGAAGAGGCAAATATCACAAGTGAAGAATGCACAAGGTCAAGGCAAGGAAACATGCTCAAGACTAAAGTCAAAGATCACATCAAGCATATTCACAAGAACAAGATCGAAGACTCAAGCATAGATGCTAGGTTTAAGATTTTGTAAAAAGATGTGACCTCCCTTAGGGGGAGATTGTTGGAAATATGTTTTTCCCAATAAAGTCTCGGTCACATCTTAGTTAGCATAGATCACGAGTTATAGACTATTTAGAACTTTGTTTCTTGGAGCGACCTCCCTTAGGGGGAGATTGTTGGAAATACGTTTTACGTATTTATGAAGGATCGGTCGCTCCAACGATAATTATGTAATGGGCTCGTGATCCATTCAGTTTATGTATAGTCCATATAGCCTACATGTAGGGTGGGCTATATATATATCCCCTCCTAGCATGTTAGGGGGGGTTGTTGATTGTCATTTTCACTTAATCACAATTCCATTTTTTACTTTCTCTCTCTAACTCTCTCCCTTCTCTCCTTTCTCTCTCTACTCCATCATCTCCTTTCTTCATCTCCTTTATATTTATCATCTAAATCAACCATCTTAATCCATCAAATCCATCATGTAGAATAGGCCAATGATTACGTAGACCTTCAATCCTCATACCTTGTTAGGGTCTTTTCGGATAGACTTCTCCATGATCTTTATGGGAGTTGATTGCTTTTCGTCGTGAGTCTTGATCCTTCATATTGATTTTGGGAATAATGCTTTTCACATCACCTTGGATCTTTAGCAATAAAATGGAATCCTCATGCCTTGTTAGGGCCTTTTTGGACTCGTCAATCTTCGCGCCCCGCTTCATAAGTTATGCCTTGGCTATGAACTCTTATCATTACCGAGCAACTTTTAAACGATCTTGGGCTAGAAGCTAAGTAACCTTTCAAATCGTACGACCTTACTTATTGCAGATAAATTATTAGCAAGTGATGGGAGAATAGGCAAATAATTACACCAAGTGAGCTTGTGCAAGAATACCGACTTATAATTGACTCTATCATTTCTCGTCCTCCACAATTTAAAATCTCAAGTAATGAGACTCGTGGATGCTTAGCCTAATAAACCAATTAAGGTCTACATGGTTAAGGATACTAGCTAGAATAAACTTAGACAAGTCTATTCGGGTTGAGTCAAAATAATCGCAACGGGCCTAATATGTCAAAGATTTCAAAACTAGCCACACCATTTTATTAATATTTTTTTTTTGACTTTATTGCGGGATATATACATATGAAATCAACGATAAAAATTTAAAAATTACGACAAAATGGCCAAAGTTAACTAAAAATTTGAAAAATTCTGAAAACGATGATTTTCCGGTTAATGAAGGTATTTTCATGGAAAAGTCCACTTAAAACTTCGATAGAAGTCCCCCCTACACCTAAGATAAACATTGTCCTCAATGTTTAAGCATGTGGGAAAAGTCTCCCCTACACTTATGACATTGTGCACGTTGGTTAACTCAAGTTAAGGAAGAGACGACTAACGTGATCAATTTCGAATGTGAGTATGAAGAAGATTGAATCACGATAGTTGAGAGATAGAACCGGTATTGCGGATAACATGGAAGCACGGTTCTTCAAAGATTCCAAGAGTGCACTTATCCCTGTAATCACATCACCAACCAAATACAAGCAACCTATATAGCTCCCCCTACACTTAGGATGAAAAACGGGAAAGGGGGATAGATACTCAGGTTGCCTCCCGAGGAGCGCTTGTTTTTGTTTACCGAGTTGCGAGCCTGACTCGGTCCCGAACTAATTCAAGGGAAACATGGTGAGGGATGGAATCATCTCTTGAGAGATGTCCTCACCAAAGTACAATTTCAAACGCTGGCCATTCACCTTAAAGTTGGGCCCATTTGGCTGAGAAAGCTCAATGGTGCCATAGGGAAAAACATTGGCGATGGTGAATGGACCAGACCAGCGGCTCTTCAACTTGCCTGAGAAGATCTTCAACCGAGAGTTAAAGAGTAAGACTTGATCACCAACGTAGAACTCTCGGTTCTTGATTTTAGCATCATGGATAATCTTGGTCTTCTCCTTGTAGATCAATGAATTCTCGTAAGCTTCATTCCTCAATTCTTGTAGCTCGTTGAGTTGAATCTTGCGAAGATCACCGACTTTGTTGATGTCGAAGTTAGCCCACTTCAAGGCCTAGTATGCCTTATGTTCCAGCTCGATGGGTAGGTGACATGCTTTCCCGTACACAAGACGATAAGGTGTACAACCAATCGGCGTCTTATAGGCGGTACGGAAAGCCCACAGAGCATCATCAAGTTTATCGGCCCACGAGGCACGTTGCTCTCCCACAGTACGTTCCAAAATTCTCTTCAATCCACGGTTGGATATCTCGGCGTGACCGTTGGTTTGAGGGTGATAAGCGGTGGAAAGACGGTGATTGACACCATACTTAGCCATGACTCTTGCAAATTGATCGTTGCAAAAATGAGTCCCGCGATCACTGATAATAGCACGAGGAACACCGAATCGAGCAAACAGTTGTTTCAAGAAATTACAAACCACCCTCGCGTCGTTAGTGGGTAAAGCCTTGGCTTCAACCCATTTAGAAACGTAGTCGACAGCGACAAGGATGTATTTGTTGCCTTTAGAAGAAGGGAATGGCCCTATAAAGTCGATGCCCCATACATCAAAGATTTCACATTCTTGTATGAAATTTTGAGGCATCTCATCTTTATGTGTGATCTTGCCTTGTTTTTGGCAAGCATCACAATGTTTAACCATTTCGTGAGCATCACGATAAATGGTGGGCCAATAGAATCCCGAGTCAAACATTTTTTTGGCGGTGTAGTTGGGACAAAAGTGACCACCGGTGGTGGGCCAATAGAATCCCGAGTCAAACATTTTTTTGGCGGTGTAGTTGGGACAAAAGTGACCACCGGTGGGTCCTTTGTGGCAAGCCTGGAGAATGTCAAAAGCTGCCGGTCCGTCAACACATCGGCGAATAATCAAGTCAGCGCATTGTTTGAATAGAAAAGGGTCATCCCAAAAGTAAGTCTTAACATCGTTCAAGAACTTCTTCTTTTGTTGGGATGTTAACCCTTTGATGAGAACACCACCCGCTAAGTAGTTTGCAATGTCGGCAAACCACGGGGTGTCATCAAGATTGAGATTTATAGACATTAAGGTCTCAAGGGGGAAAGAGTCATTGATCTCTTTGTTCAGATGATCCCCTTGATATGGATCCTCAAGTCTACTAAGATGATCCGCGGCTAGGTTTTCAGCACCCTTCTTGTCACGAATTTCAATGTTGAATTCTTGAAGGAGTAAAACCCAGCGGAGAAGTCTTGGCTTGGAGTCATGTTTAGTCATCAAGTACTTCAACGCGGAATGGTCCGTATATACGATGGTGGTGGATAAAACAAGATAGGGGCGAAATTTTTCAAAAGCATAGACAACAGCTAAAAGCTCTTTTTCGGTTGTCGTATAATGCAATTGAGCCCCCGTCATTGTTTTTCTAGCATAGTGGATTGGTTGGAAACGTTTGTTGATCCTTTGTCCCAAAACCGCTCCAATAGCAAAGTCGCTAGCATCGCACATCAACTCAAAAGGTAGCTCCCAATTAGGGGTAACCAAGATCGGTGCCTTAGTTAGCTTATCCTTAAGAAGATTGAAGGCTTCGATACACTCTTTAGAAAAGATAAAAGGAGTATCTTTTTCCAAGAGGTGGGTCATCGGGCGAGCGATTTTAGAGAAATCCTGAATGAATCGACGATAGAAACCCGCGTGGCCCAGAAAACTTCTCACACCCTTCACGGTAGAAAGTGGAGGTAATTTGGCTATGACATCTACTTTAGCACGGTCGACTTCAAGACCGGCGTTAGAGATTTTGTGTCCTAGCACAATGCCTTCTTTTACCATAAAATGGCATTTTTCCCAATTCAGAACAAGGCGAGTGTCTTCGCACCGCTTAAGCATACGTTCCAAATTGGCAAGGCAAGAAGAGAAGGAATCCCCAAAGACCGAGAAATCATCCATGAAGACTTCCATGGTTTGCTCAACCATGTCATGGAAGATAGCCAGCATGCACCTTTGGAAAGTCCCGGGGGCATTGCATAAGCCAAAAGGCATCCTTTTGTAGGCAAATGTGCCATAGGGACAAGTGAATGTTGTCTTCTCTTGATCTTGGGGATCGATGGGTATTTGGAAATAACCCGAGAAACCATCTAGAAAGCAGTAATATTCATTACCCGCTAAACGTTCAAGCATTTGGTCCATAAAAGGAAGAGGGAAATGATCCTTTCTCGTGGCATCATTGAGTTTGCGGTAGTCTATACAAACTCTCCACCCAGTAACGAGACGGGTAGGAATCAACTCGTTGTTTTGATTGGGCACAACGGTGATTCCGCCTTTCTTAGGCACACAATGGACTGGACTAACCCATGGTGAATCCGAAATAGGGTAAATCATACCCGCATCAAGAAGTTTGATAACCTCTTTTTTGATGACTTCATGGATTTTAGGATTCACCCTTCTTTGGCTTTGAATTGTGGGCTTAAAGTCGTCCTCCATGAGAATTTTATGTGTGCAAAAGTGAGGATCAATTCCACGAATGTCGGAGATTTTCCAAGCGATAGCTTTTTTATGTTCCTTCAACACGGCGATGAGTCGGGATTTTTCTTCTTCTTTCAGGTCCTTCGCGATGATGACCGGTAACTTCTTGTTGTCTTCAAGGAAAACGTACTCTAGATGAGGAGGTAGGTCCTTAAGCTCAAGAGTAGGAGGATCCTCAATAGATGGTGTAACTAACGATGAATCATCATTAGTCATCTCTTTAGGAGAAGGAGGAGAAAACGGGTCTTCATTGAGAAGTTTCTCAATAGTACGAATGTCTTCATCCCAATTGGTGGAAGAATCATCATACTTAATATCGAGAGGACCCAAGCTAGCTTCGAAATCATCCAAGTCACTTTCTCCAAAAGGAGTCAATGCCGGAGCAATTGAGGCAACGGTCTCAACATTGGGTAGAGAAGAGAGAGTACTTTTGCAAGCATCATGAAAATGTTCTTCACAAGCCTCATCGAGAACATCAATAGCATTAACACTCTCATATGAATAAGGTTGCTTAGAAATCTTACCCATGTTGAAGACAATTTAATCGTCACCAACTCTCATGATTATTTTGCCCGCGGCTACATCAATGAGAGTGCGACCGGTCCTCAGGAAGGGACGTCCAACGATTAATGGAACACGAGGATCCATCTCGTAGTCAACGACGAAAAAATCCGCCGGGAAGGTGAATTTGTCAACGCCAACAAAGACATCTTCGGCTATCCCCACTAGATAAGCAATCGTACGGTTAGCTAATTCTAAAGTCATTTTGGTGGGGACTAGCTCGGGGAGAGATAATTGCTTCCAAACACTTAAAGGCATTAGGTTTATACTGGCACCTAGACCAGCTAGGGCCATGCAATTCTCTACTCCCGGGAAGTTGCAAGGAATCAAGAAGCGACCCGGATCACTAAGTTTGGTGGGCAATTTCCTTAAGAGAACGACGGAGCAATTCTTATTAAGTTGGGTCTGAGCAATGTCAAGAAGCTTCTCCTTGTCACTTAGAAGATCTTTAAACATTTTAGCGTATTTGGGCATGTGAGCGAGAGCCTCGGCAAAGGAGATGTTAAAATTCAATTGTTTAAACATTTTAAGAAATTTGAAACCTGAATATCATCCTTGCTCTTTTGCTTTCTTTCCTCAACCTTGAAGGATAAGGTATATTGGGTGAAGAAGAATGCTTTAGGGGAGTAGGATCATTCACAACCACGGGTGGTGGGGAAATGGGGATAGAAGGTGAAGGAGGTGGGGAAAGTTGCTCTTTTTCCTTGTTCACAATCACGGGTGGAGGTGTAGGAAGCTCGTGTTCCGTATAACCTTTTCCACTACGAGTGGTGATTGCTTTCATCTCCCCTCTTGGATTCGCAATGGTATTACTCGGAAGAGTACCCGAAGAAGAGGGTTGATTACCTTGGATGAGCGAACCAATCATATCACGAATGTTAAGCGCTTGAGTGCTGAAAGAATCTCTGATGTCGGCACGGATCTCATTTCTCTGTTTTGCCATGTCATTCCTTAACTCGGCTCGAATATCGCTCCCTTGTTTCGCCATGTCATTCTTCAAGTTGACAAATTTACTCTAAAGATTCGTCACCATCTCTCGATTAGTCTTCATGAATGTCTCAACGTCTTGATGCACTGCCATCGGTTGATTGAGAGGTGGAGCTTGGTAAGCTTGAGAATTTCCTTGAGTTGGGTATGGGTTTCTTTGCGATTGATATTGATTTTGAGCACGAGGTTGGGATTGGTTGTTTCGGTTATAGCTTTGTTGTTGGGTTTGGTTTGCAGGAGGGAAACCGGGTGGAGCAAGATAATTGTTGGAACGATAACTTAGCAAGATACGGTCTCCTTGAGGGCGAGCTTGATAGCCTCCCGTGGGATAAGTACCGTATGCTGCGTTAACGTTTTCAGGAAAATTGCCTTGAGTGGAAGGACAATCATTGTAAGAATGAGGACCACCACATGTGTCACAAGAAATAGCAACGGCTTTAGCTTGTTGAAAGTGGTTTGTGGCCATAGTTATGAAATTCTTGTTCATCTCAGCAAGTTGTCGAGAAATTTCAGTCATCTCAGGATTGGAAGTAGTAGAAGAAACATTGACTCTCGAGTTAGATCTTGAGGATGCGGATGAATCCCAGTTCTTGTGGTGAGTAGTCATGTTTTCAATCAACTCTCGACACTCCTCCGGTCTCCTTTTCATAAAAGTACCACCGGCGGCGGCGTTGATCGTGTCACGATCACGAAAAGTGAGACCATTATAGAAGGTATCAATGAGAGTGACGGGGAGCATGTTGTGATTAGGACAGCGGTCGATCAAATCATTGTATCGTTCCCAAGCATCAAAGAGCGATTCATCATTGTCTTGCATGAATCCACTAATTTGGTTACGAAGGCTCGTGACCATGGATGGTGGGAAGTAGCGCGACAAAAAGCGTTGAGTCATGTCATTCCACGTATGAATAGAATTCTTGGGAAGACGGTCAAACCATTTTTTGGCATGGTGAGAAAGCGAGTGGGGAAATAGTTGGAGGCGAAGGTCATCCATAGAAACACCAGGGGACTTCATGCTTTGGGTGATAATAATGAATTTTTCGAGGTGTTTGTTGGCATCATCATTAGGCATTCCGGCGAATGGATTAGTTTGCACTTGTTGGATCATGTGATGCTTCAACGAAAACTCCTGAGCCGTGATATGCATCGGCGCAATCGGGCCTCCACGTCCGTTCATCGTAGGTTGGCATAGCTCCTCCATGGTGCGTAGGTCGGGTAAGGGTTGATTATTCATGTTTGGGTGGGGTGGATTATTATTGTTTGGGTGGGGTGGATTATTATTGTTGTTGTTGTGTACACCGGCCATATCTAAATCTTCGAGAGTCTCAGGCTCTGAATAAGACGTTGATCGAGTACGCATACACTAAAAAGAAAATGCAAGAGAAAATATTTTTGGTTTTTGTAGGTTTTTTAATGTTTTTGTGTTTTTGAAAACTTTATATTTTTATGGGTTTTTGAAAATTTTTGAGCTTGAAAATAACGTTCCCGAAAGAACGGATCCCAAAATCCAATTTTTCTCACAAGAAACCGTTGATCCTTACGAAAAGAGCCGGCAGCGGCGCCATTTTAATGACTGTTATTTTAGTTAATTAAAAATGTTGCTTTTGCAAGATCTGTCTTTGCGTTGCTCGTACCCAATTGATATATGTCGTTGTTTCGTTCTCGGTATCTTCTCGAATTGATCACGGTCAAAAGTGGAATAGTTGTAATTGGTGACTAAAAAAAGGGGGAGCTTTGGTCTAAATCTACTAAAATGGTAAGTGCAAGAAATGATAAAATTAAACTAAAGACAATTACTGAGAATAAAGCTAGAATTTAGGAAAAACAGTAAGTACCTCTATGAAGAATAAAACTGGAAGTCTCTATTCGGATGTCTGCTCTTACTCGGAATAATACTTCTATGCGGAATATAGTGTTCTACTCGGAATAATAACCCTACTCGGAAAAGTACTCTAATGCTGAATAATTGGCTTATGCGGAATGTGAGCTTATCCGGAACATTGGCTATTCGGAATAATCATAACAAGAAACCCTATGCGGAATATTTGGCTATGCTGAATATTTGAGCTATGCGGAATATTATGGTAATGCGGAATAAAAAGCCTACTCGGAATATTATGATGGAAACCCTTATGCGGAATATTTTGAAAGAAGCCTATGCGTAATGTTTACAAAATACCCCTATTCGGAATATTTTTAACAGAAGCACTATGCGGAATAATTAATATTCCGAGTCACCACCAAAATCTTAAACTCTACTCGGAATATTTCGATATTCCGAATAACCAAGATAAACACACCCTTGACCCGGAATATTGAGAATTCCGTATCAAAAGTAAAATCACACAACCACAATACGGAATCTGGCAAACTCAGAAAAAGAAAGCGAAGAACAGAGGATTTTAAAACACGAATTGTAACACCAAAATTTGCCAAGTTTTCAATCAAAACTTAAACCAATTTCACCACTAAACATTTACCTAAGGTAAACATCAATCCAAAACAACAAAATCGCAAAACCCACTTGATCAAACCAATAAAATAAAACTTAAGAACTTAGAATCAAAAAGAGATGAAGAACAAGATGATGGAAAGATTAAAAGTAGACTCGTATTAATGATTTAGGGTTCAACAAACAAAGTGGAAAGATCAAACTTACAATATTGGAAGAAATCAAACAAAGATGAAAACCACTCCTTAAGGGAGATGGTTTCCTTCCTACGAAATAGGAAAAAACTGTAACAGAAAAGAACTAGTGGAAAGTCTTGAGTGGGAGGAGTATTTATAGGCTTCTCCCTTGGTTGGTGAGTGGGCTTTCTTCCTTTCTTTTTGTCTTCTCGTCTTTTCAGAAAAGTTGACGTTTTCGATTTTGATTCGGGATTTGTCGACGAATATATTCAACTCGTCTTTTAATTTCTTCATTTAATAGACTTGAGTTTCTTCGACATAGGTAAATCTTCCGTCTTTGGTCCTTTTCTTCGATAAATCTTCAAATAGGCCCATTGACTTCAAATCTTTTGCATCTCTTGGACTATAGACTTCATCTTTTCGTCTTTTTCCTTGATAAAACCCGTGCAATCCCATGTTTTCTCCAATATTTATCCGGTTGGCTCTGAAAACACAACAAACACACAAACCACGCATAATTCCAAACAAATGACATTAAATACGCGTTTTGGTCTTGTTTTAGCAAGAAATAAGTGGTAAAAGGATGGGTGTTTTCACACCTATCAAAGGACCATTAATGTTCATGTGCTCCATCAGGTAGACCTTTGCTGGAGTATAATAAAAGAAGTTTCCACGCTTGTTAATAGATGGTACTGTCTTCATGAAGTGTTTGATGATAAGCTTTGTGAAGCGTGGAAAGGGAAGATGCTCGGATTTCTTCTTGGTATTAAGAAACTGGAAGCAAAAATCTTCCAAGAGTAATAAGGCATAATCTAGTTTGGCTTCAGTGTGGAGACCCCATAAAATAGAAGCTTGAGGAGGTCTCATGGTATCGGATCCACTAAATTTGGAAGTGAAGCACCGGATAATGATGGTGAAAATAGGTTTCCACGGTTGCCCAACTTGTGAAGTGTGAAACTGAGATAGGTTACGGAGATTGATAGGTGTGAAAACACCCATTCTTTTACCACTTATTTCTTGCTAAAACGAGACCAAAACGCGTATTTAATATCATTAGTTTGGAATTATGTGTGGTTTGTGTGTTTGTTGTGTTTTCAGATCCATCCGGATAAATATTAAAGAAAACATGGGATTGCACGGGTTTTATCGAAGAAAAAGACAAAAAAGACGAAGTCTATAGTCCAAGAGATGCAAAATATTTGAAGTCAATGGGCCTATTTGAAGAATTTATCATAGAAAAGGACCAAAGATGGAAGATTTTCATATGCCGAAGAACTCAAGTCTATTAAACAAAGAAATTAAAAGACAAGTTGAATTTATTCATCGACAAATCCCGAATCAGAGTCGAAAAAGTCAACTTTACTGAAAAGACGAGAAGACAAATAGAAAGGAAGAAAGCCCACTCACCAACCAACCACACCTCCTATAAATAGGACTTCCCTTCACACATTAGAACTAGTTTTCATTTTTCCAGTTGGTTCGTAGCAAAACCAACACCACTAGGGTGTTTGGTGATTTTTATTTTCTTTTGATTTCTCCAAGTTCTTGTAAGTTTAATCTTTACTTTTGTTTGTTTAACCTTAATCTTTCAATATCATCTTTTATTTAATCTTGTTCATCTTTCTCTTGTTGATTTAAAGTCTTAAGGTTTGATTTGATTGATTTTAATCTTTAAAAGTAAGTGGGTTTTGTGTTTTTATTGATTTGGTTTAAAGTTTATCATTAGTAGATGATTGGTGGTTAGTTTGGTCTAACCTTTGGTAAAAACTTGGTTGATTTTGGTTAAAATTCGTTCTTGTTTTATTTCCATGTTCTTCGCATACCTTCTGTTTTCCCAGATTCCGAATCAACAAAATATTCCGGATCAAGGGTTCTTGTCAATTATTCCGGATAAGCTGAATATTCCGAATGAATGATTCTGTTTAGCTTATTCCGGATAAAGCAAACATTCCGGATGAGCACTTAGTTCTTTTTATTCCGCATCAACAAGATATTCCGAACCAGCAATTTTCATTCAGTTATTCCGAATCAGTGCGTTCATTCGGAATAATCAATATTCCGGGTGAACATTTTATTCCGGATCAAGCTTTCTTTTCAATATTCCGGGTGAATATTATATTCCGGATAAAGCTATTCTGTTAAATATTCCGAACCAGCATATTATTCCGAACCAAGCTTTTAAATATTATTCTGAATAAACGAATTATTCCGCATGAGTGATTTTTATCCTTTTATTCCGAATGAGCATAGTATTCCGAATGAACTGATTTTATTCCGGGTCAAGCATTTATTCCGAGTGAAGGTTTTTGGTTAGTTATTCCGCATGAGCTATATTCCGCATGAGTATTCCGAGTGAAGCACATTCCGAATGAACAGTTTTAATCTAGTTATTCCGAATCAAGGTTATTCCGCATAAAAGAATTTATTCCGAATGAATGTTTTTGGTTAGTTATTATGTTTAACTGCTTAAGATAAATTGCTTTTCATTGGTTGTTTAATTTTTAATTCCACTTTATTTCTTTTAATTTGATTTTAAATTGTCAATTGTTTTTAGCTTAATTTTATCACTTAGCTCTCTTAATCCTTTTTAATAGAACAGAAAACCCAATCCCCTCTTTGTTACCAAGAACGATAATTCCACTTTGAGCCGTGATCAATTCGAGAAGATACCGAGAAACGAACTTTCAACCTAGTAAAATCTTTGTATCAAATGGCGCAACTGCCGGCTCTTTTCGTAGAGATTAACGGAACTTTGTGAGAAAATTGGATTTTGGGATCCGTTCACCGTGAACGTTACTTTTTCATCATTAAAAATTTTCAAAAATCCTAAAAAAATAATAAAATTTTCAAAAATCCAAAAAAATTAAAAAAACATAAAAAACCAAAAACATTTCTGCTTTGTTATTTCTTTTGCAGGTGTATGCGCACTCGATCAACGTCTTATCCCGAGCCCGAGACTCTCGATAATTTAGACATGGCCGGTGTACACAACAATAATAATAATCCACCTCAACCCAACATGAATAACAACAACAATGAACCTCTACCGGAGAATCGTCCTATGATCGAACTTTTGCAAGCACATGTAGAGGGTAACAACGATGCTATTGTCATACCCGCGATTGCAGCCAACAACTTTAAGCTCAAATCCGGCTTCATTCAAATGGTCTCTGCTCAACCATTCTTGGGGTGTACAATTGATGATCCTCATGACCACATCAAAAGGTTCCTTCAACTCACGAATACGGTCAAATTCAATGGAGTTTCACAAGAGGTAATCCGCTTACAACTTTTTCCTTTTCTCTTTAGAGGGACAAGCCCGTCATTGGCTTGCAAAGGAACCGCCACAAAGTATTCTTACGTGGACGGACTTAGAGACCAAATTCATAAACTACTTTTTCCCACCCTCTCGTACTACCGCTTTGCGGAATGAAATTATTAATTTTGAACAAAAGTACGATGAGACTTTTAGTGAATCTTGGGACCGTTTTAAAGAACTTTTAAGAAAGTGCCCACAAATTGGTTTTACCAGAGTGCACCAAATTAATACTTTTTACAATGGTTTAAGCATGAATGACCAAGATTCACTAAATAGTGCCTCGGGGGGTAATATTTTGGTTAAGACTTCTAACGCCGCTTGGGATATTATTGAGAATAAGTCTAGAGTTCAAACCAAGAGTGTTCGGACCAATGCCGCTAGTGCTAGCACTAGTGACAACGATAAGAGAATTGATAAGCTCACTTCGCTGATTGAATCACTTGCTGCCCAAACCGCTAACAATACCAAAAGCATCAACGCTCAAAACGCTCAAGTCAATGCTTTAAGCCAACCATGTGAAATCTGTGGGGGTCCTCACTCTTACACTACTTGTACCTCCACCCAAGACTATCTTTGTGAGAATGTTAACGCAGCATACGGTACCTATCCTCCGGGAAGCTATCCAGCACGCCCTCAAGGAGACTGTAACTTGCTAAGTTATCGTTCCACCAACTTTCTTTCCCCGCCCGGTTTTCCTCCAACCAATCAAAACCAAAAACAAAACCTTAATCGAACCAATCAAAACCAACCTCGAGCACCATACCAACACCTCAAAGATAACCATATCCACCTCCAAATCCTACTCAAGTTTACCAACCCGCTCCTTACCAACCACCTGCTTATCAAGCACCTCCTCCTACGCAACCCACCGTTTTCAACCACGAAGTCGAAACATACATGCGGACGAATGATGTGTTGGTGAAGAATCTGCAGACCCAGATCATTAATTTGAAGGGCGATATGGTGAAACAAGGGAATGATCTTAGAGCCGATATGCGAAACTCTTTTAGTAGTCAAACGAATGACCTAAGGGACATGATGGCTGGTTTCTTCCAAGGTAATCAACCCTCTTCTTCGGGTACTCTTCCGAGTAACACCGTTGCTAATCCAAGAGGGGAGATGAAAGCAATCACCACTCACAGTGGAAAAGGTTTAAAGGAACCCGAGCTTCCAACACCTACACCGGTGATTCTGACAACGGAAAACGAGTCCACTACTCCTATTCCTCAACCTTCTACTTCCCCTATTCCTCCACCTCTTACTTCTACCACTCCACCACCCAAGGATGTGAGTGATCCTACAATCCCAAAGCGTTCCTCTTCTTCCGATATACCTGATCCCTCAAGGTTGAGGAAAGAGAAGCTCAAAAGCAAGGATGATATTCAAGTTTCAAACTTTCTTAAAATGTTTAAACAATTGAATTTCCACATCTCCTTCGCTGAGGCTCTCGCTCACATGCCTAAATACGCGAAGATGTTTAAAAATCTTCTAAGTGACAAGGAGAAGCTTCTTGATATTTCTAATACCCAACTTAACGAGAATTGCTCCGCGGTTCTTTTAAGGAAATTGCCAACCAAACTTGGTGATCCGGGTCGCTTCTTAATCCCTTGAAACTTCCCGGGAGTAGAGAATTGCATGGCCCTAGCCGATCTAGGTGCTAGTATCAACTTAATGCCTCTAATCGTTTGGAAGCAATTATCTCTCCCTGAGCTAGTCCCCACTAAAATGACTTTGGAATTAGCTAACCATACGGTTGCTTATCCAGTAGGGATAGCCGAAGACGTTTTCGTTGGCGTTGACAAATTCACCTTCCCGGCGGATTTTGTTGTCGTTGACTACGAGATGGACCCTCGTGTTCCATTAATCGTTGGACGTCCATTCTTGAGGACCGGTCGCACTCTCATCGATGTAGACGCGGGTGAGCTTATCATGAGAGTGGGTGACATCAAATTGTCTTCAACATGGGTAAGATTTCTAAACAGCCTTATTCATACGAGAGTGTTAATTGTATCGACGTTCTTGATGAGGCTTGTGAAGAACATTTTAATGATGCTTGCAAAAGTAATCTTACCTCTCTTCCCAATGCTAAAACCGTTGCCTCTATTGCTCCATCACTAACTCCATTTGGAGAAAGTGATTTCCTTTTGACAGAATTTGAAGCAACTTTAGGAGATGTGAACTTACAATATGACGATTCTCCCACCGATTGGGATGAAGACATTCGTACCATTGAGAAACTTCTAAATGAGGACCATATTTCTCCACCATCTCCCAAGGATATTGTTATCGATGAACCAAATTTGACTACGCCTTCCATCGAAAATCCTCCGGATTTAGAGCTTAAGGATTTACCGTCTCATCTCGAGTACGTGTTCCTTGAAGACAAGAAGAAGTCACCCGTCATCATCGCTAAGGACTTGAAAGAAGAAGAAAAATCTCGCCTTATCGCCGTACTTAAAGATCATAAGAAGGCAATTGCTTGGAAAATTTCCGATATCCGCGGAATTGATCCAAACTTTTGTACTCACAAAATTCTCATGGAAGATGACTTTAAACCCGCAATCCAAAGCCAAAGAAGGGTTAATCATCGAATTCATGATGTCATCAAGCAAGAGGTTATCAAACTTCTAGATGCCGGAATGATTTACCCTATTTCGGATTCGCCATGGGTAAGTCCCGTCCATTGTGTGCCCAAGAAAGGCGAAATAACCGTTGTTCCCAATGAACACAACGAGTTGCTTCCTACTCGTCTCGTTACCGGGTGGAGAGTTTGTATAGACTATCGCAAACTCAATGATGCCACGAGAAAAGATCATTTCCCTCTTCCTTTCATGGATCAAATGCTCGAGCGTCTAGCGGGTAATGATTACTATTGCTTCTTAGACGGTTTCTCCGGGTATTTTCAAATTCCCATCGATCCTAAAGACCAAGAGAAAACCACATTCACTTGTCCCTACGGAACATTTGCTTACAAAAGAATGCCTTTCAGTTTATGCAATGCTCCGGGGACGTTCCAAAGGTGTATGATGGCTTACTTCCATGACATGGTTGAAGAAACTATGGAAGTCTTCATGGATGATTTCTCGGTTTATGGTGATTCTTTATCTGCTTGCCTTGCCAATTTAGAACGTATGCTTAAGCGGTGTGAAGACACTCGCCTTGTTCTAAATTGGGAAAAATGCCATTTCATGGTAAAAGAAGGCATCGTACTAGGACATAAAATCTCAAAAGCCGGTCTCGAAGTGGACCGTGCTAAAGTGGATGTCATAGCCAAATTACCTCCACCTTCAACCGTGAAGGGTGTGAGAAGTTTCCTCAGTCATGCGGGCTTCTACCGTCGATTTATCAAAGATTTTTCTAAAATCGCTCGCCCGATGACCCACCTCTTGGAAAAAGATACTCCTTTTATCTTTTCCAAAGAGTGTATTGAAGCCTTCAATCTTCTTAAGGATAAGCTAACTAAGGCACCAGTCTTGGTTACCCCTAATTGGGAGCTACCTTTTGAGTTGATGTGCGATGCTAGCGACTTTGCTATTGGAGCGGTTTTGGGACAAAGGATAAACAAACATTTCCAACCGATCCATTACGCTAGCAAGACAATGACAGGGGCTCAATTGCATTATACGACAACCGAAAAAGAGCTTTTAGCTGTTGTCTATGCTTTTGAAAAATTTCACCCCTATCTGGTTTTATCCACCACAATTGTATACACGGACCATTCCGCGTTGAAGTACTTGTTAACTAAACAAGATTCTAAACCAAGACTTCTTCGCTGGGTTTTGCTACTTCAAGAATTTAAAATCAAAATTCGTGATAAGAAGGGAGCCGAAAACCTAGCCGCGGATCATCTCAGTAGACTTGAGGATCCTTATGAAGGGGATCATCCGAACAAAGAGATCAATGACTCTTTTCCCCTTGAGACCTTAATGTCTATCAACTCGAATCTTGATGAGACCCCGTGGTTTGTGGACATTGCAAACTACTTGGCGGGTGGAATTCTCATTGACGGGTTAACATCCCAACAAAAGAAAAAGTTCTTTAAAGATATTAGGACTTAATTTTGGGATGACCCGTATCTCTTCAAACAATGCGCTGATTTGATTATTCGCCGATGTGTTGATGGACCGGCAGCTTTAGACATTCTCGAAGCTTGCCACAAAGGACCCACCGGTGGTCACTTTGGTCCCAACTTCACTGCAAAGAAAGTGTTTGACTCAGGATTTTATTGGCCCTCCATTTATCGTGACGCTCACGAAATGGTGAAAAATTGTGATGCTTGCCAACGACAAGGCAAGATCACACATAAAGATGAGATGCCTCAAAATTTCATACAAGAATGTGAAATCTTTGATGTATGGGGCATCGACTTTATGGGGCCATTCCCTTCATCTAAAGGAAACAAATACATCCTTGTAGCCGTTGACTACGTTTCTAAATGGGTTGAAGCCAAAGCTTTACCCACTAACGATGCAAGGGTGGTTTGTAACTTTTTGAAGCAGCTATTCGATAGATTCGGTGTGCCTCGTGCCATTATTAGTGATCGCGGGACTCATTTTTGCAATGATCAATTCGCAAGAGTCATGGCTTAGTATGGTGTCAATCATCGTCTTTCCACCGCTTACCACCCATAAACTAATGGGCAGGCTGAAATCTCTAACCGAGGGTTAAAGCGAATTCTTGAATGAACCGTGGGAGAGCATCGTGCCTCATGGGCCGATAAACTTGATGATGCTCTGTGGGCTTTCCGTAACGCATACAAGACTCCTATTGGTTGTACACCATATCGTCTCGTGTACGGGAAATCATGCCACCTCCCCATTGAGTTGGAGCACAAGGCTTACTGGGCCTTGAAGTGGGCTAACTTCGACATCAACAAAGCCGGTGACCTACGCAAAATCCAACTCAATGAGCTTAATGAACTCAGGAATGAAGCTTATGAAAATTCCTTGATCTATAAGGAAAGAACTAAGCTCATTCATGACTCTAAGATTAAAAACCGAGAGTTCCAAGTTGGAGACAAAGTTTTACTCTTTAACTCTCGGTTAAAAATCTTTTCGGGCAAACTCAAATCTCGTTGGTCCGGCCCATTCACCATTGCCCAAATTTTTCCATATGGTACTCTCGAGCTCGCTCAACCTAATGAACCTAATTTTAAGGTGAATGACCAACGAGTGAAGTTGTACTTTGGAGAGGACATCTCTCATGAGATGATTCCTTCCCTCTCCACTTTTCCTTTGAATTAGTTCGGGACCGAGTCAGGCTCGTGACTCAGTTAACAAAAACAAGCGCTACTCGGGAGGCAACCCGAGTATCTATCCCTTTCCATTTTACCTCCTAAGTGTAGGGGGACCTATATAGGTTGTTTGTGTTTGTGTGGTGATGTGATTACAGGGATGAGTGCACTTTTGGAATCTTTGAAGAACCGTGTTCCCGTGTTATCCGTAATCCGGTTCTATCTCTCAACTATCGTGATTCAATTTTCTTCATACTCACATTTGAAATTGATCACGTTAGTTGTCTCCTCATTAACTTGATTTAACCAACGTGCACAATGTCATAAGTGTAGGGGAGACTTTTCCCACATGCTTAAACATTGGGGACAATGTTTATATTAAGTGTAGGGGAGACTTCTATCGAAGTTTTAAGTGGACTTTTCCATTAAAATGCCTTCATTTAACCGGAAAATCATCTTTTTCAGCATTTTTCAAATTTTTAATTAACTTTGGCCATATAGTCGTAATTTTTTTAAAAACAATTATCGTTGCTTTCATATATATATCTAATACATGGCTTTTGGCCAGTATAAAAATTATCGTTCTTGTTCTCGTGGTCTAATCGAATTGATCTAGGTTCTATGTGTGACTCTATTGATTTTGGTGAAACAAATATTTTTGGTTTTTTTAAAAATAAAAGTGCGAGACGTTAAAGTAAATGTCGTTGAAGTAAAGTGCGTTAAAATAAAAAGCGTGAAAATAAATCTAAATCTAGTTAAAATTAAATGTGTGATATTTAAAAAACTTGACGGAAAGTAAATTAATAAAATGACTTAAAACAAAAGCGTGACGGGAATTAAAATTAGACAAGTATTAAAATAACAGCTTAAAATTAAACAAGGCAAAACAAGAAAAACCACTCCAATCGGAATGTATTCCGATCAGCCTTACCCTGACCTGATCAGAATGTTGTCATCGGAATACCAATCGGAATTGATGTCACTAGTCCCAATCGGAATACCACAAACCTACCTGGTCGGAATGTAAGCTCACTTTGATCGGAATAACGAATAGCCCCTGGTTGGAATGTAGATCGGAACCCCTAATTGGAATATGTCACTTCTCCCAATCGGAATGCCAAACTAACACCTCAATCGGAATGTACAATGTGGTACCAATCGGAATATGTCACCTTACCTTGATCGGAATACGTCAAATACCTCAGATCGGAATGCCAGACCACCCCAATTGGAATATGTCAGAAATATTAAAACCCTTTTCCGACCAAGCCTCGGAGCTCTGGTCGGAATGTGAAAACCCTTTTCCGATCGTACAGATCGGAATATGGAGAAAAGTACACAAATTAAGCTAGAACAATAAGCTATAATCCTAATAAGCACAAGACTAAAAACCTAAGGTAATCCGAATGAAAATAAGCTACTAGACTGAAATTTAACAACTTTTAAGACAAGAAATGAATAAGCTTTAAGAAAAACAAACTTTTATATAAAAATAACTTTTATAAAAACTATATAAACTTGAAAATAAACTAAATAAGCTATGAAAATAAATGATTTAAAACAATCAAAAGCATAAAAATGAAATCTTTAAACAAGTAAACAAGATAAAAAGCACATAAATCAAAGATCAAAGAAAGGTAGAATGAGATCAACAAGATAAAGTAAAGGTGCGAGAATTGAAAGAAACACTTACTTGAAATTAAATGGTAAATAAGGTGCAAGACATGTAATTAAAGGTGCAAGTAATTAAAAGTGCAATAAAATAAAGATAGAAGAACTAGTTTGTCAATCTAGCCAACAAAACTTAATGAAATGAAAATGAGAGGTATATATAGGAGATTAGGAGGGTGGTTAGAGGAAGCTTCCTCCCCTCCTTCCTTTCTTCTTAATTGCGCCCTTAAGTCCTTCCTTCTTAATCTTTTTGTTAATCTTGGAATTTGATGACTTTTGGCTCGGGATTTCTTTGGACTCGTCTTTTAATTCTTCGATAAATAAGACTTGAGTTCCTCGGCTTTAAGTAAACTTCCGTCTTTTGACTTTTTCTTCGATAAATCTTCAGAATTGGTCTTAGACTTCCGTTCTTTTTGCACTCTTGACTTCTTAACTTCGTCTTTCATCTTTTTCTTCAATAAAAGTCCGTAAATGCTCGTGAATTCCCGTGTTTTCTCCACTTTTCACCTTTTCGTCCTAAATCACAACAAAAACACAAACCACGCATAATTCCGACATAAAAGACATAAAATACACGTTTTGGTCCGGTTATTCTTGTAATTAAGTGGTAGAAAAGATGTGTGTTTTCACACATATCAAATCCCCTACACTTGACCATTGCAATGTCCTCATGCAATGCATTAGTTACAAAGCAAGTTTACATTTTTCATCATAATCAATCCATAGTGGCCTTTATTAAGGAGATAGAAAACTATAAATATTCAAAGTAAAGAAATCAAAAGCATACCTTGGGTTTTGGAAATGTCATGAATCATCATCATCCTCAAGTTTTCACTTTCTCCAAACCAAGCTTAAAAACGAGATCATTGTTATTATAAGTTAGTAAACTAACACGAACTCATGTGGGCCAATTACTTACTTAGACTCCCTTATTCCTATGGGTATCTCTTATATTTTATTGTTGTCTTGAATGATCACGAGGATGCATTGTTTGACTTATTTCGATAGTTTATTAGGCCGAAAATAAAGTGAACGATTTAATCAATAGTTAGCTAAAGGACAAAATCTTTTAAAACTGCTTCTCGGGACCTCATAAAGTTCATATCTTGGCATAACTCGCTTCGCGATTTGAGACCTTTCTCAGACCGATATTTGGCAGCGACTTCATACTTTAAATCTTGAGAGACGTTCATGAAATAATGGCCTTCTCTTCATAATAGGAATTTCTTCACTTGAAGTTTTGAGAGATTCATACTTGGACCACGACTTCTTCATTTTTCTCCAATCTTTATTTTGGACTTTGATATACAACGATCCGCCTCCTTTTTGGACTTGGATTTATTTATCCTCATACCTTGTTAGGGTCTTTTCGGATAGACTTCTCCATGACTTTTGGGGAGTATTTGCTTTTCGTCGTGTGTCTCGATCCTTCATATTGATTTTTGATAAATGATTCTTCACATCACTTTGGATCTTTAGCAACAAAATATAGTCCTCATGCCTTGTTAGGACCTTTTTGGACTCGCCAATCTTCGCATCCCGCTTCAATTAGTTATGCCTTGGCTATGAACTCTAATCCATACCGAGCAACTTTTAAACGATCTTGGGCTAGAAACTAAGTAACTTTTCAAATCGTACAACCTTATTTATTGCAGATAAATTTATTAGCAGGCGATGGGAGAATAGGCTTATAATTAACTCACATAAATTCACGAAAGAATACCAAACTTATAATTAGCTCTATCATCTCTCGTTCTCCACAGTTTAAAATCTCAAGGAATGAGACTCGTGGATGCTTAGCCTATTAAATCAAAGTTTTGGGTTTTCAAGTCGCCTATAGGATCTTGCAAACTCTTGGACTTTTTCAAGTTTAGAATCCGCGTTTTAAAGTTCCCTTGATAAACGACTCTCTAGGATCAATTATAGGAACTTGCAAAAATTTCTTGTTCTTAACCCGTGAGAGTTAAGACTTTCGCGTTTTATAGCTCCCTATATAAAAGCCTAGCAAAACTTGACTTAAACACGTTAAGGATACTAGCTAGAGTAAACTTAGATAAGTAAACTCGGGTTGATTCAAAAGATTCACAACGTTTGAAAATTAAAACCACTTATTAAAGATTTATTCTAACAAGGAAAGAAAATAACTATACAAAGGGAAAATCTAATAGGCCAAAATAGATCAAAAATTTTGAAAAATGTCGAAAAATTGATTTTCCGGTTAAAATGAGGACAAAGACAAGGAAAAGAGCCACTTAACTTCGATAGAAGTCCCCCTACACTTAACATAAACATTGTCCTCAATGTTTAAGCATGTGGGAGTAAACTCCCCTATACTTAGGACATTGTGCACGTTGTTTAAATCTTGCTAAGGAAGAGACAACTAAAGAGATTCCTATTTTAATATTGAGAAAATATAAAATAGTGAATCGAAAAGAGTTTAGGATAGAACCGGGAAAAAGTGGACACGGAATCACGGGTCGTCAAGAATCATCAAGAGTGGATCATTGAGCGCTCGAATCCCTGATTAGTAGAAGAGAGGAGAGAGCAAACACCAACGGGTCTCCCCTACACTTATGATAAAGAAAGCGAAAAGATAGATGCATGGGTTGCCTCTCAAGAAGCGCTTGGTTTTTGTTAACCGAGTCGTGAGCCTGACTCGACCTTGATTATCAACGGAAGAAGCATGAAACATATCCACCAGGATCAAAGACATAGTTTTCGTCCATCAAATAGCACAAGCTTAAGGTGAACAAGGCAAGCCAAAGCAGAGTAGGCAAGGTTCCCTTAAGCAAAGACGGAGCACGGTAGAAGCAAGGGTGAAGTGCAAGCATGTCTTCAAAATTTCCAAAGATTTTTCCTTTTATTTCATCAGGTGGATACTGAGATGGCTTAAAAATTTCAATACCGGGGTCGAACACCTTTTCCTTTAAGGGAAAATAGCACTCAGGCTCAGCAGAGTGTGAAGAAGATCCGCGAAGAAGCACAACCTCGTCCTCAGAAGGTGGAAAAAGAGGTGTTAACTCATACGTGCTGCGGGTTTCGGTGTCGACCGGTTTCTTCTCCTTAGAAAGAATGTTCTTCAAATCCAAAGTAGGATCAAGACGATAATCTTCAAAATCATAAGGAGGAGCATCACTGTCATGAGGGAAGTAAGTGTTGAGAAATTCAGAGAAGTCTTTCTCAAATGTATAATCGTCCAAAGTAGGATCGAGTGATGGCGGAGGATCTTCATTATGTGGAGAATCGCTCGAAAGAGTATCGGCCTCATCAAAATCATCATATGTGGGCAGCTCGGGATACTCAGAAGTAAGGTCATCATAATCGTCCGAGTCTGAGCTAGAATCATCATCATAAGCATCAAAGACCGGTGGAGAATCATAAATGGGAGAAGCGTCCAAAGTAGGGGGAGAATCATCCACATCATCTTGAAAAAGTGGATTATCGATGCAAGAGTCGAATAGAGGATTGTCGTAGACGGTAAAGTCATCGAGCACATTAATCATATTCACTGATTCTCGTCCTCCAAAGGTAGTACTGGTGAGCTTCCCCATTTTGAAAACTTGTGCATCATCCCCGACTCTTAAGATTAACTCACCTTCGGCCACATTCACTAAAGCTCGTCCGGTTCTCAAGAATGGCCGACCAAGTATTAAAGGAATACGAGGGTCCATTTCATAATCAACAACAACAAAGTCGACCGGGAAAGTAAATGTGCCAACTTTAATAAACACGTCTTCGGCTATACCAACGGGGTAAGCGAGAGTGCGGTTTGCCAGTTCAAGAGTCATCTTTGTTGGAGTGAGGTCGGGTAATGATAGTGTTTTCCAAACACTCAAAGGCATCAAATTAATACTAGCCCCGAGATCAGCAAGGGCAGTAAATTCTTCAGTTTTGTTGAACACGCAAGGCAACACGAAACGACCGGGATCTCCAAGTTTTTCCGGAAGTTCTTTAAGAATAACCACAGAGCAGTTTTCATTTAAGCGTGTGTTGGCGAGCTCAATCAGCTTCTCCTTCTTGTTAAGCAATTTCTTAAATGCTTTAACAAATTTGGGCATGTGGACAAGTGCTTCAAGAAAACTAATGCTGAAAGACATTTGAGAAATCATCTTGATATAGTTTGTCACTTGAGAGTCCTCCTTTGTTAGATCGTTGGTCTTGCCTAAACGAGAGGGATAAGGGATATTGGGTTTGGGTGGTGAAGGTGCAGGTGTAGGTAAAGGTTGAGATGTTGAAGGTTCTTTCCTAAAGACATCGTCATGGCGAGGCGGAGACGGTAATGGTGCACTAATGCTAGGTGTAGGAGGAGTAGGGATAAATGGTGGTGGAGGAGGTGTAGATGATGGGGGTGGGATTGTTGGTCCTACGATGGTAACTCCACTACGGGTAGTAATAGCACTCACATTTGCTCGCGGATTGGTGACGGTGTTTGAAGGTAGAGAACTCGAAGAAGAAGGTTGAGCTGCGGGCAAGAAACTAGCAAGCATATTCTTTAATTCATTCGTTTGAGTGCTGAAGGAGGATTGAATATTATCTCGAAGCTCGGATCTAATCTCATTTCCTTGCTTGGTAATATCTCCTTTAAGATTGATAATTTGGCTCTGCAGATTCTTGATTTGCTCACCTTGGGTTCTCATGGTAGCTTCAACATCGGTGTTAATGGGTGGGGTTTGTTGAGTGGGTGGGTGATAAGGATTAGAAGCTCTTGGTGGGATTTGGTTGCTTCTATTGTAGTTATTGGCGTGGTTTTGGTTTTGAGGAGAAAAACCAGGTGAAAGGTAATTGTTGGATCGGTAACTCAGCAGATTTCTATCCCCTTGTCGAACTTGGTAATTTTCCGGTGATAATTACCATAAGCTGTATACACATTTTCCGGATTTCCTTGTGTCGAAGGACAATCAGTGTATGAGTGAGGACCGCCGCATGTTTCACAAGGAGTAGCAACAGCTTTAACTTGTTGTTGTTGTTGTTGGTTTGAAGCCAAGAGTTGCATACTTCTGCTCATTTTAGTCAGCACACGGGTGAGTTCGGTCATATCAGGGTTTGCTGAGGTGGAGGAAATATTGACTCTCGGGTTGTTCCTAGAAGAAGCAGAGGAATCCCAGTTTTTGTGGTGAGTAGTCATGTTCTCAATTAGCTCTCTACACTCCTCGGGTCTCCTTTTCATGAATGTGCCGCCGGCGGCTGCATTAATCGTATCACGATCTCGAAAAGTCAAACCGTTGTAGAAAGTATCAATTAGGGTCACAGGGAGCATATTGTGGTTTGGACATCTATCGATCAAGACATTATATCGCTCCCAAGCATCAAAAAGAGATTCATCAGGGTCTTGCATGAAACCGCTGATTTGATTGCGAAGGCTCGTGACCATGGATGGTGGAAAGTAGCGCGACAAAAAGCGTTGAGTCATGTCATCCCAAGTGTGAATTGAATTCTTCGGGAGACGATCAAACCATTTCTCGGCATGATGTAATAGAGTATGTGGAAAGAGTTGTAGGCGAAGTTCATCCATTGTGGCACCGGCCAATTTCATGCTTTGGGTGATTGTAATGAACTTGTCGAGGTGTTTGTTGGCATCATCATCAGGCAATCCACGGAATGGGTTAGTTTGCACTTGCTGAATCATGTGGTGCTTCAACGAAAACTCAGGAGCGTTGATTTGCATCGGCGCAATCGGTCCTCCTCGTCTAAACATGGTAGGTTGACAAAGTTATTCCATGGTCCGAAGATCGGGCTGTGGAAGAACATTGTTGTTATTATTAGGATGCGGTGGATTATTATTGTTTACACCTGACATAGCTAAATCTTCTTGAGTCTCGGGCTCTTGATAATTAGAAGATCTAGTACGCATACACCTGAAAATGCAAAAGAAAAAGAAACCAAACACAGACAATATATATACACAATAACAAATAAAATCTTTATGGATTTTTTTAAATTTTTAAATTTTATGGATTTTTATCAAATTTTAATTTTTATGATTTTTGAATTTTTTATGCAAGAAAAATAACGCTCACAAGTGAACGGATCCCAAAAAGCAACGCGTCTCTCACAGAAAACCGTTAATCTTTACGAAAAGAGCCGGCAGCGGCGCCATTTAATACATGGCTTTTGGCCAGTATAAAAATTATTGTTCTTGTTCTCGTGGTCTAATCGAATTGATCTAGGTTCTATGTGTGACTCTATTGATTTTGGTGAAACAAATATTTTTGGTTTGTTTTTAAAATAAAAGTGCGAGACGTTAAAGTAAATGTCGTTGAAGTAAAGTGCGTTAAAATAAAAAGCGTGAAAATAAATCTAAATCTAATTAAAATTAAATGTGTGATATTTAAAAAACTTGACGGAAAGTAAATTAATAAAATGACTTAATACAAAAGCGTGACGGGAATTAAAATTAGACAAGTATTAAAATAACAGCTTAAAATTAAACAAGGCAAAACAAGAAAAACCACTCCAATCGGAATGTATTCCGATCAGCCTTACCCTAACCTGATCGGAATGTTGTCGTCGGAATACCAATCGGAATTGATGTCACTAGTCCCAATCGGAATACCACAAACCTACCTGGTCGGAATGTAAGCTCACTTTGATCGGAACAACGAATAGCCCCTGGTCGGAATGTAGATCGGAACCCCTAATTGGAATATGTCACTTCTCCCAATCGGAATGCCAAACTAACACCTCAATCGGAATGTACAATGTGGTACCAATCGGAATATGTCACCTTACCTTGATCGGAATACCTCAAATACCTCAGATCGGAATGCCAGACCACCCCAATCGGAATATGTCAGAAATATTAAAACCCTTTTCCGACCAAGCCTAGGAGCTCTGGTCGGAATGTGAAAACCCTTTTCCGATCGTACAGATCGGAATATGGAGAAAAGTACACAAATTAAGCTAGAACAATAAGCTATAATCCTAATAAGCACAAGACTAAAAACCTAAGGTAATCCGAATGAAAATAAGCTACTAGACTGAAATTTAACAACTTTTAAGACAAGAAATGAATAAGCTTTAAGAAAAACAAACTTTTATATAAAAATAACTTTTATAAAAACTTTATAAACTTGAAAATAAACAAAATAAGCTATGAAAATAAATGATTTAAAACAATCAAAAGCATAAAAATGAAATCTTTAAACAAGTAAACAAGATAAAAAGCATATAAATCAAAGATCAAAGAAAGGTAGAATGAGATCAACAAGATAAAGTAAAGGTGTGAGAATTAAAAGAAACACTTACTTGAAATTAAATGGTAAATAAGGTGCAAGACATGTAATTAAAGGTGCAAGTAATTAAAAGTGCAATAAAATAAAGATGGAAGAACTAGTTTGTCAATCTAGCCAACAAAACTTAATGAAATGAAAATGAGAGGTATATATAGGAGATTAGGAGGGTGGTTAGAGGAAGCTTCCTCCCCTCCTTCCTTTCTTCTTAATTGCGCCCTTAAGTCCTTCCTTCTTAATCTTTTTGTTAATCTTGGAATTTGATGACTTTTGGCTCGGGATTTCTTTGGACTCGTCTTTTAATTCTTCGATAAATAGGACTTGAGTTCCTCGGCTTTAAGTAAACTTCCGTCTTTTGACTTTTTCTTCGATAAATCTTCAGAATTGGTCTTAGACTTCCGTTCTTTTTGCACTCTTGACTTCTTAACTTCGTCTTTCATCTTTTTCTTCAATAAAAGTCCGTAAATGCCCGTGAATTCCCGTGTTTTCTCCACTGTTCACCTTTTCGTCCAAAATCACAACAAAAACACAAACCACGCATAATTCTGACATAAAAGACATAAAATACACGTTTTGGTCCGGTTATTCTTGTAATTAAGTGGTAGAAAAGATGTGTGTTTTCACACATATCAATATCCCACAATAAAGTCAAAAATATCAATAAAGTGGTTTAGCTAGTTTAGAAGTCTTTGATATATTAGGCCCGTTGCGATTATTTTGAATCAACCCGTATAGACTTATCCAAGTTTATTCTAGCAAGTATCCTTAACCATGTAGACCTTAATCGGTTTATTAGGCTAAGCATCCACGAGTCTCATTACTTGAGATTTTAAATTGTGGAGAACGAGAAATGATAGAGTCAATTATAAGTCGGTATTCTTGCACAAGCACACTTGGTGTGATTATAAGCTTTTCCTCCCATCGCCTTAAATGAATAAATGCAATAAGTAAGGTCGTACGATTTTATTGAATAACTTAGCTTCTAGCCCAAGATCGTTTAAAAGTTGCTCGGTAATGATAAGAGTTCATAGCCAAGGCATAACTAATGAAGCGGGGCGTGAAGATTGGCGAGTCTGAAAAGGCCCTAACAAGGCATGAGGATTCCATTTTATTGCTAAAGATCCAAGGTGATGTGAAAAGCATTATTCCCAAAATCAATATGAAGGATCAAGACGCACGACGAAAAGCAATCAACTCCCATAAAGATCATGGAGAAGTCTATCCGAAAAGACCCTAACAAGGTATGAGGATAAATAGATCCAAGTCCAAAAAGGAGGCGGATAGTTGTATCTCAAAATCCCAATTAACGATTGAAGAAATAATGATGAAGTCGTGGTCTACAAAGTTGGAGTATCCCTCAAAAGTCTCCAAGTGAAGAAACTCTATTAACGAAGAGAAGACCATTATCTCAAGAACGTCTCTCAAAGATATGAAGTATGAAGTACATGCCAAATATCGGCCCGAGAAAGGTCTCAAATCGTGAAGCAAGTTATGCCAAGATATGAACTTTTTGAGGTCCCGAGAAGCAGTTTTAAGAGATTTTGTCCTTTAGCTAAATATTAATCAAATCGTCGTACTTTGTTTTCAGCCTAAATAAACTATCGAAATAAGTCCAAAAATGCATCTTCATGATCATTCTAAGACAAAATTAAAATATAAGAGATACACCTAGGAATTAGGGAGTTTAAGCATATAATTATGCCATGTGTGTAAGTGTTTGTTTTGCTAACTTATAATAACAATGATTTCGATTTTAAGCTTAGTTTGGGGAACGTGAAACTTGAGGGTGATAAATCTTCGCAGCAACTAAAGCCCTAATGTAAGTCTTAGATCTCTTTGCAAGTTATTTCAATGTAGCTATTTTCAAGTGAAAATGGTTTTCTGTCCCTTTTGTTTCCTATAAAGCTTTATTTCTTCATAGTAGTTTAAATTTTTGTTTTAGTAGTATATTAATAAGGCCAAGGTTGATTGATTATGAGAAAAGTGTAAATTTGCTTTGTCACTAAGCATTGCATGAGGGCATGGCAATGGTTAAGTGTAGAGGATTTGATAGGTGTGAAAACACCCATCCTTTTACCACTTATTTCTTGCTAAAACGAGACCAAAATGCGTATTTAATATCATTTGTTTGGAATTATGCGTGGTTTGTGTGTTTTTGTGTTTTCAGAGCCAACCGGATAAATATTGAAGAAAACATGGGATTGCACGGGTTTTATCGAAGAAAAAGACAAAAAAGACGAAGTCTATAGTCCAAGAGATGCAAAAGATTTGAAGTCAATGGGCCTATTTGAAGAATTTATCATAGAAAAGGACCAAAGATGGAAGATTTTCATATGTCGAAGAACTCAACTCTATTAAACGAAGAAATTAAAAGACGAGTTGAATTTATTCATGGACAAATCCCGAATCAGAATCGAAAACGTCAACTTTACTGAAAAGACAAGAAGACAAATAGAAAGGAAGAAAGCCCACTCACCAACCAACCACACCTCCTATAAATAGGACTTCCCTTCACATATTAGAACTAGTTTTCATTTTTCCAGTTTCTTTCTTTTTGGTTCGTAGCAAAACCAACACTACTAGGGTGTTTGGTGATTTTTATTTTCTTTTGATTTCTCTAAGTTCTTGTAAGTTTAATCTTTACTTTTGTCTGTTTAACCTTAATCTTTCAATATCATCTTTTATTTAATCTTGTTCATCTTTCTCTTGTTGATTTAAAGTCTTAAGGTTTGATTTGATTGATTTTAATCTTTAAAAGTAAGTGGGTTTTGTGTTTTTATTGATTTGGTTTAAAGTTTATCATTAGTAGATGATTGGTGGTTAGTTTGGTCTAATCTTTGGTAAAAAATTGGTTGATTTTGGTTAAAATTCGTTCTTGTTTTATTTCCGTGTTCTTCGCATACCTTCTGTTTTCCTAGATTCCAAATCAACAAAATATTCCGGACTAAGGGTTCTTGTCAATTATTCCGGATAAGCTGAATATTCCGAATGAATGATTCTGTTTAGATTATTCCGGATAAAGCAAACATTCCGGGTGAGCACTTAGTTCTTTTTATTCCGCATCAACAAGATATTCCGAACCAGCAATTTTCATTCAGTTATTCCGAATCAGTGTGTTCATTCGGAATAATCAATATTCCGGGTGAACATTTTATTCCGGATCAAGCTTTCTTTTCAATATTCCGGGTGAATATTATATTCCGGATAAAGCCTTTCTGTTAAATATTCCGAACCAGCATATTATTCCGAACCAAGCTTTTCAATACTATTCCGAATAAACGAATTATTCCGCATGAGTGATTTTTATCCTTTTATTCCGAATGAGCATAGTATTCTGAATGAACTGATTTTATTCTGGGTCATGCATTTATTCCGAGTGAAGGTTTTTGGTTAGTTATTCCGCATGAGCTATATCCCGCATGAGTATTCCGAGTGAAGCACATTCCGAATGAACAGTTTTAATCTAGTTATTCCGAATCAAGGTTATTCCGCATAAAAGAATTTATTCCGAATGAATGTTTTTGGTTAGTTATTACGTTTAACTGCTTAAGATAAATTTCTTTTCATTGGTTGTTTAATTTTTAATTCCACTTTATTTCTTTTAATTTGATTTTAAATTTTCAATTATTTTTAGCTTAATTTTGTCACTTAGCTCTCTTAATCCTTTTTAATAGAATAGAAAACCCCATCCCCTCTTTGTTACCAAGAACGATAATTCCACTTTGAGCCGTGATCAATTCAAGAAGATACCGAGAAACGAACTTTCAACCTAGTAAAATCTTTGTATCAGAGATCTCCCTCATAGTTTAGAGATCGAAGCACCTTGAGAATTTTTGTTTTGTTGGGGTTTGCAGCATACTCTTCTCCATTGGCAGGGCGAGGGAACTTAAAGATCTTCCTAAAGTAACTCAACTGAAGCGTCATAGGCTGTTTGTTGATCTTGAAGTCAATTGTCTTCTTAGATAGTTTCTTGCCCTTGGAGATAGAAACTGTTGCCCAGAATTCTTGCATATAAACTTCTAGAATAGATGTTGTAGCTCTCAAAGCAATCTTGAGTGGAGAGATGTCCAATATGTCCATGGCAATCTTGAAAGCTGCGAATGTAGGATCAAAATCATCTTTGAGGCGTAAGTTGTTCTCTGCTAGAGGCACTGATGAGATGGCATTTATACATGATCTCATCGTTCTTTTCGGGCTTTAAATGCATAAAAATGTCATAAAATACCATATATATGCTTGTGTTTGTTTACTTGTGTATTTTAGGTATGGATATCGTGAAAAAGACAAAAGATCACAAGAAACAAGGAAAAACGGACACGAGAAACGAAGCCGTACAAAGAACCGGGCCCTAAATCATGAAATATTCAACAAATACACCTGAAGATTTGAAGACATGCAAGATTGATCCTCAATGAATGAAGAAATGACACTTAAAACCCTTGTATATTGATAATTACAAGTTTGGTCCCTTAAGTTTGTCAAAATTACACAAAAGGTCCTTCAACTTTGAAGAAATGGCAAGTTTAGTCCCTTAACAATTCTAAATTGCTAATTATGGTCCCTCATGAAGTTAAAGTTGCATTGAAGACCTTTGAAGATCAACATTGTCCAAGATCAGTCCTTCAATTATCCAAAAATGGCAAAAACAACCCTTTGAAACCTTTTTCCAAAAGTTTGTGCCAAAAATGCAAAGTTGGCAAAGTTTATAACAAAGGAAATAAGTTTTGTGGCTGGAAATACACGTTTTACAAGTTTTACCAAAGAACAAGGGCTAAAGTTGTGCAATGAAACATTCAAACACACAAACACGCACCAAACATTTCCAATCCTATAAAAACGGATCAAAATAGTTACTGTTCACCCTCAAGAACCCAATTTTTACTCCACTTAAAACAAAGGGTAAAAACAAATTACCCAGGCACATGCTTGATTCACATGCCCAGAAACCTATCCCACACCAAAAACCCTCATCTCCACTCACTATGGACCCCACCCCCAATTCCCGTTTAGCCAATCACATCACTACTT
The DNA here is from genome assembly GCA_025667525.1 of Glebionis coronaria. Taxonomy (NCBI): domain Eukaryota; kingdom Viridiplantae; phylum Streptophyta; class Magnoliopsida; order Asterales; family Asteraceae; genus Glebionis; species Glebionis coronaria. The sequence goes on from CM046875.1 coordinate 200,010,696, forward strand.
GGCCTCCAAGTTATTTGACGTGTCCAAATCAACAGCTAAGGATCCTTGCTTCATTCCAAAGCTAAAATGAACAGCCAAGATCAAATTGGACAGCACATTCTATCAAAACGTCTAGAAGACTCAAGGGCATTATAGGGAATTCAATACTAGGGTTTGTGAATAGTGTAAGCTTGGCATTTGCCTATAAAAGGAGACCTCAACATGTGAGAGTCCCTTTGTTCCAGATTTTAGCTTTTAAATCTTTGTAATTCCTTTTTATGAAATAAAGTTTGAATTTCTAAAAATTTTGAGTTCTTTTCTGTTATTTATAAAAGTTGGTGTTTGATAAGCTAAAATCTAAGTTCCATTTGATTGTTTAGACCTTCCTTAATCTTGTGGTTAAGGCACGTCTAGGTTTATAAGGTTTTCAAGGTTCAAAAACCTTGAAATCCTAGTTTCTGAATTTTGGCTATTATTGTGTACTAACCCTTAGCCATAAGCCTTGAGCTCCTTCAAGCTTGTTGACACCAAGCCTGGGAAGAGTTCTAAGCCTTTGGTTGAGTTGTTTGCTGTTTTGTGTTGAAGACATATCATAATCAAAGCCTTGTTCTACTTTGAACATCAGCAGGCTTTGATCTTCTTCTTTGAAGGACCTTGTTCTTGTTCTAGCTGTTAAACAAGGTCCAAAGAGCATAGCTGGCCCTCCTAGGATGTTGTGGAGGGCAGGTATAATCACTTGTTTAAGATTCCTCTAAATATTTCATGTTTATGCCTGTTTTGGATTTGGTGCTTTGATTTTGAGTTCTTGTGATTAAGCTGGTGATTTTTATGTTTGATTCTGTTAGTTGCTACCTAGGAAGTGTTTTTGATCATTAAAATCAGTAGGTTATTAGTAAGAATCACAAGTTACTTTGTTAAGTAGTTGATTAAGGGGTGTTTGGGTTTACTGCATGAATTGGATTTGTGGTTTGTTGAGAGCTGGTTTTGTGATTGCAAGTGTTAGTTTCTGTTTATTTGGTGCTATTGTTCATCTGTTTGCAGGTTTTGAGGTTTGAAACACATAGATTCATAAAATAGGTCATAAAATCTTGTTTACTTGGTGAATTTGACTGAAATTTAGGGGACACCTAGATCTAATCATAGACTAGGGTTAACAAGTGTTAAATCTAGGTTAATTACACTAGGGAAGAAGGGTTTGAGGCTTGAATCTGGATCTAGTGTCAAATAGATCAGCAAATAGTTTCTGCATATGCACCTTGTTCATCAGTAACTTTTTATGCTTTGATCTTGTTGTTTACTTTGATTTAGTGTTTGATTTAAGTTGATTTGTGCTTATTCATAGTTTATATAGCTTGTGTATGCATCCTGTTAAGTTTGGTGGCTTATTCATGCTAAAAATGCTTATTAAGTGCATAACTGCTTATTTCCATGTCTGTGCATGATCTGGTGACTGTTTGATCATTTGTGGCTTATTGTGTGAACCAAATTGTGATTTTCTTGTTGCTATTGACTCCTTGTGATTCACTGATCACAAGGGTGCCTTTGTTTCCAATTGAATCCAACTAAATCTCTCTAAAAAGCTTGGTCAAATAGTCAAGGCAGTGGGAACTCCTTTCCCCTGCTAGTTACCACTACTAGTGTTACTTGAGTGTCAGCTTATCAATAAGCTATAATAGCTTATTTTAACCAGCAACAACTTGGATTTTGTAATAGGTGCTCATTATTTGACCCATTTGTTCATACTGGAGCATTCGGTGCGTTGACTTTAGGGTTTGACTAGAAAACCAACTTAATTGACTTTTTTATAAGTGCTTATTGGCTTATTCTGGATTTTTAATATTATTTTATTATTATTTTTCAAATTTCACATTTTTCAACTTTTTTTATTTTTCTTAGCTTAATTACATTAAAATAGGAATTTAGAAACTTTTAGAATAATTTTATCACTTTTAGTTTAATTTTTATAATTATTTTAAGTTTTATTAGTTTTTAAATCATTTTAAATAGTTTTTATTAGTTTAAAAATTTCTAAAAATAGTTTTTAATCTTTTTAGGTCATTTTAGAGGTTTATCAATTGAAAAATCTTTGTTTGGGCTTTTTGATAATTTATTTGATTTTTAGGGCTTTAATTAGCATTTAAAAATTGAATATTTAATTATTTAAAAGGTTTGAAAAAGTTTTGATTATTGGTAAACTCTTAGTTTATTTATTTTAATTTTTGGTGAATTTTTGTTAATTTTTAGAATTTATTTTTATTTTGGTAGTTTTTACGGTTTTACGTTTTGTCGTCGTAGTAGTAATTTCACGTCTTCGTCATTCTCTTTTCTCATCCCCTTCTAAACCAATCATTAATCACAAACATTTAACAAGTTTTTCACACACATATACCTCCTTGGGAAACGAACTTTCACCTCATTTGGGTCATTAACACTTGGTTTTTCCTAAAGCCATTTGTTTAATACTTTCCGCTTTTACGCTCCTTTTCCTAAAGGACGTATTAATACCACAATCAATTTTGGCGCCGCTGCCGGGGAGGTGTGTCGTGATTAATTTGCATTGCTGTTTTTAATATTAACCATATATAGTATTTGTATTAGTAGAACTCTACTAATACGTATTATCGGTTTTCTTGGTTTTTCTTGTGAAATTATTATTACTATATTGTATTAAGTATCACAACAAATATACAATATCTCCAAAAGTGTGAAAACACAACCTTAATTGGGATTTCATCTCCTAATTATTGTATTCGAATCTCAAACAAAAAGAAAAAGGCAAAAATAGATAAATACTTTCGTGAAGCTCGATTTTGAAAAATACGAACTATAAGGTGGGTATAAGGCGGGTATTATAAAATATACCCTAAGGAAAAAGGCTCTTAAGTTCTTCGCGCCGCCTCGTTTCCCCGCTTGCTTGTGAGTATTTTGAGATTGAAGGCTAATCGAGGGTTTTGCCGCCCAAAGTATTATTACGTATAATATATTTGCTTGGTTTCTTTGTGATTAAACCCTCTTGAACAATTTGGTTTTCACCAAAGTTCTAAAGTCATTCGAAGGCGCTCACTCCACGTGATCGTTTTCATTCCTTTGAGGCTTCTTTAATCAAGAGTTTGATTCACCAAAGTTCTAAAGTCATCAAAAACACAAAAAAATTGAAAATTCACAAAACACCCAAAAAGAATCTTCTTTGCTCACCTCCCATTCTTCGTGAAGTTTATGATCACTCGTAATCAAGCTTAACGAGCTCGTAAACGTCTTCAAAAGCAAGTCAATCAAGAGTCGTTGATTGAGGAACAAACTCCAATTGTTGAACCTATTGTAGAACAAGAAGTCGTCATGGCTAATCGTACTATGATGGAGTTGCTACAAGCACCCACCGAGGGTTTTGGAGAGGCCATTTTGATTCCCGCTATCCTTGCGGAGAATTTCGAGATTAAGACGGGTTTAATGTCGATGTTGCAAGCAAATAAGTTTCGAGGTCATGAGAAAGACAACCCGCATTATCACATTAGAAATTTTAATCGTCTCACCGCTACTAGCAAGTTTAAGGATGTTCCACATGACGCCATTAAGATGATGTTGTTTCCATACTCGTTAGATGGACCCGCTAAAATTTGGCTTGAGAAAGAACCGCCAAATTCGATTTTGACATGGGGTGATCTCGTTTCTAAGTTTGTGAACAAATTTTTCCCACCATCTAAAACAACACATTTGAAAAATGAGATTTCACGATTTGTGCAACGTAATAATGAAAGTTTTTCAATGGCATGGGAACGATTTAAAGAGATGTTACATGAATGTCCACACCATGATTTTACGAAATTACATCAAGTTGATACTTTTTATAATGGGCTTAATGATCATGAACGAGATTATTTGAATGCCGCCGCGGGTGGTAATTTTTTGTGCAAAACGACCAATGAGGCTTTACAAATCATCGAGAATAGATCTAAGGTTTATAGCCCTCGTAACACACCGAGTGTTGCCAATATGGGTTCGTCATCGACGTCATCGTCTCGTAGCATTAATGCCTTACATGATGAAGCTAATGAGGAAAATCGGTTTTTCGATAGATTTGCTAATCTTAAGTCCCATTGGAAAGCTCAAGAAGCTTCAAATTCCGCTTCGGTTAAAGCGGTTGCTAAGAGTTGTTTGTCTTGTGGTGGAGCTCATGATCTTTCCGAGTTCATTACCGCGGATGGTAATACTTCGAGTGCTTACGTAGCAACAGGAACTTATAACCAAAACAGCCTAGGTTCTCGTCCAAATCAAGCTCCACCAAATCAAAATGCTAATAACTATCGAAATAACAACCAAGGTGGTAATTACCAAGGCAATTCACGTAACTACAACAAAGGGAATTATCAAAATGGGAATGGACAAGTTTCTAATCAAAACCAAAACCGTGATTTTCAAAACACTACACAAGGTTTTCAAAATGCTCACACTAAAAATCTTCAAGGATAATTTTTGGATTATGCTAAAGCAAATGATGCTAAATTTGATAACATGCAACGTGAGATGATTAGTTTAAGATCCGAGTTGAAAAACGAGCTTAAAAACGAACTTGCTAATGAACTTAAAAATCATGCCAATAAAATGGAAGGAAATGTTCTACGTCTTCAACAAAATCAAAAAAAGATGGAATTAGGACAACATGAGATTAAGCAAGAGTTGTTAAAAGCGGATGCTAGGCAATCAAAATTTGAGGACCGAATGGCTAAAATGTTTGAAGCAATCATGTGTAAACCCTCTTCCTCGGGTGGTCTTCCTAGTGATATCATTGCAAACCCGAAGGGAGAAATGAAGGTTATTACTACACGAAGTGGTAAAACTTTCAAAGAACCAATCTCTCGTCCAAGTACTTCTACGGAGAAGGAAATCGAGAAAGAACCCGAGGTGATGGTAGAAAAGGAGCACATTACAATCCCATGAAGTACCGCTCAAACCACACCTACGGTTGAACCAATACCAATTGTGGAACCCGATATTCCAAGGCCGTTGCCTAATGACCAACCCACGCCACCTTTACCCTACCCTTCGAGACGAAACAAAGAGAAAATGCAAGAACGTAACAAACAACAAATCGAGCTTTTTATTAAGATGTTTCAACAAGTGCATTTTGATGTGAGTTTAGCCGACGCGTTGTTATATATGCCTCGTTTCACTTCCACTTTTAAAAGTATGATGAGCGATAAGGAAAAGCTTTCAAAGCTTTCTAATTGTTCTTCGGTTTATCTTAACCGCATACCGGAAAAAGTTGGTGACCCCGGAAAGTTTCTCATTCCTTGTGATATACAAGATATGAAAGAATGCCTCGCCTTGGCCGATCTTGGTGCGAGCATTAATTTGATGCCATTTTCCATTTGGAAATCGCTTTCGCTTCCGACTCTTATTCCTTCGAACATGTCTATCGAGATGGCCGATCATTCTACGATTTTAGCATGTGGAGTAGCCGAAGATGTTTTCGTGAAAGTGGGGAAGTTCTACTATCCCGTTGATTTTATAGTAGTTGACATCCCCGCGGATCCTCAAGTTCCTCTAATTTTAGGTCATTCGTTTTTAGACACCTCGAGATCGCTTATCGACGTTCATGCAAGGACTATTACTTTGAGATTCACCGAAGAGGAACTTGTTATAAACGCTACTCAAAACTCGAAACCTTCTCATGTTTATGCAATCGCTACCATCAATCACATTGACATCGTTGATGTGGTTTGCGATGAGTTTTCACAAGAACTGTTAGGTTTTTCCGATAGTTCGTCGAGTGGCAATCCCACTATTATGGATCCGATTCTTGCTAATTCCACACCAAATCTCACTCCATTCCAAGGAGGCAATCTCACTTCAAATGAAATCGACAATGAAGATGAGGTGTTGATTAGTGATGATACTTCTATTCCACCATTTCTTCCGCCGATGGGAGTTATGAGTGTTGAACCAAAATCTTCAATCGAGGAACCACTTATCCTTGAATTGAAAGATCTTCCATCTCACCTTGAATACGCATTCTTGGAAGGTGATGACAAGTTGCTGGTTATTATTGCAAAAGTTCTTGCTAATGATGAAAAAACCGAGCTCTTGAAAGTTCTTAAAGCTCATAAAGGGGCAATTGCGTGGAAAATTTCCGACATTAAGGGTATTTACCAAAAATTTTGTACTCACAAGATATTAATGGAGGAGGACTACAAACCCGCAATTCAAAGTCAAAGAAGGGTGAATCCCAAAATTCATGATGTCATTAAAAAGGAGGTTCTTAAACTCCTTGACGCGGGAATGATTTATCCTATCTCCGATAGCCCATGGGTGAGCCCAATCCATTGTGTCCCTAAAAAGGGAGGAATGACCGTTGTGCCTAATGAAAACAACGAGTTAATTCCCACTCGTGTTGTGACCGGTTGGAGGGTGTGTATTGACTACCGAAAGTTAAATGACGCCACTCGTAAAGACCACTTTCCTTTGCCCTTCATGGATCAAATGTTGGAGCGACTCGCGGGAAATGAATTCTATTGCTTTTTAGATGGTTTTTCCGGTTACTTTCAAATCCCTATCGACCCTCGTGATCAAGAGAAGACTACGTTTACGTGTCCTTATGGAACGTTTGCTTATCGTAGGATGCCTTTCGGACTTTGTAATGCACCGGGTACGTTTCAACGGTGTATGATGGCGATTTTTCACGATATGATCGAGAAGTCGATGAAAGTGTTTATGGATGACTTTTTGGTGTTTGGCAATTCGTTCACGTCATGTTTATCTAATCTCGAGAAAATGTTAAAACGTTGTGAAGAAACCAATCTTGTGCTTAATTGGGAAAAATGTCATTTCATGTGTAAACAAGGGATCGTCTTAGGACATAAGGTGTCGAAAGCGGGGATTGAGGTCGATAAAGCTAAGGTAGACGTCATCGCCAAGTTACCTCATCCCAAAACCGTTAAGGGAGTTAGGAGTTTCCTAGGCCACGCGGGCTTTAATCTTCGTTTCATCAAGGACTTTTCGAAAATCTCTCGACCTATGACACACCTTCTCGAGAAGGATGCTCCTTTTAACTTCAATGAGGATTGTGTTAGAGCTTTCGAAACTTTCAAAAGGAAACTTACCGAAGCTCCAATTCTTGTTGCTCCTAATTGGGAATTACCCTTTGAAATCATGTGCGATGCAAGTGATTATGCTATAGGGGCCGTCTTAGGGCAACGTTATGACAAGCATTTCCGTCCTATCCACTATGCTAGTAAGACGATGACCGAGGCTCAATTAAAGTACACCACAACGGAAAAGGAATTCCTTGCCGTGGTCTATGCTTTTGAGAAATTCCGACCTTATCTCATCTTAACTAAAAGCATTGTGTATACCGACCATTCGGCTATCAAGTATCTCTTAGCTAAGCAAGATGCTAAGCCGAGATTGCTTCGTTGGATGCTCCTCCTCCAAGAATTTGGTGTCACCGTGCTTGACAAAAAAGGAGCCGAGAATCTAGCGGCCGATCATCTCTCTCATCTAGAAGATCCTCACAAAGATGTTTTCGAGAACAAGGAAATCACCGAAGGTTTTCCTCTCGAGACTCTCGGTGTAGTGAATTCTAAAGACACCACCCCATGGTTTGCCGACATTGCAAATTACCATGCGGGTAATTTCATAATCAAGGGTATGACGACACAATAAAAGCGAAAATTCTTTCGTGACGTCAAGTTCTATTTTTGGGACGACCCTTATCTTTTTCGGGTTTGTGCGGATCAACTCGTTTGACGTTGTGTTTTTGGTGCCGAAGCTTCTAATATCCTTAGAGCTTGTCACGAGGGACCCACGGGAGGTCACCACGGTGCTAATCTCACGGCTAAGAAAGTGTTCGATACCTACTTCTTTTGGCCTTCTATCTATCGTGATGCACACGCACTTGTGAAGTCGTGTGATTCGTGCCAACGTCAAGGAAAATCATCTCAACGTGATGAAATGCCGCAAAACATAATTCAAGTGTGTGAGATTTTCGACATATGGGGAATAGACTTTATGGGGCCGTTCCCATCGTCTCATGGCAACAAATATATCCTCGTCGCGATGGACTACCTTTCTAAGTGGGTGGAAGCTAAGGCTTTGCCTACTAATGATGCTCGTGTGGTAGTGAAGTTTTTAAAGCAATTATTCTCTCGGTTCGGAACCCCTCGTGCTATTATAAGCGATCGTGGAACCCATTTTTGTAATGACCAATTCGAAAAAGTCTTAAAGAAATATGTAGTTACCCATCGTCTTTCTACGGCTTATCACCCGCAAACGAGTGGGCAAGTCGAGGTTTCGAACCGAGCTTTGAAGAGGATTTTAGAGAGGTCAATTGGAGAAAACCGTGCTTCATGGTCCGAGAAACTCGATGACGCTTTATGGGCCTTTAGGACCGCTTATAAGACACCTATCGGTTGCACTCCTTATAAGTTAGTCTATGGGAAGAATTGTCATTTGCCCATTGAATTGGAGCATAAGGCATATTGGGCCCTTAAGCATGCAAATTTTGACTTGAAGACCGCAGGAGATCACCGAAAAATACAATTGAATGAATTGGATGAACTTAGAGATAATGCTTATGAAAATTCATTGATTTTTAAAGAGAAAACTAAAAAGTTTCATGATTCAAAGATTAAAAACCGTGTTTTAACGTTGGTGATCAAGTGTTACTTTTTAACTCGAGACTTAAGATATTTTCTGGGAAATTGAAATCTCGTTGGTCGGGTCCTTTCACCGTTACACAAGTGTTTCCTTATGGGACCATCGAGCTAGCTCAAGATGACGGTCCTAACTTCAAGGTGAATGGACATAGGCTTAAGCACTACTTTGGTGGGGAAATTCCTTCAATGGTTGACCTCGACCAAGTCACTTTCCCCAATGATAATTAGCATTGAGGGGATCGAGTCGAGCTCATGACTCGGTAATCAAAAACGAGGTGCCTCGTGGGGGAGATCCTATGCTTATCCTATTATGCTTACTATTCACTAATAAGGGGACTTGTACCCTTCCAACTCGTTGTCTCGTGGTTGTTTGTGATTGTGTTATCTAGATCATCATCATCTACGATTGAAGACTCTCGTGTTCGGTTACGTGAGCCTCCATCGTTTGTTTGAAGAAGTTTTTCACGAATCCATGACATATCCTTTATTGTTCTAACAATTATCTTTTAGCATACTTAATAAACGGCTTTAGATATATTGTTGATCACCCTTTCCATGCTAGATCCTAAGCATTCGATTCTTCGTCTCTAGTATGGGGGTCCTCCACGTTTAGACTCGAAACATTGAGGACAATGTTTACTTTTAGTATGGGGGGGGGGGTGAATAGATACTTGCTTTGCTACGCCCTCACGTGCTCTAATTTTCATATGTTTTGTTTTGTTGCTAATAAGGCTAAAAATGGCCCAATTTTAAATTTTTTCTTAGTTTTCATAAGTGTTTTTGAGACACGAATGTATATTTTCCGTTGGGTAGAATAAGAGCTAATTTTTGACTTGATGGGCATTTGGAGCCCTTTACATTCCTTAACCCGCTCAATTCAAGTTTTGCTAGACTTTTATATAGGGAACTTTAAAACGCGAAAGTCTTAGCTCATTCGGGTTAAGAACAAGAACTTTTCGCAAGTTCCTATAATTGATCCTAGAAAGTCACTTATCAAGGGAACTATAAAACTCATTCTCTAAACTTGAAAAAGTCCAAGAAAGTGCAAGATCCTATAGGTGGCTTGAAAACCCAAAACTTTGATTTGATATAGTCTTAATGAAAGCTAATCCAAATTTGGCTTAATTATGACTTGCATGGCTAAGTATTCACGAGTCTCTTTAATTAGAGGTCTTTATATAGTGAAGAATGAGAAATGATAGAGTTAGACAAGTGATCATGCTAAACGTAGAACATGAAAATGTTCTATCAAAAACTCATATGTCTTTAATTGTGGCTTTTTCTTCCCATAAGATCAATGCATTATGAACAAACAATAATTGCAATAAGTAAGGTCGTACGATTTAAAAGGTTACCTAGCTTCTAGCCCAAGATCGTTTAAAAGTTGCTCGTGGTTGAATAGAGTTCATAGCCAAGGCATAACTTATTGAAGCGGGACGTGAAGATTGGTGAAGATCCAAAAAGGCCCTAACAAGGCATGAGGAGATTTATTTTTGCTAAAGATCCAAGATGATGTGAAGTATCATTATTCCAACATCAATATGAAGGATCGAGACACACGACGAAAAGCAATTACTCCCCTAAAGATCATGGAGAAAGTCTATCCAAAAAGACCCTTACAAGGTATGAGGATAAATATATCCAAGTCCGAAAAGGAGGCGGATCGTTGTATATCAAAATCCAAAGTAAAGATTGAAGAAAAAGGATGAAGTCGTGGTCCAAATATGAAGAATCTCTCAAAAACATCAAGTGAAGAAATTCCAAATATATGAAGAGAAGACCATAATTTCAAGAACGTCTTCCCAAGATTTGAAGTATGAAGTACATGCCAAATATCGGTCCGAGAAAGGTCTCAAATCGTGAAACGAGTTATGCCAAGATATGAACTTAAGGAGATACACGAGAAGCCGTTTTAAAAGATTTTGTCCTTCGGCTAATTATCAATTAAATCGTGCTACTTTTTTTTCGGACTAATAAATACTCAAATAAGTCAATATGAATCACTTGTGATCCATGACAAATAGTTAAAAAATGCTAGTAACCCATTTCCTTTCACAATAACTAGGATTGCGGGGAGAAAAAGTATTACACAATTTAGACGTATGAGTAGTGTTAACATTGTGACTTGTACCAACAATGATCTCGCTTTTGCACTTAGCATGGAATGTATGACAATCAAGGATGACGAAGTTTACTCTAAGGGACATTTACTTGTTTCTATTCTTTGACCCTAAAAGTCACACTCATGATGAAAATCATACATTATGTCTTTACACATTCTCGTAGTATGTTGCAAGTCTTTTACTTTTCAATAAAGGTTAATAAATTTGAACTTTGGTGATGCTTAGATACTTTATTCTAGCATTGCGTGAGGGCACGGCAATGGCTTAGTATGGGGGAGTGATGAGATGGCATTTATACATGATCTCATCGTTCTTTTCGGGCTTTAAATGCATAAAAATGTCATAAAATACCATATATATGCTTGTGTTTGTTTACTTGTGTATTTTAGGTATGGATATCGTGAAAAAGACAAAAGATCACAAGAAACAAGGAAAAACGGACACGAGAAACGAAGCCGTACAAAGAATCGGGCCCTAAATCATGAAATATTCAACAAATACCCTTGAAGATTTGAAGACATGCAAGATTGATCCTCAATGAATGAAGAAATGACACTTAAAACCCTTGTATATTGATAATTACAAGTTTGGTCCCTTAAGTTTGTCAAAATTACACAAAAGGTCCTTCAACTTTGAAGAAATGGCAAGTTCAGTCCCTCAAAAATTCTAAATTGCCAATTATGGTCCCTCATGAAGTTAAAGTTGCATTGAAGACCTTTGAAGATCAACATTGTCCAAGATCAATCCTTCAATTATCAAAAAATGGCAAAAACAACCCTTTGAAACATTTTTCCAAAAGTTTGTGCCAAAAATGCAAAGTTGGCAAAGTTTATAACAAAGGAAATAAGTTTTGTGGCTGGAAATACACGTTTTACAAGTTTTACCAAAGAACAAGGGCTAAATTTGTGCAATGAAACATTCAAACACACAAACACGCGCCAAACATATACAATCCTATAAAAACGGATCAAAATAGTTATTGTTCACCCTCAAGAACCCAGTTTTTACTCCACTTAAAACAAAGGGTAAAAACAAATTACCCAGGCACATGCTTGATTCACATGCCCAGAAACCTATCCCACACCAAAAACCCTCATCTCCACTCACTATGGACCCCACCCCCAATTCCCGTTTAGCCAATCACATCACTACTTGGCCTCCAAGTTATCTGACGTGTCCAAATCAACAGCTAAGGATCCTTGCTTCATTCCAAATCTAAAATGAACAGCCAAGATCAAATTGGACAGCACATTCCATCAAAACGTCTAGAAGACTCAAGGTCATTATAGGGAATTCAGTACTAGGGTTTGTGAATAGTGTAAGATTGGCATTTGCCTATAAAAGGAGACCTCAACATTTGAGAGTCCCTTTGTTCCAGATTTTAGCTTTTAAATCTTTGTAATTCCTTTTTATGAAATAAAGTTTGAATTTCTAAAAATTTTGAGTTCTTGTCTGTTATTTATAAAAGTTGGTGTTTGATAAGCTAAAATCTGAGTTACATTTGATTGTTTAGACCTTCCTTAATCTTGTGGTTAAGGCACGTCTAGGTTTATAAGGTTTTCAAGGTTCAAAAACCTTGAAATCCTAGTTTCTGAATTTTGGCTATCATTGTGTACTAACCCTTAGCCATAAGCCTTGAGCTCCTTCAAGCTTGTTGACACCAAGCCTGGGAAGAGTTCTAAGCCTTTTGTTGAGTTGTTTGCTGTTTTGTGTTGAAGACATATCATAATCAAAGCCTTGTTCTACTTTGAACATCAGCAGGCTTTGATCTTCTTCTTTGAAGGACCTTGTTCTTGTTCTAGCTGTTGAACAAGGTCCAAGGAGCATAGCTGGCCCTCCTAGGATGTTGTGGAGGGCAGGTATAATAACTTGTTTAAGATTCCTCTAAATATTTCATGTTTAGGCCTGTTTTGGATTTGGTGCTTTGATTTTGAGTTCTTGTGTTTAAGCTGGTGATTTTTGTGTTTGATTCTGTTAGTTGCTACCTAGGAAGTGTTTTTGATCATTAAAATCAGTAGGTTATCAGTAAGAATCACAAGTTACTTTGTTAAGTGGTTGATTAAGGGGTGTTTGGGTTTACTACATGAATTGGATTTGTGGTTTGTTGAGAGCTGGTTTTGTGATTGCAAGTGTTAGTTTCTGTTTATTTGGTGCTATTGTTCATCTGTTTGCAGGTTTTGAGGTTTGAAACACATAGATTCATAAAATAGGTCATAAAATCTTGTTTACTTGGTGAATTTGACTGAAATTTAGGGGACACCTAGATCTAATCATAGACTAGGGTTAACAAGTGTTAAATCTAGGTTAACTACACCAGGGAAGAAGGATTTGAGGCTTGAATTTGGATCTAGTGTCAAATAGATCAGCAAATAGTTTCTGCATATGCACCTTGTTCATCAGTAACTTTTTATGCTTTGATCTTGTTGTTTACTTTGATTCAGTGTTTGATTTAAGTTAATTTGTGCTTATTCATAGTTTATATAGCTTGTGTATGCATCCTGTTAAGTTTGGTTGGCTTATTCATGCTAAAAATGCTTATTAAGTGCATAACGGCTTATTTCCATGTCTGTGCATGATCTGGTGACTGTTTGATCATTTGTGGCTTATTGTGTGAACCAAATTGTGATTTTCTTGTTGCTATTGACTCCTTGTGATTCACTGATCACAAGGGTTCCTTTGTTTCTGTAACACCCCATTTTGATAAATGGAATGTCACGCGTAATTATGGCGTGTCATCAAAGCATGCAAGGTAATATGTAGTAAAACATACATGACCATAGGGAAAACCGGAATCAAACATCGGTTCCCAAACATAAGCCCAAAACATAACAAAGTAAATGAACTGAATGAAAAACTAAACAAGCATAAATATATGAAGGAAACAGGAGAAGAAGTCTATTACAGCTTCCATCCTATGCATGTCCTCCAAATGCTCGAGTCTTGGGTACCTGCCGTTTTGGGACATGGAAAGGAAAGTAACGGCTGAGCAAAACGCTCAGTGCACGGATATACAATATAGCATGAAATAGGATAAGCATGTAACATATAACAGCTGAAGACTAAGTTCTGAGTAAACTGGTTAAGTATTAAGAAAACTGGTTTTATAGTTTGAAAAGCCTTATGTTTATCTTATGAAAACTGTTTTAACATAAATATACCATAGCCCATATAGGTCATGAAAAGGTCACGTGCATGAATACTTGGAGGGGTGACCTCATCATGCTGATTAGAGGGGATGCCTCTAATTAATATACTGGTTTGGGTAGGAGGGATCAACTCCTTGTGAAGGATGCAAGGCACACACCACATTCACCATGAAATACTGAATAAAACATGTAACTAGGATGCACCCATACGCCCCACATGATATAATAATATGGCCAAAACTGAAAGGGACGCCACGAGCAATCACTCCGCCGTGGGGAAGTCATAACATTGGTGCCTCCAATGTTATGGTTATGGTACCTCCATAACTAGGTGAAACTGTTCATGCTTGTATATGGCTATAGATTATGCTAATTAAACATAAGCAGTTCAAAACAATAAAACAAATACTGGGGAAAACAGTTGGCTGCATACGAGGAAATCCTAATAAGGAAAGAATGTCCATACTGAAAGGACGGAAATCCGTACCTCAAGTCCAGTGAATGAACAGAAGAAAGACTCCTACTTCTGGATCACTAACGCTACATGAATACACACGTGTATAAGTATCGAAACACTGATTACGTACTGGGTTTTATGTCTTATCTTAGCTTACTTTATATGTTTTAAGTCATGGTTTACTGTTTAAAGCCTTAAACTGTGTTTATCTTGTATTCTGATTAATCTGATTAAGTATTACAGGTATTTCATGTATTATAATACTTACTGTGTAATAATAAGTAACTTTCCAAAAATAGCAGGTTTCCAAAAATAGTAAGTTTCCAGAAATAGAAAGTTTCCAAAAATAGAAAGTTTCCAAAAATAGAAAGTTTCAAAAAATAGAAAGTTACCAAAAATAGAAAGTTTCCAAAAATAGAAAGTTTCCAAAAATAGAATTCACTGCTTAAAATAGATTAGTTTCTAAAAATAGAAAGTTTCTAAAAATAGATCAGCTGCCTTAATTAAATAAGTTTCCATATATATAGCAGGTTTCCATGATTAGATTAGTTGCCTTATTTAATTAAGTTTCTATAAATAGAAGTTTCCATAATTAGAATTAAGCTGGTTGCATAAGCTAAAATATAAGTCTAAGTGTTTATAAGCTTATTTCTTAAGTCATATGATATAGTGTATAGTTTAATTATTATTTCATGCATTTTAATTAAACTATAGGTTAAGCATTTTAATTAAAGTATAAAATGTTTTAATTAAAATGGAATAAAATACTTAGGTTAAAATGTGTATTATTATGTATTAATAACATAACCTAAGTCATGTCTAAATTAATTAATTATAGGCATGTTTTAAATAATTAATTAATTATAACTTATAACATAAAATACTTAGGTTAAATTAATATCATGCTAAATTAATAATTAAATTAACCTAAGTCATGGTTTAATTAATATCTCATGTTATTAATTAATTTATATCCTAAGTTCATAATTCATAATATTAACATGTAGCATAAATCATGATTTAACCAACGAACCGTGAACCGGGCATGAAATCGACACCGTACCCCGAACCAAATCGGGGTTCCCCTTGGTTCCTTGCTGTCGTGGGACCCACACCACCAAACCGGGACCATATGGTCTCGGTGGTGGCTTAATGACCAAGCCGTGACCCCCTAGGGCACGGGCTAGGCGGCGGCCAAACTAAAACACCCATAAACACCCTTTTTAATTTACCCCTTAATCAAATACATGTTTATTTTATGTTTTTAATTAGGTTTTAAAAACATCATGTTCTTAATTAATTTTACTAAATCAAATCAAAAGAAAATATTAAAAAGAAAGGTTAAAAAGTTATACCGAATGTGTGGATCAATAGAGGATGAACAAACACGATTTCTAGCAATGATTTTATTATCCAAGATCATCAAACACCCTCCTATGGTGTCTTGAAGGTGGCGGCACACAAGAACAAGGGAGGAGGAGGAAGAACAAAATTAGGGTTTTAGTTGTTTTTAATGAAATGTGATAAATGAAAGACTTTTCCCCTTAACCCCCTTGTTTAGTAAAAATGATGGGCTAGGCCCATTTCTCTTCCTTAATTCATGGATATGGGGCCCACAAGGGGTAGCCCAAATGTTTTCCGTGTCTAAAATATTATAGTGTGCTCTCGTGTTCGTGTTTTACGTGTTTTAAATTGTTACGTGTTTATTCGTGTTTATTGGTGTTCATGTTTAGTGTGTTCTTGTTAAATATTTACCGTACCTTAATGTATTTATTTATGCTCGTAATTATATTATATGTATTTACGTGATTATTCTAGTTCGTGTTTTAAAATGGTGATCATGATTTAATTATGTTCACGTGAAATATCTATTAACTGTTTATCATGAGTTTGTACGTAATCGATACTTATCATGTCATACACGTATGCACTTTGCTTGATTATTAGCACATGAATGTGATCAATACTAAATAGGGTAAGTTTTAATCTTGGACGTACGATCTTAAGGGCACTATTCATGGTAAAAGCATGCGGGTTTTACAATTCTTCCCCCCTAAAAAGAATAATTCGTCCCCGAATTATAGATAAAGTAACTGGAAGCGAAACATACCCGAATCAAACTGGAAAGGCATGCAAAATAACGGAAATGAAGGTGACATGGTAGAAGGGAACGTGGAACGTGACCTGTCTTGAAAAGACATGGAACGTGACGTGACTGAAAGGACATATCTAAATCGATAAGAGAAAAATAGATAAGAAGTCCGGATGAACTTGTCCGTTTCCAAGTGGCCTCCCTCTTGGAACGGTTCCTTCAGAAGATCCTGACACTAATGATAAATCTTGGTCCTCCTGACCTTGACTTGGAATACGAAGAAATTCTTGGTTATCAACGGAAGGTAGATCCCCTAAATTCGATCGAGGAAAATAAGAGTTAACGTGCAAGGGTAACTGAAACATTACGTTGCAAGACAATCTGACTTAACTGATAATTAGAAACGATGCGCGAGACACAAAGAAACGTAGTACGTGAAAAATTTTGAACGTGATACGTGAAAAATTTTGAACGTGCTACGTGGAGATATGGCGAGTGTAGTATGAGTAAACATATCGTGATCCATGATACGTGTAACATATCTTGATCATGATATGAGGAACGTGGAATGAACATGACATGTGAGACATATCCTGATCATAGAATATAATGGCGGTAACGCCAAACGCTACAAGGTGAGACGTGGAATATGACGTGGGACGTCTATCTGATGATGGAGAGTTATACTAAACTTGGGTCTGGTCTCATAAGTTCTTGCAAACTTCCCAGAATGAGAAAAGAAATGAACGTAAAATCGTAAGCCAAAATACGATCATGAACGTGAATAGTGTCATGAACGTGAGCGCGAAAGCAAGTCGTGGAATTAGAATGAAGACGTGAAGTAAGTTAGGAGTACAATTACGAATCTTTGTCTGACCCGATAGCTGAGGGATTGCCAAGTGATCGGATGAGCCTTGGTTGGAACATGTTCGTTCAATCTGTTGGTTCTGAAATCCGTACGGATGTAAGGATTCTGCAGACTTGATCAAACTGTTGACAATAACCCAGATAGCATCATGCTTCTTCTGAGTTTGCTGAAATCTGGTAACTAAAATCCATGGAGATCTTGTCCCTTTTCGATTCACAATTTCATATGATGAAAACATCCCAGTTGTTGGTGTCCTATCTTAACCTGTTGGTATGTCAGGTACCTAGATATGAACGTAACTGTATCTTGCTTCGTAGAACTTGATACCTAGGAGTTTGCGAAACTCTGAGTCTCTGAATCTAGACTTCTCCTAGCGTATAATTTTCTAGAACACCTAATGTAGTGTAGGGTTCTCTCCTTTACGCATAAGCTGAGTCATGTTAAGATTAACCATAGGAACCCATGTGATTCAGTGTGTCACTGTAATCAAACAGAATTGATATTGGAAAAAAAAAATTTCCAGGGTAGAATTTCTCTTGTCATAGAATTTGCAACATAGTGCAGATATGGTCTTCCTGTTCTTCTCTAGGCTTAGAGGAAATCAGGTTATCCTCAATGAAAACGCTGATGAATTTGTTTAGGAGTTCATGGAAACTCAATTTATTAAGTCCATAATGCGGTTGGAACATTGATGAGACTAATTCAAAATCATAAATCTAGCATGACCGAGTCGTGTACGAATAGCAGTCATGGACATGTCCTGCTTTTTCACTCGTCACTGTTGGCAGCATGATCGTGATTAACACCATACGGTTGATTGGACCTGTTGTCAATATGTGGAGGAGAATAACGGTCATGAATGGTGATTTGTTTAAGTCGACGGTAGTCGACACATAATCTCATGGTACCCTCCTTCTCCTTGAAGGTTCTTCTGGAGTGTAAGGAACAATTTTGGAATAATCCGTTGGTTATGCGTAAAAGGACCTTAGTAGTCGTGTGTTACTGACAGCTAGAAAATTTTAGCAATATGGCTAACAAAGCACGTGCTTGAAAAGCATAGATGATTTGTACAGATTTTCCTGATGGAAAATCAAGCTGAATGTATTCAGGAGCCTGAACATTACTGTACATAATTATGAATCATAGCGTGGTGTGGTGTTCATAGTACATAATTAGGATAAAATTCATCTCGTGTCTGTCCGAGGAAATGCGTTAGCAGCTTGGATCTTATCATTAAGCTGAAGGAAAACCTTCGTATGCGTGGGAATACGAAAGGCGTCCTTCATGGTTATGAATATATGAACTATGGTGAAAGAAATGAAAGTGACATCGGCAACGTGACAGTTCTCACTGATGCGCCGATAATGGTATTGAAATTCTTGTGGCCTGATTAATACATGGCACAACAACATAGATATAATCTTGGAGGGTACCCTGAATTCCTTAGAAATGTTCCATAGTTGGACGTGAGTCATGTGTCTTGACTCGTTTCTTGGAACAATAAGCATGACATATGTCTTGACTGGTGTCTTGACATGTGTCTTCAGGAGGTATACGTGAGACATGTGTCTTGACTAATGTCTTGACATGTGTCTTCAGGAGGTATACGTGAGACATGTGTCTTGACTGATGTCTTGACATGTGTCTCGAGACGTAAAATAATAGAACTACAATATTAGGTTATTATGCCAGACTTGGCGGATCGGTTGGACTACTGATCCTTTGTATGTCTGATCACGTCCGCGGCTGGAGCCTCGGTTGTGATTTCTAGGATAGTTGTTGTCATAGTAGTGGTTACTATCGTCCTGTCTGTCAGTTCCATGATGGATATCTCATGACCGTGATTCATGTAACTATTCAGCTGAGTGGCCGGCTGGTACCGGTTTGCACTCATATGGCTGAAATGACAGCCGAACGACGTGTGACATGTAACTATGAATTAGGGACAATGATTGATGGGAATTGTCTGATGGTGAAGCATCTTCTCGTCCAATTGCCTTGCTCCGACGCCTTTGTCTTCGTCTTTTAGGATCTCCAGGTTGTGAACAGCATCAGCATCAGCATCTCGTAGCGTCTCCCAACATCAGCAGCATCAACCTTCAGTAACATCTCCAAGCTATGAGTGGCATCGACAATCTTGTAGAATATCAGCAAGTGAACATACGCCTGAGATGATTTAGAATCGACTAGCGAATACTCGTGAAATATTGCAAGTGGAATACACATGGATTAAGGTACATGTAATACACATGAAATACGGTACGTGGAGTACACATAGAATGCACATAAAATGATCGGTATGTGGTCGATCTTTTATCATGATTTAAGTAAAGTATATCGGTTAAACGGTTAGGAAAACCATCATGATAACCTGACAGTATTAGCATAGACATCATTTTGGTTATATCGAGAAACGCTAAAGTGTGGTTACACAAAATTCAACGATGATTTGCCTGACAGCATGATCAATGAAAACCAACCATGACAATCATGAAAGCAGAATTCAATGAAATCCAACAATGTCTTGCAGGACAACGTAAATAACAAAAGAGGCGTAAAACATAATCAACATGAAGACGGAATTATCATCAAGAAACATGAAACCATCTATCACAAGGAAGTGTATAACATAATCAGCATGAAACTGAAGTTAACAATGACAGTATGAAAACATACTTGACATAAAAACATAATAACTTATGAGGGGACATGAAAACAATTTATGCCAATTTAAATCATGAGAAAAATTTTATGCAAGAAAAACAGTGCATGAATGCGTAATGTAGTTTATAAAACCTTTATATGTGCGAGGGAACGCCTATGGGTCGGTTCCAAAACAAAAGACATGGCGAGGGGACGCCTATGGGTCGGTCCCAAAGTTAAAAGTTTCGATGAAAGCACATGCGACTAAATAGGGCCAGTCCTGTACCAACCATTACTTAGTCAAAATTCCTACAACAGATGACATATGATATAAATGCATGAATGCATGAAACATAATAATTAAAAGTCATTGTCAAAACTTAACAGAAAAATTTTATGTGAAAATTATGAACTACTGGGGTCAGTCCACATCGTCACAGTTCACGAGGAACATCATGCATAGACAATGACACATAACTAAGTATAGATGACGGTTGTTCATTCCATATTAGTAAGACGATACTGGTGAAAACATCATGGTGAAAACAACAAGGTGCTGAAAACGTCATGGCTAAAACAAAAAGGTGCTGAAAACATAATGGTTAAAATAACAACGCGCTGAAACATCAATACGTGGAATAACAAACGTTGGCTTAGGAAGCTCCTGGTGACTACCCACTAGTCACAGGTCGAGTTTTAGAGCCTACAGGTCGAAGCCTTAGCTCTGATACCATAATTGTAACACCCCATTTTGATAAATGGAATGTCACGCGTAATTATGGCGTGTCATCAAAGCATGCAAGGTAATATGTAGTAAAACATACATGACCATAGGGAAAACCGGAATCAAACATCGGTTCCCAAACATAAGCCCAAAACATAACAAAGTAAATGAACTGAATGAAAAACTAAACAAGCATAAATATATGAAGGAAACAGGAGAAGAAGTCTATGGCAGCTTCCATCCTATGCATGTCCTCCAAATGCTCGAGTCTTGGGTACCTGCCGTTTTGGGACATGGAAAGGAAAGTAACGGCTGAACAAAACGCTCAGTGCACGGATATACAATATAGCATGAAATAGGATAAGCATGTAACATATAACAGCGGAAGACTAAGTTTTGAGTAAACTGGTTAAGTATTAAGAAAACTGGTTTTATAGTTTGAAAAGCCTTATGTTTATCTTATGAAAACTGTTTTAACATAAATATACCATAGCCCATATAGGTCATGAAAAGGTCACGTGCATGAATACTTGGAGGGGTGACCTCATCATGCTGATTAGAGGGGATGCCTCTAATTAATATACTGGTTTGGGTAGGAGGGATCAACTCCTTGTGAAGGATGCAAGGCACACACCACATTCACCATGAAATACTGAATAAAACATGTAACTAGGATGCACCCATACGCCCCACATGATATAATAATATGGCCAAAACTGAAAGGGACGCCACGAGCAATCACTCCGCCGTGGGGAAGTCATAACATTGGTGCCTCCAATGTTATGGTTATGGTACCTCCATAACTAGGTGAAACTGTTCATGCTTGTATATGGCTATAGATTATGCTAATTAAACATAAGCAGTTCAAAACAATAAAACAAATACTGGGGAAAACAGTTGGCTGCATACGAGGAAATCCTAATAAGGAAAGAATGTCCATACTGAAAGGACGGAAATCCGTACCTCAAGTCCAGTGAATGAACAGAAGAAAGACTCCTACTTCTGGATCACTAACGCTACATGAATACACACGTGTATAAGTATCGAAACACTGATTACGTACTGGGTTTTATGTCTTACCTTAGCTTACTTTATATGTTTTAAGTCATGGTTTACTGTTTAAAGCCTTAAACTGTGTTTATCTTGTATTCTGATTAATCTGATTAAGTATTACAGGTATTTCATGTATTATAATACTTACTGTGTAATAATAAGTAACTTTCCAAAAATAGCAGGTTTCCAAAAATAGTAAGTTTCCAGAAATAGAAAGTTTCCAAAAATAGAAAGTTTCCAAAAATAGAAAGTTTCCAAAAATAGAAAGTTTCCAAAAATAGAAAGTTTCCAAAAATAGAAAGTTTCCAAAAATAGAATTCACTGCTTAAAATAGATTAGTTTCTAAAAATAGAAAGTTTCCAAAAATAGATCAGCTGCCTTAATTAAATAAGTTTCCATATATATAGCAGGTTTCCATGATTAGATTAGTTGCCTTATTTAATTAAGTTTCTATAAATAGAAGTTTCCATAATTAGAATTAAGCTGGTTGCATAAGCTAAAATATAAGTCTAAGTGTTTATAAGCTTATTTCTTAAGTCATATGATATAGTGTATAGTTTAATTATTATTTCATGCATTTTAATTAAACTATAGGTTAAGCATTTTAATTAAAGTATAAAATGTTTTAATTAAAATGGAATAAAATACTTAGGTTAAAATGTGTATTATTATGTATTAATAACATAACCTAAGTCATGTCTAAATTAATTAATTATAGGCATGTTTTAAATAATTAATTAATTATAACTTATAACATAAAATACTTAGGTTAAATTAATATCATGCTAAATTAATAATTAAATTAACCTAAGTCATGGTTTAATTAATATCTCATGTTATTAATTAATTTATATCCTAAGTTCATAATTCATAATATTAACATGTAGCATAAATCATGATTTAACCAACGAACCGTGAACCGGGCATGAAATCGACACCGTACCCCGAACCAAATCGGGGTTCCCCTTGGTTCCTTGCTGTCGTGGGACCCACACCACCAAACCGGGACCATATGGTCTCGGTGGTGGCTTAATGACCAAGCCGTGACCCCCTAGGGCACGGGCTAGGCGGCGGCCAAACTAAAACACCCATAAACACCCTTTTTAATTTACCCCTTAATCAAATACATGTTTATTTTATGTTTTTAATTAGGTTTTAAAAACATCATGTTCTTAATTAATTTTACTAAATCAAATCAAAAGAAAATATTAAAAAGAAAGGTTAAAAAGTTATAGCGAATGTGTGGATCAATAGAGGATGAACAAACACGATTTCTAGCAATGATTTTATTATCCAAGATCATCAAACACCCTCCTATGGTGTCTTGAAGGTGGCGGCACACAAGAACAAGGGAGGAGGAGGAAGAACAAAATTAGGGTTTTAGTTGTTTTTAATGAAATGTGATAAATGAAAGACTTTTTCCCCTTAACCCCCTTGTTTAGTAAAAATGATGGGCTAGGCCCATTTCTCTTCCTTAATTCGTGGATATGGGGCCCACAAGGGGTAGCCCAAATGTTTTCCGTGTCTAAAATATTATAGTGTGCTCTCGTGTTCGTGTTTTACGTGTTTTAATTTGTTACGTGTTTATTCGTGTTTATTGGTGTTCATGTTTAGTGTGTTCTCGTTAAATATTTACCGTACCTTAACGTATTTATTTATGCTCGTAATTATATTATATGTATTTACGTGATTATTTTAGTTCGTGTTTTAAAATGGTGATCATGATTTAATTATGTTCACGTGAAATATCTATTAACTGTTTATCATGAGTTTGTACGTAATCGATACTTATCATGTCATACACGTATGCACTTTGCTTGATTATTAGCACATGAATGTGATCAATACTAAATAGGGTAAGTTTTAATCTAGGATGTACGATCTTAAGGGCACTATTCATGGTAAAAGCATGCGGGTTTTACAGTTTCCAATTGAATCCAACTAAATCTCTCTAAAAAGCTTGGTCAAATAGTCAAGGCAGTGGGAACTCCTTTCCCCTGCTAATTACCACTGCTAGTGTTAATTGAGTGTCAGCTTATCAATAAGCTATAATAGCTTATTTTAACCAGCAACAAATTGGATTTTGTAATAGGTGCTCATTATTTGACCCATTTGTTCATACTGGAGCATTTGGTGGGTTGACTTTTGGGTTTGACTAGAAAACCAACTTAATTGACTTTTTCATAAGTGCTTATTGGCTTATTCTGGCTTATTGGTTTTGCTTATTGGAATTTTGTTGATAGTTTTGGCTTATTGAGTTCATTTGTCACCTTTTGCAAGTTGAATCAAGTCCTGGGGTGCCTTATTTCTCAAAAACGACTATTTTGTCTTTTAGTGAAATTTTACTTTGCTTATTTCTGGCTTATTGAGTGTGCTTTTTCAAAATTTATTTTGACAGATCTCTTAAGCATCCCAAAAGAAGGTTGTGTGTCAAAATAGAGCTTATGGCATTAGCTTATTGCTTAATGGGCTTATTGGCCCAATAAGAATAAGCTGTTTGCTTATTAAGTTGTGATAAGCTCACCTTCAGCTTTTGGGCCTTCAGAGTTTTGTGTTTAGAATTAAATTTTGAGTCAGATTGGGCTTTTCCAAGTTAATTGGGCCAGGTTTGACTTTTTAGGCCCAAAAGCCCATTTGGTTTGACTGTTTTGGGTTTTGGCCCATTTGGAGGCCCAATAGGGGTATTCTGGTCATTTCACTTTGATTTTCTGTTTATTTAGGTTAAAATAATCTAGTTTGCAAGTTTTTAGAATTTTTTATAATTTTTGGATTTTTAATATTATTTTATTATTATTTTATTATTATTTTCAAATTTCACATTTTTCAACTTTTTATATTTTTCTTAGCTTAATTACATTAAAATTGGAATTTAGCAACTTTTAGAATAATTTTATCACTTTTAGTTTAATTTTTATAATTATTTTAAGTTTTATTAGTTTTTAAATCATTTTAAATAGTTTTTATTAGTTTAAAAATTTCTAAAAATAGATTTTTAATCTTTTTAGGTCATTTTAGAGGTTTACCAATTGAAAAATCTTTGTTTGGGCTTTTTGATAATTTATTTGATTTTTAGGGCTTTAATTAGCATTTAAAAATTGAATATTTAATTATTTAAAAGGTTTGAAAAAGTTTTGATTATTGGTAAACTCTTAGTTTATTTATTTTAATTTTTGGTGAATTTTTGGTAATTTTTAAAATTTATTTTTATTTTGGTAGTTTTTACGGTTTTACGTTTTGTCGTCGTAGTAGTAATTTCACGTCTTCGTCATTCTCTTTTCTCATCCCCTTCTAAACCAATCATTAATCACAAACATTTAACAAGTTTTTCACACACATATACCTCTTTGGAAAACGAACTTTCACCTCATTTGGGTCATTAACACTTGGTTTTTCCTAAAGCCATTTGTTTAATACTTTCCGCTTTTACGCTCCTTTTCCTAAAGGACGTATTAATACCACAATCAGGCACTCTGTCACTTAGTGGTACCAGTTCGAGATCCAAAGCGCGCTGTTGCTCTTCAGTGATCGACATTTTTTCATGCTTGGAGAAAAACACATGTAAATGATACAGACAAGTATATATATATATATATATATATATATATATATATATATATATATATATATATATATATATATATATATATATATATATATATATATATATATATATATATATATATATATATATATATATATATATATATATATATATATATATATATATATAAACATTCAAACACTTAGCATGGTAAAACATGTCACGTCACAACATTTTGATTGTTCAAGTTATCTAAGTATTAATCCTATGTCATTTTTTATTTAACATATAAAATGGTGTCAGATTAAACTTAGTGTAACAAGAATTATAAAAAATGAGAAGAGTCAACATTTCGCAATGTTTAAGTTTCTATATTTCGCAATATCAAAACACATATATCTCGCAATGTCCAAACAATCCATATTTCGCAATGTTAGTAATCACATTTCGCAATATTTGAGAATATGCATACTTCGCAATAATCAAAGATAATATATTTCGCAATATTCTAGGGAATGACATTCCGCAATAACCATGTATCACACATTCCGCAATATCACAAGTTGCACATTCCGTAATAACTGGGCGGTTATTACGAGGTATATGATTTTAGGGCCGATTTCAAATCTAGACAATGTTTTGAGTAAATCCGAGCAATACCCTATGTAAATCTATCCTAAACAAGCCTTTCCCCCAAGTTAATTCCAATTTTCGAGACAAAAATTTTCTAAACCCTAGATCTAATAAATCTTCGATCTAGGACAAGATAAATGGAATTGAACCGAAAGAGGATGACTAACTGGACAAAATGACTAAAGGATGAATACCTTAAAGCTTGATTATGACTGGAGCTCACGAAATTGAAGGTTTGAACTTCTAACAATGGCGGAAAATAAGGGGTGTGTTTGTGTGAGTGTTTTGCGAAGAGAGAACAAGAAAAGGACGGGGGGATGTATGTTTGACCAAGTCAACCATAAAAACTATTTTGCATATTTGCAAATATAATCTCCCTTGTTTGGTGAATGTGTAACAAGTTTATGTTAACCATTACCTAATACCCGTTAATTCTTGAACTCTCATGAACCATATTCTCAACACATACCCTTAATTTAGTAACTTAAGACAAGGGATATAAATCCTAAGGCACACAAAATTATAATCTCCTAGCACATAAGGCACACACCACATAGAATATGATAGAAGACATTAACCGTTTGCATTTTTCAAAAATTTTTGAAGACCAAATTATTTACAAGTCGATTTGATATTTTCTCCCCCTTAACCAATGACCTGTTTTTTATTTAAAGAGCTGTAGTCGTTGTTTAAAGAGTCAATACCCATGAAGACCTTTTTCGTTTAGTGTTTTTGAAGAAACGATTCTGGTGGCAATAAGATTTCTCTTATTTTAACAAATAAATGCACTGAAGCGTACACTCATTTGTGTTAGACCAAGTTATAAAGTAAACTTGATCCCTTGCAAGGTTTTAAAGTAAACCATACCCGGAAAAATTAATTCCTGTTGTGAGACAATCTTTTCAAAAGAAATACGTGACTTTAATGTGAAAAGCGG
This sequence comes from Glebionis coronaria, assembly GCA_025667525.1. NCBI lineage: Eukaryota > Viridiplantae > Streptophyta > Magnoliopsida > Asterales > Asteraceae > Glebionis > Glebionis coronaria. The sequence goes on from CM046875.1 coordinate 200,037,543, forward strand.
GTTGCAGTCAGAAATAACTACAAGCCATATGGGCATGTTTTAAACTATGTACAACTTTTATACGAACTCTATTTATGGCGACGTGTCAATTTTAATCGACATTTCTAAGGTCGTAAATATTATCGGACTAAAAGACATTCTCGTTTAAAATGAAGAATATTTTTGTATTTTCTTGATTGTATATTTTTTATGGTTTTTGTAGGTTTTATATTTTTGTATTTTTCTTTTTGGTGGTTTAAATATATACAAGTATACATGATCACGATAAAAGGATACTCGAGAATAGTTTACCACCACTATTCTGCAGATTCTTCTGCCAACTCCTGAAGAGTCGCTGGTGAGAATGATTTCGTGCCGAGCTTGTCGATCAAAAACTCGATACGTCCTCGATCTAAAGCCTTTGTAAACATATCCGCCAGCTGATACTCAGTGTTGAAAAAATACAGCTCGATTACTCCATTTTCCACTTGCTCTTTTATGAAATGGTAGCGTATGTCAATATGCTTCGCCTGGGAGTGTTGAACGTAGTTGCAGCAAAGGGCAATGACGCTTTTGTTGTCACAGTACATCGGTATTTTTTTGAATCCAAGACAGTAGTCAGTCAATTGTGATCTCATCCAAAGAACTTGAGCACAACAACTAGACATGGCAATGTATTCAGCCTCTATACTTGATATCGCAACGCTTTTCTGCCTTTTGGATGCCCAACTAATCAATCTATCTCCAAGAAGTTGCACACTTCTAGATGTGCTACGTCTAGTATCTTGACACCCAACGTGATCCGCATCTATATATGATATTAGTGCAATAGAGGAGTCCTTCAGATACCATAGACCACGATGAAGTGTTCCTTTAAGGTACCGAAAGATCCTTTTCACAACATGTAAGTGCTTTTCGGTAGTCCGAGCCTAATACCGGGCACACATGCATATAGCAAATTATAAATCAGGCCTGCTAGCAGTCAGACAGAGAAGGGTGCCAATCATTCCACGGTAAAGTTTTTTTTTTTTGGGTAAAAGGGACCAGGTCCCCGGTAAAGTTTTAGATCGATAGCAATCCCATCCCTCTCCTCATCTAACTTGGATCTCTCCACCATTGGAGTATCCACGGGGTCACAATTTTCAAAATGATACTTTTCGAAAGATTCAAGAGAATATTTGGATTGATTAATGAAGATGCCTCTGGGATTCTGAGAAATTTGTAACCCTAAGAAAAATGAGATTTCCATCATCGACATCTTAAAGCGTGTGGACATGATTTTCTCAAAACGGTTACACAATTTTTGGGTAGTAGCAGCAAATATTATATCGTCAACATAAATTTGTACCAGTATCATGTCGTTGGCTTCCTTGAGAATGAATAATTTCGGGTCCACTTTGCCTTTGGAGAAGCCTTCCGAGATGAGATAAGACGATAGGAGATCGTACCATGCGCGTGGAGCTTATTTCAACCCATAAAGAGCCTTCTTAAGCTTGTACACATGATTAGGATACTCTGAGTTGACAAATACATTCAGGTGGCTAACATAGACTTCTTACCTTAATTCACCATTGAGAAATGTCGTCTTAACATCCAATTGGTAGACGATCATGTTCATGTGAGCAGCATAAGCAAGGAAAAGTCTAATAGCCTCCAATTTTGCAACAGGAGCAAATGATTCTTCAAAGACAATACCCAATGCTTGTTTGTAACTGTAACACCCCATTTTGGTAAATGGAATATCACAAGTAATATGGCGTGTCATCAAAGCATGCGAGGTAAATGTCCAAAAACATTAAATGACCATGAATGGAAATACCATAAACAAACATCGGTAGTCCAAGTATAAGCTCAACACACATGAATATAAGTACCAAAATGGAAAAGGACTAAACAATGTCCAAAGAAATAAAGTAGCGTAATGTATGGAAAATGCATAAAGTAATGAATGCTAGATAGCTTTCAATCCGTATGCACATACTTTTAAAGTCTACGATCGTCCTTGAGTACCTACCATTTGGGAACATGAAAGGAAAACGGCTGAGCATAACGCCCAGTGAACGGATACACAAGTATAGCATGAAATGACATAAGCATAATAAGACTAATAGCAGCGGAAATGTATAAGTCCTAGATAACCTGGAACATGTTCATAAAACTGGTTTTATAGTTTGAAAAGACTTATGTTTTTATATGAAAAACTGTATTTATTAGCCAATAGCCCATATAGGTCATGAGGTTCCACCGTGCATGAATACTTGGAGGGGAGACCTCATCATGAAATTAGAGGGGTTGCCTCTACTTAATTAGTCTGGGTAAGAGGGATCAACTCCTTGTGAAGGATCAAGGCACACATCGCATTCACCATGGAAATCCTGTAAAAAATGTAACTAGGATGCACCCATATGCCCCACATGATAATATAAATATATGGCCAAAACTGAAAAGGGACGCCACGAGCAATCACTCCGCCGTGAGGAAGTCATGACACTGATGCCTCCAGTGTTATGGTTATTGTACCTCCATAACTAGGTGACACTGGTCATGCATGTATATGGCTTAGGCATTTATAACTAACATAAGTAATTAAAACATATAAAACATATACTTGGGAAAACAGTTGGCTGCAAACGGGGAATCCTAATAAGGAAAGATTGTCCATACTGAAGGACGGAAAATCCGTAGCTTGTGTCCAGTGAACGAGGAAAGATGAAAGGATGAATAGCCGTACTCCGACCTCACTAATGCTACATAAATAAGGGACATGTATAGGTTGTCTGATTACTGAGTACGTTACTAGTTATAACATGTTCTTAGCTTGTTTTATATGTTCTTGTCTTGTTTTACTGTTTTAAATGATATACTGTATTAATCATGTATTTCATGTATTTTTGATTAAGTATTATCTTGTATTCTTGTATTATTATACTTGTTGTGTAATAAGTAACTTTCTAAAAATAGCAGGTATCCTAAAATAGAAAGTTTCCAAAAATAGAAAGTTTCCAAAAATATAAAGTTTCTAAAATAGATCAGTTTCTAAAAATAGATCAGTTTCTAAAAATAGAAAGTTTCCAAAAATAGTAAGTTTCTTGAAATAGAAAGTTTCCATATTTAGAGATAAGCTGGATTAATAAGCTAATAGTATAAGCTAATGTTTACTGGTTAGAAATCATAAGTCATGTAATAATAGTATAGTTTATTAATTAAATGTCATGGTAATATAACAAAATATAGGTTATATGATTAATTAAATAAAGGCATGATTTAATTAAAGGGTTAATATACACAAAAGTTACTAAAGTTTGACAGAAAATTCGATTTGGTTACTAAAATATAAAACGTTACAAATAGGTTACTCAAGTATACAGGTTTATTTTATGGGTTATTGAACGTTTAAAAAAGTTATCCCAAGGTTAATCAGAAGATGGGCAACCGAATGATTTACCGGTTCCCTTGTCTACGTCATCACTAAATTTTAAAAAATTACAAACAAATTACTATAGTTCACGAATTTTTTAAATGGGTTACTAAACCTTAGAAAAAGTTACCCTCAACAAATAATTACACATATATATTTATTTCATCCGTTTTCATTTATTTACGCATGTTTGAGTACATTTTGTATTTCTTTATAAATATTTCTTTATTGTATTGTGGTAACCGAATTTTGTATTTCTTTATAAAAGAATTATATATTTTTACCCCTTTAATTTACATTATCTTATCCATTAAAAATAAAAAAACACTAAGGGTGCGTTTAGTTGGAAAACATTTTCCTTCATTTTCTATTTTCTGTTTTGTAGAAAAAGAGAAGAGATTTTCATTTTCACAAAACACTTGAAAATTTAGCAACGTGTTTAGTTAGAAAAATATGTATTTGTGTTTTTCATTTTTCAAAACTACAAAACATGCTCAAGTGTTCTTGTTTTTTTATCTTCATTATTTAATTTTTTTTAATATTATAAAGATATTTTCAAAAAATGAAAATGTTTATCATAAACTAACAAATTAAATGGTAAAACAACTAAAAAACTTATACCAGAAAGTAAAAAAAATTAAAGTAAAAATTAACATAAAAAAAAGAAAAAACGAGAAATAAAATAATTAAAAAGTAAAATAAGGTGTTTTCCTTCTAACTGAATGCAACCTAAATATTTCTATCCTTTTTTTACAATTTCATACTAGTTTTAAGTTTTATGTTATTTTTTATACATGCGTTATTTTCAAATGTCTTTGTACGTTTTCGAAGTTTTTATTCTTTTGTGTTGTTTTATACGCCTTAAATGTATAAAAATGTAAAACGAAAGTGTAAAAATGTTTAAAAACATTCAAACACGTAAAAAGCGTATATGATATAATCTTTAAAAAAAAAACTTGAGTAAGTTATCTGTAACGTTTTAAACTTTAGTAACATAATCGAACTTTTTAGAAAACTTTAGTAACATCTTTGTCTATTAACCCTGTCACGTAGACTGCTACGTAGATGGTTTACCGATATTAATAGGTTAATACATACGAAGTAACCTGCGTAGCCGGTAAACCAAACTTTGGTAACCTATCTGTTAGGTTTTAAACTTTAGTAACAAAATCGAATTTTTTGGCAAACTTTAGTAACATTTGTGTATATTTACCCTTAATTAAATTAGTCTAAATAAAATACTTAGGTTAATCATGAATTATTATATTTAATAATTATAACCTAAGTCATATTTTATTAATTAATTATAGTCCATGCTTTAATAATTAATTAATAACTATAGTCTAAATTAAATGGTAAAAATACTTAGATTAAAACACATATTATTTAATAAATAATAAAATCTAAGTCATGATTAAATTAAATTAATTATTAGTCATGTTTAATTAATTTAATTTTTCCTTGTAAAAATATACTTGTAAAATAATCCCGTGCCCGAACCCGTGTTTTACATATAAGCCGAACCAAAACAGCCCGACAGTGGCTAACCTGGTCTAGCCGGTTGCCACTGTCATGGTTTGGCTAGACACTGCTGGACCGAGTACACCACCGGCTATAACCGGTGGTTCCCCCTGTTTGGCTGCGGTTCCCACAGGTTGAACAAAACAACCACCGGCTGATGCCGGTGGTGCTTGTTGTTTCTGCGCCGAGACCCAAACAAACCAAACACCACCCCGACGCAAGTTGGGGTTCCCTTGTTCCCTGCAACCGAGCAACCAAACCACACCGAGACCCCTTGTCTCGGTTGTTGGTGCGAAACAACCCAAGCCGAGAGCTTGGGCTCTCGGTTGTGCGTGTCGGCCGAACAAACCCCACCAAAAATCCCACTATTCATGTTTCTTGGATTTGCTTTACATGTTTTTAATTATGTTTTTATCATTAGTCACATGAACATAATTAAAAGAAAAATAAAAATAAAAGATGAAGGTTTTTGATGATACCGAACACGTGGTTGGAAAAGAACTAAGAACACGAACACGATCCACCCGAATTCAAAGATCAAAATCAAACAAACACCCCTTTGGTGTTCCTTGTAGCCAGCGACAAAGGGAGAGAAGAAAGGAGGCTAGGGTTTTTCTTTTTGTTAAAATTATGTAGAATGAAAGTTCTCTGTTTTACTTTTGTTTAGTTAACCAAAAACAAATGGGCTTAGGCCCCCTCTTGCTTTCTTGTCCGCGGCCACCCTAAGCCCAAAGGGCTTCCCGGGCTTTTTCGTGTGTAACTATTTTACGTGTTCGTTCGTGTGATTAAATGTTCATATTGGTTCGTGTTTTAATATTCATAATATATTTATTATACGTAATACTTTTTTATCGTGTAATAATATATAATACGTGGTTCACATGTACATGTTTTAAAGTTCGTGATCATATGTTCGTGATTATAATTATTATACTTAATAATTATCGTGTATTATCACGTACATAATAATTATCGTGCACTAACACGTACGTAGTTTCTGAATTTAATATTCGTGACACGTGTTCATGACATAAATGGAAAGTTTTAATTGGTTCGTATGTTTACATAGTGTACTGTTCATGGCATTTATATGCGGGTTTTACAACTCTTCCCCCCTAAAAAGAATAATTCGTCCCCGAATTATAGATAACGTAAACTGAAAGAGGAACATACCCGAATCAAAACTTGAAATGAGTCCGGATAGACTCCTCTGTCTCCCAAGTGGCTTCCCGCTTGGTATGATCCCTCCAAAGGATTTTGACGAATGGAATTGTCTTTTTCCTCATGACTCGTTCCTGTCGATCAAGAACTCGTTCGGGTTCCTCGATGAAGGTAAGATCTTCACGAATCTGTTCAAGTGGATACTGAACCATGTGAAGGGGATGATACTTGTACCCACTGAGTAAGGACACATAGAAAACTTCATGAACGTGAGAAAGCTACGGAGGTAACGCTAAACGATACGATACTTCACCGACTCTATCGATGATATCAAACGGTCCGATGAATTGAGGACTGAGTTTTCCTTTGATTCCAAAACGTTTAACACCACGTGCCTGTAAGAACCCGTACTTTCCCAACATTATTTTATTCTTTTATTCGTGCTTCTTGAATTTTCCAACGTATTACGTTTTCTTGTATTCTTATATATAAATCCTGAGATCATGATGATTTTAATAAATTATACTTTTCAAGTATTTCTGATCATTGATAAATACTTTACTTGGAATTATAAGATTTTTATTTTATTTTTCCATAACTATTTAAATAAAAGTTTTTGATTTAAAATCACCCGCGTACAGTACAACGAGAATTTCTAGTGATCGCGATACCGACGGATGCCCAAAATATTTTACATTTTATTATCGATTGTTTCGGTAATTAATATTTTTGACGATTTCGTTTTAATTACGTATTAAGCCGTGTCGGGAAATCATATAATCATATTTACGATGCATCTTAACTTTTGAAAAGTATTTTTACAAAACCCGAGCCCCGCTAGTATTTTCATAATTTACTAACAGTCATTTTCTACCCTTTAAACTTTTAAATTGATTTTAGGTCCAAAACCATATTTACAACTTCTACCCTAGCACCCACTATATATTCAATTTTCCTAACTAACCACTCATTTTCGTAACATAAAAACACACACATAAGAAATTGGTGACTGGAATCCTCTGAGGCCAAAATGAAATTTTGAAAAGCAAGCCAGAGAAAAGCATCGTTGAGATTTAACCATCTTTTTCTTCTCTCTAAAAGATTTCGCCACCCTAACACCATAAAAAAAACTTCTTTCCAGCCAAAATCAAAGAAAGCCACTTAAAGTCCCAGGTTTAAAATATTGTTGTGATTGTTTTGATACCAAAATCATGTACATGCAACAAGTTTTCATGATTTTATGATTTTGTGGATTGAGAGTGTTTTAATCATCATGCATGTGATGATCTTGGTAAGATCATCATGTTTTCATCCTAAAAAGTCTTATTTTTTATCTTTGATTTTGTTAGAAATTTGATTTGCAAGTGTTTTAGGAGTGTTTGGTTGATGGGTATGATAGTAGGATGATTCTATAGGTATGGGAATTGTTAGAATTGGTGGGAAAATTGATTTGTTATGATTTCTAAAAGTATATATTACATCAGTGGGTTAAAGGCTGTTTTTCGTGGGTTTAAGATTTGATATAGGCTGAGATTATTTGATTTTGTTGTATAGTTTTCCGAGACGCTCGTTTTGGTATAAGATAGAGCTTCTAACTCATTTCGAGTCAAAAGTTATGCTAGTTTTAGTATTCGTGTACCGGGAGACGCAAATCTCCACAATCCGAAATTGTGACTGATTTTAGGTCGACTCTCGGGGATTTAGGCTTGGTTAGACTATAGATACTTCTGATTTTCAAAGTTCATAAACCTTATATGATGAGTCTAGTAGTTTGTTCAAAAGGTGGAGTGTCAAAATAATACTTTTAAAGTGGTCTAAATGGTTTTACAAAACAAGTATACAATTTTGTCCCAGATTTTAGGGTCGAGTAAAGTGTCGAGCTGATGGGTTTTAAAGTATGAAATTTGTCTCAAACGTTGGCAGGGTCTTATATAGGTTATAATTGGCTTCAAAACCAAATTTCGTCTAAAACGGACAAGTCTAGATAGGGTAGATCGGTGTGTACATTCGGAGTGTACTTGCTGATTGTATTTTGGACACATAGTTCAATGCTTGTGTTGCGTGAGTTTGAGTATTCACTATTGGACATGGTGACTTACTCAAGTGCTTAGTCATTATATAAATGACATAGCTACTGGTCCGAGTAAGGTAAAGGAATATTTTGACTTGCGTTGACTTGGCGTCTTATGACGGGTCAATTTCAAGGGTACAAGTGTTTAAACGGGTAGTGTTGGATAATTGGGTTAGTATGGATTCATTTGGTTCGTGTCATTGGTTTTGAACTATGAATACTTTGAAAATATTTAAAGTCATGTTATACTTGGTACATATCGATACTTGAGTTCGAGTCTTAACGCGCGCCTTATTTTGATAGGTTGCGATTTTCGTGTTTCTCGGGCATCCATATCGTCAGTGATCGTCTTACCACTACCGTTTCTACTCAGCTTCTGAGTACTGTGATTCACTTACCTCATGGATAAGGTGAGTTCATAGCCCCTTTTTACTTGTACATGGTTTCTAAACATGGGGTGAGATTTTACATGGTGGAACACAACCATTTAAAAACTGTATGCTATCCAGAACTTGTATGCTATCCAGAACATGTATGCTTTCCAAATGAATTCAATGGTATTATTGCTTTTTAGACGTTAGCCATGAGTTTCCTCTCCTGATCATGAACCATTAATTGTCCCGTATGCTTTGCGCTAAGCGCGAATGTTGTGTGTGGATCTATCGGGATTGACAATCCCCATCCCGATTACCTTAACACAAATACATTTGTTTATACTTGAGTATTTAGGCTGAATACTCCCTAGAGGAACTTATATTTGAGTTAAGTTTCGGTTCATGAGACTAAACAACAATAATACACATCGTGACTATGGACAATGTACATAGTTATCCCCCCATTACTTGTTTTACAAATTCTATTGTGTTCCACACCTTTACTGCTAAACCTATGAATATCACTCAACTTTATGCTGACGATTTTACATGTTTAATCTCAGGTATAATTACTTAGCTTTGCTTGGATGGGAGCCCGCAGGATATCATCGCAGCTTGGAGATTTCTCTGTATATTTCAGCTTTGGTTTTATCTAAAAACTGTCAGAAGATTTTTCTGTATTTTTAGTAAGAGTTATAAATCATGATGAAATAATAAATCTTTCCGCATATAAAACTCTGGGACCTTTGTATAAAAAAAACTCTGATATTTTATGATGTAATGTACATGTTTTTATTACGTCAACCTTGTGTCAACAGTAATACATTGTTTCTTGTACCATGGCGTGTTACCCCCTCGTTGCCTAGTTGTTCCATGTCAGATTTTGGGGGTCTCACAGATTGCTATCAGAGCGATGGTTATAGGAAACTGAGTCGTTTTTCAAAACTTAGTCTATAACCGAAAGTTCAAATATTTTATTGTTCCTAAGTGTCAAACACATAATCTGCCATGGTTGTTCGATATCTTCGCGGGTAACTCTCTAATCCTTATTATTTACTTTTAATTATCGTTGTAGTATTTCATCTCTTGATTTCATGTTGAAATATTACATTATCCTAGTGACGATAATTACTATGTCTTTTAAAAGCCTATGTGCTTCATGAATTATCATTGGATATTACTTGATTACATCTGCTCTTACTGTATTCCTGGAATTCTTGTTCTTGTGAACTGATCTGGTTACGATGATATTATATTGTTATGATATTATATACTTGTATTCGGAGCGCGTATGCTGCTGACTTTTTATACTCACTTTTCTTATTACTATTGTTATTTCGTCTATGCGTGATACGACTGACCTTGTATACTCATTCGTTTTGAACCGTCTGTTTCTCTCGACTCACTCTTACATGTTGTGCATACTCTCGTGATACCATTGTTCGGGATTGAAGAAGTGTTGTTTTCGATAAAACTTCTGATTTTCATTTTACTACCGTGCGTGCTGCTTTCACTGTTAAATCTCTTTATGATATCTATTTAGATATCCGAAATGCTTTCCGACCATTTGTGATTGAATGTCTTGAAAAATAGTCTATATACCATTGTGTATTTCAATGTGTCTTTGAAAAAGACTAAAGGACATCGTGTGAGTCACACATCTCAAAGCATTCGTTGAATCAGTGTTGTATAATATCGTGGGTTTTCATAATATTGATTGACCTTTACGTCACCATTTTACGCGACACTTGTATATCGATTAAATACTACTTCATTGACCATTCTACGTTTCGATTTCGAATTACGACGCCCGTTTGTACCGTGAAAACATCATCATCATCTTGTAATTCATCCTCTATTATGTGACGACTGTTTGGAACACGATTGTACTTTCATAAATCTGTCCCTCCCTTTTCATTAAACCTCCTCGCTCCGAGAGTGTGACCCGTTAATGTTCCAATTCTTTCTCGGCGTGTCTTGTGATTGTGGAAAATCACGCTGCCAAGAGACCTTCCTGCATGGCATCTTGAAATCGAATGCGACGTTTATGATTTCTTAGAATTTCGTTGGTATTTTTGAACCATTTCTACACTGTGTTTTCTTTACATGATTAATTATATAGCTTATTCTCTTTCGTCTTTATGGAATCCACAAGTCTTGTGTGTACAATAATTCTGAGTTATTATGAAATTTAGATTTAATTTCAAGCTGTGTCGAGAAAATATTTTTTAAAAACTTTAGACATTAAAATATATGTTTCAACTTGTTGAGACGTCCGTTTAGGACATAAAATTTGACCAGAAAATATTAAAAACGATCAAGTTACGCTCATTCGGGATTGTAAAATTTAATAACTTGTTTCTACGTAGTTCTAAAATATCATTTTGTTGACAGATTTAATACAAGGGCATTTTCGTCCATTTTTTTATCCGTTTCAAGTCTCGAGTATAACTAGAAAATTGTTCAAAACATCGTTTTACACCGAATTGCATTAGACTTCAAGTCTTATTTAGCGAGTCAACTGGTCGGATCAAACCCAAAAGTCAAAGTTGGCTAAAAAGTCAAAGTTGATAGAAATTTTGAAATATGGTTTTAGGCGTTTTTGAGTTCATTTGAGCTCGTAAAACTGTAACGAATGAGATTTTACAACTACCAAACATTGATTATATTTGAAAACGTTTAAAAGTAGAAACTTTTCGGAGTAATTGAACTATCTGGGAACTGGTACCCTACTTCTTTAAAAATATATTTATGTCAAATAAATTATGATGTGCACACATATGGATTCCCCTATCCTTCCTTTATATATGACTTGTCATTCTACATCGTATTTCTTTGCTTCTATCGTACCACTGATTTGGGCCGAGGTTTGAAGATCTTGTTTTCATATCGTTCCTTATCATTTTGGCACGTGTCTCTTGACGATTTCGGCTAAAACTCTTGAAACCTTATCAACTTGTAACCATTTCATTGATTGTCCTGAATTACTCTTTATTACCCTCATGTAACCCACTCGCTATTTTATAAGTTACCATATAAGCTCAAACTGATATTGTTTGCAAAACATTTTACTAAATGATCAACTTGGGCATTATTAAAATACTGAAATGTCTTATAAAATTAATTTATATTAATTTTACAACGTATTTTCATAAATTGTTCTACTATGGTCTTATAAAGAACCATTGTAACAATACAAATTGTTGAATTAAGCATCTAGCCAATTAGATACTGGTGAAGAGTTTCATAAATTATTTTGATCCTGCTTTTATAGATGGCATCAAATACATATTTTAAGTCATATGACATGTAATACTAGTTTGACGAAGCTGAGCATCGCATTGCTAGTCCTACATTATGCATGGCCTGATCACCTATGCGTAATTTAGAAGGAGCCATGCAAGGCCGAATAGTAGTCACCTTAAATATTTGACCAAGAATCAACTTTTAATTATGTTCCTTAAAAAGCTAGATAAACTAAAAGTTTTGAAAACTTTTACATCTTATGCGAGTAGCAACAGTTCGCGACATACACATATGAACCCTTATCCTTTCTTGAACAAAGTACATGCCTCAAGAATAAATTTTCTTACTTAATGATCTTTGTTTTACCTGTTACCTCATCATCCTCATGATACAATTCTCGTTACCACTCGTCTAATTATCGACCATTGATACTGGACTTGGAAGGTTCAATGTGTTATGCTTCTACATCGATCAACCTTCTCTATCTAATTTGGTAGACCTTCGAAACGTCTCTGGACACGGTTAATGATTTATTATTGGACGTGAACAATGATTACGTGTATTTGTCATGACGTGTGTTAGATTTTATCGTCTTGAAATTCATTCGTGTGAACCACGTATTGATTTTGCCTCTCATTGATAATGTTTTTCATCTTACTGGATTTACTCTCAAGTGACTTCTTAAGAATTTTCTCTGATTCGAAAATTCGTTGTGTGGTTTTCCTCTTTTGATCGTGTATCGAACACCGAGAATTTAATAAGCCATTGTTGGTGACGCCAACCACACTCGTGAATTAATCTTGCTAAATCCTTTGTTTCTTATTGTCCTTATCATTGATGCATCTACTCTATCATGTTCGTTTAGAACTTGATAAGAACTTCGTTTTATTCCCTTGTGTTATTGCTCGCATACAAATTGTGGACCTATATATGTTTCATGTTCGTTGTTGTCTTGTCACCTTTTGAAAACCAGAAAATGTTACGTGTTTATCGATTGATCCTTAATCACCTACTTGAATTTCTAAAGATTGTTACAAAATTTTTTTAGAACATTTTATACATTTTATCAAATGTTTAAATTACCAAAATAACTGTTTCAAGTTAAATACCAGATGTATATATCCTCTTTGGGAAATTTACTTAGTGTTTCAAAGGATATCAGGTTGTATCTTTTAAAGAAATTGATTTTATCATACTTTACCTTCAATATAATGAAATTATTAAATTAATTTATAATTTATAGCAATAATTTTAAATAACTTGGGAAATCTGATTTTCTCTAATGGTAACAATAAACTTGAGCTTTTAACGAAAATTTCATGTAGTCACCCAAAAGTTCTTAAGCCGATCAGGATAACTATTTTGAACTGTTCTACTTTTGCTTTGAAAATCCTGATCGAGAAAAAGATTTAGCAACTGCTTAACCACTAAATACATATAGTTTGATTTTAAATCACTAAAACCCTGTAAAATTTTCTTTTAATCAAGAAAGTACCAAAACCTAGTTATTCAATAATACCAAAGTCCTAGACAACTGATTGTGACAGCTTGTATTCTAAATGATCATATGTAATTTATTTTTCTCTTCTATTTCTCTTGTAACTAGATTGATACGTTTTAAGATTGTCATGTTTTGTAGTTGCACGATTTGCGACTCCTTGTTGATTAACAATTCAAGTTTGAAAATTTATTCGAAAAGGAGATAAGAAACTGAAGCGTAGTGAATTCCAAATGTGAAGGTACGCCGTGGTGCAGAAATTACCTGGGAAAAAATGAATTTGTTCTACACTTTGTACCTCCTCTTGTTTGCATCTTCTACTGTTTCCAAGAGAACTCTAAGGGACCAGAGTTCCTTTAGGGGGAAGACTGTAAGAACCCGTACTTTCCCAGCATTATTTTATTCTTTTATTCGTGCTTCTTGAATTTTCCAACGTATTACGTTTTCTTGTATTCTTATATGTAAATCCTGAGATCATGATAATTTTAATATATTATACTTTTCAAGTATTTCTGATCATTGATAAATACTTTACTTGGAATTATAAGATTTTTATTTTATTTTTCCATATTTATTTAAATCAAAGTTTTTGATTTAAAGTCACCCGCATGAGTTTTACAACGAGTTTACTCAAAATCAATGTATAACGAAAATTCCTATTGATCGCGATACCGACGTATGCCCAAAATGTTACATTTTATTATCGATTGTTTCGATAATTAGTATTTTTGACGATTTCGTTTTAATTACGTATTAAGCCTTGTCGGAAAATCATATAATCATATTTACGATGCATCTTAACTTTTTAAAATTATTTTTACAAAACCCGAGCCCCGTAAATATTTTCATAATTTACTAATAGTCATTTTCTACCCTTTAAACTATTAAATTGATTTTAGGTCCAAAACTATTCCACATTTACAACTTCTACCCTAGCACCCACTATATATTCAATTTTCCTAACTAACCAATCATTTTCTTAACATAAAAGCACACACATAAGAAATTTTAACCATCTTTTTCTTCTCTCTAAAAGATTTCGCCACCCTAACACCATCAAAAAAATTCTTTCTAGCCAAAATCAAAGAAAACCACTTAATGTCCCATGTTTAAAATATTGTTGTGATTTTTTTAATACCAAAATTATGTACATACATCAAGTTTTCATGATTTTATGATTTTGTGGTTTGAAAGTGTTTTGATCATCATGCATGTGATGATCTTGGTAAGATCATCATGTTTTCATCCTAAAAAGTCTTATTTTTTATCTTTGATTTTGTTAAAAATTTGATTCGCAAGTGTTTTAGGAGTGTTTGGTTGATGGATATTATATTAGGGTGATTCTTTTGGTATGGGAATGGTTAGAATTGGTGGGAAAATTGATTTGTTATGATTTCTAAAAGTATATATTACATCAGTGGGTTAAAGGCTGTTTTTGTGGATTTAAGATTTGATATAGGCTGTTAGAATTGGTGGGAAAATTGATTTGTTATGTTGTATAGTTTTCCGAGACGCTCGTTTTGGTATAAGATAGAGCTTCTAACTCATTTCGAATCAAACATTATGCTAGTTTTAGTATTCGTGTACCGGGAGACGCAAATCGGCACAATCCGAAATTGTGGCTGATTTTAGGTCGACTCCCGGGGAATTTAGGCTTGGTTAGGCTATGGAAACTTCTTATTTTCAAAGTTCATAAACTTTATATGATGAGTCTAGTAGTGTGTTCAAAAGGTGGAGTCTCAAAATAATACTTTTAAAGTGGTCTAAATGGTTTTACAAAACAAGTATACAATTCTGTCTCAAATTTTAGGGTCGAGTAAAGTGTCGAGCTGATGGGTTTTAAAGTATGAACTTTGGCTCAAACTTTGGCAGGTTCTTATATAGGTTATTAGTGGCTTTGAAACCAAATTTCATCTAAAACGGACAAGTCTAGATAGGGTAGATCGGTGTGTACATTCGGAGTGTACTTGCTGATTGTATTTTGGACACATAGTTCAATGCTTGTGTTGCGTGAGTTTGAGTATTCACTATTGGACATGGTGACTTACTCAAGTGCTTAGACATTATATAAATGACTTAGCTACTGGTCCGAGTAAGGTAAAGGGATAGTTTGACTTGCGTTGACTTGGCGTTTTATGACGGGTCAATTTCAAGTGTACAAGTGTTTAAACGGGTAGTGTTGGATAATTGGGTTAGTATGGATTCATTTGGTTCATTGGTTTTGAAATATGAATACTTTGAAAATATTTAAAGTCATGTTATACTTGGTACATATCGATACTTGAGTTTGAGTCTTAACGCGCGCCTTATTTTGATAGGTTGCGGCTTTCGTGTTTCCCGGGCATCCATATCGTCGGTGATCCTCTTACCACCACCGTTTCTACTCAGCTTCTAAGTACTGTGATTCACTTACCTCATGTCTAAGGTGAGTTCATATCCCCTTTTTACTTGTACATGGTTTCTAACCACGAGGTGAGATTTACATGGTGGAACACAACCATTTAAAAACTGTATGCTATCCAGAACTTGTATGCTATCCAGAACGTGTATGATTTCCAGATGAATTCAATGGTATTACTACTTTTTAGACGTTAGCCTTGAGTTTCCTTTCCTGATCATGAACCGTTAATTGTCCCGTATGCTTTGCGCTAAGGGCGAATGTTGTGGTGGATCCATCGGGATTGACAATCCCCGTCCCGATTACCTTGACGCACATACATTTTTTTATACTTGAGTATTTAGGCTGAATACTCCCTAGAGGAACTTACATTTGAGTTAAGCTTCGGTTCATGAGACTAAACAGAAATAATATACATTGTGACTATGGACAATGTACAAAGTTATCCCCCCTATTACTTGTTTTACAAATTCTATTGTGTTCTACACCTTTACTGCTAAACCTATGAATATCACTCAACTTTATGTTGACGGTTTTACATGTTTAATCTCAGGTATAATTACTTAGCTTTGCTTGGATGGGAGCCCGCAGAATATCATCGCAGTTTGGAGATTTCTGTGTATATTTCAGCTTTGGTTTTATCTAAAAACTGTCAGAAGATTTTTCTGTATTTTTAGTAAGTAAGAGTTAAAAATCATGATGAAATAATAAATCTTTCCTCATATAAAACTCTAGGACCTTTGTATAAAAAAACTCTCATATTTTATGATGTAATGTACATGTTTTTATTACGTCAACTTTGTGTCAACAGTAATACATTGTTTCTTGTACCATGACGTGTTACCCCCTCGTTGCCTAGTTGTTCCATGTCAGATTCTGGGGGTCTCACAGTGCCGGTGATACCTTAAGAAAAACATGATCTCCCACGTTGAAATGCAAATCCCTAATATGCTTGTCGGCATGACTCTTTTGACGTGCATGAGCTTCTTGAAGTTTCTCCTTAGCTACAACGACTTTCTCATTGGTCAACTCTATCATCTCTGGACCTTCAAGTGTTCGCTCACCAACCTGATCCCAGCAGATTGGGGCGCGACACTTCCTTCCATACAACATCTCAAACGGTGTACACTTGATGTTGGCGTACCAACTGTTATTGTATGCAAACTCCACCAAGCAGATATAATCGTCCCAATATCCTGTCCATTCTAAAGCACATGCTCGAAGCATGTCTTCTAATGTCTGAATGGTTTGCTCTAACCGTCTGTTTGAGGATTAAAAGCCATGCTAAGCTTAAGTTTGGTACCCTAAGCTTTCTGCAGACTCCTCCAAAATCGTGAAGTAAACCGAGGATCTCTGTCTGAGATGATACTCGATGGAGCACCATGAAATCTCATGATCTCCTTCTTATATGTTTAAGCCAACTTGCTAACTGGATCATCCTTACGGATGGGTAAGAAATGAGCTGACTTGGTAAGCCGATCAACGATAACCAAAATTGCATCATGCTTCCTCTTGGTCTGCGGAAGTTCGGTGACAAAATCCATGGTGATCTTGTCCCACTTCCACTGTGGAATGTCTAATGGTTGTAGTAGACCACTAGACCGTTGATGCTCGATCTTAACCTGCTGGCAGGTAATACATTTGGAGACATAGGTAGCAACATCCTGTTTCATACCACTCCACCAGAAATACTGCTTGATGTCGTGGTACATCTTGGTTGAACCAGGATGAATGGAGAATGGGGAGCTATGAGCTTCAGCCAATAACGCTTACCTGAGTGTAAAATCATCAGGAACACAAAGTCTAGTGCCCTGCCATTAGATACTGTCGTCATCTAACCGAAACTCTGTCTGCTGCTCTAAGTTCTGAATAATTGCCCAGATTGCACCATCATCCTTCTAAGCTTCCTTGATCCTAGAGAGTAAGTCAGGCTCCACTCTAAGATTAGCCCAGTAACCATGTTATCACGTACCATGATTTCAATATCTAGTCGCTCCAAGTCTCGTATAATCTCTTCCTCTATCTTAATGTTGTTGATCATACCCGACTTTCTACTAAGAGCATCTGCCACTACATTCGCTTTGTCGGGATGATACTGTAGATTAATGTCATATTCATTCAACAACTCTAACCACCTTCTCTGCCACATATTCAGTTCACATGATTCGCCATACAACTAGTGCCTCCATATCTTCAATGCAAACACGACTGCTGCAAGTACCAAGTCGTGGGTAGGGTAGTTCTCCTTATAAGGCTTAAGCTGTCGTGATGCGTAAGCAATAACTTTCCCATGTTACATGAGAACACAACCAAGTCCCTTCCCTGAAGCATCATTGTAGATTTGAAATCCACCTGTACCAGATGGGAGAGTAAGAATCGGCGCAGGTATCAGCCTCTGCTTTAGGTCTTTAAAGCTCTTCTCTCTTTCTTCAGTCCAGGCGATATTCTCCCCTTTCCATATCAGTTTGGTCAATGGAAGTGCTAATCGGGAAAAGTTCTCTACGAACCTACGGTAGTAACCAGCTAAGCCTAGAAAGTTGCGAACTTCAGTTGCGGATGTCGGTCTTGGCCACTTGGTAATAGCCTCAACCTTTGTAGGATCCATGTTTATTCCCTCTGCGGATACTATGTGGCCTAGGAACGCCACTTTACTCAACCAGAATTCGCATTTGGAGAACTT
Organism: Glebionis coronaria; assembly: GCA_025667525.1. Taxonomy (NCBI): domain Eukaryota; kingdom Viridiplantae; phylum Streptophyta; class Magnoliopsida; order Asterales; family Asteraceae; genus Glebionis; species Glebionis coronaria. The sequence goes on from CM046875.1 coordinate 200,055,889, forward strand.
GGCATATAGCTGCTTCTGGCAAAGTATCTGTAATAATGTATGAAGATGGTCTTCGTGTTCCTCCTTTGACTTAGAGAAAATCAGAATGTTGTCAATGAAGACAATGACGAACTTGTCCAGAAACTCATGGAAGATACGGTTCATCAAGTCCATGAAAACTGTTGGAGCATTGGTAAGACCAAATGGCATGACTACAAATTCGTAGTGTCCATAACATGTACAGAAAGCAGTCTTGGCGATGTCCTACTCTTTCACCCGTAATTGATGATAGCCCGACCTCAGATCAATCTTGGAGAAATGTTTGGCCCCTTGGAGTTGGTCAAACAGATCATCGATGTATGGCAAAGGATATCGATTCCTGATGGTGATCTTATTAAGCTCACGATAATCAATGTAGAGATGCATACTACCGTCCTTCTTCTTCACGAATAAAACCGGTGTACCCCATGTAGATGCACTAGGTCGGATGAAACCTCATTCCAAAAGTTCATGTAGTTGTTTCTTTAACTCCTTAAGCTCTATGGGAGCCATGCGATAAGGAGCCTTGGAATTTGGCTCAGCTCCTAGGATGAGCTCAATATTAAACTCTACCTCACGAGCAGGTGGTATGCCCAAAAGTTCTTCTAGAAACACGTCAGGAAATTCTGACATGATCGGCTGATTCTGGATAGATGGAGATTCAGCCTCCATATCATGTACAATGGCTAAGTAGCCCTCGCAACCATGTGACAGTAATGCACGTGCTTGTATGGTTGAAATTATTTGTACATACCTTCCGGGTATAAAACCGTTGTGAATGTACTCTGGTGCGTTTAAATCATCGAAGATGAGCCGATATGAATGGTAGTCAATGGTGGCGTGATGTTTGGATAGCCAATCCATGCCTAATATCATGTCGAAATCGCACATGTCCAATGGAAGTGCGTCAACTGGACGAATTTTGTCGTCAAACTCGTGGGGAAGACCCTTGTACCAATGTGTGATGCGTACAGAGTCTCTTAAGGGCGTGGAAATGTTTAAGACATTTTCTAATAGCATAAAGGATATCCTAACACTCTTGGCATAAACAATAGAGATGACCAAATGAGTACCACCCGTGTCAAATAATATGCATGCTGCTTGACCATACATATACAAGATTCCAGTGATGGTACCCGTTGACTTGTTGGCCTGATCACGCGAGGTCGTGTACACCCGTCCAGTAGTAGGAGGTGGCTTGGATTTGGCATGTATAGAAGTGCCCTCGATCTCACCCTTACGACAGTCCTTCATGCGATGGCCTGGATGGCCACACTTGAAGCAAGCATCGCTATCACAGCGACATAGACCTGGGTGCCTGCGGTTGCACGTAGTGCAGAGAGAGTGAGTCTACCCTCCAGCAGGTGCCCTAGCTGGCTGGAAGCCTGTTCAGAAAAGTATACGTGATACATGGTTAATGAGTATAAATAGGACAATGTTGAAATCGTAAGACGTAATACCAAATGTAGCTGCACAGTTGGGCTGTGAACCTCTGCGGTCCTGCTCCCGTCCTTTTTCCATGATTCCTGGTAGTAGATGCTGAAGTGTCAGAATTATGAATCATAAAGCATGTAACATAAGAAAAGAGTAAGTTAGGGACCTGCTGCTATTGGAGTTGTTAGCGTTGTTACGGTAATTGTCATTACCGCCACACCTATCCGAAGCAGAACGGTCTTGGGTCTGACCGTTACCCTTGTGCTGACTCTGCTGCTGAGTGGCCGGTTGGGACCGGTACCCAGTCTTCTGCCTGAAAGATGCAATTATATAGAGAAAGATAAAAATTTGGATAATACTGAATGAAATGAAATGATCACCGCTGAATGACGAAATATACCTCTTGTCAGGTATTTCTGCCTCTCCAAACTCATCCCTCTCTTGCAGCATCTCCAACTTACGTGTTGCATCTGCTACTTGTGCCACAGTGTTGAATGTAGCACACACCAAGTTATTGGCAACAAATGTGCGAAGAGCCCAGCAAAAGTGATACGCTTGCTCCTATGCAGTCACAGCTGCTACGCCAAGGAATCCAACCAAACGAAGAAACCTCTACATGAACTCATTATTGTTTTCCCCAGCCCTCTGCCTAATCCCATGATACTCCCTCTTGAGCTTATCTTGCTTAGCTTTCGGGAAGAACTGTCCCATAACCAACTCCTTTAATTGTGCCCAAGTCAATCCAGCCACCCAATCGTCGCCTCCCTCCGACAGTTTCACTACCTTCCACCATGCAAGCACGTTCCCTTCAAACTTGTAACAGGCTAACCTTGCCTTAAAGACAGGGTCGCATCCCATCGCGTCAAAGATCTTCTCAATGTGAGCTAACCAGCTCTCAGCCTCATCGGGGTTGTCAGTCTTCTCGAAGGACCGCGGTCGCTGCTTATTAAATCGCTCCAGCCAAGTGATCAGTGTAGCTGGAGGTGGATGAGGAGGATTCCGATGCTGGTGCTGATTGTTGGCAGCTTGCACCTTGGCCCGAATTTCATTCCTCAGTTGAGGAAGCATGGCCTGCATAGCAGCTTGAACTGCTGCATTCAGTTGCTCTTGTTCACGTGTGAGAACCATTTGACAGTATAAAACAAAATGCATGATTAAACCAATTAAAACATAATATATATACATGAAAAAAAAGTATGCATATAAACATGAAAAAATTTTATGCATGAAAACCGTGTATGAATACATGATAATGAAATGTCATGGGTTTGGGTGAACGCCTATGGGTTGGTTCACCTAAACAAAATGACATGACGAGGATAAACGCCTATGGTTCGGTTCATCAAAACAAAAAGATTCGATTAAAAGCACATGCGACTCAATATGGCCAGTCCTGTACCAACCATTACTTAGTCAAAATTCATGCAACAATGATACATGAATAAATGCATGAAAACAACTATCAGTTCTAGGAAGACCATGGTGATTATCCACTAATCACAGGTCATGTTTTAAGAGCCTACAGGTCGAAACCTTGGCTCTGATACCATAATTGTAACACCCCATTTAGGTAAATAGAATATCACAAGTAATATGTCGTGTCATCAATGCATGCAAGGTAAATGTTCAAAAACATTAAATTACCATGAATGGAAATACCAGAACAAACAACAGTAGTCAAGTATAAGCTCAACACACATGAATATAAGTACTGAAATAGAAAAGGACTAAACAATGTCCAAAGAAATAAAGTAGCGTAATGTATGGAAAATGCATAAAGTAATGAAGGCTAGATAGCTTCCAATCCGTATGAACATACTTTTAAAGTCTACGAGCGTCCTTGAGTACCTACCGTTTGGGAACATGAAAGATAAACGGCTGAGCATAACGCCTAGTAAACGGATATACAAGTATAGCATGAAATGACATAAGCATAATAAGACTAATAGCATCAGAAATGTATAAGTCCTAGATAACCTATAACATGTTCATAATACTAGTTTTATAGTTTGAAAAGACTTATGTTTTTATATGAAAAACTGTATTTATTAGCCAATAGCCCATATAGGTCATGAGGTTCCACCGTGCATGAATACTTGGAGGGGAGACCTCATCATGCAATTAGAGGGGTTGCCTCTAGTTAATTAGTCTGGGTGAGAGGGATCAACTCCTTGTGAAGGATACAAGGCACACATCGCATTCACCATGAAAATCCTGTAAAACATGTAACTAGGATGCACCCATACGCCCCACATGATAATATAAATATATGGCCAAAACTAAAAAGGGACGCCACGAGCAATCACTCCATCGTGGGGAAGTCATAACACTGGTGCCTCTAGTGTTATGGTTATGATACCTCCATAACTAGGTGACACTGGTCATGCATGTATATGGCTTAGGCATTTAAAACTAACATAAGTAATCAAAACATATAAAACATATACTTGGGAAAACAGTTGGCTGAAAACGGGGAATCCCAATAAGGAAAGATTGTCCATACTAAAGGACGGAAAATCCGTACCTTGTGTCCAGTGAACGAGGAAAGATGAAAGGATGAATAGTCCTACTCCGAACTCACTAATGCTACATAAATAAGGGACATGTATAAGTTGTCTGATTACTGAGTACGTTACTAGTTATAGCATGTTCTTAGCTTGTTTTATATGTTTGTCTTGTTTTACTGTTTTAAATTATATACTGTATTAATCATGTATTTCATGTATTTCTGCTTAAGTATTATAATGTATTCTTGTATTATTATACTTGTTGTATAATAAGTAACTTTCTAAAAATAGCAGGTTTCCTAAAAAAGAAAGTTTCCAAAATAGAAAGTTTCCAAAAATATAAATTTTCCAAAAATAGATCAGTTTCTAAAAATAGATCAGTTTCTAAAAATAGAAAGTTTCCAAAAATAGTAAGTTTCCTGAAATAGAAAGTTTCCATATTTAGAGATAAGCTAATAGTATAAGCTAATGTTTACTAGTTAGAAATCATAAGTCATTTAATAATAGTATAGTTTATTAATTAAATGTCATGGTAATATAATAAACTATAGGTTATATGATTAATTAAATAAAGGCATGATTTAATTAAATTAGTCTAAATAAAATACTTAGGTTAATCATGTACTATTATATTTAATAATTATAACCTAAGTCATGTTTTATTAATTAATTATAGTCCATGTTTTAATAATTAATTAGTAACTATAGTCTAAATTAAATGGTAAAAATACTTAGGTTAAAACATGTATTATTTAATAAATAATAAAACATAAGTCATGATTAAATTAAATTAATTATTAGTCATGTTTAATTAATTTAATTTTTCCTTATAAAAATATACCTGTAAAATAATCCCGTGCCCGAACTCGTGTTTTACATATAAGCCGAAACATAAGCCGAACCAAAACAGCTCGATAGTGGCTAACCCGGTCTAGCCGGTTGCCACTGTCGTGGCTTGGCTAGCCACTGCTGGACCGAGTACGGCACTGGATGTAACCGATGGTTCCCCATGCTTGACTGCGGTTCCCACTAGTTGAACAAAACAACCACCGGCTGATGTCGGTGGTGCTTGTTGTTGCTGCGCCGAGACCCAAACAAACCAAACACCACCTCGACGCAAGTCGGGGTTCCCTTGTTCCCTGCAGCCGAGCAACCAAACCACACCGAGACCCCTTGGTCTCGGCTGTTGGTGCGAAACAACCCAAGCCGAGAGCTTGGGCTCTCGGTTGTACGTGTCGGCCGAATAAACCCCACCAAAAACCCCGCTATTCATGTTCTTGGATTTACTTTACATGTTTTTAATTATGTTTTTATCATTAGTCACATGAACATAATTAAAAGAAAAATAAAAATAAAATATGAAGGTTTTTGATGATCCCGAACACGTGCTTGGAAAAGAACTAAGAACACGAACACAATCCACCCGAATTCAAAGATCAAAGTCAAACAAACACCCCTTTGGTGTTCCTTGTAGCCGGCGGTAAAATAAGAGAAGAAACGAGTCTAGGGTTTTTCTTTTTGTTAAAATTCTATAGAATGAAAGTTCTATGTTTTAATTTTGTTTAGTTAACCAAAAACAAATGGGCTTGGGCCCCCTCTTGCTTCCTTGTTCGTGGCCACCCTAAGCCCAAAGGGCTTCCCGGGCTTTGTTCGTGTTTAACTATTTTACGTGTTCGTTCGTGTGATTAAATGTTCGTATTGGTTCGTGTTTTAATATTCATGATATATTTATTATACGTAATACTTATTTATCGTGTAATAATATATAATACGTTGTTCACATGTTCATGTTTTAACCTTCGTGATCATATGTTCGTGATTATAATTATTATACTTAATAATTATCGTGTATTATCACGTACTTAATAATTATCGTGCACTAACACGCACGTAATTTCTGAATTTAATATTCGTGACATGTGTTCATGACATAAAAGGAAAGGTTTAATTGGTTCGTATGGTTACGTAGTGTACTGTTCATGGCATTTATATGCGGGTTTTACAGTAACCTTGAGCGACCAATCTAGCCTTGTTCTTTAAAATTCCACCCATCTCATCGAGTTTGACCTTATATACCCACAACAAAGTAAGAATGTTAACGTTGTCGGGTAAAGGAACTAATTCCCATACTTCAAGTCGTTGGAATTCATTAAATTCCTCTTACATGGCTTCAATCCAAGATGATTGTGTCATAGCTTGTTGCCATGTTTTGGGTTCCTTCTCAGAGATAAACGCATCAAAGTAATAATATAATGCGTGCTCTTGTAGTTGATGACGTGTTGAGACTGGTCGATCGATGTCACCAGTAATATTTCGGATTGGGTGATCCTTTGTCCACTTTGTGTTGTGATTTTCAATCCGTGGTGGTCTGGAGTAAACGGTTGTAGGAGCTACCTTTGAGGTTGACGCATCTTAAGGGTTTTCAGGTATTGGTAAACCAAAGTAGGGAAGCTCTTGGATGTGAGCAAATTCCAAATTGTGATCATCATTATCCTCTTCAACATCATCAGGAACGAGTGGGGGTGTTGATTTAGGTGTAGTTTGAGAATTGTTGGGGGATGGTACATCCGGTTCGATGGTGATCGTGGATGTATCGGATTGAGCTCCATTATCTTGAGCAACAACTTCGGGAATCGGAGCTATCACTACAGGTGCTGGAATATCATCACTGGGAGGATCAAAGAATTCATCAACCATCGGTTGAAATAACTCATCCCACTCGGGCCTTGTAGGTGGTGTAAATGATGGAGAAGTAGGATTGTTGGGAACTAGTTCGGAAATAATAGTACCGGTTCCCGTCTCATGAAGTGCGGGTTCAGAGCTGCGTTACTCAGAAGCCATCGCTGTCAGCTCATCAAAATCGACATCAATAGTTTCTATTATCTTGCCAAGACGATGGTTATAACTCCGGTAAGCTTTCTTTACGGGTGAGTAACCAATGAAAACTCCTATATCAGCTTTAGGTTGAAGTTTGCCCAAACTCTCACTATTAGTATTTGGATAACAAAGTGCTCCAAACACATGGAGAAAGGAGATATTAGGTTTGTGTCCATGAAGAAGCTCATATGGTGTTTTTCCATGGCGCTTACAAATGATAGAGCGGTTTTGGGTATAACATGTGGTTGCCACTGCTTTAGCCCATAAGAATAAGGAGCATTCACGTAAATTAACATAGTTCTAGAAACTTCCATATGTGTACGATTATGTCTTTCCACGACACCGTTTTGTCGTGGAGTGCGAGCAACTGATATTTCATGTGAAATGCCAACCTCTTCATAGTAGTCACACAGTCTGATTAACAAACTCAATTCCATTATCAGTTCGAATGCGGCGAACAGTAGCATTAAGACGCACTTGGGTCATCTTAATAAATTTGATAATAAATGCGGGTGCCTGATCCTTGGTCGTTAAGAACTTTACCCATGTAAACCTTGAAAAATCATCCATCATGACGAGGATGTATTTTCTACCACTCACACTGGCCGTACGTATTGGCCCGCAAAGATCCATGTGCAAGAGATGTAGTATTTCCTGGTTGGTGTCTTCAACTTTAGGTTTGTAAGTCTTCTTGGTGCTTTTCCCCAATGAACACGTGGAACATAAATGATCCTTGTTAAACTTGAGCTTTGGAAGACCACGAACAAGTTCGTTTTTAGCCAAATGGTTAATAACATAAAAGTTAAGATGAGATAAACGTCGATGCCACAACCATGACTTAGTCTTAGATGCTTTGGAAAGAAGACATACGTGAGAAGTGTCCATCATGTTTTGAATGGACAACGTGTAGAGATTATCCCCTCGATAGCCTTTTAACAGATCGTTTCCTACTAAATCACGAATGAAGCAAGTATGTTGTCGAAAAGCAACCTCAAGGTTTGAATCACAAAATAGTCCCACTGAGAATAAATTATGACAAGGTCCTTCCACATAATATACCCTTGAAATCGTAACATTCCCAATCTAATATTCACCATAACTCATGATCTTTGCAATGTGGTCGTTACCAAATTTAACCGTGCCTAGAAACTTGCTGACGAAATTTTTGAGCATCGAGCGATCTCTGGTCATGTGCTTTGAGCACCCAGAGTCCAAGTACCAGAGGATGATTTGGAACATCTGAAAATATCCAGACAAAGACGATGTATCAGAATCTAATTGTTCCTCTGTGTTAGTAGGTACAGATACAATGATCTTAGATTTTCTACGGTAAGGTTTCTTCCTGACGTACTTCTTCACTAGTAGGCACAGTAGTGGGGGCAGACCTAGTTAAAGGACACGGTTTCCATACTTTAGTGTTGAGGCTCCTATTTAAAGGGCGCTGAGACCTAACTTTAGTGGGAGTGATCCTAGTTAAAGGGCACTTAGTTCCATTTGCAGTAAAGGTCCTACCAGTGAGTTTCCATTGCCATCCAACTTGGGTGAATTTCTTCCCCGTTGGTTTCCATCCAAGGTTGTTCCTAATGGCATACATTTCATTAACATGGTCAACAAGGCATAAATCATGACGCTGAGAAAACATGCATTCATTATAGTTCCAACATCTCAAATTAGAATTCACATTATGCTTAGGCTGCTGCACAACTGCAGAGCTTTTTGTTGAATGGAGTAATGGGAATATGTGTAAAACCCGCATGCTTTTACCATGAACAGTACATATATGATCGTACGTACATGATTAAAACCTTCCTAATATAGCATGTTTACGTTTCACGAATGTTAATTACAAGTATTACGTACGTGTTATTACACAATAAATAGTTAATACGTATTAAGACACGATATATATATCAACAATAATTATAATCACGAACATGAAATCATGAACGTAAATACTCACGAACCTATTATTATGTATTTACGTAATGATTATTACTATCACGTATATATATATATATATATATATATATATATATATATATATATATATATATATATATATATATATATATATATATATATATATATATATATACATATATATATATAAATATATATATATATATATATATATATATATATATATATATATATATATATATATATATATATATATATATATATATATATATATATATATATATATATATATATATATATATATATATATATATATATATATATATATATATATATATATATATATATATATATATATATATATATATATATATATATATATATATATATATATATATATATATATATATATATATAGAGAGAGAGAGAGAGAGAGAGAGAGAGAGAGAGAGAGTGGAGTTATTCTAAAACATATCTTATAATAAAATAAATGAGGTGAAATCTCACCCCTTGGATCAAAATCACCTAATTTGATAAAAAAAATGGTGTCTTTTTTGTAAACTCTCAAACTTTAAGGGTAATTGTAGAAAATAATAAAAATTAAAACATCCAAAATTAGCCCGATCAAAAAACACACACTTCACATACTAAAAAACGATCAAAAAACACATAGTACACTCTGAATCCTCTCGAATCCACCAAATCCACCAAATCAAACCTACTAAATCCTCTCGAATCAAACAAATTAAACAGCGCATCCTCTGGTAATTTCTTTTTTTAACTTTTTGATTAATTTTTGAATGATTTGTGTTAGAATGTGTTAAAAATGATCTATGATGCTCTAGAATACGATAGGATATCAAACATATAAGGTTTTGTGTAAGTGTGTGTTTATGATTGATGTATAAAATGTGTTTGATATAATGTCTCAATGAGAATTATAAAGTTCTTTTTGATATAGAAGTGATTTGGAAAAATCATAATTGTGATGGAGTAGGAAACACTATGATTGAGTAGAACTAATATTATGATGGTGTAAAACTAATACTATGCATGCGATTTGGTAAATTAGAACTGTAATGAAGTAGAATTATTTTTAATGTGAATATGCTTGAGTAGGATAAAGTTGTATTTTGAGGTTTTGTCGAAATTAAGTATTTGTATGTAATATATAAGTGATTTGATAAAATTATAACTGTGATAGAGTAGGATTAACATTATGATTGAGTAGAATTAATATTATGATGGAGTAAAACTAATACTATGCATGTGGTTTGGTAAAATTTTAATAATAATAAGCAAATTTTATTCTACTGCATTACAGTTAAATTTTAATGCACTGTAATGCAGTAGGTCACTTGCATTGTTCTTTCTACTACATTACTGTTTAATTTTAATGCACTGTAATATATTACGATACTTGCATTTTTATTTCTACTACATTACAGTTTAATTTTAATGCATTGTAATGAAGTAGGTTACGTACATTCTTCATATGCATGATTTAATGCATTAGAACTTTATTTCTACTACATTAAGGTTTAAATTCTAATGAATTTAATGCAGTAGGTTACTCGTGTTGTTCATATGCATGATTTACTACATCGCAACTTTATTTCTACTACATTACAGTTTAATTTTAATGCATTTTAATGAAGTAGGTTAACATTCTTCATATGCATGATTTAATGCATTAAAACTTTATTTCTACTACATTAAGGTTTAAATTCTAATGCATTTAATGCAGTAGGTTACTAGTGTTGTTCATATGCATGATTTACTACATTGCAGCTTTATTTCTACTACATTATAGTTTAATTTTAATGCATTGTAATGAAGTAGGTTACGTACATTCTTCATATGCATGATTTAATGCATTAAAACTTTATTTCTACTACATTAAGGTTTAAATTCTAATGCATTTAATGTAGTAGGTTACTCGTGTTGTTCATATGCATGATTTACTACATCACAACTTTATTTCTACTACATTAGTGTTATTTTATGTTCTATTAAATTAAAGTTATTTAGTGCTGCTATTTTATACTAGTAAATGAATATAGTGCACTAACAAAATAATTGTGTTAAATTATGATATAAATAACAGTGATGTAGTAGAATATAATTGTAATGAAGTAGAAAATATTTGTAATGTATTTGTAGTTTTTTACTACATTGTAACTTTATTTCTACAGCATTATACTTACACTCTACTACATGCTAGTTTAAATTCTATTGCATCACATAATATATTTTGCTATTTTCATGAAAATGCTTGAACTGTTATTACACAGGTGAAAAGAACATGCAAAAAAAACACAAGCGACAAAGGCATATGCATTTACCAAGCTACAAGCAGTAGATTGCATCCCCAAATACCAATTGATACACTCGAATTGAAGGGCGAAATGGTGCATAGATGCATTGAACGCGTAACAAAGATTATTGGAAGATACTCGTGGATGGTGGATCATTTATAGACAACACTTAAGTTATATTAGATGTAATACTTTGGAATACAGAACGTAAATACGATGTATTGAAATTTTAATGATGACAAATTTTGTATAATATTTACTACTTTTGATTACTGTTGATATGTGAATGAACATAGATGCATTAAGTTATCCAGTATGTTGCAATAAAAATAATATTGCATCTGGCGACTACAGCTAATGCATCACAATATTGTTTTACTTCGTCAGATTGTTACCATACTACTGAATTGCAATATAACTTTACTCCATCAAAATAATACTTTAGTACATCATTGTATTATTTTAGCACATCACAATGACTATTTTACTGCATTATAATGTGAATGCTATTGTATCAAAATATAATGTATATTTTAATGCGTTATAATACACCAAACAAATAAGATAATATACAGTATTAATTATTATTCGTAAAACAAAAGGATACCGAGTATATTTAAAATACAATAAGATACTTTTGTATTCATGTTTGGTAACAAATACTATACATCTTAGAACCGAAAACATGGCTTGTAAGTAATAATTTGATATCTATACACTACTTATTTTGAATATAAAACGAATAATGAAACATTGCTTGTAAGCTTTACGGGTACATATTCTGTGTCCAGATCATGTCGCTCTTGTCGGCTCTTCTTGTTGCTTGCTGTTCTTTGATGGTGGCCACTTCAATGGGCATGCTTTTAAATTATGTCTCTTTTTCTACACAACCACTACACTTCCTCGTTTTATTACTTTACTGCATCACTGTGTTATTTTCCTACATTACAATGTAAACTTTACTATATCAGAATGTATATTCTACTCCATCACAATACAATAGACAATCTTACTGCATCACGCTTTTATACCTACTCCATCATAATGAAAAGCTACTTAGCTTTAAGACCAGTAACAACCATTTAACTCTGAAAATCACAGTATTTATATCTAAACCTAATACGTGCCAAACATCAGCACAATATTACCAAATACTGTAACAACCATCTAAATTCATTTCAATACTTCATATAATAACAAAATTCAATTAACTTCACTTGATCAATAAGAAATAACATAAATGTTATGTACATTAGTAAATCTATAGAATCATTAATGTGAATTACAAACTAAAATATTATAATGCGGTAAAAAATTATAAGTATATTACAAATAGTTTCTACTGAATTGCATTACCGTATATTCTACAATATTAGTGTATATCATACTGCATTATTTTATACCCAACTGCATTACTATATATTCTACAACATTACCGTATATTCTACAACATTAGTGTTTTACAACATTAGTGTTTTACAACAGTACCGTATATTCTACAACATTACTGTATATTCTACAACATTACCGTATATTCTACAACATTAGTGTTTTACAACAGTTATGTTTTATTGCATTACCGTATATTCTACAACATTAGTGCTTTATTGCATTATTTTATTGCATTATCGTATATTCTACAACATTAGTGTATATCATACTACATTATTTTATACCCAACTGCATTACTATATATTCTACAACATTACCGTATATTCTACAACATTAGTGTTTTACAACATTAGTGTTTTACAACAGCACCGTATATTCTACAACATTACCGTATATTCTACAACATTACCGTATATTCTACAACATTAGTGTATATCATACTGCATTATTTTATTACAGTACCGTATATTCCACAACATTACCGTATATTCTACAACATTACCGTATATTCTACAACATTAGTGTTTTACAACAGTTATGTTTTATTGCATTACCGTATATTTTACAACATTAGTGTTTTATTGCATTATTTTATTGCATTATCGTATACTCTACAACATTAGTGTATATCATACTGCATTATTTTATACCCAACTGCATTACTATATATTCTACAACATTACCGTATATTCTACAACATTAGTGTTTTACAACATTAGTGTTTTACAACAGTACCGTATATTCTACAACATTACCGTATATTCTACAACATTACCGTATATTCTACAACATTAGTGTTTTACAACAGTACCGTATATTCTACAACATTACCGTATATTCTACAACATTACCGTATATTCTACAACATTAGTGTTTACAACAGTACCGTATATTCTACAACATTGCCGTATATTCTACAACATTAGTGTTTTATTGCATTACCATATATTCTACAACATTAGTGTTTTATTTCATTATTTTATTGCATTACCGTATATTCTACAACATTAGTGTATATCATACTGCATTATTTTATTATAGTACCGTATATTCCACAACATTACCGTATATTCTACAACATTACCGTATATTCTACAACATTAGTGTTTTACAACAGTTATGTTTTATTGCATTACCGTATATTCTACAACATTAGTGTTTTATTGCATTATTTTATTGCATTACCGTATATTCTACAACATTAGTGTATATCATACTGCATTATTTTATACCCAACTGCATTACGATATATTCTACAACATTACCGTATATTCTACAACATTAGTGTTTTACAACATTATTGTTTTACAACAGTACCGTATATTCTACAACATTACCGTATATTCTACAACATTACCGTATATTCTACAAAATTAGTGTATATCATACTGCATTATTTTATTACAGTACCGTATATTCCACAACATTACCGTATATTCTACAACATTACCGTATATTCTACAACATAGTGTTTTACAACAGTTATGTTTTATTGCATTACCGTATATTCTACAACATTAGTGTTTTATTGCATTATTTTATTGCATTACCGTATATTCTACAACATTAGTGTATATCATACTGCATTATTTTATACCCAACTGCATTACTATATATTCTATAACATTACCGTATATTCTACAATTACAACATTAGTGTTTTACAACAGTACCGTATATTCTACAACATTACCGTATATTCTACAACATTACCGTATATTCTACAACATTAGTGTATATCATACTGCATTATTTTATTACAGTACCGTATATTCCACAACATTACCGTATATTCTACAAAATTACCGTGTATTCTACAACATTAGTGTTTTACAACATTAGTGTTTTATTGCATTACCATATATTCTACAACATTAGTGTTTTATTACATTATTTTATTGCATTACCGTATATTCTACAACATTAGTGTATATCATACTGCATTATTTTATACCCAACTGCGTTACTATATATTCTACAACATTACCGTATATTTTACAACATTAGTGTTTTACAACATTTGTGTTTTACAACAGTACCGTATATTGTACAACATTACCGTATATTCTACAACATTAGTGTTTTACAACATTAGTGTTTTACAACATTAGTGTTTTACAACAGTACCGTATATTCTACAAAATTACCGTATATTCTACAACATTATCGTATATTCTACAACATTACCGTATATTCTACAACATTAGTGTTTTACAACAGTGCAATTTCTACCAAATCACATGCATACTTTATCACTTTTACAAATAAATTTTATTGCATTACTGTTACATTCTACTACATTACTTTATATCCTACTGCGTCACATATATGTTTCTACCGCATTGCAGTTACGATCTACTACATTACTGTATATCTTACTGCATCACATTATGAATTAAAGCATCACAGTTAGAACTAACGCATCACAGTTATAGAAAATCATATAGACATTTTATCAAACACCTAGTATGCAGGTTTCATATATACACTTTCAACTATTTATTCTCTTAAAATTCGTTACGAAAGTAGTAAAAACAAAGATCAATATACCGTATTCATCAACAATAATTAAATAGAACATAAAAAAGCTTACTTTTAAAGTTTTTGGTCGAATCTAAACACATACCAACTGGGGAACGGTTGTTAACATGTCGCTGGTGGTGCGATGGTGAAAGTACGGTGGACAGAAGGTGGTGCGATGGTGAATCAACATAAAGAAATAGGGTTATCAAATCAAACCGTTGAATCTTTGAATGAATAAGTCGGGGGAGGTGGTGGTTAGTGGTGGCGAAGGCGGGGAAGGTGGTGGTTCACGATGGAAAAGATGGCGGAGAAAATGGAGGAGACGATGGTGGTTGGTTACGGTAGAAATGAAACATTCGATCCAAATGTGTGTGTGAAAAAACCCAGTTTATATAAGTTTAAGAAAATTGTTGAAAATGGCCCTTGATGTTTTATAAATTATAAAGACACCATTTTTTTTTAAAAAAAGAGGGGACACATGGCAGCATGTGGTTCCACCTCATTTATTTTATTTTAGAAATTGTTTTATTTTACCCCAACTCTCTCTCTCTATCTCTCTCTCTCTCTCTCTCTCTCTCTCTCTATATATATATATATATATATATATATATATATATATATATATATATATATATATATATATATATATATATATATATATATATATATATATATATATATATATATATATATATATATATATATATATATATATATATATATATATATATATATATATATATATATATATATATATATATATATATATATATATATATATATATATATATATATATATATATGTATATATATATATATATATATATATATATATATATATATATATATATATATATATATATATATATATATATATATATATATATATATATATATATATAACACGAACAATAGATAAATAAATCACGTAAACATGACACGAGAACACGTAAATAATTAGAACACGGAAAACAACGGGTTTCCCCTTGTGGGCCCCTCATACCCGTGGCAAGAAACAAAAGGAAGGGCCAAGCCCACTTTAGATTTAACTAAAACAAGGAAAAGGGAAAAAATATTTTCATTTACAGAGATTTAGAAAGAAAACAAAAAACCGTAGCCTCTTTTTTTCCTTCTACTTTGGCCGCCGGGTATAAACACCACAAGAGGGGTGTTCATTAATTTTTAGTGATCCAATTCTTGCAAGATCGTTCGTCTTATCATTCCTTTTTGTTTCACGTATTCGGTAATCCTTAAACCTTTTTCTTTTTAATTAATTATTAGATCTAGAACACATGAAATCAAGGGTTTATTAAATAACAAGATTTAAAAACATGTTAATTAAGTCATGGGGGGTTAAAAACATGTAGATTAGGGGTGTTTTGGTGCGGCCGACACACACAACCGAGAGCCCCAGGCTCTCGGCTTGGTTTGTTTCGCATCAATAGCTGAGACCAAGTGGTCTCGGTGTGGTCTTGGTGGTTCGACAAAGAACAAGGGACCCCGACGCATGTCGGGGTTAGCCTTGTGGTTTGGGGGTCTCGGCTAAAAACAACAAGCACCACCGGCATAAGCTGGTGGTAAATATGAACAAGCAGGGGGAGCCGCGGCATGGGCAGCGGCTAGCCAAGGACCAAGGGACCACCGGCTTAAGCCGGTGGCACCTTTTACACAAACAGTGGCAACCGGCCAAGCCGGTTCACCACTGTTAAGGGTGTGTTTGTTTGGCCGGTTCAAGGGGTTTCACGGACCGGTTCACGACATGTTTAGATTTAAAACACGGGTTCGGTTCATGACTTATTTTTGTTACAGGTTAATTATTTTTACAAGTTAAATAATTACAAGATTAATTAAATTAATTTGACATGCTATATAATTAATTTAATTTAGACATGATTTAGGTTAATTATTATTAGTAATAATACATGATTTTAACCTAAGTATTTTATGATTTAATTTAGACTAAGTAATTAATTAATTATTAAAAACATGACATGTAATTAATTGATTTCCATGACTTAGGTTATATTAATATTATATATTAATACATGTTTTAACCTAAGTATTATTTACACTTAAATTTAATTAAATCATGCTATATTTAATTTAATCTTATAACATATAGTTTATTTAATTTACATGTAATAATTAATAAAGTATACTATTAATCACATGACTTAATAGATTTAATCAGTAAAACTTAAGCTTATATTATTAGCTTAATAATCTAGCTTATTTTTAAATATGGAAACTTTCTATTTTTAGAAACTTATCTATTTTAAGCAGCTAATCTATTTATGGAAACTTTCTATTTTTAGAAACTTATTTATTTTAGGCAGCTATTCTATTTTTGGAAACTTTCTATTTTTGGAAACTTTCTATTTTTTAAAACTTTCTATTTTTGGAAACTTTCTATTTTGGAAACTTTCTATTTGAGGAAACTTGCTATTTTTAGAAAGTTACTTATTATTGCACAACAAGTATAATAATACAAGAAATACAAGTAATACTTAATCAGAATTTCCAGAATACATGATGAACACCGCATAACGATAAAATCAGTAAAACATGACATGAACATATAAAACAAGCTAAGACATGATATAAAACCAGTTACGTACCCAGTAATCAGAATACTTATACACGTATATTATCTATGTAGCATTAGTGAGATCGAAGTAGGACTCTCTTCCGTTTCTCCTTCGTTCACTGGACACAAGGTACGAATTCTTCATCCTTTCAGTATGGACATTCTTTCCTAATTAGGATTTCCCCGTATGCAGCCAATTGTTTTCCCAGTATATGTTTTATATGTTTTGATTTGCTTATGTTTAATAAATGCCTAAGCCATATACATGCATGACCATTTTCATCTAGTTATGGAGGTACCATAACCATAACACTGGAGGCACCAGTGTTATGACTTCACCACGGCGGAGTGATATCTCGTGGCGTCCCTTCATCTTTTGGCCATATTATTATGTTATCATGTGAGGCGTATGGGTGCATCCTAGGTTACATGTTTTTACAGATTATTCAGGTGAATGTGGTGTGTGCCTTGCATCTTTCACAAGGAGCTGATCCCTCTTACCCAAACTTATACTAATTAGAGGCAGCCCCTCTAATTGCATGACGAGGTCACCCCTCCAAGTATTCATGCACGTTGACATTTCATGACCTATATTGGCTAATGGTAAACATGTTAAACAATTTTTATAATATAAACATAAGGCTTTTCAAACTATAAAACCAGTTTTACTAAGTTACGTCAGGTTTTCTAGGACTTAACAATTCCGCTGCTATATGTTGTATATGCTTATGTTATTCATTCTATGCTTGTATATCCGTGCACTGAGCATTATGCTCAGCCGTTTTCCTTTCATGTTCCCCAAAACGGCAGGTACTCAAGGACGCTCGTAGACTTTAAGCGTACGTGCATATGGATTGGAAGCTTTCTAGCCTTCATGACTTTATGCTTATCATCATACTTTTGCTACTTATTTCCATGGACATTGTTTAGTCCTTTTCATTTACAGTACTTATGTTTGTGTGTGATGAGCTTTACTTTGGGGTACCGATGTTGTTTTCGGTATTTCCTTTATGGTCATGTAATGTTAATACATTTATCCTTGTATGCTTTGATGACACGCCATAATCACGTGTGACATTCCATTTACCAAAATGGGGTGTTACAATTATGGTATCAGAGCCAAGGCTTAGACATGTAGGCTCTCAAAATACGACCTATTATTAGTGGGTAGTCACTATGGTCTTCCTAGAACTGACAGTCGGTTTTCATGCATTCATTGTTTTCATGCATTCATATATATGTCATTGTCGCAGGTTTATGACTAAGTAATGGTTGGTACAGGACTGACCCTATTTAGTCGCATGTGCTTTTATCGAAACTTTTAACTTTGGGACCGACCCATTGGCGTCCCCTCGCCATGTCTTTTGTTTTGAGTGAATTGGCCATAGGAAAATTCACTCTCGATCATATAAAAGTTTTCATAAAAACTGCATCATGCATTCATGTACTAGTTTTCCTACATAAAAACTTTCTCATAATTTATTGGTATAAAAATTTTTCATGTATATATTTTATGTTTTGATTAGTTTAATCATGTATTTTTATGTTATACTGTCAGATGGTTCTCACACGCGAGCAGGAACAACTCAATGCAGTAGTCCAAGCTGCAATGCAAGCTATGCTTCCTCAGCTGAGGAACGAAATCAGGGCTGAGGTGCAGGCTGCCAACAATCAGAAACAGCTCCCAGTACCTCCTCCTCCTCCTCCAGCAACCTTGGTCACATGGCTGGAGAGATTCAATAAGCTACACCCTCGATCTTTCGAGATAACAGATAGCCCCAGTGAAGCTAAAAGCTGGTTGGCTCACATTGAGAAGATCTTCGATGCAATTGGCTGTGACTCCGTCTTCAAGTCGAGGTTGGCCTGTTACCGGTTCGAAGGTGATGTGCTATCATGGTGGAAGGCACTGAAGTAGTGTGAGGGAGGTGATAATTGGGTGGCTGGTTTGACTTGGGCTCAGTTCAGGGATTTGGTGATGGGACATTTCTTTCCCAAGGCTGAGCAAGACAAGCTGAAGAGAGAGTACCATGGAATCAGACAGAGAGCTAGAGAGAACATCAACGAGTACATGCAGCGCTTTCTTCGTTTGGCTGGTATTCTAGGCGCAGCAGCAGGTACTCCCGAAGAGCAAGCATACCACTTTCGGTAGGTTCTTCGTACATCGGTCGCAAACAACTTGATGTGTGCTACCTTCAACACTGTTTGTGGTAAAAACTTACGTCTTTTAGGAAAAAGAGCGTAAAAGCGGAAAGTATTATGTGATGATTTAGGAAAATCAAACACTAATGACCCAATGAAGTTCGTTTCCCAAGGAGGTATATGTGTGTGAATAATTCGTAATTGATTTGAGATTAATATTTGAAAGAAGGGGATGAGAAAATAGAATGACGAAGACGTGAAATTTATTACTATGACGACAAAATTAAAACCGTAAAAATAGCTAAAATAAAAATTAATTCTAAAAAATTCCCAAAAAATTACCGAAAATCAAATTAATTAAACTAAGAGTTTACAAATAATCAAAACTTTTTCAAACCTTTTAATTAATTAAGTATTAATTTTTAAATGCTAATTAAAGCCCTAAAAATCAAAATAATTATTAAAAAGCCCAAATAAAGATTTTTCACTTTATAAACCTCTAAAATGACCTAAAAAGATTAAAAACTATTTTTATAAATTTTTAAACTAATTAAAACTATTTAAAATGAGTAAAATCTATTAAAAACTTAAAATAATTCTAGAAATTAGAAAAATGATGACAAAATTAATCTAAGAATTGCAAAAATCCTATTAATGTATTAAACCTAAGAAAAATATAAAAAGTGCAAAAATGTGGAATTTGAAAAATAATAATAAAATAATATGAAAATAATATTAAAAATCCAAAAATTATAAAAAATTCTAAAAACTTGCAAACTAGTTTATTTTAACCTAACTAATCAGAAAATGAAAGTGAAATTACGAAAATACCCCTAATGGGCCCCCAAATGGGCTAAAAAAACAGTCAACCTTAATGGGCTTAATGGGCCCAAAAAGTCAAAATAGGCCTAAATGACCTGAAAAAGCCCTATCTGACTCAATATTCAATTCTAAACACAAAAGTCTGAAGGCCCAAAAGCTGGTTTTGAGCTTATCATAGCTTAAATGGTCAACGGCTTATTCTTATTGGGCCACTAAGCCCATTAAGAAATAAGCCAATGCCATAAGCTCTGCTTAAACACACAACCTTCTTTCGAGGTGCCTAAGAGATCTGTGAAAAGAAATTTTGAAAAAGCACTCTCAATAAGCCAGAAATAAGCAAAGTAGAATTCCACAAAACGACAAAATAGTCGGGATAGAGTTCTAGGCTGTTTCAGAAGCTCTGGTTTGTTGCAAAAGCTCAAAAATAACTTAACTAAGAATAATCAATCATAAAAATCACAATAAGCCAAGTAGAATAAGCTGTGTGAACCAATAAGCTGGCTAAAAAAGCCAAATAAGCTAGTTTTCTAGCAAAAGCTTAACCAAATGACTTGTAACCTTCCAGATTTGTTATTAAGCTGAGAAAAATGACACCTATTACAAAAGCCAAGTTATTGCATGCACCAATAAGCAGTTCTAAAAAATAAGCCAAATTGTGCTTATTTGACCAAAAGTCAAAGTGTTCCAAAGTTCACCAAATGATCAGGGATGGTTTATAGGCTTGTTATAAGCAACTTTTGTGAAGAACTCAAGGAGGAGTCCTTGTAAATCATGAGGTCAGTTGACCAATTAATGACGGATTTTGGCAAATAAGGCTTAATAAGCCAGTTGGCTTATAAGCCAGCAACAAAGCAAACCAAATAGCCAAATCTACTCACAAGCAGCACAAAATCAAGTTCCAAGTGATAAACAAGCAGGACATACACTAGAACAACAAATGCAAGTACAAAATGAGGTGGTCACTTTCCTGATGCAATTGACCACTTCAGCCAACTTTGATAAGCTCTAGCACCCTCAATAAGCCACCAAATTCAACAAACAGATAATGCACAGATAGCTTATCACTTAAACTCTTCTCAAACCTGATTTCAGACCTTAGATCCAATAAGCAAAGATTTTATTGGATCTGATATGTTTGACCAATTTCAAACCATTTTTTTCATATTTTTCCAAAAATTGAAATCCTTTTTCCAAACCTTTTGAAACTTAACCAGTGACTAAAACTTGTTGCATATGACTTGTTTAGACTCCCCAAACCCTAAGAACCAAGGGCACAAGGCCATAAGACCTTATGATCCAATAATCCCAAACAGCCTTGTTTTACCCCTTTTTCAAACAAACTTTTTATTTTTACAAGCAACCTACTGATTTTATGGTTCAAATAGCTCAACTAGGTGACAACTAAGAGATACCAACAATAAAATACAAACCACAAACACAGGAACAACAAATCACATAGCAAAGTAAAAATCAGACAATAACATGAATTCTTTTAGAGGAATCTTAACAAGAGGTTATACCTATCCTCCACAACTTCCTAGGAGGGTAAGCAATGCTCCTTGGACCTTGTTCAACAACTAGAACAAGACCAAGGTACTTGAACAAAGAAGATGAGATGTGCCTTGGTTGATGTTTCAAAGCAGAAACTCAAGGGCTTGATTTCTTCAACACAAGCAACAAACAGCCGAACCAAAGGCTCAAATCCCTTCACAAGCTTGGTGTCAACAAGCTTGTAAGAGCTTATGGCTTTTGGTTAAGGGTTAATACAAGTAAATAATCAAAAACAGATGACTGTTTTCAAGCTTATTTCAAACTTGAAAACCTTACCAAACATAAACGTGTTTAAACCACAAGATCTAAACACCTTTAGAACATCAAATGGAACTCAGAATCACTCTTAAACAACACTAACTTTCAAAAACATAAAAAGGAATTACAATTTTCTGAAAATACCAACTTTTATAAATTTTAAAAAGGAATTACAATGTTTAAAGAGTAAAACTGGATCAAGGCTCTCTCACATGTTGAGGAGTCCTTATATAGGCCACAAGGGCTGAGATTACAAGAGAAAACCCTAGCTATGAAGTTCCTGAAATGCCCTTGAATCTTCTTGACGCATTTGATGTTTGAGCTATCCAAATGAATCCTGATTGTTTATTTTAGCTTTGTAGTTAAGCAATGAGTCTTGGCTGTTGATTTGGCCACATGGCATACCTTGGAGGTTAAGGTTTGATGTGATAGGTGGACGGGTTTGAATGGTGGGGTCCCTTAGTGAGTGGGAGTGAGTGTTTTTGGTGTGGGATGGGTTTTAGTGTGTGTGAATCAAACGTGTGTCAAGGTAATTTAGGTTTACCCTTTGTTTTAAGTGAAGGTAAAACTAGGTTCATCAGGGTGAATAGTAAAGATTTTGATCCGAAAAAGCTGGAGTGTTTATGTTTGGCGCGTGTTTGTATTATTTGAACTTTGGGAATGGCAGAAAGGGCCCTTGTGTTTTGGTGAAATGTGTATTAAACGTTTTTCAGCAACAAAACTCACTTTCCTTTGTTAAATAAGTTTCAAACTTCACATATTGGCCACCAAACTTTATGATAAGGGTTTCAAGGGTTAGTTTTGCCAATTTTGAATATTTCAAGGACTGATCTTGGACATTCTTGATCTTCAAATGTCTTCATTGTATCTTTGACTTCATGAGGGACCAATATTGACAATTTAGAATTGTTGAGGGACTAAACTTGCCAATTCTTCAAAGTTGAAGGACCATTTTGTAATTTTGACAAACTTAAGGGACCAAACTTGTATTTATGAATATACAAGGGTTTTAAGTGTCATTTCTTCATAATTTGAGAATCAATCTTGTATATCTTCAAATCTTGAAGGGTTTTTCTTGGGTAAATCATGAACTACGGCCTGGTTCTTTGTACGGCTTCGTTTCTCGTGTCCATTTTTCCTTGTTTCTTGTGATATTTTGTCTTTTTCACGATATCCATACCTAAAATACACAAGTAAACAAACACAAGCATATATATGGTATTTTATGACATTTTTATGCATTTAAAGCCTGAAAAGAACGATGAGATCATGTATAAAAGCCATCTCATCACTCCCCCGTACTAAGCCATTGTCGTGCCCTCACGCAATGCTAGAATAAAGTATCTAAGCATCACCAAAATTTAATTTTATTACCCTTTATTGAAAAGTAAAAGACTTTCAACAATACTACGAAGATGTGTAAAGACATAATGTATGATTTTCATCACGAATGTGACTTTTAGGGTCAATGAATAGAAACAAGTAAATGTCCCATAGAGTAAATTTTGTCATCCTTGATTGTCATACATTCCATGCTAAGTGAAAAAACGAGATCATTGTTGGTACAAGTCACAATGCTAACACTACTCATACGTTCAAATTGTGTAATACTTTTTCTCCCCGCAATCCTAATTATTATAAAAGGAAATGGGTTTCTAGAATTTTTTAACTATTTGTCATGGATCATAAGTGATTCATATTGACTTATTTGAGTATTTATTAGTCCGAAAGTAAAGTAGCACGATTTAATCGATAGTTAGCCAAAGGACAAAATCTTTTAAAACGGCTTCTCGGGTATCTCCTTAAGTTCATATCTTGGCATAACTCGTTTCACGATTTGAGACCTTTCTCGGACCGATATTTGGCATGTACTTCATACTTCAAATCTTGGGAAGACGTTCTTGAAATTATGGTCTTCTCTTCATATTTTGGAATTTCTTCACTTGACGTTTTTTAGAGATTCTTCATACTTGGACCACGACTTCATCATTTTTCTTCAATATTTATTTTGGACTTTGATATACAACGATCCGCCTCCTTTTAGGACTTGGATATATTTATCCTCATACCTTCTAAGGGTCTTTTTGGATAGACTTTCTCCATGATCTTTAGGGGAGTAATTGCTTTTCGTCGTGTGTCTCGATCCTTCATATTGATTTAGGAATAATGATACTTCACATCATCTTGGATCTTTAGCAACAAAATAGAGCTCCTCATGCCTTGTTAGGGCCTTTTTGGATCTTCACCAATCTTCGCGTCCCGCTTCAATAAGTTATGCCTTGGCTATGAACTCTATTCAACCCCGAGCAACTTTTAAACGATCTTGTGCTAGAAGCTAAGTAACCTTTCAAATCGTACGACCTTACTTATTGCAATTATTTTTATTCCTAATGCATTGATCTTATGGGAGAAAAAGCCACAATTAAAAACATATGAGTTTCTGAAAGAACATTTTCATTTTCTATGTTTAGCATGATCACTTGTCTAACTCTATCATTTCTCTTTCTTCACTATTTAAATACCTCTAATTAAAGAGACTCGTGAATACTTAGCCATGCAAGTCAAAATTAAGCCAAATTTGGATTAGCTTTCATTAAGGCTATATCAAATCAAAGTTTTGGGTTTTCAAGCCACCTATAGGATCTTGCACTTTCTTGGACTTTTTCAAGTTTAGAGAATGCATTTTATAGTTCCCTTGATTAGTGACTTTCTAGGATCAATTATAGGAACTTGCGAAAAGTTCTTGTTCTTAACCCGAATGAGCTAAGACTTTCGCGTTTTACAGTTCCCTATATAAAAGTCTAGCAAAACTTGATTCGAGCGGGTTAACGAATGTAAAGGGCTCCAAATGCCCATCAAGTCAAAAATTAGCTCTTATTCTACCCATCGGAAAATATACATAGGTGTGGTATGAGCGGTACTTCGTGCGCTTGTGATATGCTCCTTTTCGACCATAACCTCGGGCTCTTTCTCGATTTCCTTCTCCGTAGAAGTACTTGGACGAGAGATTGGTTCCTTGAAAGTTTTACCACTACGAGTAGTAATAACCTTCATTTCTCCCCTCGGGTTTGCAATGGTATCACTAGGAAGACCACCCGAGGAAGAGGGTTTACACATGATTGCTTCAAACATTTTTGCCATTCGGTCTTCAAATTTTGATTGCCTTAAATCCGCTTTTAACAAATCTTGCTTAATCTCATGTTTTCCTTGTTCCATCTTTTGTTGATTTTGTTGAAGACGTTGAACGTTTCCTTCCATTTTATTAGCATGAGTCTTAACTTCATTAGCAAGTTCATTTTTAAGCTCGTTTTTCAACTCGGATCTTAAGCTAATCATCTCACGTTGCATATTATCAAACTTAGCATCATTTGCTTTAGCATAATCCAAAAATTCTCCATTAAGATTTTTAGTGTGAGCATTTTGAAAACCTTGTGTAGTGTTTTGAAAATCGCGGTTTTGGTTTTGATTTACAATTTGTCCATTCCCACTTTGATAATTCCCTTTGTTGTTACGTGAATTGCCTTGATAACCACCATTTTGATTGTTGTTTCGATAGTTATTAGCATTTTGATTTGGTGGAGCTTGATTTGGGCGGGAACCATGGCCGTTTTGGTTGTAAGTTCCCGTTGCTACGTAAGCACTCGAAGTGTTACCACCGGCGGTAATGCAATCGGAAAGATCATGAGCTCCACCACAATATAAACAACTCTTATCAACCGCTTTAACCGATGCGGAATTCAAAGCATCTTGTGCTTTCCAATGAGTCATAAGATTTGAAAACCTATCGAAAATCCGATTTTCCTCATTAGCTTCATCATGTAAGGCATTAATGTGACGAGACGATGATGATGATGACGAACCCATATTGGCAACACTCGGTGTGTTACGAGGGTTGTAAACCTTAGATCTATTCTCGATAATCTTGAAAGCTTCATCTGTCGTTTTGCACAAAAAATTACCACCCGCGGCGGCATTCATATAATCTCGTTCATGATCATTAAGCCCATTATAGAAAGTATCTATTTGATGCAATTCCGAAAAATCATGGTGTGGACATTCATGTAACATTTCCTTAAATCGTTCCCATGCCATTGAAAAACTCTCATTATTACGTTGTGTAAACCTTGAAATCTCATTTTTCAAATGTGTTGTTTTAGATGGTGGAAAAAATTGGTTCACATACTTAGAAACGAGATCGCCCCATGTCAAAATTGAATTTGGCGGTTCTTTCTCGAGCCAAATTTTAGCGGGCCCATCTAACGAGTATGGAAACAACATCATCTTAATGGCGTCATGTGGAACATCCTTAAACTTGCTTGTTGCAGTGAGACGATTAAAATTCCTTATGTGGTAATGCGGGTTGTCTTTTTCATGACCTTTAAACTTATTTTCTTGCAACATCGACATTAAACCCGTCTTAATCTCGAAATTCTCCGCAAGGATGGCAGGAATCACAATTGCTTCTCCAAAACCCTCGGTGGGTGCTTGAAGCAACTCCATCATAGTACGATTAGCCATGATAGCTTCTTGTTCTACAATAGGTTCGACAATTGGAGTTTGTTCTTCAATCAACGGCTCTTGATTTCCTTGACTTTGACGACGTTTACGAGCTCGTTTTGCTTGATTACGAGTTTGCATAAACTTGACGAAGAATGGGGGGTGAGCAAAGAAGATTCTTTTTGGGTTTTTTGTGGATTTTCAATTTTTTTTGTGTTTTTGATTGTTTTTAATTTTTTTGGATTTTGTGTATCTTCGTAGACAACAATCTACCAAATCTCTCCTCGAATCAAACTCTTGATTAAAGAATCCTCAAAAGAATGAAAACGATCACGTGGAGTGAACGTCTTCGAATGACTTTAGAACTTTGGTGAAAACCAAATTGTTCAAGAGGGTTTAATCACAAAGAAAACCAAGCAAATATATATGATACGTAATAATACTTTGGGCGGCAAAACCCTCGATTAGCCTTCAATCTCAAAATACTCACAAGCAAGCGGGGAAACGAGGCGGCGTGAAGCACTTAAGAGCCTTTTTCTTTAGGGTATATTTTATAATACCCGCCTTATACCCACCTTATAGTTTGTATTTTTCAAAATCGAGCTTCACGAAAGTATTTATCTATTTTTGCCTTTTTTTTGTTTGAGATTCGAATACAATAATTAGGAGATCAAATCCCAATTAAGGTTGTGTTTTTACACTTTTGGAGATATTTTGTATTTGTTGTGATACTTAATACAATATAGTAATAATATTTTCACAAGAAAAACGAAAAAAACCGATAATACGTATTAGTAGAGTTATACTAATACAAATACTACTTTTGGTTAATATTAAAAACAACAAGACAAATTAAATCACGACACACCTCTCCGGCAGCGGCGCCAAAATGATTGTGGTAAAAACTTAAGTCTTTTAGGAAAAAGAGCGTAAAAGCGCAAAGTATTAAGTGATGACTTAGGAAAATTAAACACTAATGACCCAATGAAGTTCGTTTCCCAAGGAGGTATATGTGTGTGAATAATTCGTAATTGATTGGAGATTAATATTTGAAAGAAGTGGATGAGAAAATAGAATGACGAAGACGTGAAATTTATTACTACGACGACAAAATTAAAACCGTAAAAATAGCTAAAATAAAAATTAATCCTAAAAAATTCCCAAAAAATTTCCAAAAATCAAATTAATTAAACTAAGAGTTTACAAAAGATCAAAACTTTTTCAAACCTTTTAATTAATTAAATATTAATTTTTAAATGCTTATTAAAGCCCTAAAGTCAAAATAATTATTAAAAAGCCCAAATAAAGATTTTTCACTTTGTAAACCTCAAAAATGACCTAAAAAGATTAAAAACTATTTTTATAAGTTTTTAAACTAATTGAAACTATTTAAAATGAGTAAAATCTATTAAAAACTTAAAATAATTCTAGAAATTAGAAAATAATGATAAAATTAATCTAAGAGTTACAAAAATCCTATTTTAATGTATTAAACCTAAGAAAAATATAAAAAGTACAAAAATTGGATTTTGAAAAATAATAATAAAATAATATTAAAATAATATTAAAAATCTAAAAATTATAAAAAATTCTAAAAACTTGCAAACTAGTTTATTTTAACCCAACTAATCAGAAAATGAAAGTGAAATTACCAAAATACCCCTAATGGGCCCCCAAATGGGCTAAAAACAAAAACAGTCAACCTTAATGGGCTTAATGGGCCCAAAAAGTCAAACTAGGCCCAAATGACCTGAAAAAGCCCTATCTGGCTCAAAATTCAATTCTAAACACAAAAGTCTGAAGGCCCAAAAGCTGGTTTTGAGCTTATCACAGCTTAAATGGTCAACAGCTTATTCTTATTGGGCCAATAAGCCCATTAAGCAATAAGCCAATGCCATAAGCTCTACTTAAACACACAACATTCTTTTGAGGTGCCTAAGAGATCTGTAAAAAGAAATTTTGAAAAAGCACATTCAATAAGCCAAAAATAAGCAAAGTAGAATTCCACAAAATGACAAAATAGTCGGGATAGAGTTCTAGGCTGTTTCAGAAGCTCTGGTTTGTTGCAAAAGCTCAAAAATAACTTAACTAAGAATAATCAATCATAAAAATCACAATAAGCCAAGTAGAATAAGCTGTGTGAACCAATCAGCTGGCTGAAAAAGCCAAATAAGCTAGTTTTCTAGCAAAAGCTTAACCAAATGACTTGTAACCTTCCAGATTTGTTATTAAGCTGAGAAAAAAGACACCTATTACAAAAGACAAGTTGTTGCATGTACCAATAAGCAGTTCTAAAAAATAAGCCAAATTGTGCTTATTTGACCAAAAGTCAAAGTGTTCCAAAATTCACCAAATGATCAGGGATGGTTTATAGGCTTGTTATAAGCAACTTTTGTGAAGAACTCAAGGAGGAGTCCTTGTGAATCAAGAGGTCAGTTGACCAATTGATGACAGATTTTGGCAAATAAGGCTTAATAAGCCAGTGAGCTTATAAGCCAGCAACAAAGCAAACCAAATAGCCAAATCTACTCACAAGTAGTACAAAATCAAGTTCCAAGTGATAAACAAGCAGGTCATACACTAGAACAACAAATGCAAGTACAAAATGAGGTGGTCACTTTGCTGATGCAATTGACCACTTCAGCCAACTTTGATTAGCTCTAGCACCTTCAATAAGCCACCAAATTCAACAAACAGATAATGCACAGATAGCTTATCACCTAAACTCTTCCCAAACCTGATTTCAGACCTTAGATCCAACAAACAAATATTTTATTGGATCTGATGTGTTTGACCAATTTCAAACCACTTTTTTTAGATTTTTCCAAAACTTGAAATCCTTTTTCCAAACCTTTTGAAACTTAACCAATGACTAAAACTTGTTGCATATGACTTGTTTAGACTCCCCAATCCCTAAGAACCAAGGGCACAAGGCCACAAGGCCTTATGATCCAATAATCCTAAACAGCCTTGTTTTACCCCTTTTTCAAACAAACTTTTTATTTTTACAAGTAACCTACTTATTTTATGGTTCAAATAGCTCAACTAGGTGACAACTAAGAGATACTAACAATAAAATACAAACCACAAACACATGAACAACAAATCACATAGCAAAGTAAAAATCAGACAATAACATGAAATTTTTTAGAGGAGTCTTAACAAGAGGTTATACCTATCCTCCACAACTTCCTAGGAGGATCGGCAATGCTCCTTGGACCTTGTTCAACAACTTGAACAAGACCAATGTACTTGAATAAAGAAGATGAGATGTGCCTTGGTTGATGTTTCAAAGAAGAAACTCAAGGGCTTGATTTCTTCAACACAAGCAACAAACAACCCAACCAAAGGCTCAAATCCCTTCACAAGCTTGGTGTCAACAAGCTTGTAAGAGCTTATGGCTTTTGGTTAAGGGTTAGTACAAGTAAATAATAAAAAATAGATGACTGTTTTTAAGCTTATTTCAAACTTGAAAACCTTACCAAACATAAACGTGTTTAAACCAGAAGATCTAAACACCTTTATAACATCAAATGGGACTCAGAATCACTCTTAAACAACACCAACTTTCAAAAACATAAAAAGGAATTACAATTTTCTTAAAATACCAACTTTTATAAATTTTAAAAAGGAATTACAATGTTTAAAAAGTAAAACTAGAACAAGGCTCTCTCACATGTTGAGGAGTCCTTATATAGTCCACAAGGGCTGAGATTACAAGAGAAAACCCTAGCTATGAAGTTCCTGAAATGCCCTTGAATCTTCTAGACGCATTTGATGTTTGAGCTGTCCAAATGAATCCTGATTGTTCATTTTAGCTTTGTAGTTAAGCAATGAGTCTTGGCTGTTGATTTGGCCACGTGACATACCTTGGAGGTTAAGGTTTGATGTGATAGGTGGACGGGTTTGAATGGTGGGGTCCCTTGGTGAGTGGGAGTAAGTGTTTTTGGTGTGGGATGGGTTTTAGTGTGTGTGAATCAAACGTGTGTCAAGGTAATTTAGGTTTACCCTTTGTTTTAAGTGAAGGTAAAACTGGGTTCATCAGGGTGAATAGTAAAGATTTTGGTCCGAAAAAGGTGGAGTGTTTATGTTTGGCGCGTGTTTGTATTATTTGAACTTTGGGAATGGCAGAAAGGGCCCTTGTGTTTTGGTGAAATGTGTATTAAATGTTTTTCAGCAATAAAACTCACTTTCCTTTGTTAAATAAGTGTCAAACTTCACATATTGGCCACCAAACTTTATGATAAGGGTTTCAAGGGTTGTTTTTGCCAATTTTGAATATTTCAAGGACTGATCTTGGACATTCTTGATCTTCAAAGGTCTTCATTGTATCTTTGACTTCATGAGGGACCAATATTGACAATTTAGAATTGTTGAGGGACTAAACTTGCCAATTCTTCAAAGTTAAAGGACCATTTTGTAATTTTGACAAACTTAAGGGACCAAACTTGTAATTATGAATATACAAGGGTTTTAAGTGTCATTTATTCATAATTTGAGGATCAATCTTGTATATCTTCAAATATTCAAGGGTTTTTCTTGGGTAAATCATGAACTAGGGCCCAGTTCTTTGTATGGCTTCGTTTCTCGTGTCCGTTTTTCCTTGTTTCTTATGATCTTTTGTCTTTTTCACGATATCCATACCTAAAATACACAAGTAAACAAACACAAGCATATATATGGTACTTTATGACATTTGTATGCATTTAAAGCCCGAAAAGAACGATGAGATCATGTATAAAAGCCATCTCATCAAACACGGTGGCACAAGTGGTCGATGCAGCACGTAAGCTGGAGATGCTTCAAGAAAGAGAAGAGTTCAGGGAAGCAGAGAGACCCGAGAAGAGGTAAACATTCGTTATTCAGTGGTGACCAAACCGTATTCTTTCAGCATATGTCAATATTTATATCTCTTTTAAACTGTATCTTCCATGCAGAAGACCGGGGACCGGTCTCAGGCGGCTACTCAGCCCAAGGGAAACGGTCAGACTCACGACCGTTCTGCTACGGATAGGCGTGGCAGTAATGATAATTACCGTAACAACGCTGGAAACTCCAACAGCAGCAGGTCCTTACAATTACTCATTTTCTTATGATCACATGCAATAGTTCTTAATTCTGGCACATTAGAGAATCTTCTACCAGGAATCATGGTAACGGGAGGGACCAGAACCAAAGAGATTCACAGCCTAACCGTCTAGCTATCACTGGTATTCCATCTTACGAATTTTCTACATTGTCCTTTGTACCTATTATCATGTCTCATGTATACTGTTCTTATCAGGCTCTCAGCCAGCAAGGACACCTGCTGGAGGATATACTCATCCTCTTTGCACTACCTGCAACCGTAGGCACCCAGGGCCATGTCGCCGCGACAACGACGCATGCTTTAAGTGTGGTCTTCCTAGCCATTGCATGAAGGACTGCCGCAAGGGCGAGATGGATGGCACATCGGGACATGCTGATACCAAGCCGCCTCCTACTAATGGACGCGTTTACACGACTTCTCGCGATCAGGCCAACAAGTCTACAAGTACCATCACTGGAATCTTTTATATGTATGGTCAAGCTGCATGTGTTCTATTTGACACGGGTGCTACGCATTCGGTCATTTATACTGCTTATGATAAGAATGTTAGGATATCCCCCATGCCACTAGAGAATTTACTGAACATTTCCACGCCTTTAAGAGACTCTGTATGCATAACCCATGTGTATAAGAGCCTTCCGCTAGAGTTTGATGACAAGATTCGTCCTGTTGACGCACTTCTGCTGTACATGAATGATTTTGACATGATATTGGGCATGGACTGGCTATCCAAGCATCATGCTACCATAGACTGCCATTCATATCGAGTCATCTTCGGTGATGTTAATGCACCAGAGTACATTCACAACTGGTTCGTACCCGGAAGGTCTGTACAAATCATATCAACCCTGCAAGCACGTGCATTAATTTCACATGGTTGCGAGGGCTATCTAGCTACTGTTCATGACATGGATGTTGAATCTCTATCAATTCAGAATTAGCCGATAGTGTCAGAATTTCCAGATGTATTTCCAGAAGAACTTCCGGGCATACCACCTGCACGTGAAGTAAAGTTTAATATCGAGCTCATCCCAGGAGCTGAACTGATTTCCAAGGCTCCTTATCGCATGGCTCCCATAGAGTTGAAGGAGATGAAGGATCAATTACAAGAAATTTTGGAACGAGGCTTCATTCGACCGATCGCATCTCCATGGGGCGCATCGGTCTTATTCGTGAAGAAGAAGGACGGTAGTATGCGTCTTTGCATAGATTATCATGAGCTCAACAAGATCACCATCAGGAATAGGTATCATCTACCACGTATTGACGATTTGTTTGACCAACTCCAAGGGGCCAAACATTTCTCCAAGATTGATCTGAGGTCAGGCTATCATCAGCTACGGGTAAAAGAGCAGGACATCACCAAGACTGCTTTCCGTACACGCTATGGCCACTACAAATTTGTAGTCATGCCATTTTACCTTACCAATGCTCCAGCAGTGTTCATGGATTTGATGAACAGAATCTTCTATGAATTTTTGGACAAGTTCATCATTGTCTTCATTGACGACATCCTAATATTCTCTAAGGTGGTGTTTGATTTTGCAAAAAAGGTCTGACCGTCTCTGACATCTGACCAGTCAGACGCGGTCAGACATGTTGGTTGTTTGTTTTTTCAGTTAGATTCAGAGGTGGCAAGCTCTATTATATCTGACTCAGTCAGAGTTGATGAGCAGATCTGAGTGCCATCTGACTATCTCTTAACCTTTTAAAATTTCACTCTAATCTTGCAAACGCATAACCATAGCATCAAAAGAACAAAGACATGTGAAGATTTTGATACAAACCAATAACAGATCTTTGAAATTTAAAACTCAAGTATAACAACACCAATCTCTTGACGAGATATTCAAGAAAAATAGACAATTCAGATTAAAAGGTTGTTCGGTTTCAGTTTCGAAACACAAAGTACTATCTTTTTCATGTAGTTACAAAGAGATATCATTAAAAAAAAGAGATCGAAAACTTTTGGGTGGCGTCTGTTTGTTATGGTGTGAAGGAAAACAACTAGGATGCTTATATATTTAGGGTTAGGGTTAGGTTAGTTTGGGCTTATTATTTAACTATAGGAGTTGGGTCAAAGTTTTCTCTCAAGACCATGCATGGTAACTTGATGGGCCAAAATTACTTTTCAAAATTTTTGATGCAACTAAATAGTGCATAGAAAAAAATAGAATTTTGTATGCCAAGCTAATTTTCGTGATATCCACGAATTAAAGTGAAACTCGTAACATCTTATCTTTTCTGATAGAAGCAAACCGAAATTGTGTTCTGTGGGGATTAATTTTTGTTTCAAATATTTATTTTTAATGTTATATTGAAGAAAATTATTTATCGTATTATTATAATTAAATATATATACTTTAAAATAAACAATTAAAATCATTCAGACAATTAAAAAAACAAACAATGTTATTTTATTCAGACTCAGACTTTATGACCGCCTCTTACTAGTAAGATATGGTAGTCAGATTCAGACCTAAAACATCTTAATGAAACAAACACCACCTAAGTCCAAGGAGGAACACGAAGACCATCTTCGTACAGTGTTACAGATTCTTCGCTAGAAGCAACTGTATGCTAAATTCTCCAAGTGTGAGTTCTGGTTAGACAAGGTGGCATTCTTAGGTCACATTGTATCAGCAGAAGGAATCACTATGTATCCAACAAAGGTTGAGGCTATTACCAAGTGGCGAAGACCGACATCAGCGACTGAAGTTCGCAGTTTCCTAGGCTTAGCTGATTACTACCGTAGGTTCGTGGAGAACTTTTCCCGTTTAGCACTACCATTGACCAAACTGATGCGGAAAGGAGAGAAATTCGTCTGGACTGAAGAAAGAGAGAAGAGCTTTGAAGACCTAAAGCAGAAGTTAGTATCTGCACCGATTCTTACTCTCCCATCTGGTACAGGTGGATTTCAGATCTACAGTGATGCATCGGGGAAGGGACTTGGCTGTGTTCTCATGCAACATGGGAAAGTGATCGCGTACGCTTCACGACAGCTTAAGCCTTATAAGGTAAATTACCCTACGCATGACTTGAAACTTTCAGCAGTCGTGTTTTCATTGAAGATATGGAGGCACTATTTGTATGGAGAATCATGTGACATTTTCACGGACCACAAGAGCTTGAAGTACATCTTCACTCAACGTGAATTGAACATGAGACAGAGGAGATGGTTAGAGCTGTTAAAGGATTATGACATTAATCTGCAGTATCATCCCGACAAGGCAAATGTAGTGGCAGATACACTTAGCAGAAAGTCCGGATTGATACACGGCATTAAAATTGAGGAGGAAATTATAAGAGACTTGGAGCGACTAGACATTGAGATCATGGTACGTGGATAGCACGGTTACTGGGCTAATCTTACAGTGGAACCCGAGTTACTCTCTAGGATCAAGGAAGATAAGAGGATGATGGTGAAATCTAGGCGATAATTCAGAATTTGGAGAAGCAGACAGAATTTCGAGTAGACGTAGACGGTATCTTATGGAAGGGCACAAGACTTTGTTTTCCTGATGATAAAGAACTCCAGGAAGCATTGTTAGCTGAGGCTCATAGCTCCCCATTCTCTATTCATCATGGTTCGACCAAGATGTACCATGACAACAAGCAATACTTTTGGTGGAGTGGTATGAAACAGGATGTTGCGACTTACGTCTCCAAATGTCTTACCTGCCAGTAGGTTAAGATCGAGCATCAGCGATCTGGCGGTCTTCTACAACCGTTGGATATTCCAGAGTGGAAGTGGGACAAAATCACCATGGATTTTGTTACCGGTCTTTCACAAACAAAGAGGAAGCACGATGCGATTTGGGTTATCGTTGATCGACTTACTAAGTCAGCTCATTTCTTACCGATCAGCAAGGAAGATTTGGTCAGTAAACTCGCCGATACTTACAGGAAGGAGATCATGAGACTTCATGGTGCTCCATCCAGCATCGTCTCAGACAGAGATCCTCGTTTCACTTCGCGATTTTGAAGAAGTCTACAGAAAGCTTGGGGTACAAAACTTAAGCTTAGCACGGCTTTTCATCCTCAAACAGACGGCAAATCGGAGCGAACAATTCAGACATTAGAAGACATGTTGAGGTCATGTGTGTTGGAATAGACGGGAGATTGGGACGATTACATATGTCTGGTAGAGTTGGCATACAACAACAGTTGGCACGCAAGTATTAAGTATGCTCCATTCGAGATGTTGTACGGCAGAAAGTGTCGCGCCCCAATCTGCTGGGATCAGGTTAGTGAGCGAACACTTGAGGGGCCAGAAATGATATAATTGACCAACGAGAAGGTCGCAGTAGCTAAGCAGAAATTGCAAGAAGCACGGTCACGTCAGAAGAGCTATGCCGACAAGCATCGTAGGGACTTACATTTTAACGTAGGAGATCACGTCTTCCTTAAGGTATCGCCGGCACGTGGTGTTAGACGTTTTGGAATCAAAGGGAAGCTCAGTCCTCGATTCATTGGACCGTTTGATGTCATCGAGCGAGTCGGTGAAGTATCTTATCGTTTAGCGTTACCTCCGCAGCTTTCTCATGCTCGCGACATTTTCCATGTGTCCTTACTCAGAGGATAAAAGTATCATCCCCTTCACATGGTTCAATATCCACTAGAACAGATTCGTGAAGA
Source organism: Glebionis coronaria (assembly GCA_025667525.1). NCBI lineage: Eukaryota > Viridiplantae > Streptophyta > Magnoliopsida > Asterales > Asteraceae > Glebionis > Glebionis coronaria. The sequence continues at coordinate 200,092,458 of CM046875.1, forward strand.
TTTTACCTTCATAGAAGAACTTGAACGAGTTCTTGACAGACAAGAACGAGTCATGAGAAGGAAGACGATTCCATTCTTCAAAATCCTTTGGAGGGATCACACCTAGCCGGAAGCCACTTGGGAAAAAGAGGAGTCTATCCGGGCTTCTTACCCTCATTTCATATTTTGAATTCGGGTATGTTCTTCTTTTCCAGTTTACGTTATCTATAATTCGGGGACGAATTATTCTTTTTAGGGGGGAAGAGTTGTAAAACCCGCATGCTTTTACCATGAATAGTACATATATGATCGTACGTACATGATTAAAACCTTCCTAATATAGCATCTTTACGTTTCACGAATGTTAATTACAAGTATTACGTACGTGTTATTACACGATAAGTAATTAATACGTATTAAGACACGATAATTATTATCAACAATAATTATGATCACGAACATGAAATCATGAACGTAAATAATCACGAACCTATTATTATGTATTTACGTAATGATTATTGCGATCACGTATAAATATATATATATATAACACGAAGAATAGATAAATAAATCACGTAAACACGACACGAGAACACGTAAATAATTAGAACACGGAAAACAACGGGTTTCCCCTTGTAGGCCCCTCATACCCGCGGCAAGAAACAAAAGGAAAGGGCCAAGCCCACTTTTGATTTAACTAAAACAAGAAAAACGGAAAACATATTTTCATTTACAGAGATTTAGAAAAAAAAACACAAACCCTAGCCTCGTTTTTTCCTTCTCCTTTGGCCGCCGGGTATAAACACCACAAGAGGGGTGTTCACTGATTTTTGGTGATCCAATTCTGGCAAGATCGTTCGTGTTATCACTCCTTTTTGTTTCACGTATTCGGTAATCCTTAAACCTTTTTCTTTTTAATTAACTATTGGATATAGAACACATGAAATCAAGGGTTTATTAAATAACAAGATTTAAAAACATGTTAATTAAATCATGAGGGGTTAAAAACATGTGGATTAGAGGTGTTTTGGTTCGGCCGACACACACAACCGAGAGCCCCAGGCTCTCAGATTGGTTTGTTTCGCACCAACAGCCGAGACCAAGTGGTCTCGGTGTGGTCTTGGTGGTTTGGCAAAGAACAAGGGACCCCGACGCATGTCGGGGTTAGCCTTGTGGTTTAGGGGTCTCGACTAAAAACAACAAGCACCGCCGACATAAGCCGGTGGCTAATATGAACAAGCAGGGGGAGCCGCGACATGGGCAGCGGCTAGCCAAGGACCAAGGGACCACCGGCTTAAGCCGGTGGCACCTTTTACACAAACAGTGGCAACCGGCCAAGCCGGTTCGCCACTGTTAAGGGTGTGTTTGTTTGGCTGGTTCAAGGGGTTTCACGGACCGGTTCACGACTTGTTTAGATTTAAAACACGGGTTCGGTTCATGACTTATTTTTGTTATAGGTTAATTATTTTTACAAGTTAAATAATTACAAGATTAATTAAATTAATTTAACATGCTATATAATTAATTTAATTTAGACATGACTTAGGTTAATTATTATTAGTAATAATACATGATTTTAACCTAAGTATTTTATGATTTAATTTAGACTAAGTAATTAATTAATTATTAAAAACATGACATGTAATTAATTAATTTCCATGAATTAGGCTATATTAATATTAGATATTAATACATATAACATATAGTTTATTTAATTTACATGTATTAATTAATAAAGTATACTATTAATCACATGACTTAATAGATTTAATCAGTAAAACTTAAGCTTATATTATTAGCTTAATAATCCAGCTTATTTTTAAATATGGAAACTTTCTATTTTTAGAAACTTATCTATTTTAAGCAGCTAATCTGTTTATGGAAACTTTCTATTTTTAGAAACTTATTTATTTTAGGCAGCTATTCTATTTTTGGAAACTTACTATTTTTGGAAACTTTCTATTTTTAGAAAGTTACTTATTATTACACAACAAGTATAATAATACAAGAAATACAAGTAATACTTAATCAGAATATCCATAATACATGATAAACACCGCATAACGATAAAATCAGTAAAACATGACATGAACATATAAAACAAGCTAAGACATGAAATAAAACCAGTTACGTGCCCAGTAATCAGAATACGTATACACGTATATTATCTATGTAGCATTATTGAGATTGAAGTAGGACTCTCTTCCGTTCGTCTTCTTCGTTCACTGGACACAAGGTACAGATTCTCCGTCCTTTCAGTATGGACATTCTTTCCTTATTAGGATTTTCCCGTATGCATCCAACTGTTTTCCTAGTATATGTTTTATATGTTTTGATTTTCTTATGTTTAATAAATGCCTAAGCCATATACATGCATGACCAATTTCACCTAGTTATGGAGGTACCATAACCATAACACTGGAGGCACCAGTGTTATGACTTCACCACGGCGGAGTGATAGCTCGTGGCGTCCCTTCAGCTTTTGGCCATATTATTATGTTTTCATGTGGAGCATATGGGTGCATCCTAGGTTACATGTTTTTACAGATTATTCAGGTGAATGTGGTGTGTGCCTTGCATCCTTCACAAGGAGCTGATCCCTCCTACCCAAACTTATACTAATTAGAGGCAGCCCCTCTAATTGCATGACGAGGTCACCCCTCCAAGTATTCATGCACGTTGACATTTCATGACCTATATTGGCTAATGGTAAACATGTTAAACAGTTTTTATAAGATAAACATAAGGCTTTTAAAACTATAAAACCAGTTTTACTAAGTTACGTCAGGTTTTCCAGGACTTAATCAATTCCGCTGCTATATGTTGTATATGCTTATGTTATTCATTTTATGCTTGTATATCCGTGCACTGAGCGTTGTGCTCAGCCGTTTTCCTTTCATGTTCCCCAAAAAGGCAGGTACTCAAGGACGCTCGTAGACTTTTAGCGTACGTGCATATGGATTGGAAGCTTTCTAGCCTTCATGACTTTATTCTTAGCATCATACTTTTGCTACTTATTTCCATGGACATTGTTTAGTCCTTTTCATTTACAGTACTTATGTTTGTGTGTGATGAGCTTTACTTTGGGGAACCGATGTTGTTTCCGGTATTTCCTTTATGGTCATGTAATGTTTAATAAATTTATCCTTGTATGCTTTGATGACACGCCATAATCACGCGTGACATTCTATTTACCAAAATGGGGTGTTACATAATGGGTTGTTGTTTTAGTGGTACAGATATCGGTTGACCGATATATTCTAAGTTAGCCAAGCAATCTTGAATTTGATCCACATACATGCAAAGCTCATACAGTGGGTGACTGGAGGGATCTAGTGTACGCATGTCATCAATGACCTCCCTAGCGAGATCAACATGTTCTAAGGCATTCTTCGTATAACTTGCAAACTTAGTTGGGCTATGCTTAAATTTTGGGTCCCGATAAAGCACATGTGGGTTAGGTTTGGGAGAACTAGAGGACGGTGCGGAGATTGTAGTTGGGTTATCAACAACTTCTTGTCCTTTGAGTTGAAGTGTCTCCTTTAACTTAGCTAAAACCATGTTTTTGTCTATGAACTCGATATTTAAATCAGAATCTTATGCGTACTTTTAGTTTAGTTGGTCAACAAGTGACTTCTGCTCTACTGCATTAACAGCAAATCGTTCTTCTATTGAATCATAAATTTGTGAAAATCCCTGTTTTGCTCGTTCAATCTCCCTAGAATATAGATGATTCTATTTTCCAAGGCATGGTTTTTATTCTCTACAGCCACTAGTTCCACTTTCTCTACTAATGACTCTCTCTTAAGTCTCATAATTTCTTCCTCTAATGCCTGAACCACCTGAATCATCTTGTCGCTTGTCTCAACATTGTTTTCACAATCATTTGTTATTAAAAGAGTTTCATTTTTAGATTGTTGTTCAATTTCAAGAGATATACAATGTTGTTGAAGCTCGTCAAAACGTTTTGAAAGTGATTTATAAGAATCTTGAAGCTTTAAAAATTCAGCGTTAGATTCGTGACAAGAATGATTATCTACATCATTTACAGGCTCAACAATATTCAAAGATAGATCATGTACATCATCACATTTATTTACAACAGATGTAATCTCATTAGAACAATTGATAGTCATAACGGTCATCACATCGAGAGACACCACTTGTTCCAAGAATCGGTCATATTCGGACAAAATGTTTTCTTTCTCAATTAAATGTAGCTCATAAGCTTCATCCATTTCATAGAAAACTTTTTGAACTTCTGCCATTTTGAAATTTAGATTTTCTCCGAGATTTACAAATCCCTCTTTAAGATTTTCTACAAACGGAACGATCTCTTTCTCAAACAGTGCTTTCGTGTGTTCAAAAGCCCATTCTTCGTCGTTTTGAGCCGTTGGAGTCGTACATTCCTTAGACCTTGTCAAAACTAGTAAAGTATCATTTAATCTCTTTCAAGCCTAACAATACTGTACTTACCGGTGGAAGAACCTTTGGAATTTCCTTAGGTTCATCCTTGTTGAAAAGTGTAGGAAATGTACTAGGGTTTTCTCTCGTGGACATGTAAGTTGGTGTATCGATAAATTCTCTTTGTGTATGAAAGCGAGTTATAAAATCCGTCTTTGAATACTCTTAATTAAGCTTATCATAATCAAACTTAGGATGTTTCAAAAGCATTTGTGGCTGATTCTCTTCGACTAGTGACATATATTCGAAGTCATCCGGAATAAAAATCAGATCTAATACCTTTCCTAATTTGGTTGCATCGTAAAGTCTTGGGTTGTGGATAAGAGCTTGCTTTGCATAACCCGGGTTAGGTGGAAGGTCTTGTAGACACGATAAATTAAATTCCTTAAAAGATGAATCAAACAAATGTACTAAGTGAGAGGTGGAGTATTGTTTCAAAAACAAATTATCAGTCTTTTAATTTGATTAGACACATTAATTTCCGTTTCAACCTTTTTAGACTCGAGAATTTCGAAATCTGTTTTAAGTTTTTGAAATTAGTGACGACTGACTCTTTTTCTTTAATTTCTTTTGAAAGATTTGCTCTTAAATGTTCAATCTCTTGTAAATGATCTATTTGAGTTTTCTAAACCCATCAAATTCGGGATTAGTTACGGTATTGGTCGAAGGAGTTAATTCCAAGGTTTGAACCTTTTCCTTGTATAAAGTAAGCTCGGCAGACAAGGTCTGATTAACACTTAGGGTTTTTAGGACCGCAGTATTCATTTGGCCAAGCATAGTTGCTGAAACCATTACCAAATCTTGTTGAGTAGGAGAATTCGTATTCGTAATAGCTCCCGGTTGTATTTCACCCAAAGTCTGGGGACTTGCATTGATATTTCTATCATCGTTTGTCTCCTCGTTTGAATTACTAACCACCGAAGGATCTTCCGGATACTGAGACGCTTGCCCAACTTGATAAGGTAGAATACTAGTATCATTGGTAGTACTTGGTACCTCATAGATTTCGTAAGACCCATAAAGCGAGAGATTTGCCATAAGAGCTGCATTGGCGGTGTTGAAGTCATCACAGTCTGAGTCATATACATCGAGATCATCTGCCTGATACGCTACATTTTGAGTGAAGGCTGTTGTGATTCTCTCATTTTTCGCAACTCCCAGATCCGCAAGAAATACTAACTCCTCTTCATCGAGCTCTCGATCATTTGCTTGAGCATTAACCAACAAGATCTTTTCCTCAAACCACCACGCACCCATTCTCCTTTTGGGTTGCTTACACTCCCTAGCCATATGTCCTTCCCCTTGCAGCTCTAGCATATTATCATCTTCACCTTACCAGTAGTATTTCCCCTTGGAGCAGTGTTATACGTGAGTGCACCGATATTTGATGAACTTTGTCTCCCCTGAAGTGGTTGAACCATGACCCTACCGTCTTGAATTGTAGCTTGTTGACGAGAGTTAGAAGAAGTTCTCAACTGATTATTTGTTAGGGATGGTCCTCTATATCCTCGTTTGTTCAACGTTTGAGTGATATAGGCAGACATGGCAGTTAACACGTCAGTATGATTATCACCTTGTTTGAATTAAAGAATTAAAACCTCATCGTCACAGTAAAGAACTGGTGTTGGTGGAGCTGCATAAATACTTGAAGGAGTACTGACATTTTGGGAATAGTTGGGTTGAAGAACTTCAGGTTGCTAGTATGTGATAGCAGGAGCTGTAGATGGTTGGTAAGAAGAGTATAGTTGATGAGCATAAGGTGATAGATGTGAGTCTCTTAGTGATGATGGTGCGGGTAGCTGATATTGTTGGTGTGAAGTAGGTGGTTGTGATACCATCGAGTACTGTGGATGTTAGCCTCAAAATAATGAGTCAAACAAGAATGTTCGGTCATAGGTTTTAATTGTAATATTTATTAGAACGTTGTAATAGTTAGTTAAAATAGTCTTGACATTACGGGCTTGATGGTTAGCTTAAAAGGCCTCTTTCAAGGTACTAAGCATTTATTCAAGCCCGGCCCAAAACAATATAGTCCATTAGAGAGCTCGCATGTGGGTGGACTATATAAGCACCCTCCTAGCATGTTAGGAGGGTGGAAGATCTCATAATTCTCAATCTAGTTTCACCAAGTTTATCACCTCCTTCTCTCTACTTTCTCTCACTACTTTCTCTCTCTAAAAATCTTCATTCTTTTCATCTATTTTCTATTAATCAACCATGGTGAAGTGAATAAATTAGGGGATAACAATTGGTATCAATCGCCACGGGGTAGATTGTGTTTGGTTGTTGCTTTTAGTGATTGATTCGGTTGATTTTTCTTCAAAATCATCTCGAATTAATTTTTTTTAGTGTTTTCGGATTATAAATCTTGATGTAAATCACTAACATAGATTTGGTAGGGATTTGGTTAAGTTTTTGTGGTTCATATCGCAAGTTTTTGGGCTGTTTGGATTGGTTTTGGAGTTCGTCGAAGAACAGTAGCTTAGTTGGCCAAACAGATTATTCCGAAAAAAATATCTTTGGATAAGGGTTTATTATTCCGAAATGATGATTTACGGATAAGGGTTTCTAATTCCGAAGATTGGTATTTTTCCGAAAATAAGTTAAGCTATTATTCCGAATATATGTGGTTATTCCGAAGAATTATCCGAAGATAAGTAGAGATTCCAAGAAAAAGTCATTTTTCTGAAAATCATTTATCCGAAGATTACTTGTTTTCCCGAAAAATCCATTTATTCCGAAGAATTGTACTTATTCCGAAAAATGTACTTATCCGAAAATTGTGAGTTTATCCGAAGATAGGCATTTATTCCGAAAAAGTGTTTTATCCGAAGATTTCAGCTTTATCCGAAATCCACCATTATTCCGAAGAACCCAATATTCCGAAGAAGTATCTATTCCGAAGAAAAGCTACTATTCCGAAGAAGGTATTTTTTCGAAATTTTCACATTATCCGAAAAAGTGTTATTTATCCGAAAATCCCGTTTTTCCAAAAAACTCCAATTTTCCCGAAAAAGGATTTTATTCCGAAGAAGTTCCATTTATCCGAAGAAGGGTCATTATTCCGAAAAGGTGTTCTTTATCCGAAGAAATACCATTATTCCGAAGAAGGGTTACTTATTCCGAATATATACCAATATTCCGAAAATAGGAATTTTTACAAAAGTGAAAATTTTTAATTCGTGTGATTTTTCGCCTTCGAATTTTTGGTTTATTGTGAAGACAATTTTTAGGGGATTTTAACATTTTTTCATCTACAACAACAATCACAACACATCTACTTAAGATCCGCAGTCACTTCATCAACCAAGATACCATCATAATGGAAAAGAGCAATGAGTGTTCAGTTGTAACAACTCTCGAGATGGAACAATTACAACAACGGACACGCTTCTTGAGAGATAAATGCATGGAAAGTTTAAGAATACTTCAATCATCGTTTGAGATTCTTTCAAAAGTCCTGCTAGACTTAGGTGAATCCACTGGCACGTTCATAAGCGCATTCACACAAGCCATGGAGAAACTTGCGGCACAACTTATCAAAGAAAGACATTTTGGGAATGAATGCAGGATCACCTTCACTGAACTCAACATGACATTTGAAAATACCTTTGATTCAGAATTTCTCATGTCTTCGAGTACACAGCAATGCTTCATGAGACATCATAAAAGTGCCCAACCGTTCAAAGACCTGATCCCAAGTAACATCAAATCCATTGAAACCTATGTCCACAGAATAATAATTCACGAACAAGAGATCGATAAAAGGTTTAAGGCAAATTGTGGTATAGTATCGGGTCATGTGAATGAAAGCTGCACATCACGGAATACAAAGCACGATACGCAGGATGATCATACCATACATGGGAAAGAAAGCAGCAACACTAGCACACAAGACATCAGTTCTGAGAATGTCATCAGCAATACACCTTCCTATGATAATGGCCCTGTCTTTGACTCTGACCTAATGGAAGATGTACACAATGATGAATATAATGTGTTTGCTAATGATAATACGCATGAGCATTGTGATCAAACTCAAACCCTTATTGACACATGTATGACGAAAAAGGTTGATAGTAATACCATACCTGATCCCTCAGACACGTACAATAATGAGTCTGACGATGATCAACATGCAAATGAGTATGATGATGAGGAGCGTATTGCGCTTGCTAATTTAATTACTACTTTACAAAAAGATGTCAAAGAAACTAGACAGAGTCAAAAGCAATTAAAGAAGGCAAACGCTACGCTCACTCAAAATTTTGAAGAATGCAAAGCTGCTCTAATTAAATCTAGTGAGACCATTGATAGCTATAGAGCTCAGCTTCTTCAAAAGACCAATGAGATTGAGGGGTACAAAGGGTGTTTAATTAACGTCAAAAAGGACGATTATCAACAGAAATATAACGAAACTCTTAAGCTTCTAGAACAAGAGAAACGTAATTATAACACCTCTTTGAGTACTGAACGTCACAAAACGTATCTTGCTACCACAAAAGTCAATGAGCTAACTCAAGTAAATGGTTTTCTTCAAGAGGATAAAACTAAACTTGTTAATGAAAAGAAAGCTGTGGTTGAAAAGATGGAAAAGGATTTCAAAACTAAACAAACGAATGACATCGACAAAATGGTGGAACTTGAAACTCAACTTGATTTTTACAAGAAAATTGTTTACAAAACTAATCAATCAATTCAAACCATGAGAATGTTGGCACCTCGTTCGTTTTTCAAGGATAGACCTAGTTTTGCAAATCCTAAGTACCTTGAGCAAGCTCAATCTGATAATCAGCACTTATATCTTGATGAGTCCCAATGGACCGATCTTGATTGCCTTGTTATTAGGCTTGACAGTGAAGAGACAACCGTTTTGGAAGAAGAGAGTAGACCAAAAGTTAATACAGAGTTTGTTAAACCATATAATTATGCTTATGAAAATAGTCTTTATGGTCTTTTCAAACCACAAACACAGAAGTCTCGTGAGCAAATATTTTTCGAATGTGAACAAATAAGAATTAAATGGAGACAAGTTTTTGCCACTAAGAAAACTAATGTTTCAAAATATATTGGGTACTTGCCGCATCAAGCTTCTATAAGCAAGAGTAAGCAAGCACTTAGTATTCTTAAGAGTAACATTGACAATTTCAAAAAGGTTGTTGACGATGACTGGAAAAAACGTGAACTTTTGAAAGGTGATAAACAAATTCCTCACGATATAACTGTGCTTGTGAAAACTATTTTGATTCCGCTTGCAGAAAGAACAAAGAAACATGCTTTGGAATTTGAAAAGTTAATCGAGCAAGAAATGTTTGACAATTTGAAATATGTGGAATCTCTTGAAAAAGAAATTGACGATCATCAGCCTAAAAGAGACGAGTTTTCCACAGCATATGGTCTACTCTTACAAGAATGCCTATCCAAAGATATTTTGTGTGTTGCTCTTACATCTTGTGCAGATATAGACGCATATTCTGACGTGGCATGCAAATATCTTGATCAAGTCAAACAGTGTGAACGTCTTGAAACAGAGCTTTCGAAACATACAGATAATGTTGATAAAAAGTCTTTTGCGTTGATTCAACACCGATGTGAATTCCTTCAAAAACACTGTCATACTCTTGAACTTGCTTTGCAAGACAAAGTCGGAAAAGGTCCAAATGATAATAACTTGCAAGTAAAACTTTCCGCCTTGTGTCGAGAAATGAACGAAAATAGTATGGAAATTACAGACTTGAAAGCTCAGTTGCAAGAAAAGGACATAGCGATAGAAGAGTTGAAGAAACTCGTTGTTAAGCAGGGTGGAAAAATTGTGGAACCTAAAGTTGTGAAACCTGTTGTTCGACAACCCAATGCCTACAAGGATCCAAAGCCATCTGTCTTAGGAAAACCGACTCCTTTCTCCAATTCATCTCATGTAAAATCTAGGTTACCCCCTAAGACTGATGTGCAACCAAGTGTTACAAAACCATCCATATCACCCTATGTTCCTCCCTTTAGAAAGCACACTTTTGCTAAACTCAAACATGTGAATGCACCTAGCACTTCTAGGACTCCTCCAAAACGTGTTACATTCGCGTCCACAAAGGAATCTGTAGGTTCAAATGACTTAGTTCATACCAACAACCTAGAGGCTGCTAAGCAAGAAGGGAAGATTCAGAAAGACAAACCCAAGTATTCAAAACCTAGTTCACCAAATCCCGCTAGAGTTCAACACACTCCTAATGGTAGTCAACCAAAACCTAGGATCCCTTTTCCAGCAACCTAGGAAATGGCAACCATCCATGAGTACTCGTTTATCGAACACTACGCCTGATCGATTTGGAAAACCAAGGAATACAAGTACTTTCCTGAATCCCAAATTCTATGTATGTCCCACTTGCAAAAACGGCATTCACAATGGAAATCATGACCATTGCATTCTGCAATACCTCTGTGAGGTCAAATCTCGTTCCTTTGAACGGAGATCGAATACAGAATCCCATAAGACAACAAGGAGATACATACCCATTGCAAAGAAAAGCAATAACAAAAAATCTGAAAAGTGGATTCAAAAAGGACATAGTTTCTCTCCAAAGAAGTCTTCCGTTGTGCAAGAGAAAACTACTCCTAAATCTAGTCTTCAGTGGAAACCAACGGGTAGGATCTTAAAGGACGTTGGTCTTAAGTGGATTCCCACAATGAAGAGTGTTGAAACCTGCTCCAGCACTAATGCAGGTGTTCTGAATATAAACAATGAATTTGTTACTCCTAACACTAGTATTTCTACAAACTCTTCTTCTGTCATTGCAGGTACAACAGCGGATTCTGAACCCACTTCTCCTTCTTCAAAAGGTTCCAATTATGTACATTCTATATCACATTCTTCTGTTGTACAAAAGTCTATTTTGGATTATTTTCGAAAAACTTGAGAAAATACAAAAATAAAATAAAACGTAAATATCCATAGAAAAACCAAATAAGAAAAAGGAAAAACATTTCAAAATACCAAAAATATTCTTCTCGACATGTCTTTCAGTATCGATAATATGGACGTACCTAGAAATGTCGCTCAATAACGACACGGGTGTGTACATAAAGCTCGAATGAAAGTTGTAAATATTTTTTTCAAAACATGTCATTTCTATTTTTAAAGGAAAATGTCTATTTTGGACAATTTTTCCAACAACGGGTAGAGCAATCTATCTTGGGTTGAGCTTGTCACAAAACATTCAACGTTTTGAGCTCAACACAATGGCTTGTAATCACTTTCAGATTGCAACCCGGATCTATTTTCACGGGGGAGTGTACGATTTAGTGTCCTTACCCTCAACAAAAGAAGTTAAATCTTCTTACACTTGAGTGGATTTGTCAAGACATTCAAATTTTATGAACTCAAGTTTATGCTTTAGAAAAACCTTTTCACTAAAAAGAAATAGAGTTTTTCAAAAAGCGTTAACACAAATTTTTTTTCAAGAGTTTTTCAATGATTATTTAAAATCTTTCAAAAATTGTGTGTTCAACAACTCATATCCTCAAAAAAGTGAAATGTGGATCATATGCTCACAATGACAATTCAATTGGATCAATTTTTGAGGGGGAGCGTTCTAAATTCATGCTAAGTTTGACACATTTTTCTCCCGAAAGATTTTTAAGACTATTTTTCAAAATATATTTTAATCAAATTTGGTATCTCTAATATCAAACGATTTTATATATTAGAGATAGGGGAGAAAATGTGATTAAAATGTGATCTATTGACTCAAGCACTCATGGTTTCGATCAAATAGTCACAACATCTTTAATTCACGACGTTATTTGTGTCAAAAGGGTGGTTAGGTTTAAGTCCTATGATCCAACCAGAACCGGAGGGATCTTCCCAGGGACAATCCAATAGATTATTAGAAGTCCTTAGGAAAGATGGAGTAGAATGTGAACGAAGCTGAATGCCGACTAAGTACTGATGCTAGCACTGGAACAATCACAACAAGGTGCTAGTAATGATGTCTTAGTAAGCATTAAAGGGGTTGAAGAATGAAAAAGAAAAAGAAATGTAAGGATAAAAGGTGTAAAAAAGAAGCCCTCCATACAACTTAGGCAGAAACTAGGTCAACACATCATGAAGACAACACATCATAGACCCAGTGATGTAATGCACAACCCCTCCCCGGCTGACTCAGGCTTCTCTCAAAAAAAGTTTGTTTTATTGTCACGGAGATCAACACGACTTCTATTGACTTTCTCACTCCGAGATAGTTGATATTGAATAGGTAGCATCTACTCCAGCCTCCGACCACCAAAAAGTACACAAATCGAGTCTAGAGCCAAGAGATTAATCAAATCTCGTTAGGACACACTGATGAAGATCAAGAGAGTCCTGCGCTATATCCTTGCGATATTGCTAGAACACTCAGAGTGATAATACTTAGTATTCACAATGATGAGTGGAAATCCTTCTAGTGTTAACATCAAACAGCACTGCGGTAGGTCATGTGTATGATTCTTTATGAATTAAACATATGTAAAACTGAAAAGAAACAGTGGTTTGTTTCGTTATCAATTCAAACTCGTTTCAGGTTTCTACGCAATATCTTTATGGTCTTGACAGAACATTCAGAGTGATATTCATTAATATTCACAGTGATGAATGAAAATCCTTCTAGCGTCAACATCAAACAGCGCTACGATAGGTAACTTGCGAAATTCTTATGAATCAAGCTTGTGTCAACTGGAAAGCAACAATGGTAAGATTCTTAATGAATCAAACTTGTTCTGGGAATTTGAATTGACGACTTTAATCAAGCGGATATCTATTCAATTGATTCACTCTTTATGTTCGCAGTCTTGCTTTGAGACGATCGAGTAAAGAGAACGGCTAGTACAGTCGCGAAATCCTGTCAAGGAGATTTTTAATTAAATCTACCTAATCACAGGTACGGTATTTAATATCGTGTAACGGTCTTCACCGACCGGAGGTAAAATGCTACCGATTAAGGATGAATGTCAAAGCCATTCAGTCCGTGTCTATGTTTTGTCTCAAGAAGGTGATGTTATTGTGTACTCAGCAAAGTTGAAGATTCAAAACCATATACTCATGACCAAAGACATATTCAACAATCAAGAAAGCTAAAGACTTCTGCAACTCTGATGATCAAAATCTTCCTTATTAATTTTTGTAGAGGAATGACCTATCTTCTAAGGAGATTGTTAGCAAGCTTTCAAGATGGTGCGACGTATGAGCATGTGGATAAAGACACAAGATCGCAAGATGGCAAAGACAAGTCAAGGATAATTTGAAGATCTCAAGTTTAAAGACAAAGTCGAAGGACAATGACAAAGGCTCAAAGATCACAACATGAAGGAACAAAAACTAATATTACACGTTCAAGACTCATTTATGACGAAATTCATAATCTCCATTGAACTCCAAATATCGAAGAGGAATGACCTCACATTTGAGGAGATTGTTAGCCTCAAAATATTGAGCCAATCAAGAATGTTCGGTCATAGGTTTTAATTGTAATATTTATTAGAACGATGTAATAGTTAGTTAAAATAGTCGTGACATTACGGGCTTAATGGTTAGCTTAAAAGGCCTCTTTCAAGGTACTAAGCATTTATTCAAGCCCGACCCAAAACAATATAGTCCATTAGAGAGTCCGCATATGAGTGGACTATATAAGCACCCTCCTAGCATGTTAGGAGGGTGGAAGTTATTATTTTCTTAATCTAATTTCACCAAGTTTATCATCTTCTCTCTAATTTCTCTCACTACTTTCTCTATCTAAAATCTTCATTCTTTTCATCTATTTTCTATCTTTAATCATCAAATAACATGGGACAACAGTGGATATCTTGGGGTTTGATAGGCAGGCTGGTGATAGGAGTGTTGTCCCATAGCATAATGAGTGTTGTTATATGATGACATTTGATGATTTGCCAATAACGCCAATGGTTCAGGATCAGATCCTTGAGACGTACGTGTCTTGAGCACATGCTTCTCGTGTTGTTGCAAGAAAGCATAAAGTTGATCTAGATTTGACTTGTGCAAATCCCTTACCAATTTAACATCAGTGACATAGTGGCTCCACTCTAGAGGCAACGTATTCAGAAACTTGGTATTGATGTGAAATTGAGCAATCGTGAGATTGTAAGTGTTCAAATCATTCATCAATGTAGTTAATCTCCAATAGTAGTCATGAAGAGTTTCCCCTGGAGTGTATGTGAACCTATCAAACAAATCATAAAGTTGACACTCTCGTTCCTGCTTAGATAGTGAAGTCCCTTGTAGCAAAACCGTCAACGATATTGTAATTGTGATATATAATATATTATAATAGTTTACACATTTAAATTCCAACAATCCTTTCAATGTAAATAAGCGCCAAAAGTTCGAATAGGCGCGTCTAACAATTGTAATGGTCAATTAGTAACGGTCTTGTGACAGAAAATGTGTCGCTAATTTCCATTTACACTCGATTTATACTACATATAAAATATTTAAGTTTTCTAATAATATAATATTTAAAAATTTAAGTTATATTTACTAATGCATTGTGTATAACTAAAGCAAGTCTAAAAAATTAAAATAGCAAACTTTAATACCTCTTTCATACAAACATAGTTTAATACTCATATTAAAATTACTTAATACATAATAATTAATACACATTTAAAAATAAAAATAATGAATATAATTAAAACACTCGATTATTTAAAAGTATAAGTATATATTCACATTTTACAACATCTAAAAGCATATATAAATATATATACAAAAATGTACATATGTTGTCTATTTAAAATAATAGTGCATATAGTTTTAAAAACCGAATCGTGCCAACGAGTTCAACTGGGAAACCGGAGGCACCATGGGTTCGGCTAGCTAGTTACATACAGTTACCCAAAACTCAAATTATTGTTTTTCGAGATGTAGTTGTATGAAAAACGTAAAATTAAAATTACATTCGTCGAAAATTATGTTACAGAATATCTACTGTTGCAACGCACCTAGTATGCTCCGACATGAATTACACGTTCCATAACTTTATCAGAGTAGAAGGCTAGTTTTAATGCCCGTGCACGCACGAGACTTGAATATAAAAGATAAATAAGGTAATAATTTCGTTATTGCGATTTTATGTACCTATATATGTTTTAACCTGATTTTTCATTATGTGATAATATTTGTTTTTTGAGTAAATATTAATTAATATTTTGTATAAATATTAATAAAATATTTAAATGAAATTTTAGCTATCTGTTTTTAGATATTTTGTGTTTAATAACAAATAATAACCTTGAAAAAATATATGTTGTTGTAATATGTAGATACCTGTCTATTTATTTTCATCTAACACTGATCTCTAAGGTCTTATATTAATTTTACTATTTATATTCATGTTAATAATAATTTATGTATATTGCATTGTTTGATTTTATTAAATGTCAAAATATAAATAAACAACAATTTGTGTTTTTATTTGAATATTAATAATCTTGTGATTTGTTGACTTTTTAATATTACATATACGTTGTATTTTTAAAATATAAAATCTAAATGGTATAAAGTTTAAGGGGTATTTTGTTTATTTTATAAAGTTACTAAAAAATATGCAAAAATATAAGTTTACACTTAATTATATTTAATTTATTTAAAATTCAACCATTAAAGCTTTAATTACTCCCATCCTCCTTTTTAAAATTTTTATTTTCACAAATTTGACACATATATCTTTTGGTGTTTTCATTAAATTCTTTCACCAAAACATTTAATTTTGACTAAATTTAATTCAATTTTAACCTTTTTGGACCAATCATATTGCTTGATTTTGCTTATGTGTCAAAATCAAATTATTTGATTAGCTCAATTATTTTTTTTACAACCTCACTTTTCACTAAAACTCTAAAAAAATCTAATTCATTTATTATATAAAAGATAAATAGACACAAAATGTAGAGGAAACAACAATACTCATACTTGAAAAGTTGAAATATATTCTATGGTTCGTAATGTGTTTCGTATATCTCATAAATACTCTAGTGCCTTTAAAAAACATATTAATAGTCTACTAGCATCGTATCCGCGTAATAAAGTGGTGAGTACCCGATAACTATTTTTTTAACAAACAAATATTATAATTTTACTAAAATTTAAATTAAAGTTAAAGTAGTAAAAAAAATAAATTAACTTAAATAAACTTAATAAAAACGAATAAACTAAAATTTAATAAAATTATATCAAAATTGATGTTAAATTAAAAAGCACGAAATTTTATAAAATATAGTGAAATTAGATTATAAAACAAAATATATCAAAAGATATTTCAATTTAAAGATAAAAGTTTTTTAAACTTTTTGTTAATAATACAAAAGTTTGTTATAAAAACATACGGATGGATAAGCCTATTTATAAAAACATATCTTAATTTTTTAGTTTGAAGTTAGGTTTGGAAATTTTAAGTTTAAGATAAAGATCAGAGTTAAAATCAGAGTTAGCCTCTTTATATAATAGTATATATATAGATAAAGTTCAATCTTAACTTTTGTTTGACGATTCAGCCACAACAATATAATAAATGCTAGAAGTGACAATCTAGCGAGAGTTACAACAAGAACATTAAAATACAATGAATTTTTTAAAATGTTTATATCTACACATTTTTACGACGTGATATGCATTTCAAAAAATCGAGAGTTCCTATATTGTCTTTGTTAAGTTTAATTTTCAAACTCGAGTATAATTTGTTACTTTTTTTACAAAATTCACGAAACACCTTCGTGACATATTTTTTTTTTACAATACGTACGTGATATTTAATTTGTACCTTTTTAGGTTTACATCCACGAATATGTGCTTGTCCTCTCTTTGCTGAATGATAGAAAACCTCGTGCACTGTTATGTATTATTAATAGACATATATAATTTGTCACATAGAATATACTAGAAACATAAAAATCTTAACGGACTCAAAGCCTACAATCGGGATTGAGCCATTATCGTCTAATACTCTCTCGCAATCCGAGCGATATAATTACAAAAGCTTGTATCGGAGATCAACATAAACCATAAAACATTAAAAAAACATAAACAATAAAAAATATTATTAAACACAACCCCATTGCTTCTTCAAACTTGTTTTGTTGAGATCCATACTTAATGGGGATAGTGACGGCTTATAATAGCCGACTAGAGTTTGATGATCGAGATAGATAGATTTGATTTTGAGAAACGGCTCATGACGGCCGACAAGTAGGTTTAGAGATATTTTGATAATAAAAAAAGAAGTTTTAAGAAGCGACTCACGACGACTAATAATAGGATGATGGAGATGGAGATTTTTGATTTTGAGAAGCGGCTCATGGCGGCCGACATTAAGATGATGAAGATGAGAGTTTTGACGGGGTGATAGAGAGACAATGAGGAAGCGGCTCATGGTGGTCGACTACATCCATCTATGCTCATGATACCATGTTGAATGATAAAACCCCCGTGCATTGTTATGTATTACTGATAAGCATATATAATGTCACATAGAATATAAGGTAAAAGTCATAAAATAAACATGTGCTCTTCATTTTGTTCAATTATGACAAATGTACTATTTTATTTACTAATCTGACCAACGAACTTGTTAATTTTAGGATAATATCATCAATATGGGTCACTTGTTACCTGTTATACTGGTTTTGGGTGTAAACTAACGTTTTCTTCAGTAAACTTATATTTTCGTTAGTAAACTTACGTTTTCGTCTGTAAACTTATGTTTTCGTCAGTAAACTTACGTTTCGTCAGTAAACTTACGTTTTCATCAGTAAACTTACGTTTTCGTCAGTAAACTTACGTTTTCGTCAGTAAACTAACGTTTTCTTCAGTAAAGTTACATTTTCGTTAGTAAACTTACGTTTTCGTCAGTAAACTTACGTTTTCTTCAGTAAAGTTACGTTTTCGTCAGTAAACTTACGTTTTCGTCAGTAAACTTATGTTTTCGTCAGTAAACTTACGTTTTCGTCAGTAATTTTACGTTTTCTTCAGTAAAGTTACGTTTTCTTCAGTAAAGTTACGTTTTCGTCAGTAATTTACGTATCGTCAGTAAATTTACGTTTTCCTTAGTGAACTTACGTTTTCGTCACTAAACTTACGTTTTCGTCAGTAAAGTTACGCTTTCGTCAGCAAACTTACTTTTTCATCAGTAAAGTTACGTTTTCATCAGCAATTTTATGTTTTCGTCAGTAAACTTACGTTTTCGTCGGTAAACTTAGGTTTTCGTCAGTAATTTTACGTTTTCGTCAGTAATTTTACGTTTTCGTTAGTAATTTACGTATCGTCAGTAAATTTACGTTTTCGCCAGTGAACTTACGTTCTCGTCAGTAAACTTACATTGTCGTCAGTAAATTTATATTTTCGTCAGTGAACTTACGTTTTCATCAGTAAATGAATATTTTCATCTGTATTTTTACGTTTTCGTCAGTAAACTTACGATTTCGTAAGTAAATTTACGTTTTCATCAGTATTTTTACGTTTTCGTCAGTATTTTACGTTGAATAAAACGTAAAAATACTGATGAAAACGTAAGCTTACTGACGAAAACGTAAGTTTACTCACGAAAATGTAAAATACATAAGAAAACGTAATTTTACTCACGAAAATGTAAAATACTGACGAAAACGTAAGTTTACTGATGAAAACGTAAAATTATTGACGATAACGTAAATTTACTGATGAAAACATAAATTTATTGACGAAAACGTAAAATTAATGACAAAAACGTAAATTTTCTGACGAAAACGTAAAAATACTGATGAAACGTAAGTTTAATGACCAAAACATAAGTTTACTGGCGAAAACGTAACGTTACCTGACGAAAACGTAAATTAACTGATGAAAATGTAAAAGTATTGACAAAAACATAAAATTACTGACGAAAACGTAAGTTTATTAAAACGTAAATTTACTGAAAAAACGTAAATTACTGACGAAAACGTAAAATTACTGTCGAAAACATAAAAATACATACAGTCATAAATGTAAATGAACGGGATAGGGTAAATTAGTCATTTCATGTTATAAAAAATTGACATGGAAATAGATCCGGTCATATTGGTGATATTGTCCCAAAACTAACAAGTTCGTTGGTCAGATTAACACATAAAATAGTATATTTATAATAATGGAACAAAATGAAGAGTACGTGTCTATTATATGGCTTTTATCCTAATATATATTAAAAACATAAAAATTTTAACGGACCCAAAGCCCACAACCGAGATTTGGCCATTACCATCTATTACTCTTAATTAAAGAACACAAATTCCAAAAGATCTTTAAATGTTTATTGATACATTGATTTTGTGTGGGTTCAAAATATTTCTCGGAATCCTCTCGAATTGATCTCAGTTAAAAGTGGAATGATTGTTCTTGGTGACAAAAAGTGAATTTGGTTTTCTATTCTAACTATATGAAGTGAATAAAGATTAAAGCCGGAAACAGTAGATAAAAGCAATTAAATGGTAAAGCAGAAAAATACTCTTACTGAAAAATGCCCTATGCTGAAAATAACCCTTATGCGGAAAGATGCTCTATGTGGAAAATCTCCCTATTCGGAATAAATCCCTACGTGGAATAAAAAGTCCTATGCGGAAAAAGAGTACTATGCGGAATATATGGTCTATTCGGAAAATAATGCTATGCGGAATAAGAACACCTATGCGGAAAGTAAGGCTATGCGGAAAGTAGAATCCTATGCGGAAAATAATGTCTACTCGGAAAAATGATGCTATTCGGAAAAAATTGCTTATGCGGAAAAATCACTCTAATCGGAGAATCGGGTCTATGCGGAAAGATGAACTCCTATGCGGAAAAACAAGCTTATGCGGAAAAGCAGGGCTATTCGGAAAATATGGACTATTCGGAAAAATATTCCGAATAAGGAAATGAAGAAGCTATCATGCGGAATATTGAAAATATTCCGAGTAAAAGAAAGATGAGAATCCCTATTCGGAATAAAGGCTTAATTCGGAAAGTCCTGGGAAGCGAAGAACAGAACAGTAGCAGTAAAACAGGGACACGAAATTAAATCCAAATCGACTTGAATACTCAAAAAGGTTTTACCAAATTAAACACAAATCATTTAAATACCATAAGAAACAAATCCCACTAATAAAAACACTAAATCAACAACTTTCTGAAATCAAACTTGAATCAAATAAGAAACTTAAAAACTTGCAATAAAAATGGAGATGAACAAGATGAATGAAAAGATGAATGGATTGATTAATTGAAAAGTAACAAGAGTATTGAATCAAACTTACAAGATTGAAAGAAAGAAGAAAAATCACCAAACTCCCTAATGGAGTTGGTTAAGGAACGAACCAACAAGAACTGGAAAAGAAAAAATGAACTAACTCCCTAAAATGTGAAGGGAGAGATCTATTTATACTCCTAGTGGTTGGTTGGTGAGTGGGCTTTCTCCCTTTCTTCTTGTCTTCTCGTCTTTTCAGAAAAGTTGACGTTTTCGATTCTGATTCGGGATTTGTCGTCGATTAAATCCAACTCGTCTTTTAATTTCTTCGTTAAATAGACTCGAGTTTCTTCGACTTATGAAAATCTTCCGTCTTTAGTCCTTTTCTTCAATAAATCTTCGAATAGGCCCAGTGACTTCAAATCTTTTGCATCTCTTGGACAATAGACTTTATCTTGAGTCTTTTTCCTTGATAAATCCCGTGCAATCCCATGTTTTCTTTAATATTTATCCGGTTAGCTCTGAAAACACAATAAACACAAAAACCACGCATAATTCCAAACAAATGATATTAAATACGTGTTTTGGTCTTGTTTTAGCCAGAATTAAGTGGTAAAAGGGTGGGTGTTTACACACCTATCAAATCCCCTACACTTAACCATTGCCATGCCCTCATGCAATGCTTAGTGATAAAGCAAATTTACATTTTTCTCATGATTAATCAACCTTGGCCTTATTTAAACTCTACTAAACAACAATTAAAATACTAAGAGAACTTAAAACTTTAAAATAAACAAAAGGATGGAAATAACTTGTAAAGAAATCAAGGACTTACATTAGGGATTTGGTGTTGCGAAGATTTATCACCCTCAAGTTTCACGTTCCCCAAACTAAGCTTGAAAACGAGATCATTGTTATTATAAGTTAGTAAATCAAACACTTACACACATGGCTTAATTAAAAGCTTAAACTCCCTTATTCCTAGTTGTATCTCTTATATTTTATTTTTGTCTTAGAATGATCATGAAGATGCATTTTTGGACTTATTTCGATAGTTTATTAGGGCTGAAAGCAAAGTAGGACGATTTGATCAATAGTTAGCTAAAGGACAAAATCTCTTAAAACTGCTTCTCGGGATATCAAAAAGTTCATATCTTGGCATAACTTGGTTCACGATTTGAGACCTTTCTCGGGCCGATATTTGGCATGTACTTCATACTTCATATCTTCGAGAGACGTTCTTGAGATAATGGTCTTCTCATCATAATAGAGTTTCTTCACTTGGAGACTTTTGAGGGGTACTCCAACTTTGTTGACCACGACTTCATGATTATTTCTTCAATCTCTAATTGGGATTTTGAGATACAACGATCCGCCTCCTTTTCGGACTTGGATCTATTTATCCTCATACCTTGTTAGGGTCTTTTCGGATAGACTTCTCCATGATCTTTATGGGAGTTGATTGCTTTTCGTCGTGAGTCTTGATCCTTCATATTGACTTTAGGAATAATGCTTTTCACATCACTTTGGATCTTCAGCAATAAAATTGAATCCTCATGCCTTGTTAGGGCCTTTTCGGACTCGCCAATCTTCGCGCCCCGCTTCATAAGTTATGCCTTGGCTATGAACTCTTATCATTACCGAGCAACTTTTAAACGATCTTGGGCTAGAAGCTAAGTAACTTTTCAAATTGTACGACCTTACTTATTGCAGATAAATTATTAGCAAGTGATGGGAGAATAGGCAAATAATTACACCAAGTGAGCTTGTGTAAGAATACCGACTTATAATTGACTCTATCATTTCTCGTCCTCCACAATTTAAAATCTCAAGTAATGAGACTCGTGAACACTTAGCCTAATAAACCGATTAAGGTCTACATGGTTAAGGATACTAGCTAGAATAAACTTGGATAAGTCTATTCGGGTTGAGTCAAAATAAACGCAACGGGCCTAATAGATCAAAGACTTCTAAACTAGCTACACCACTTTATTAATATTTTTGACTTTATTGATAAGAATTTAAAAATTACGACTAAATGGCCAAAGTTAATAAAAAATTTGAAAAATGTTGAAAAATAGGATTTTCCGGTTAAATGAAGGCATTTTCATGGAAAAGTCCACTTAAAACTTCGATAGAAGTCTCCCCTACACTTAAGATAAACATTGTCCTCAATGTTTAAGCATGTGGGAAAAGTCTCCCCTACACTTATGACATTGTGCACGTTGGTTAACTCGAGTTAAGGAAGAGACGACTAAAGTGATCAATTTCAAATGTGAGTATGAAGAAAATTGAATCACGATAGTTAAGAGATAGAACCGGATTTCGGATAACACGGGAGCACGGTTCTTCGAAGAGTTCCAAGATTGCAGTTATCCCTGTAATCACATCACCACACAAACACAAATGACCAAAATAGGTCCTCCCCTACACTTAGGGGGTTAAAGGGATAGATACTCGGGCTGCCTCCCGAGGAGCGCTTGTTTTTGATAACCGAGTCACGAGCCTGACTCGACCCAAATTCAGTTCATGGGGAACGTGGTGAGGGATGGAATCACCTCGTGAGAAGTGTCCTCACCAAAGTACAACTTCACTCGTTGGCCATTCACCTTAAAATTCGGTCCATTAGGTTGAGCGAGCTCGAGAGTACCATATGGAAAAATTTGGGCAATGGTGAATGGGCCGGACCAACGAGATTTCAGCTTGCCCGAAAAGATTTTCAACCGAGAGTTAAAAAGTAAGACTTTGTCTCCAACATGGAACTCTCGGTTTTTGATCTTGGAGTCGTGAATGAGCTTAGTTCGTTCCTTATAGATCAAAGAATTTTCATAAGCCTCATTCCGAAGTTCATTCAGCTCATTGAGTTGGATCTTGCGTAGGTCACCGGCTTTGTTGATATCAAAATTAGCCCACTTCAAGGCCCAGTAAGCCTTGTGCTCCAACTCAATGGGGAGGTGGCACGCTTTCCCGTACACAAGACGATAAGGCGTACAGCCGATCGGGGTCTTGTAAGCAGTACGAAAAGCCCACAAAGCATCATCGAGTTTATCAGCCCATGCGGCACGATGCTCTCCCACGGTTCTTTCAAGAATTCGCTTAAGACCTCGGTTGGATATTTCAGCCTGGCCATTAGTTTGTGGGTGGTAGGCTGTGGAAAGACGATGATTTACACCGTACTTAGCCATGACTCTAGCAAATTGGTCATTGCAGAAATGAGTCCCACGATCACTAATAATGGCGCGAGGCACACCGAATCTAGCGAAAAGAGCTTTCAAAAAGTTACAAACCACCCTTGCGTCATTAGTAGGCAAAGCTTTGGCTTCAACCCACTTTGAAACGTAGTCAACGGCTACAAGGATGTATTTGTTTCCTTTAGATGAAGGGAATGGCCCCATAAAGTCGATACCCCAAACATCAAAAATTTCACACTCTTGAATGAAATTCTGAGGCATCTCGTCTTTATGTGTGATTTTGCCTTGCTTTTGGCAAACATCACCTCGTTTGACCATATCGTGAGCGTCACGGTATATGGAGGGCCAATAAAATCCCGAATCAAACACTTTCTTTGCGGTGTAGTTGGGACCAAAGTGACCACCGGTGGGTCCTTTGTGGCAAGCATCAAGGATGTCAGACGCTGCCGGTCCATCAACACATCGGCGGATAATCAAGTCGGCGCATTGTTTGAATAGGTAAGGGTCGTCCCAAAAGTAAGTCTTGATGTCGGTAAAGAATTTCTTCTTTTGTTGGGACGTCAACCCTTCCTTGAGAATTCCACCCGCCAAGTAGTTTGCAAAGTCCGCAAACCACGGGGTTTCATTCGGCTTCGAGTTTATAGACATTAAGGTCTCCAAGGGAAAAGAATCATTGATTTCTTTGGTCGGATGATCCCCTTGGTATGGATCCTCAAGTCTGCTCAGATGGTCTGCGGCTAGGTTTTCTGCTCCTTTTTTATCGCGAATTTCGATTTTAAATTCCTGGAGCAGCAAAACCCAGCGAAGAAGTCTTGGTTTGGAATCTTGCTTTGTCAACAAGTACTTCAGCGCGGAATGATCGGTATACACGATGGTGGTGGAAAGGACAAGATAGGGGCGGAATTTTTCAAAAGCATAGACAACGGCTAAAAGCTCTTTTTCGGTTGTCGTATAATGCAATTGTGCCCCTGTCATTGTCTTGCTAGCGTAATGGATCGGTTGGAAGTGTTTGTTCACTCTTTGTCCAAGAACCGCTCCAATAGCAAAATCGCTAGCATCGCACATCAACTCAAAGGGCAGCTCCCAATTAGGGGTAACCAAGACGGGTGCCTTAGTTAGCTTATCTTTAAGCGAGTTGAAGGCTTCAAGGCACTCTTTGGAAACGATAAAAGGAGTATCTTTTTCCAATAGGTGGGTCATCGGGCGAGCGATTTGAGAAAAATCTTTGATGAATCGACGATAGAAGCCCGCATGACCCAGGAAACTTCTCACACCCTTCACGGTTGAAGGTGGAGGCAACTTAGCTATAACATCGACTTTAGCACGGTCTACTTCAAGACCGGATTTCGAAATCTTATGTCCAAGCACGACGCCTTCTTTTACCATAAAATGGCATTTTTCCCAATTTAGAACGAGGCGAGTGTCTTCGCACCGCTTTAGCATACGTTCTAAATTGGCAAGGCAAGCAGAGAAGGAATCCCCGAAGACCGAGAAATCATCCATGAAGACTTCCATGGTTTGTTCAACCATGTCATGGAAGATAGCTAACATACACCTTTGGAAAGTCCCTGGCGCATTACATAAGCCAAAAGGCATTCTTTTGTAAGCGAAAGTGCCATAGGGACAAGTGAATGTAGTCTTCTCTTGATCTTGGGGATCGATGGGTATTTGAAAATAACCCGAGAAACCATCCAGAAAGCAGTAATATTCATTTCCTGCTAAGCGTTCAAGCATTTGGTCCATAAAAGGTAGAGGGAAATGATCCTTTCTCGTGGCATCATTGAGTTTGCGGTAGTCTATACAAACTCTCCACCCAGTAACGAGACGAGTGGGAATTAACTCGTTGTGTTCATTGGGAACAACGGTTATTCCGCCATTCTTGGGCACACAATGAATTGGACTAACCCATGGTGAATCCGAAATAGGGTAAATCATACCCGCATCAAGAAGTTTGAGAACCTCTGTTTTGATGACTTCATGTATTTTTGGATTCACCCTTCGTTGGCTTTGAATTGTGGGCTTGAAGTCGTCCTCCATGAGAATTTTGTGTGTGCAGAAGTGAGGATCAATTCCACGAATATCCGAGATTTTCCAAGCGATAGCCTTCTTATGATCTTTCAATACAGCGACAAGTCGGGCTTTCTCTTCATCCTTCAAATCCTTAGCAATGATGACGGGCGACTTCTTCTCTTCTTCTAGGAATACATACTCAAGATGGGGTGGCAACTCCTTAAGTTCCAAATCCGGAGGATTGTCGACGGGAGGCGTATTCGAAGTCGGAGTCTCGATAGCAATAACAGTGGGAGATGGAGGAGAAGGATTGTCTTCTCTGAGGAGGTTTGCAATGAAACTAAGATCGTCATCCCAATTGGCAGTAGAATCGTCATTTTCTTGCTTCACATCTTCCAAGGTGGCTTCCAAATCTTTCCAAAGGAAATCACTTTCTCCAAAGAGAGATAGTGATGAGTCGATAGAGGAAACGGTCTCAACATTGGGAAGAGAGGTAGGAATGTTTTTACAAGCATCCTTGAAGTGTTCTTCACAAGCCTCATCAAGAACGTCAATACAATTAACACTCTCGGAAGAAGAAGGCTGTTTAGATAACTTTCCCATGTTGAAGACTACTTTATCGTCACCCACTCTCATGATAAGCTCACCGGCTTCAACATCAATGAGAGTGCGACCGGTCCTCAAGAATGGACGACCAACAATGAGTGGCACACGGGGGTCCATCTCGTATTCGACGACAACAAAATCAGCAGGGAAGGTGAATTTGTCGACTCCTACAATGACGTCTTCGGCTATCCCCACTGGATAAGCAACCGTACGGTTGGCCAATTCCAAAGTCATTTTGGTGGGGACTAGCTCTGGGAGAGATAATTGCTTCCAAACACTTAGAGGCATAAGATTAATACTGGCACCTAGATCGGCTAGGGCCATGCAATTCTCTACTCCCGGGAAATTGCAAGGGATAAGAAAACGACCCGGATCACCAAGCTTGGTTGGCAATTTCCTTAAGAGCACTGCAGAGCAGTTCTCATTAAGTTGGGTGTTGGCAATATCGAGGAGCTTTTCCTTGTCGCTCAGAAGGTCTTTAAACATTTTGGCGTATTTGGGCATGTGAGCGAGAGCCTCAGCGAAGGAGATATTGAAATTCAGTTGTTTAAACATTTTAAGAAAGTTAGAAACCTGAATATCATCCTTGCTCTTTTGCTTCTCTTTCCTCAACCTTGAAGGATAAGGTATATTGGAAGAAGAGGAAGGCTTTAAAGGAATAGGACCACTCACAACCACGGGTGGAGGAGGGGTAGAAAGAAGAGGTGGAGAAATTTGGGAAGGAGAAGGAGGAGGAATAGGAGCAGGCGACTCGGTCTCCTTAGTCACAACCACCGGTGGAGGTATAGGAAGCTCGGGTTCCTTTGTACCTTTACCACTTCGAGTAGTGATTGCTTTCATCTCCCCTCTTGGGTTTGCAACGGTGTTACTCGGAAGAGTACCCGAAGAAGAGGGTTGATTACCATTGAAGAAACTAGCCATCATGTTCCTCAGATCATTAGTTTGGGTATCCAACGTATTTCTCATATCGGCTCTCAAATCATTTCCTTGCTTTACCAAATCAGCCTTCAAATTGCGTACTTCCTCTTGGAGATTTCCCACTATCACATCATTGGTTCTCATGTAGGTTGCAACCTCTTGGTGTAATGCAGTGGTGGCTTGGTTGGGAGGAGCATTGTATGCAGGTGGTTGGTAAGCAGGTTGTTGGTAGACTTGATTGTTACGTGGAGGTGGTTGTTGTTGCTTGTGAGGTGGGATGTATGGTTGTCGAGGTTGTTGTTGTTGTTGAGGAGAGCGGTTAAGGTTTTGTTGTTGGTTTGGGTTGGTAGGAGGGAAACCAGGTGGTGAAAGATAGTTGTTGCTGCGGTAGCTAAGCAAGTTACGGTCACCTTGAGGTTTAGCTTGATAAGCAGGTTGTTGGTAGGTGCCATATGCCGCATTCACATTCTCAGCAGGGTAATCTTGGGTGGCGGTACAAGTTGTGTAAGAGTGGGGACCACCGCATATCTCACAAGGTTGGCTGACAGCGTTCACTTGAGCGTTCTTGGCGTTGTTGCTGTTGTTGTTGCTGACGGTATGTGTGACAAGCGATTCAAGAAGAGTAGTGATTTTGTCTAATCGCCTGTCGCTGTCATTAGTGCTAGCACTAGCAACATTGGTCCTAACACTCTTGGTTTGCACACGAGATTTATTCTCAATGATGTCCCAAGCAGCATTGGAAGTCTTAGCCAATAAATTACCCCCCGAGGCACTATTCAGTGAATCTTGGTCATTCATGCTTAACCCATTGTAAAAAGTATTTATTTGATGAACTTTGGTAAAACCATGTTGTGGGCATTTTCTTAAAAGATCTTTAAAGCGATCCCAAGATTCACTGAATGACTCGCCGTACTTTTGTTCAAAGGTTATAATCTCATTCCGCAAAGCGGTAGTACGAGAGGGTGGAAAAAAGTAGTTGATAAACTTTGTTTCCAAATCCGTCCACGAGAGAATACTCTGTGGCGGTTCCTTAGCAAGCCAATGCCGGGCTTGTCCCTCTAAAGAAAAGGGAAAAAGTTGTAACCTTATCACTTCTTGTGGAACGCCATTGAACTTGACCGTGTTCGTGAGTTGTAGAAATCTCTTGATGTGATCGTGTGGGTCATCAATGGTTCGTCCAAAGAATGGTTGAGCTGAGACCATCTGGATAAAGCCTGACTTTAGCTCGAAATTGTTGGCGGCAATTGGTGGAATAACAATTGGATCCATGTTGCCATCGACATGAGCTTGCAGCAATTCAATCATTGGGCGGTTATCCGGAAGGTGCTCATTGTTGTTATTATTCATGTTGTTGAAAGGCGGGTTGTTGTTGTTATTATTGTTGTTCGGAGGTGGTATGTTATTGTTGTTTTGTACACCAGCCATGTCTAAGTTATCGAGAGGCTTGGGCTCTTGATAAGACGTGGATCGAGTGCGCATACACCTGCAAAAGAACGAACAAAGAAAAACAAAGCAAAAATATTTTTGGTTTTTATGTTTTTTATTTTTTTAGGATTTTTTGAAAATTTTATATTTTTTTAGTTGTTTTTGAAAATTTTTGAAAAAGTAACGTTCACGGGGAACGGATCCCAAAATCCAAGTTCTCACAAAAAACTTTTGATCTTAACGAGAGGAGCCGGCAGCGGCGCCATTTGATACATTGATTTTGTGTGGGTTCAAAATATTTCTCGGAATCCTCTCGAATTGATCTCAGTTAAAAGTGGAATGATTGTTCTTGGTGACAAAAAGTGAATTTGGTTTTCTATTCTAACTATATGAAGTGAATAAAGATTAAAGCCGGAAACAGTAGATAAAAGCAATTAAATGGTAAAGCAAAAAAATACTCTTACTGAAAAATGCCCTATGCTGAAAATAACCCTTATGCGGAAAGATGCTCTATGTGGAAAATCTCCCTATTCGGAATAAATCCCTACGCGGAATAAAAAGTCCTATGCGGAAAAAGAGTACTATGCGGAATATATGTTCTATTCGGAAAATAATGCTATGCGGAATAAGAACACCTATGCGGAAAGTAAGGCTATGCGGAAAGTAGAATCCTATGCGGAAAATAATGTCTACTCGGAAAAATGATGCTATTCGGAAAAAAATTGCTTATGCGGAAAAATCACTCTAATCGGAGAATCGGGTCTATGCGGAAAGATGAACTCCTATGCGGAAAAACAAGCTTATGCGGAAAAGCAGGGCTATTCGGAAAATATGGACTATTCGGAAAATATTCCGAATAAGGAAATGAAGAAGCTATCATGCGGAATATTGAAAATATTCCGAGTAAAAGAAAGATGAGAATCCCTATTCGGAATAAAGGCTTAATTCGGAAAGTCCTGGGAAACGAAGAACAGAACAGTAGCAGTAAAACAGGGACACGAAATTAAATCCAAATCGACTTGAATACTCAAAAAGGTTTTACCAAATTAAACACAAATCATTTAAATACCATAAGAAACAAATCCCACTAATAAAAACACTAAATCAACAACTTTTTGAAATCAAACTTGAATCAAATAAGAAACTTAAAAACTTGCAATAAAAATGGAGATGAACAAGATGAATGAAAAGATGAATGGATTGATTAATTGAAAAGTAACAAGAGTATTGAATCAAACTTACAAGATTGAAAGAAAGAAGAAAAATCACCAAACTCCCTAATGGAGTTGGTTAAGGAACGAACCAACAAGAACTGGAAAAGAAAAAATGAACTAACTCCCTAAAATGTGAAGGGAGAGATCTATTTATACTCCTAGTGGTTGGTTGGTGAGTGGGCTTTCTCCCTTTCTTCTTGTCTTCTCGTCTTTTCAGAAAAGTTGACGTTTCCGATTCTGATTCGGGATTTGTCGTCGATTAAATCCAACTCGTCTTTTAATTTCTTCGTTAAATAGACTCGAGTTTCTTCGACTTATGAAAATCTTCCGTCTTTAGTCCTTTTCTTCAATAAATCTTCGAATAGGCCCAGTGACTTCAAATCGTTTGCATCTCTTGGACAATAGACTTTATCTTGAGTCTTTTTCCTTGATAAATCCCGTGCAATCCCATGTTTTCTTTAATATTTATCCGGTTAGCTCTGAAAACACAATAAACACAAAAACCACGCATAATTCCAAACAAATGATATTAAATACGTGTTTTGGTCTTGTTTTAGCCAGAATTAAGTGGTAAAAGGGTGGGTGTTTACACACCTATCATTTATGAAATTATTCATTAGCCAAAAACGTAAAACAAAAGTTCAACCTAATAATGAGATTACAACACATGGTATGTATAGTCATGTTGTTTTGTACTTAGTGATGACAAGTGATTTTTTATACCACATGTGAGATAAATAAACAATGGATTAGACATTGAGCTACTTGTGCCATGCAAAATTCATGTTGTTTATACTTGGTGATGACAAGTGTGATCGTTAGTTGCAATAGAACTATAGAACAACATATATTTAAGACAAATATACCAAACGCTATGGATGTTCAGTATATCAGTTGATAACTTGATATCCATCATTCTTATCAATAAATTCTTGTTATAAGATTTGAATTTAACACATAATTTACATCATCAAGTTCTGTGAATTTAGGTTTCATAAACATACAAAAACACTATTGCCGTGTTAATAAAAGGTTGATATCATTCAAAATAAAAATATATGATGAGATAATGACAGTTGTTTTCAACTAGCTAGATTTGTATCCATTTTATGGTCGAAGTATATTTAAAATTAAATGTATTAAATAAGTTGATTAGGTCCAAGTTTTAGACTAAACAAAGAACGAATATTAATGGGTGCTTTGTCGGTGGGGCATTAGGGATCATGAAAATCAATCGTGCCTCTTAGTGAGATTATATTTACATTTGTACAAACGAGTATTATGGAATAAATAGGCCTAAACCGGGTTTAGAAACCCTAATGCCTCAAACCCATAAACCGGGATTGGACCTATTTATAAAGTATTTTATTTTCTTTCCCTCACAAATCCTCGCTTCCCTCACAAAAATCACACACACAAAACACGCACCGTTCGTTCCAACGGACTGTTATGTTACTCCGTTCCCAATTGATGAGTTTTTGGATCTTTCCCCTTTGCCCGTTACTCATTAATTGGCGAGTGCACTAATTAATTGTGTTTGCCCTTTCAAATTTTGGTCGCAAAATATTTAATTGCTACTGTTTGATTGTGTAGTGGCTATAGGAGATCAATCAGCCATATATATACCCACAGTAATACCTAATTTGTTGTGGGTTTGCATTATTTGTAGGTTAGATCCCATCTTCTGATTTTGATCCATGGCAGCTTGAAATATGTGAAAAAGATTAAGGGTTTTGCGGTTTTTGTCTGATTCCGGTTGTTGTGATGTATGATGGTAACCCTTCGTTGCCGCCAATCACTTCATTGCCGCCTTCAACGACATGCCCTGATGTGGGTCGGTGTGTGGCGAGGTTGGATGCCTCATGTGGGTATCTGGATGGTGGCGATCTCTTCCTTAATGAGGTTGGATGATCAAACTCGCTTAACCAGAAGATGATATGATCTTCAAATCGTTGTTGATTTGTTTTCTTGCCATTTTTATTTGTTCTTGGATATGTGCCACTGCGTACCCGCGGGATTAGAAGGTATTAAAGCTTATTTTTGCATTTTTTTTGAGATTCAATAAGTTCTCGAGTGTAGTCGAATAACTAGCCTTTTTTATATTAAATAAAAAATTAGCCCATTTTGTTTGGTTTTGATACCAAGATGTTGTTAACAGGTTAGGATTGTTTGTTGTGTACGATTGATAATATGTGAAGGGTCACACGGACAATGGGTTTGTGGGCTTAAACATTTGGGGTTTTGGCTGATTAAGAGGCAATGCGAAGATGCCAACTGATATTTGCCTTGGCGTCTTCCGTCTGTTGAAAGAGTTTATTTTCAGATGCAGTTGTTTAATTGACTGTCCGGGATGAGTAATTGTACATTTCTGTGATTATGTCGGCTGTGATGAATTTAAATACGCGTGGGTAAAGAGAAGGTGGCTTGGATCTTGGCGGGGTGACCTTTGAAGGTTGCAGCCATGCCGGTTTACACTCTTTGTACCAAATTGCGCCTTATCTGAGCCAACGTTATAAAGCTAAAAATTGGTGGGCCGAATCGATATAAAAAGTTCTCTTAATTTATGAAAACATTCGTGTCTTGGCGGGGCAAACTTTTAAGTTTGCAGCCATGGCGAGTGTAGCCACTTTATGTGCCTCAAAGACGCGACTTGGATCCATAAAGTGGACGAAACTTAGTTTTAGCGATCCTGTCCAGGCGACCCTTTATGGTTGCTGGCATACAGAGCGTTTATGCATTATCGGGATTTGAGGCTATTTTCCTTTTTTAGATCCATGCCATACATCCATGCCTTATTTCCGGGATGAGTAATTGTACATTTCTGTGATTATGTCGGCTATGATGAATTTAAATACGCGTGGGTAAAGAGAAGGTGGCTTGGATATTGGCGGGGTGACCTTTGGAGGTTGCAGCCATGCCGGTTTACCACTCTTTGTGCCAAATTGCGTCTTATCTGAGCCAATGCTATAAACCTCAAAATTGGTGGGCCGAATCAATATAAATAGTTCCCTTAATTTATGATTGGCTGGGTTGTTATAGTCGCTATGGTGTTCATTGTATGTTTGGCTGTGTCCATGGGACAATAAAATAGGGCCATGTGATCAATAGTTACGGCCTTTGAGTAAGACTCCAATCGGTAAAAACATTCCTATCTTAGCGGGGAAAACTATTAAGTTTGCAGCCATGGCGAGTTTAGCCACTTTCTGTGCCTCACAAGGCATACAAAGTGTTTATGCATTATCCGGATTTGAGGCTATTTTCCTTTTTTAGATCCATGGCATACATCCATGCCTTATTTGAACATGGTTACAAAAAAAAGTAAAGCCTTTCTAGGGTATAGCCATTCCAAAAGTATGTTTTTTATTACAAGACAATGGGTCCGAGTTAGTAATTGGCGATGGAGATATTGTTTCATGCGTGCATTAGCCGGTTTCCAACTGTATTTGGTTGGGAGATGATGATAGTTGTAAACGGCCTGATTTTCGGTGTGGCATCACGACGTCGTGTTTGCAGCCATATCAGGTCACTAACTTGAATCGTTGGTCACACGTTCTCAGCTCCGAGCCACTACATTGTAGCATCAGCAGTCTCGCGTTCCCAAAAGGTTTACGGTTTTAAAAAAAGTCCCTGATTATAACAACTGTTACTAAAATGGCCCAAGTGTTTTTTTAAATGTCTTGCAAAAGGAACTGATTAGGCTTCCTTGGGAGTTTCCAGTGTTGTCATTACTGTTTTTTTTGTCGGGTTGACGGCAGGCGACGATGGTCACATTCGTGTTGTTCGTTGCCGCTGTTTATTCCGGTCGACGATAGCGGTAAATAGGTATCGGGCTATGATGATTTACATCGGACCGGGATCCCGCCA
Organism: Glebionis coronaria; assembly: GCA_025667525.1. NCBI lineage: Eukaryota > Viridiplantae > Streptophyta > Magnoliopsida > Asterales > Asteraceae > Glebionis > Glebionis coronaria. The sequence continues at coordinate 200,126,349 of CM046875.1, forward strand.
TCACATCTCTGAGCTGATTTTTCCAAGGATGTGGTACGAACGAACGGTGTGTGTTTTGTGGTGTAATTTTTGTTAGCGAAGCGAGGGTTTGTCAGGGAAAGAAAATAACATACTTTATTAAGGGTGTGACAGAAATCACACCTGAGCCTCATTGATCTAGGCTCTGATGAGAGCCGTGTCGGTGGGTTGCTTTGGTAAGCAGTGCTTGGCAGAGTCATAGTTTGGCGGGGCGACCATGTGCTCGAAGCCATCACCGGTTTTGCCTACGGCTTCCATTCTTCAAACTCTTACCCTGTGATGCAATCCTGTTTGTTTTCTGATTATTGATGTAGTATGCTATGATTTAGGGAACAAGTATGAGTATACGGCCGTGTATCTTTTAGAACATTCAAAAAGGCAATGATGATTAGACTTGAGCGTTTAACCGGTTTATGTACTTCTTGGCGGGGCAATGTTGGTGGGTTTGCAGCTAGAGTGCATGTCTCCTCATATCCGTTGCTCGCTTATCTGAGCCTCCAAATACCAAAAAAGGCTACTCGCGTGTCACTGGGTTCTACCACAGGGCATCTAAATTGTGCTTTTGTATTCCGCGTCAGCTGTCTGGTAAGTGTTACATTCTTTTTTCCATTTGGTCAACGTTTTATTTTAACAGCCTGACCTCTTTTGTGTGTCTGACATTTGCTTGCCACAGGTTAGCAACCACATTTTAGTGGTGTGCTTGCCATATTGCCTTGATCGCGTATTCTGCCGGTTAGGACCTGGATTCAGATTGAATTGATCGCATCCTAACTCAGCCTATGCTTGCGGGAAGGTATGTCAATGTCAGGTTCAAATGGTCTTAAACAATTATGCCCGTCTCGCGTTCCCTAATATTTTGTTGTTTTTTGTTCGTCAAAGGTGACCAACCTGCCGAAACAGAATGACAACGCGTGTTGTGCCTAAGAGTTAATGCCTACCGGGTGGGTCTTTGGGCAACTTTAGGGTCTTCCTGCTCTATAATGCGCCAGCCATGGACTAGCGCCACCGTTAGGTGTTTTCTGTTTCCCTATAACTTATATGATACTCTTATACGGCCTATGATAATTTTATACATAACAGATTGATAAGCTCCCACCTCCACAGGTTTGCTAAACCATGCCCCTTCCCTGACGACCAAAAAAAACAACTAACTACGAAGGAACGTTCGTTTGTGAAGATGACGGAGAACTAGAGGACCCCTGATTTAATGGCCACCAGCTCTGTCGTTGAAATACAAAAGAATGAACCAGGTAACACTCTATACTAAACGTTTGTTACACAGCAGCCTTTATTCTTTTTCATGTTGGCTTCTTTAGAGTTTTTATCCATGAAACCAAAATAGAAAAGTAAATAACTTAACATATACAAATACATTAAACCAAATACATAAAGACGCACTGCCGATGAACCAACGTCATTGGCAGTACCAAAATAACAAACACCCAGGCACACACGCCTGGTCCATTCTTGGTAGACACGGAAACACAACACGATTAACATAATGGTCGAGGATGATTTATTCAACACACACAAAGCGAACACCTTCAGGCACATTCAAATAATCGCTTCAACCAGAAACGTTCCCTCACAGCCATTCAATGAATCTTTCCATCCTAGCAATGTGGTTGTGATGGAGGCCCAAGTATTGAAGAACGGGCTGACTTGTTTTTGGAGGCTCGAGATCGCGTGACGAAGAGGGGTTTAGTAAAACGGGCATAACTTTTGTATCCTAAGTCCGTTTTCAGCCCGTAACCTGTCAAAACGTGCGTAAAAAGGAGGCCGACGACACTATAACCAGCTTTTCGCTAGTTGCAGTTTTTCCAAGGCCCGAAAAGACATTTTACTATCAGTGTTTTGTATATTTATGTTTTTTTCACTTTCAGTTGGACTTTGTCATTGGGCTACGATCCAGCCCGTTGGATTTTTAGGGTTTTTCTTTGTTTGTAGTCATTATTTAATGAATCTGTTGTAACCCTAGCAAGACAGTTATCGGTTTAATAAAAGTTAAACCACTGACCGTTGTGTTTCCGTGGTTTAGCCTTATTTTCGGGCATTCTTCAAAATCAACTATTATTAGTAGAATTGTTTCTGGCATTCTTGTTGAATCAACAGATCCAATTACTTATCTTTGTTACTTTGTTTTTTAGTCTCATCTGTTGGTATCAAGAGGCAAAGTTCCTGATCAAGATGCCTCCAAGGAGAACTAGGCCTATTCACGATGTGAATGAACAGGAATTTGAGCAGCGTATGATGGACAAAATGGAGGAGCGATTCGATCAAATGTTTAATCAATTGACCGACCAGATGAACACTTTGATGAGCAATAGGAGGCCTCGTAATCGCCGTCATGAGGACGAAGATGCAGATATGGAAGAAAATCCGTTTGGTGATGGTTTATCTGATGATGAACAATCAGTAGGGCGACAGATGAGAGATTGCAGTGGGAATAATGATAGGCGTTGGGAGACTGGAATGAGGGTTAATATTCCTGAGCTTAATGGGGATACTTTAAAGCCTGATGAGTTTATTGATTTGTTTGTTGCTGTTGAAGAAGTATTGGAATTCAAAGAAGTTCCAGAAAACAAAAGGGTTTCGTTGATCGCTACCAAGTTACGTGGTCGGGCATCCGCGTGGTGGCAACAATTAAAACTGACGAAGAACAGAGTTGGGAATCAAAGATTACGAGTTGGCATAAGATGAAGAAAGTCATGAGGGATAATTTTATTCCTCATAACTACCAGCGAATGATGTACCAGCGGTTACAGAATCTGATACAGGGGGCCAAGTCTGTTGAAGATTACACGACCTAATTTTACCAACTAATTGCAAGGAATGACGTTCAAGAGACAGAAGATCGGCTTTTCTCTTGATACATTGGTGGTTTAAGAGTCCAAATCATAGATTTTGTTAACATGTTTGATCCGATGACACTTTCTGAAGCGTATCAACGAGCACTGACTTTTGAGAAGCAGAACCAACGAGTGGGGAGTTTTTCTTCTCCTTCAATAACAGGTGCTTCTGGTTCGGGTAATGCGGCATCCCATTTTGCCCTAAGTCAGGGTAAAGCAGTTGGTGAGAATACTGGACCAGTTCCTAAAGCGGCCGGTAGTGGTGGCATTAAGTGCTTTCACTGTGGTGAACCTGGTCACCGACAGTCGGAGTGTCAGAAGGCTGGGAAGAGGCAGTTATTTATTGAACCTGAGGAAGATGATGATGTGGCTTATGATTACTACGTGGGAGACGCAGTTTATGATGCAGAACCTGAGTATGAGGAGGAGTATGTATCTGGAGATGTGGGGGTGAATTTGGTGGTAAGGCGCTCCTGCTTAACACCTAAAGCTGATGGTGATGATTGGGTCAAACACAACATCTTTTAGTCAACTTGTACCATTATGGGTAAGGTTTGTACTTTTGTATGCGATTCAGGTAGTTGTGATAACTTGATAGCTGAAGGAGCAGTCCAGAAATTAGGGTTGAAAACTGAAGATCGTCCCAAACCTTATAAGTTATAGTGGCTTAAAAAGGGTGAGGAGATAACAGTTTCCAAGCGTGTCCAAGTTCCATTTTATATAGGAACATCTTATAAGGATAATATTTGGTGTGATGTGATACCTATGGATGCTTGTCACTTGTTGTTGGGTAGACCTTGGGAGTATGACCGTGATGTAACTCACCATGGGAGAACTAATACTTATTCCTGTTTGGGGGTGTGAAGATTACTTTGATGCCAAATAAACCTAAGGAAGTAGTTAATAAACCCACTAGTACTTTACTAACTCTTTCGCAGTTTGAAGACGAGCTGGAGGTGGGAGGTGATGTTTTTGTATTAATAGGGAAGGAGGTTTCTAAAGACGGTGTAGTTCCTTAAGCCATGATCCCTTTACTTGAGGAATTCTCTGATGTTTTCCCTGATGAATTACCTGATGGTTTACCACTATTGCATGACATACAACATCATATTGATCTAGAGCCTGGGTCACAGTTGCCTTACAGGCCACATTATAGGATGAGCCCGGGAGAACATGAGGAGTTGCGTAGGCAGGTTGAGGAGCTGGTTTCCAAGGGTCATGTTCGTGAGAGTATGAGCCCGTGTGCTGTTCCTACCCTATTGACTCCAAAGAAGGATGGTACATGGCATATGTGTGTTGATAGTCGAGCCATCAACAAGATTACTGTGAGGTACAGGTTTCCTATTCCTCGCCTTGATGATTTGCTTGACCAGATTAGTGGTGCTACCATTTTCACAAAGCTGGATTTGAAGAGTGGGTATTACCAGATTCGTCTTAGACCTGGTGATGAGTGGAAGACCGCTTTAAAGACCCGTGAAGGGTTGTATGAGTGGTTGGTCATGCTTTTTGGTTTATCAAACACACCAAGCACATTTATGCGTGTGATGAATCAACTGATCAGGCCTTTTATTGGCAAGTTTGTGGTTGTTTATTTTGATGACATTCTTATTTATAGTGCTTCTTATAATGAGCATGTCAATCAGGTGAGGCAGGTCTTGACCTTGCTTCGGAAGGACAATTTTTATGCAGCCACGAAGAAGTGTGTGTTCATGACCCCTAAAGTTTTGTTTTTAGGGTATGTTGTTTCTGGTGATGGCATACAGGTGGATGAATCTAAGGTAGCAGCTGTTCAGCAGTGGCCAACTCCAACTACCATTACTGAAGTTCGGAGTTTCCATGGCATTGCTTCTTTCTATAGGCAGTTTATCCATAATTACAGTTCCATTATGGCCCCTTTGACAGACTGTATGAAGGGTAAGTCATTTGTGTGGACGGAGGAAGCAGAGATGGCTTTTCAGGTTGTCAAGGAAAAGCTTACTACAACGTTAATCCTGGTATTGCCTGACTTTTCCAAAGTTTTTGAGCTTCATACTATTGCTTCTAAGGTTTCAATTGGTGGAGTTCTTAGTCAGGGTGGGCGGCCTGTTGCCTATTTTAGCGAGAAGTTGACAGGGCCGAAGTCGAGGTACTCTACTTATGACTTGGAGTTTTATGCAGTGGTCCAATCTGTGAAGCATTTGCGCCATTATTTGTTTCATAAGAAGTTTGTTTTGTTCACTGACCATGATTCCTTAAGGCATATTCGTACTCAAGATAAGGTTTCACATAAGCATGGGCATTGGTTGGCTTTTCTTGAGAAATTTACTTTTGTGGTGAAACACAAAACGGGTGCTTCCAATCGTGTTGCTGATGCCTTAATGTTAGCCTTAAAATGTGTGCGACTAACGGAATTACATTAGTTTCATAGCCGGGACTTGCAAGGACTAATATTGTCATATGTAATAGTCCAAGTCCCGTGCTATATATACCCCTTCATACTTCCATGGAGGGGTGAGGCTTATCATTTTCTTCCTTGTCTTTCTCTCACTAGAATAAAACACAAACTTTTATTCTTACTTGTTTCTCTCTCTAAAATGGCTAAACACCACTTCTATCCTCCCCGACCTCTGGATCGAACCCGTGTTCATGTGAATCCATGATTAACAATTGGCATCAGAGCTAACCGGGGGTGTTTCGTGTTTTTGATTCGTGGTTTTGTTCGTGTTTGTGTTTGATGCGTTCATGGTTTGATTTCTTTTTCATTCTGTCCAAATCATTCGTGTCATTTGTTTTATCTGAGTTTTAAATTATCAGTCATCACTTGTATCTCGTTTTCTGGTCCATCTTTATCATTTTTTTATGTTTTCTTTGTTATCTTTTCTATCTTCATCACTGTTTTTCTTTATTATCCCAATTTATTGGGAAAAGGACAAAAAGAGACAAAGATAACAGATCCATATTTTTCGGTTTCAAAACCCTTTTCCGACTGTCATTCTGATGCTTATTCAGATGGGATTTCCGATAATTTTTCCGATGGATTTTCGAATGCTTATTCCGATGGGGTTTTCTGATGGTGATTCCGATGGGTTTTCAGATAGTCATTCCGATGGGTTTTCAGATTGTCATTCCGATGGGTTTTCAGATAGTCATTCCGATGGCTTTTCAAATGGGCTTATTCCGATGGATTATTTGGATGGATTATTCCGATGAATATACATTCCGACAGCTTATTTACATTCCGATGGTGTTTTTTTTTTGTAAAACTTTCCGATGTCTTTCTGAAAACATTGAGTCTTTCTGAAAACATTTTGATGACTCAAATATATCATGACCCAAACTACTTCTCTCACCGATTCAACTCGGTAATTACCGAGTTGACCAGGTCAACTCAGTGAGTCCAGTTTTACACCAAAGAGGAATCAGCCTTTTCACTCCAACAACAACTTCTCAATACTACCTAGCCCATCGACACCTAACCCTCTAAAAAACTGGACAAGACTCAAACCAAATCAGTCGATCTTAGATTCGTTTTCGTGTTCTTGACACGCATGTCGAGATCATATAGATCCTACACGAAATACTTATCCTCGTCGATCTGTATTGGGCATAAACCCCTTTTAATTTACGAATTTACTCACTGATCTTGTAACAACTTTGTTACAATCAATGTTTAATTCGTTTTAAATCTAAAAAATCAACTTCAATCTCATGCATAAATAAAACCTACCCGTGACCTATGTTATAGATCTTGATGCTGCATCGAGACTAAAATGAAATTGATGTTGTACTTCGTATTTATTTCATTTATTAACTGTTTGATGCGATGGATCTACAACTCTGTGTCTGCGGTGGAAGAAATGGGGCGTGAGTGTTGATTGACAAGAAATGGGGATGGATTCAGGCTCTCGAATGAGATTTGGGTTGTTATTAGATTGAGATTATTAGGTTTGTCTGATGGAAAGATGAAGTGTTGGGGGCGGTATTATCTAGAAATGAGGATAAGTTGTTGTGTTTTGATATAAAAGGTGAAATGGTGGTTGAGTGATGTGTAGGGCGGATAAAACAATGTGTGGATATTAGGGATTAATATAACCTAAGTTATATGGACCGGCTTCTATTTTCATGTGGGCCTACTTTACTATGTTTGGTATTCGTTAAAGATTTGGGCTGGTAATTCACTTTTGGGCTCGTATGGATTCTGTGAATGAAGAAGTAATAGACCGAGTATATCAATTCATTAAGATGGAATATACTTATTATAACTGTGAGGTATAAATGACGGTCTGTTACACAAAAGTGGGCCCAATACTTAGTCTCATTTTGGATTGATATACTGATAATGGATCAGATCAATGTTAGTGGGCCGTGATGAAGTTAACATATTTGGCCGATATCCATTATCGATCAAAGAATACCTTCGTTTTGAAACCCTAATCTCTCAAAAAAATTTCGACGACCTCACCGCGCATCAGTTGGGTATATGATTGATTTGGCTTCCAAGTAAAGTTAACTAGATGACATTGACAGCTTCTCATCTCTTTTAGTCAATGTCTAGTTAATGGCACTCAAACAACACAGACACACGACAAACTCATGACAAAAACAAACAAACACCAAAACGATCCTTTAAGATTCACTAAAATTGTCAAAACGGCTAGTATTCGGGCAAAGTAATGTCAAGTGATTACGAAGTGGATTTGATATTTATTATTTGAAGTTGAAGTGGAATATCACGAAGGCGTATACTTAATTCATCATCGAGCCTCTTTCACCCCCTCTATCGATTGATGATTCGCTTCAGCATTTATGATTGAGACTTGATTTATCTAGTTTCCAATGTCAAGGGGTGGATGGTCGACGACATGGACAACTATCACTTAAGGAGTTACGTTGTAGTGCTCAGTGTCACACTCACCTGTAGTTGTGGATACTTCAAGAGGTGTTTTACATCTTATACTACTCTCTTCTTTTATGTATAAGGTACTAAGAGACGTTTCTCTGCACCGTTCGTCAATCAACAACAGTGCTAAGCGTAAGTAACAAATTTGGGATATTGTACTTCAGTTTCAAGTTTGGAATATCAGGTTTACTTCACCAGTGGTCACTACAGATAGCCGAAAGAATACGAGGTTGGTAAGTTTAGCAAGAGAGTACAAGAGTAGAGATGTGATCAGCAAACAATTCTCACGAGCAACTTGAGCTACAAAATGTCAACAAATATTTCTACTTCAGACACGAACATCTCGCGATTCTGATTGTACTTTTCAGATGATGCTCTCGAATGTTCTTAACCACCATACTCTTGACAAGAACATCTCACGATTCTGTGCGTACACGAAAGATGATGCTTCCGAGTGTTCTTAACCTTCTTACTCCTGATAAGAACATCTCACGATTCTGAGCGTACACGTCAGATGATGCTTCTGAGTGTTCGTCACCATCATACTTTCGACAAGAATATCTCGCGATTTTGACCGTACACGTCAGATGATGCTTCCGAGAGTTCGTCACCATCATGGGGGAAGAACGTGTACTTTGGAGACTTAGTTCCCACTCTGTAGTACTTAGTTCAACTTCTAGGGGGAAGTAGTCTACAAGCGTGAGAAGATTTGTTGTTGATTTCTTACATGTTCCCCCAAACTCATAATCATGAAGACCAAAAATGTCAAGGTAGCAGTTACTTGGTGGGGTTTACTTCTTCTACAAAATTCCGCTGTGCACCTTAAATGTCAAAGATTGAAGATTGCTCAAGCTACAGGTACTGCTCAAGACAGGGATTTTGGTTTGGGGGGAAGCTGATTCAGAAGCTTCGTCAAAAAGAAGTCTATGAAGAAAGCTTTTCAAGACATGTGGTATGAATTGGGGGGAAGTTAATCCAGTTCATACATGATACAATGGTTCCTCAACAAGCAAAGACAAAGAGGATTCAAACTGGGGTATAAGTTTTTCTAGAAGACTTGAAGACAACGATGTCATCCTCAGCATTGGAAGCAAACTTAATACTGTCATATTTTTGTTGTATTTGCATTTGTTAGGAACATTGTAAGTAATTCCGTATGTCACCACATTGGGGGAAGATTGTTAGCCTTAAAATGTGTGCGACTAACGGAATTACATTAGTTTCATAGCCGGGACTTGCAAGGACTAATATTGTCATATGTAATAGTCCAAGTCCCGTGCTATATATACCCCTCCATACTTCCATGGAGGGGTGAGGCTTATCATTTTCTTCCTTGTCTTTCTCTCACTAGAATAAAACACACACTTTTATTCTTACTTGTTTCTCTCTCTAAAATGGCTAAACACCACTTCTATCCTCCCCGACCTCCGGATCGAACCCGTGTTCATGTGAATCCATGATTAACACTTAAGCAGGAGAAGTAGTTTACTTGTAACCATGCAGGTTGATGTTCCAGGACTAGATGTCATTCGTGACATGGTGACTATGGATCCATACCTTTCAGTTGAACCGCAGGATTTGCAATCTGGAGAGAAAACATATTTTGTTATGCATGATGGGTTCCTATTCAAAGGGAATCAACTCTGTATTCTTGATTCAAGTCTTCGCTTGCAAATTATTAAGGAGTTGCATGGTGAAGGACATGTTGGTCGTGACCTCACTTTACAGTTGGTTCAAGCTTCTTATTTTTGGCCTACTATGAGGAAGGAAGTGGATCGTTACGTCAAGAAGTGTCGTATTTGTCAAGTTTCAAAGGAGACGGCTACTAATGCAGGACTTTATATGCCACTGCCAGTTCCTTTGTAGTCCTGGGTTGATATTAGCATGGATTTTGTGTTGGGGCTACCTCGTACTCAAAGGGGTAATGATTCAATATTTGTTGTTGTTGATCGTTTTTCTAAGATGGTTTATTTTATTCCTTGCAAGAAGACAACAGATGTAGTTAATGTAGCCCAACTTTTCTTTAGGGACGTGTACCGTTTACATGGTTTACCTTCCTCCATTGTTTCTGATCGAGACACCAGGTTTTTGAGTCATTTTTGGCGTAGTTTGTGGAAGATGATGAATACTCAACTCAATTTTAGTAGTGGTTATCATCCTCAAACTGATGGGCAAATCAAAGTTGTTAATAGGTCCCTTGGTAACCTGTTAAGGTGTTTGGTGGGTGATCATGTGAAGGCATGGGATCAGAAGTTGTATCAAGCTGAGTTTGCTCATAATCATGCTGTTAATCAGAGCACTTGGTTTAGCCCTTTCCAGGTGGTTTATTCAGCTCAGCCACATGGACCTCTTGATCTTATGACTCCTCAGATTTCTAGGTCTGTTCCGAAGAAAGTGTAGGATTTTGTTGAGGGGTTGTATGATGTTCATAAATCTGTTCATGACAACTTGGTTCGCACTAATTCGAAGTACAAGAAGGATACAGATCAAAAGAGGAGACATGTTGACTTTGAAGTAGGAGACATTGTGTGGGCTGTTTTGACTAAGGATCATTTTCCAGTTGGTGAATATAATAAATTGTCTGCTAAGAAGATTGGTCCAGTGGAAATTGTGGATAAGATGAACTTAAATGCTTATCGTTTGAAGTTGCCAAGTCATATTCGTTGTTCTGATGTTTTTAATGTGAAGCACTTGTTGCCTTACCATGGTGATTCTTCAGATGATGATACAGTTGGGAATTCGAGGGCGAATTTTTCTTATCCAGGAGGGAATGATGGAGTCCCAAGTATTGAAGAACGGACTGACTTGTTTCTGGAGGCCCGAGATCGCGTGACGAAGAGGGGTTTAGTAAAACGGGCATATATTTTGCATCCTAAATCCGTTTTCAGCCCGTGACCTGTCAAAACGTGCGACCGAGGACGCTATAACCAGCTTTAAGCTGGTTGCGGTTTTCCCAAGGCCCGAAAAGCCTTTTTACTATCAGTTTTTTTGCATATTTATGTTTTTTTCACTTTCAGTTGGACTTTGTCATTGGGCTACGGTCCAACCCGTTGGATTTTTAGGATTTTTCTTTGTTTGCAGTCATTATTTAATGAATCTGTTGTAACCCTAGCAAGACAGTTATCAGTTTAGTAAAAGTTAAACCACTGGCCGCTGTGTTGTCGTGTTTTACCCTAATTTTCGGGCATTCTTCAGAATCAATGATTATTAGCAGAATTGTTTCTGGCATTCTTGTTGAATCAACATATCCAATTACTTATCTTTGTTACTTTGTTTTTTAGTCTACATCACGTTGTCAGTTGCTATTGCTTCGGCTCCAAGCTGTTCTCAAAACGAACAGTCTTCACGTGTCAGGGTCCCTAAAAATGCCACCATCTAGTTAACTACCGGTTTTCCAACAACGGTCCTTAACTCATAAACAAGATGAGTCCTATCAATTACACCACTATTCACCTCCTGCCACATCTGCTCCATCCTAGCTTTCCATGTTGTTTCGCCTAGAATCTCATCCTGTAGGCGACAAATAAACATGTCCGCCCAATCATCAGTTCCTGCTTGTTTCTCCAATGCATCGCATTTTGGGCGGTACGCCATTGGTTATTTCTTTATAAAACTTAACTATAGATGTGTGTAAAGATGTGTCAGCTATAGCCTCCTAACACTCCTTTATATAGCAACACCTCCTGGCTTAAATCCTATAGTGTCCTGCACTAACAATCAACACTACCACCAAAAACAGTAACCGGCTCCCAAATTGCATGATTATCGGCTTAGTTTCCCAAAAGTCTATTTAAAAAAACCACTATCCCCATCCACACACTGTTGCATCATCTATTATTCTACTTTTTCTGTTTCTTTTTTGCCACATTTAGACAATATAGAAAAACCCATTTATGGCCAAAGACAAAAACCAAAAATAATGCTGTTATGGGCCACTACATATCTTTACCACAATGGGTCAAAAAAAAGCACCAACAACAGTGCCAAACTATTGCTATGTTCTATAATGCAAACTTTTCCTATTATTAGACAACATGTTATAAGACACAAACACAACATTTTATAGGAATCCATTAGAACCTAATGAAAGAGCATTGGAACATAATGAAAAAACACATTTCACACATAAACGACATTCGTTATATTACAAACAACATACAACACAACTTCAAGCAAAATAATATAACAACGAGTTTGGTCGTATAAAAGACATACCACCAACAAATATGGCCAGACTATACACAATCGGATCCCACACGCCATTTTTTACAAACACGCGAACAACCTTCTTGCTCTAAACATCTGTTCTATCATTACATGGGTCAAAAGGATCGGAATAAATTATCCAGATCTTGAAGGCGCCCATCAGAATCATCCGCCAGTGCCTGTAGCTTCCACAAATCCGCGACATCACGCTCTTGCATGTCGCCTAACAACCAAAGCTATCGACTCACACGATGATCCGGGATAAGGCTAGATAGCTCACTTATAAACTGGGCCCTCTCATCAATGTCGTTTTTCTTTCGCGCATGCAGATCTTAAGTTCTGGCCCTCCACTCTGTCTCAACCTCAATCTTCTTCCACATATAGAAATAGGAAATGCTTCCAAAATCACTGGAAGAACAGAGCAATTGCAAAGCATGAAGCACTCCTCGCCAACTCATTTTTTTGGTTGACTGTTTTTGTGTGTCTGTTGCCTGCAATGTGCTATACCCAACTGGAATGGCACAGTTAAATAGAACATCTCCAACCCACTGTTGGCATGTCACATTGGTTTCACTTTTTTTTATTACTTGCTAGCCAAATAGCCACTAAAGCTTGCAACAGTGAGATTCTCAATAGCACATTGCAGGATAAATGAGTTACACAAGTTCCAGGCAAAATGCTAAGCACATGTGCATAAAAAATGTCCCAATACAATAACCAAGAGGCACAAATGAATGCGCTATCATACATTGGTTCCCAATGGGAAATAAAACACCAACGAGATGAATTTAAATTAAAAGTTGTTCTGAATTTAAAGATAATCAACAACAACATAAAGATATGGCAACATACACATAGGTGGTGTTACAACTGCATAGAGTACGACAAATACATATCAAGTTAAAACAACGAAGACCAAACATAACCTTCCCACACACGCCTAGGAACAACAGTTTATTGAAAACATAGAAACACACAGACAATCACTAGGGGCACCCTGCAAACACATTCGATGATCACATATTACGGATGAAAAACTCCATATCGGTCACATGATTGTCGGACGCACCCATCAATTCTTGCAGCTGGCGAATCTCTGCCTCGGCTCTGTCTTGCATGTCCAATAGCAAATAAACCATGCAGCTCAAAAGCGGTTCTGGGTTAACACTAGATAACTCGCTTATGAAACCGTCCCTCTCAGCAATTGCAGCCCTTTTACGGGCATACATAACTTCAAGTATCCCCCTCCAATCCGTCTCATTAGCCACCTGTTCACGCAGGTAGAACCAAAAACAGTTGTGGTGCTCCTCAGAACCGCAAGCCGTCTACAAAGCACGCAACCTTCTCAACCAACACATTCTTTCGTGACTGATTATCGGTTGCTTTGTGCGCGGTAATGTATTGCTAATACATGCCAGGACATCCTTATATACAATTACCACAACCCACTGTTGCAATATACCATTGGGAGTTTATATTACTTTAAAATATACACCCAACCAAAATCTGCAACCCTTTCATGAGCAAATTGACCCTCATGATTCAGCATTGTGTCAAACCTATAACACAGACTCCAACACAATCCCATGTGCATGCACAGTTACAAAAATATAGCTTAATAGGCCTTTGACTAAATCCTAACCACAAATGAAGTCTGGCACCAACAGGTATGGTAGGTCTTCAAAGTAACTATTACATACATGCCAATACACATATGCCTTTTAATTTCAAATAAGTAGATACATTAACAGTTAAATTGTTGTAAATATTGACCTGCTTGCTTATTGTATTTTTGTAAATAGGCAACCCGCCAGTGGGATTTTTGTGTAAGAACTAGATGTGAATGACGTTGCTGGAACAATAAGGATATTTACATTCGGTGATGGTAAGAATGTATAACGATTTCTTGAAAAAGGATCAACACCAACTTATTCACTAAGGTTTTTTTAATTCATGTGATGCAGGCGTCCGTTTTGCAAGTGGGAAGCATAGGATTCATGAGATTCATACGAGCAACTTCAGCTCTAGCTACACGTTTTTTGAAGGCGATAACTTGATAGGTATAGTAGACTCAATCACCCATCATGTTAATATCAAACCTTCAACTGATGCTTGAACCTTATTCAAGTAGAGTTTTATATAATACTGTGTGCTTACATAAAATATTTAAAATATGCTTCTTGCCTGCAACTTGAAGCGATGGCAGATCGGTTCTTCGATCAGATACGGCATCCAAATGCTCAGTTACCAAATGATCGACTGTTGAATCCTCTTTTCAACTTCTAACAAATGCCAGCGCCATCAGCAGTTGAAGAAGTTGATGGCCGGATTCAAGCAAAAAATTATGTGTCCGTCTCTCTAGCAAAACAATGAGAATGCTTCTCTATATTTTTAGATGTTATGTTTAGTTTTATTATGTAAATACTTCTTTGTATACATTTGTCCGCAAAGTATAGTGTGAGTCGTCTACTTAGTCATATAATCGAGGAACACATCATGTAAGTCTTGATGGTGTAATGCATTTCTTTCGTAATCAAACATATAGAGTTCATGTAGCATAGTGTAAGAGTGGTCATAGTTTGGATGTGTATGCACAAGTCGGTCGTACATTTTGAGTTATAACATGCTACTTTTATAGGTTTATGTCATAACTCAACGACCATTAAAAACGTTACCAAAAACGCTCGCACTTCGCCACATCGAAGCGCGCGCTCTAAGTCCTAGTTTCATAATAACGAGGGATAAAATTTATCAATTGATTTGATATAGTCTTGCATTCTTTTAATTATTGCTCGGTAAATTGTAATAGTTTTTTTCTTTGAAGTGTTGAATGAAAAATCCCCATTTAGTTTTTTTTATGTTTTTTTAACATCTTTCTAGTCAATAAAATATCTCGTTTTGGTTTTGGTCTTTGAAGAAACATTAATCACTTATTTGTTTTCTTTGAAGAACCATTAATAACTTATTTGTTGTTTGTTATACGTATTGGTGTTTTCGAGATGAAATTTAGATGAATTTATTGAGAGAACCGAATGCGATAGCTGTTGAAACAAAAATCCGTAGGTACTAAACCTGTATAGATTGAGTTTTGGTCACATATATGGTATGCTCATAGGTTAGGCATATCTTACAATAAAGGAACACACGTTAGATCGCCTCAGGGGTGACCTCGAGACCAAACTCCAGCGTGAGAGTAAGTAACTATCAAGAGAGTGGTGTTCGGTTTGGAATACCGAAGAGATATTACTAAGTAGAATTGAATGTTGTGTACTGTGTGTTGTTGTGTTGTAATAAATGGATCTGGGTATTTATACCCAGATGAGATACATACCTGGATGATAAGTCACATCACAAAGATATGCACAGTACACGATACCATGAAATCAGGTACACTGTAAAGTGGGCGGCGGTCCAGGGCTGAGACCACTGGGTAAAACGTTGCACCTTGGTTAATAGAGCTCATTCCTGGGCAAGCTCAATCTTGTCTTTTTCTCTCTCCTACGTGGCGGAGACTTTGGTCAAAGCGTGATGCATTCTGCCCTGTGCCGGAGACATACGCGAACATGTCCCCCCAGTACTAGTTTATTACGTTCGTAATCATCTGATACTTTAAGTCAGTTTTCATTGTTTTGGCCTGGCGTTTCTTCGTTAGACTGTTTATCTGGATCGGTTTAAATAGACTTTCCTTCTAAGCCGACCATTTATTTCCTTTTGTGTAAGTGCGTGGGATGATACCACGTGTCTTGCCCTTTGGTGTTCTACGGTGGATTTCATTCCTCGTAAATTGTAGCTAAACAGTGTTTCCTCATTTCTTTCACCTTGCCGTCATATATATACATCATTTGTTCACCTCCTCTTTATATTACTTCTACCATTTTTCTTCGTCTTCACCATGCTTTCACTTTCATAGGTTCGTCCTTTTTCTTTATTTAGTGTTTCTTTTGTCTATACGTTTGGCTGTTTCGGATGACGGGGGAAGAAACTATGCGACGGAGGGTTGAACCATCTATTAGACGTGATCCAAAATGCGATATGCACATACGAGTATCTGTTATGACCGATGATGACTTGAAGGTGGTGATATGTAAATACAACATTCCTTCGGATTTACGACCTCTCCTTCCAGATTCGGAGATGACTATGGATATGCTTCCTGATTCAGCCATTGGTATATATCGCTAGTATCTTGATCATGGTGGACTTCGGATACCCTTCTCTACTTTCTTCTTGAATGTGATTTGTCACTTCGAAGTACATATTTCTCAGCTGATACCCATAGGAGTAAATAAGGTTGTAATGTTCGAGCTTCAATGTTGTAGTTTAAACATCTCCGTTTCTATGACTTTATTTAGGGTTTTCTTCAGACTTTGTAAACAGGGTCACTGGTTTTTGTTTGGAAGTAGAGGTGCGGGGGAATATGGAAAGTGTTTAATCGAGACTACATCTAGCCTCAAAGGATGGAAGCGTGAATTTTTCTTGATAGATCGTCGTGCCACTCCCTTCGGTATGCCTTGAAGACATCGTGACTCCGTTACAACAGATGACTTTCCTTTTTCGTTTAACTCTTCACATGTTAAGGCTCTTGCTAAGAAACCTATCTTGTGTCGTCGTCCTCACGAAGTTCTACTCTTTCTCGCTGGGTTGTCTTTCCCCTACAGTCATCCGGAATTACGCCGAATACTTTTAAATGTTGACAAGAAAGGTATGTTTTCTTTTACTTTGCTAATGTCTTGTAATTACTCATACCGGCTTGCTTATGCTTGTCTTTTTCTCGCCTTTTTTTCTTGCAGAAACTAGCTTGGAAGAATTCTTGAGTCTGTCCTCGTTTGATGAAGCTATTGTCGATACTGGTGAACCTTTTGGGGAGAACAAGAAACCTGAGCCTCATGTTACTGATCACTTTCCGTTTGGGGAGAACGTCCCTGTATTGACTCCGGCTCAGCTGGCTGTTGAAAAACCATCAGCCAAGCTGCCAGAAGGTAAGAAAAAACAGGAAAAACGCTCTAAGGTGAAGAAAACTGTTCATGCTACATATGAGATCACCTCCGACCATCGTGGGAAGAAGCGTAACCGTTAGACGGTTCATACCGATTACAAGGTGGATTCTCATCGAACACACTCCTCTATACCACTTAATGTTGTTATTCCTTCTCCCTGTGATGTGGTTGCAGCTTCAGGTGTTAATAAAGATAAGTCACCCTCCATTGTGCATTTGAGTGACCAGTCTAACCCTAAAATCAAGGCTACTTCTGAACCTACTGGTACGTTATTTGTTCGTTTTTTTCCTTTATGCTTCTCTTTTCCTTCTTTTTTTATATTATGACATAGTTTTGTTTGTGTGCGTGTAGGAGAAGATGATATTGTTCCTCCTAGGTTTGTTCTGGCATGGAGATTGCAAGAAGATGTGAGAGTTAACACTTCATATGCTTGTGAAAGAGTCATGTATCACCTTGCGACGCCTGCCGATGACTAGATCCTCAAGTCTATGTCCAACTATGACGTCCTTCGTCATAGCTGTAGGGTCGTCGCTCAAGGAACAATTGTTGCGGCTGAGTTAATGAAGCGGTATGAGAGTCTTAACAGCGATTATGTTAACATGGCGAACTCTCACATCTCTGAGAAGGAAACATTTTCTAAAGGTAAGGCTTTTCTAGATCGTTTGAAGGTGTCTCATCAGCAACTTTAAGAGTCTCATTCATTATGTGTTGGTACCGAAGAGAAATTGAATCTTCGGATTCGTGCCTTGGAGGAAGAGAATGAGAGTTTGAAGAAGACTACTACCACTACTACTGAGGAGTTGGCCTTGAAAACCAAAGAGTTTGTGGAGGTTTCTGACAAGTTGTCTTCCAGCGAGACTAATAATAAACACCTCACTGCTCTCCTTGGTCAGGCTATGGTCGAGAAACAGATGTTGATTCGAGAATCCATACATTGTTTGATAAATAAGCTATTTAGTAGTTATGAATACAGGAAATCATTGGGTTCGGCTTGCAACTTGGCTTACTCGGCTGGTTTCATGAAGTCACTGAGTCTCGACAAGACACTTCAGTAGATTCAAGCAGCTTCAGCAAGGTGAAAAACATCAAAAGGGATGCTCTTCAGACATGGGTGGGAAGTTGTAATGCTTTATTTGTGGCCTCCTACCCTTTTATCTAAAAGGTGTCTTCTTCCTTTTCTTCCTCCGTTTTAGAGTTGATGCAACTGGAGCCTGAAGCCGGACCCTCCAAGCCTTCCGGTAGTAGTTTGCCTTCTACAGCTAATTCTGAGATCACACAAAAAGATGGAGGATCCTCTGAGCTTCCACCAAATGATGGAGAAGATTCTGTAGTGACTCCCAATACGGCTAGTACTACCAATTGACTTCCTCTTTATATGCCATCGGTGTGCCAGAATGGGCTTGTAACTTTGAACAAGTTTTCTTTTTGTCTATATAACCCATATTCTCCCTTGTCCTAAATATTTGCTAGTACTTTTACTTGTTGTTTTGGATAAGCTATGATAATGGGATTTTTTGTGCACACATTTTGTTATACACGTATTTTCTTATCGTTAGGAATATTTTATTTCTTATTGGGCTTTCGGTGTTAGGCTGATACCCATTTGTCTTGTATTTACATTAAATGAGTTGATCAGACTCTTTATGGGAGTACATCGGCATACGACCGCTTTTAATTTGTCCTCCAGACTACCTCCCAGGCGCGTCCAAACAGTTAGAGTGTTTTTGGGAGGACATCGGCACACGGCTGCTTTAAATTTGTCCTCCGTACTACCTCACAGGCGCGACCAAACACTTAGAGTGTTTTTTATATTTGTGGGAGGACATCGGCACATGGTCACTTTTAATTTTTCCTCGGACTACCTCACAGGCGCGTCCAAACACTTAGAGTGTTTTTTATATTTTTGGGAGGACATCAACACATGGCCACTTTTAATTTGTCTTCTGGACTACCTCATAGGCCCGTTCAAACACTTAGAGTTTTTTTACTGTTTTGTTTTCCTTCGATTAGCTATTCCGAAGGTCTACAAGTGTAATAACAATTGTGTTGCTGGCCAAAAGAAAATTTCTTGGAAATACTTTTTTATAGTTAGAAAGTCGGTCGCTCCAATAATATAGTTACGGGCTCGTAGTATAGTTTTAGTAATATTTTTTGAAAGCCCGACCCATGAGCATGTGCATGGGCGACTTGGGTATATAAACCCCTTTCCTTCATGGAAAAGGGTGTTGGTTGTTTCATTTTTTAATATATTTTCACACATTTTCTCTGATCTTTCTCTCTCTACTTTCTTTCACTAGAAACATCAACCTCACTTGTTAGATCATAGATTATCACTATTCTACAATTAATATCAAGAGCCATGGGATTAAATAGAGGTGTAATTTGTGTTGTTCATGGTTTTTTAGTTGTGGTTCGTGTGTTTTGATACTATAATACCCAAGTTTCAAAAAAAAATTCGTGTTTTTGTCGTTCCAAGTGATCTACATATCTCCTACATAGTTGTGGTAAAGATTTGGGTGCTTTGGATTGGTCAAAATCACGAATTTCTAAGCAAAAATCTCATTTTTATTCAAATATTACGAAATAGTCAGATTATTGCGGAATCTTTGCCCAAAATCTTTTCGCAATAACTAGGGTTTCTGTTATTGCGAAGATTCACAAATTCATTATTGCGAAGATTTGAGTTTTTGTTATTGCGAAGATTCACAATTCTCATTATTGCGAAGAGTTGAATTTTCTGTTATTGCGAAGATTGAAAATTTTCATTATTGCGAAGATTCAGTTTTCATTATTGCGAAGATTCCAGTCTTCATTGTTGCGAAATCTGTGTTTTGAGGTTATTGCGAGATTTGAGATTTAGGTATTGCGAAGTTGGATACGTCTTGGATATTGCGAAGTTATTGCGAAATATTTAATAGGGCAATTATTGCGAAATATTTTCCAACTTTTGCAAAATTTCAAGGATTTTAGACTTTGCATTTATTTGAAGACTTTCACAACTACACTCAACCAAAGGATAATATCATACTGTTTTAACAACCACAAACACTAAACCTTTATTTCATTGCTCGATCATTTGGTAATCTTTCTTCAAGTGATCAAAAATGAATCCTCATTCATTCATGCCTACAATGACATCGCTTATTGATCTATCTATCGTATCGGGTACCGATACCCATCCACTGTTGCTTATCAAAGAGCTATTTAAAGCATGACAGGGTCGCATGAAGTCATATATTATTTGTCGGTCCAGTGGGAGGCTTATGATCAAATCCATTGAGCAAGGCCCACTTGATTGGGGCACAATTACTATAGATAATGTGACTCGGCCAAGGGAATTTTTTAACTTAACGCATGCAAACCAACTAATTTAGGTATTGCGAAGTTGGGTCCATCTTGGATATTACGAAGTTTTTGCAAAGTTATTGAGAGATTTGGTTTATTAGGGTAATTATTCCGAAATCTTTTCACCACTTTTGCAAGACTCCAAGGATCTGAGGATTTTAGACTTTGCATTTATTTGAAAACTTTCACAACAACTCACAACCAAAGGATAATAACATATTGTTTCAACAACTACAAATACTTTACCTTTATTTCAGTGCTCGATCATTTGGTAATCTTTCTTCAAGTGATCAAAATGAATCCTCATTCATTCATGCCTACAATGACATTGCTTACTGACCTTTCTATCATCTCGGGTACCGACACCCATCTATCGTTGCTTATCAAAGAACTATTTGAAGCATGGCAGGGTTGTATGAAGTCATACATTATTGGTCGACCCAATGGAAGGCTTATGATAAAATCCATTGAACAAGGCCCACTTGATTGGGGAGAAATTACTACAGATAATGTAACTCGACCAAGGGAACCTCATGAGTTAACGCCTGCCAACCAACTAATTGCTGACGCGGATGAAAAGGCTGTTCAGACTATTCTTCAAGCTCTTCCACCCGATATTTATCGAATGGTAAGTCAACACAAGATAGCAAAGGAACTATGGAAACCATGAATCTACGGATTTTTAGGCTGCTAGACATAATCATTATTCATATAATGTAAATCATAGTTGAATAGAACAACAATTATGAACAAGGTGTTTAGAAACAAACGTTTAATCTTTATTGAACATGAAACTTAAACACAAACTTAGGCATCATACAAAGACACTGACGCCTAGAACACACACTCTGACTTTAGGTCTACACAGTATGTGAAACTGACAATAAAACCTATGACCCTTGGTTCCTTTTATAGCACAAGGACCATGGTTTACACAAGAGATAAGAATTAATAAAACGCAGAAATCTTCTATTCGTATATTTGATATGCTGAATTCTTATCAAAATAAGAATTTCTTGTTGTCGAAATAGATACCTCCATGTTTTCTTTATTATATTTTGCCACATCAACTCTTAGACCCAACAATCTTTTCCTAGTTGATGTAGGAAAAACTTCTCTATGTATCTCTTGTATATGGTACACGATCTTCAAATTGCTTCCCTCAAGTTAAGAATCTATATCTTTCCTTTTTGTCACATCAATAGGGAAGTAATAATGTATGCAATCGAAGATTCTCCAAAAGTGTTGGAAATACGTTTTTCATATTTAGAAAGTCTCGGTCACTCCAACAATATAGTTATAGGCTCGTATTATAAGTTTAATTAAAGTTTACATTAGCCCGACCTATGAGCATGTTCATGGGCCGGAGGCCCAAGTACACTAAGGGACTTGTGTATATAAACCCCTTTCCACCATTGAAAGGGGTGTTGGTTGTTTCATTTTCTCAAGTAATACACATACATTTTCTCTAATCTCTCTCACTACTTTCTCTCTCTAGAAACAACAACCCTCTTGATTATCATACTTCTACAATTGGTATCAAGAGCCATGGGATGAAATACAGATTGGTTTTGTGTTGTTCATGCTTTTCTAAGTGTGTTCATGTGTTTTTGATTGATTTTACCAAAGTCTCAAATTTTTTCGTGTTTTTGTGGTTCCAAGTGATCTATAAATCTTCTAAATAGTTGTAGTAGCGATTTGGGGATTTTGGTTTGGCTATAAACACGAATTACCAGGTAAAAATCTCATCTTTCTTGTTGCCTTCAAGTCTCGAACTTTTTTTACTTCATTACGATCAGAATATTGCGATCGCAAAAACCTGGGGTTTCTACATTGGGATCGAATATTCCGAGTACATCTAACGATCAGTTTTTGCGATCTAACACTGCGATCTGTGTTGCGATCTAACACTGCGATCTGTGTTACCATCTAACATTGCGATCTGTGTTGCGATCACGACTTGCGATCTATCATTGCGATCACGACATGCGATCTATCATTGCGATCACGAATTGCGATCTAAATTACGATCAGGGGTTGCGATCAGGGGTTGCGATCAGGGTTGCGATCAGGAGTTGCGATCAGGGGTTACGATCAGGAGTTGCGATAAGAGGTTGCGATAGAACATTACGATTAGAACAAATTTGCAAGATTTAGAGGATTTTTCAACTTTGCATTTCTTTGGAGACATTAACAAAAACACACAACCAAAAGATAATAACATCTTTGTTTAAACAACACTAAAACACATAATCTTATTTCATTCTTAAGCGCCATCATTCGTAAGAGACATGGTAAAACTCCATATGAGTTACTTCATGCACATAAACCCGATATTTCATTCTTTCATGTGTTTGGTGCACTGTGTTATCCAAATACTAATAGTGAGAATTTGGGCAAACTTCAACCGAAGGCTGATATTGGAATCTTCATTGGTTACTCACCCGCAAAGAAAGCTTTCGGAATTTATAACCGTCGTCTTGGCAAGATAGTAGAAACTTTGCATTCCGATTTTGATGAGCTGACAGCGATGGCTTCTGAGCAACACAGCTCTGAACCCGCACTTTATGAGATGGGAACCGGTACTATTAGTTCCGGATTAACTCCCAACAATCCTACTTCTCCATCATTTACACCACCTACAAGGCCCGAGTGAGATGAGTTATTTCAACCTATGTTTGATGAATTATTTGATCCACCTAGTGATGATTCTCCAGAACTAGTAGCAATAGCTCTGATTCCCGAAGTTGTTGCTTAAGAAAATGGAAATCAGTCTGATGCATCTACTGTTACTATTGAACCAGATGCACCATCCCCAACCAATTCTAAAACTACACCTGAATCATCACCCCCACTCGTTCCTAATGATGTTGAAGAGGATTACTGTGATCACGATTTAGAACTTGCTCACCTACAAGAGCTTCCATTCTTTGGTTCACAAATACCCGAAAACCCTAACGGTGCGTCTACCTCAGAGGAAGCTCCTGCAATCGTTTACTCCAGACCACCACGGATTGAAAATCACAATACTAAATGGACAAAGGATCACCTAATTCGTAATATTATTGGTGACATCAATCGACCAGTCTTGACACGTCATCAACTCCAAGAGCACGCATTATATTGCTTCTTTGATGCATTTCTCTGCGAGAAGGAACCTACATCTTGGCAACAAACCATGCAACAATCATCATGGATTGAAGCCATGCAAGAGGAACTTAATGAATTTCAATGCCTTGAAGATTGAGAATTAGTTCCTCTACCCGACAACGTTGACATCCTTACTTTGTTGTGGGTATATAAGGTTAAACTCGATGAGTTAGGTAGAGTGTTAAAGAACAAAGCTAGATTGGTTTCTCGAGGTTACAAACAAGCTTTGGGTATTGACTTTGAAGAATCCTTTGCTCCTGTTGCATGAGTGGAGGCGATTAGACTATTTCTTGCTTATGCTTCTCACATGAATATGATCGTCTATCAAATGGATGTCAACATGGCATTTCTTAATGGTGAATTAAGGGAAGATGTCTACGTAAGCCATCCGAATGGATTCGTCAACTCGGAGTATCCTAATCACGTGTATAAGCTCAATAAGGCTCTTTGTGGATTGAAACAAGCTCCACGCGCGTGGTACGATCTCCTATCGCCTTATCTCATCTCTGAAGGCTTATCCAAAGGCAAAGTAGACCCAACATTATTCATTCTCAAGGAGGACAACGACATGATATTGGTATAAATTTATGTTGACGATATAATATTTGCTGCCACTACTAAAAGACTGTCTGACAATTTTGTGAAAATCATGTCCACACGTTTTAAGATGTCGATGATGGGAAAATTTTCATTTTTCTTAGGGTTGCAGATTTCTCAAAATCCCAGAGGTATCTTCAATGATCAATCCAAATATGCTCTTGAATCGTTGAAAAAGTATCATTTTGAAAAATGTGACCTAGTGGATACTCCCATGGTGGAGAGATCCAAGTTAGATGAGGATAGGGATGGGATTTTTGTTGATCCTAAACTTTATCGTTGAATGATCGGCACCCTTCTCTATCTGACTGCTAGCAGGCCTGATTTGTAATTTGCTATATGCATGTGTGCCCGGTATCATGCTCGACCTACCGAAAAGCACTTACATGTTGTGAAAAGGATCTTTCGGTATCTTAAAGGAGCACTTAATCGTGGTATGTGGTATCCGAAGGATTCCTCTATTGCACTAATATCATATGCAGATGAGGATTATGCTGGGTGTAAGATACTCGACGCAGTACTTCTGGCAGTGTGCAACTTCTTGGAGATAAACTGATTAGTTGGGCATCCAAAAGGCAGAAAAGCGTTGCGATATCAAGTACAGAGGCTGAATATATTGCTATGTCCGGTTGTTGTGCTCAAGTTCTTTGGATGAGATCACAATTAACTGACTACGGTCTTGGATTCAACAAAATCCCAATGTATTGTGACAACAAAAGCGCCATTGCTCTTTGCTGCAACTACGTTCAACACTCCCGGGCGAAGCACATTGACATACGCTACCACTTTATCAAAGAGCAAGTGGAAAATGGAGTAATCGAGCTGTATTTTGTCAACACTGAGTATCAGCTGGCGGATATATTCATAAAGGCCTTAGATCGAGGACGTATCGAGTTTTTGATCGAAAATCTAGGCATGAAATCATTCTCACCAGCGACACTTAAGGAGTTGGTAGAAGAATCTATAAAATAGTGGTGGTAAACTATTCTAGAGTATCATTTTATCGTGATCTTGTATATTATCGTATATATTTAAATCATCAAAAGAAAAATACAAAAAATATAAAACCTACAAAAACCATAAAAATTATAAAATCAAGAAAATCCAAAAATATTTTCATTTTAAAACGGCCATGTCTTTTAGTACGGTAATATTTACGGCCTTAGAAATGTCGATTAATATTGACACGGTGCCATAAATAGAGTGCGTATGAAAGTTGTAAATATTGTAAAACATGCCCACATGGCTTGTAGTTATTTCTGACTGCAACCCGCTTTTCGCATTCAAGTCACGTATTTCTTTTGAATACGTTGGCTCACAACAAGAATTAATTTTCTCGGGCAAGGTTTACTTTAAAACCTTGTAAGGGATCAAGTTTACTTTATAACTTGGTCTAATAGAAATTAGTGTACGCTTCAGTGCACTTATTTTGTTAAAATAAGAGAAATCTTATTGCCACCAGAATCCTTTCAAAAATCATTAAACATAAAAGGTCTTCATGGATACTTGTCTCTTTAAAAACAAAGACTACATCTCTTTAAATAGAAAACAGGTCAGCATTTAAGGGGGAGCAAATATCAAATCATTTTTAAACAAGTCTTCAAAACAGGTTTTCATAAAAATGCAAAACGATTATCTTCATCATCATATGCTATCTGTGCCTTGTGATCGTGTTAGTTGAGTGTTAGGTGTATGTGATTGTGTTAGTTTTTCAAGATAAGAAGTTACGGGTTATTGAGTTAACAACTTTACTAACTGGGGTGCCAAAATTGCAAAGCTTACAATCAGGGGGACCAAGATGCAATTTATTGTAACTTGCTTTGACCAAAGTCAAAATATAACCACCCCCTCCCTGTTTCTTCCTTATCGACACACACATACGCATAACTCCATCCGCCATTGTTAAAGCTTCGATTCTTCCATCTTTGTGTGCTACACCTCAAATCATCTAGGTAACGTATACCGTTGGTTATTACGTGCATATCATCCTTGTCTTTTAATCAAACAAACCCTATACATGGATCAAATAAATCTAGGGTTTACAGTTGTGCAATGATTGTGTTAATTGAGTAGTGGGATTTGTTTATCTACCTTATCTGTGCATAGGACTTGAACAGTTTTGTCTAAAACACATCCTACAGACCTTTAATCGAATCAAACGACTTTGCATCGTATCTACATCTCAGATTGCGATGGGATATTCCGATCATGCATTGTGATGGGTCATTCCGATGGCTCATTGCGATGGGTCATTCCAATGGCGCATTGCGATGGCTCATTGCGATGAGTTATTGCGATGGCATCATTGCGATGGCTCATTGTGATCGTACATTACGATGGCACATTGCGATCCCACCTTGCGATGGATCATTGCGATGGCAACATTGCGATCACATGCATTGCGATGGCATTTCGTGATGGCATATTGCGATCGTTTATTCCGATGGCATTACGATGGTGCTTTACAATCACACGTTGCGATGGCATTAAGATGAATTTAGGATTGCGATAGAAATACATTCCGATGGCTTTTAGATTGCGATGAGGGTTAACATTACGATGCATGTTAGGATTGCGATGGACTTTAAGATTGTAATGGCATATAACAATTGCGATAAGTTGAACTTAGACACACTTGGCTAGATTAAGAGTTGTACAACATAGACAAAATACTAAGTGTAGTTTCTTCTTAGTGTTATGTTATTCTATGAGGTGTCATGTGTTGTGTTACATTTTTCTTGCTACGGAATTTACATGGATTATGTGGTATGTATGTCAATATATATCAAGTGTATCTATGTTATCTAAGCAGGAAAATGTCGATTAACGAAGAACAACAAAAACAACTTGATTATGCCCTTGTTCCACTTAGTGCCAGAATGCCACATGCACCAAACAATTTTCATCTGAAAGACGACTTTGATCCCACTTTGGCGGCATTCAAAGTCGCAATGGATATCATGGATAGTTCACCGATAAAGGATGCATTACGTGCCATAGCATCAGCTCATGAAGTATACATGCACGAGTTTTGGACAACAGCCACAATTTCACAGGGAAAACAATTTTCAAAGAGGATTATCACCTTCAAGCTCAACAAGACGAACATGACACTTGACTTGAGTCAATTTAGGCAATTGTTCAAGCTCCCTAAGTTATCAAAAGGAGAACACTTTATGCCTAACCCAACTACAGATGAACTGCTTGGTGTAATTCGAGCTCTGAACTATGAGGGTGAAATTGGTCAATTATCTCAGTTTAACACGTCACACATCGGGCAACCATGGAAAGCAATTGTCAACATCATTGTAAAGTGTCTTACTTCTAAGGTTCGGGGTTCAGACGCAATGCGACCCCCTCAGGCTAATATCTTTAGGGTCTCTACACTGGAAATAAAGTGGACTATGCACTACAACTACGGGAGGAATTTTGCCATCAATTCACAAGCACCAAGAAGAAATCGTTGCATCTTCCATTTCCAAGGTTCACAAAACTCATAATCAATTTCTTCATGAAAAGTGACCCAACTATTGATCCTCGTGGAAATTTCTTCTATCATACTCAAGATAGAGACAATGTGTTGGACAATATGACTGCTGATAATCAATTCACAAAGTACTCACTACGACCAGCTCTTGTGCCAGACATCATGATCAATGAAGGGATCAAGGAGAGTAAACCCTACCAAGAGATGCTCAAGGATATTGAAGCACCGATCAAAAGAGCAAATGCAGATACCTCTGAGAAACAAACAGGTAAACGGAAGAAAAGGACTGCCAAGCGCCAAACGACTTCTTCTTCCAAAGATAAAGGCACAGGGAAAGAGCACCTATATGATGAAGATGAAGAAGAAGAAGATGAGTTGATCCACACTGCGGATTAAGAGGAAGAAGTACACCTACACAAGACAAAGAGACCAAAGCAAACCAAAGGTAAAGAAGCACTTGTTGTTACAGCTGAACCAGTTCAAGAAACCATTTCTCAAGCCAAACAGCTGCGTCTCACCCTTCAGCGGAGCAGAGAGGAGGCTTTCGCAAAATCTAAGGGTTCAGGCTCAACACCGGTTGATGATTTAGATGAATTTGGCAACCCTGATGACGATATTTTCTTTTCTGAAGATCCTAATGATGAAGATGTTGGTAACTTCAACTTTGAAATTCGTGAGCATAGTGTAGAGGGTGGTGACAGTGACAACACAGAAATAAACACACTGTATCATGATGTCAATATCACCACATCATTACCGGCACCAACTTTCACTGTGATTTCAGAAGATGCTCATGCAACTCTCATTCCAGGAACTCAACTCCAAAGTAAGTCTACTTCTGGTTATGATGATGTTATGAAATATATTAATTTTTAAGGGGAGGGCGTCGAAGTCACAAATACTGATCCCTCGACAAATGAGAATATGGTCGATGTTCCTATAACTTTAGTTACAACAACTACCATTCCACCATTTACCCCCCCCGGTAATCACCAATGTCATCACACCAACTCCCACACCTGAACTTGTTGAACTACCTGTACCAACTACCGCCCCAATGACTGAACCTACATCGTCACCAGTCATCTCACAACAAGTACCAACCACCGCCAAAGTAACTATAACAACTCCGTCACCAATCCTTGAAAAATCTGTATTATCCACAACCTCTCTAACACTCGTGGTTACACCTCCTCTATCAGCAACGGTACAACAAGTATCATCCACCTCTAATCCATTTCTCACGTTCAATGATCCAATTATTCAGACCCTTCAAAAACAATTGGAGGATCAGGCAAAACAAATTGAATTGCTGAACGAAAGGATACCTGATCAAGCCCTCAGAGAATAGTAAAATGACGAGTCTAAACTTAAGAAGATATCTGAAACCGTCTCAAAACTTAAAAGTCAGCATAAAAAGCTTCTTAAAGAAAAGGATGCACGTGACAAAGAAAAGGCTGCTTTTATCAGTTCCATTGATGATCACATGACCAACATCATTCAACGTGAAGTGAAGTCATATGTCGATCAAGAGCTCCCAACTATATTCACCATAGGTTTATCTGATCTTCAATTAATGAAACTGTTAGAAACTCGATTAATCAATATGGGCTCTGAGACAACAAAGTTTAAACGCAAACTTCTGCATTATCTCAAAAAGACCATCATTGAAGATACACCTGTAGATGATGAAGAGTCTGAGAATGAAGATGAAGACGAAGACGATGTCGAGAACGAAGAAAATGAGGGTAATGGAAATGAGGATAAAGATGGAGATGATGGTAAAAATGATGATGACGAGGATGAAAATGAGGATGATGGGGATAAGGATGATGATGATGATGATAGTGATGGGAATGGTATGGGAAAGAGTGATAAGGGAGAGAATACGGGTAAAACTAGAGAAGAGTCAAAACAGGGTGAAGAGGATAAGGAATCTGAGAAGGGTGTTGAAGAAGAAGAAGAAAGTCGCATTGGAACCAAAGAAAAGGATGTGGATGCAGCACCAACGGAGAGTGAACAAGAAGACGATGAAAGAGATGATGAAACCACTGCTACCAGCAAGAGGATTCACCATGCATATCACTAACAAGTGATGATGGAAATAGAGAAAATCGTCAAAAGCACCTCCATGGTACATTCATCTCCAGAGAATCTCAAACTCAAGACACAAGTATGTCTACTGCACTAGTTACTACTACTGTTTCTCCTACACCACATGTAGAACCCGTACATGAAGACGAACCCCAAGTATCTATCTATGAAGACGAACCCACGGTGTCTATGCATGAAGATGATTCTACTATACCCAACTCTCCACCTCCTACAACGGATAAACATGATTCTGACATGGAAGTCGAAGACTTGCACATACTTGAACCGACTTTTGCTAAATCTCTTGTCATGGACGAGACTGTACAGGAGCAACAATGGATTACCAATGCCGCACCACAACATCCTTTCTCAACGGCAACAGAAATCGAGCTGACTAACTTCCTCAACAATCCGATCGATTTTTCAGCTTTCCTTATGTCTACCTACGGGAAAACCACTATGACTCCAGATCTTCTCAAAATGTCAGCTGTAGATGTGGATTTCTTTGATACCATGAAGATCAGCAACAATGAGGCTGAATATCACATCAATGAGCTTGCAAAGGCCATGAAAGCGATGACTTTAGGGATATAGACTCCAGTGTTACAACCTCTCACACCTACAGTCATTGCCGGTTGTAAAACTATTCCAATGGAGTTTTTGTCTGTCATGATCTCGAGTATTTAGAAAACGGCGCGAAGAAATATACTACATCACTCACCATGGTCAAGGATATAAATCTGTAGAATGTACCTTGGATTGAAGACAAAGTACCTGATGTGATATAGCGAAAGAAGTTGCTAAAATTTTACGATCCTCACGCAGCACTTGGAACTTCTCACTGGAATATAAAGAAGAGGTTAGCTTACAACCACTTCCATCGTGCACAACCAAGTTCTCATGTTCAGTCAAATCGTAGAATAAAAAGCATACCAGCCACCACTTATACGGTATTTGGTTATGATTATTTGAATGTCATTCGCTTCAAACGCACTGATGAAAAAGAATACCGAATCGATGAAAGTGACCTCCAGTACCTTAGCCTTGAAGACATTAAAGATCTTCTACAGATATTGGTTCAAGAAAAGGTCGATCACTTATCTCCTGAAATGGTAATTGCATTAAGTTCAAATCTTCGCCAGTTTACTCGAAGGATTGTCATCAAAAGTCGAGTTGAAGACTTTCAACTTGGTGTGGAAAGTTACCAACAGAAGCTTTACTTGCAACGTCCTCATACAACTCCGCGCAGTCAATACCACAAAGACAAATTGCCATATATGGGGACTCTGAAACCGGAAGCAGGCATATTTTATCCGAACAAGACAGGAGTCACGCATTTATGAGATTTTCCGAACTGCATAAATTCAGTGATGGCACACTCAAACACGTTCGTGATGATATGACTGTTCTCAATGTTGGACTACCGCTTCCAGCAGTTAAGTACAGTTGGACAGACCAATGCAAGAAAGGTGCTAGGTACGCGATGAAGAAGATCGAGGAAACATTAAGGAAGCGCCGGTAGATCCGAAGTCTAGAACGATTCGTAGGTGGAAGACCATATGGAGCACACCACAGGCTTACGAAACGATCTATTTAATATGGATTGTTTTCTCTCAGGTCACTCCATATGTATTTATATTATAATTATGTGAATATGTTTATAATAGGCTTTTGTGGCATAGTGTAGTGCAAGAGTATGAAATTTTTCAAGAATTTCTCACGAAACTCGAAATCTTTCAAACATATCATACTTAAGCACTACAACTAACCCTCAATAATTTGAGGGGGAGCATTAATATGTTCTACGGCCATCAACCAATTTCATCTTTTACCCAAAGACCGGTTAACCCATTAATATCCAAAACATTAATGGTTAACATTTTGGATAAGGGGAGAAAATGGGATTAAGGAGACTTGTAAAACATATGTGGCTAAAAATGAAAAAGGGCTATAATATAAAATCCAACTTGATATATTCTACGCATATGTTAAGGGGGAGAATTTTTGTTGAAAAAAAACACTGAAGGTACAAAAAACTCTTGATATTAATATCACAAGTACCTCAGTGATTTTAAGGAATTTTTCATGAAGACGAATACTTACCCAAAACACACTTAACTTACGACGAATGTGGTGACAAAAGGGTGGTAGGATTAGATATTAGTCCAATTATTCTTCCACAATCAGAGGAATCTTCCCAAGGACAATTCTATAGTTAGAAAATAGAAGTCCTTAGGAAATATGGGGAATGGATTGTGAACGTAGCTGAATGCTGACCAAGTACTTATGCTAGCACTGGAACAATCACAACAAGGTGCTAGTAATGATGTATTGGTAAGCATTAAAGGGGTTGAAGAATGAAAAAGAAATGTAAAGATAAAGGGTGTAAAGAAAGAAGCCCTCCTTACAACTTAGGCAGAAACCGGGTCAGCTCATCTTGAACACAAAAGTATCTTGGACCCAGTGATACGATGCACAACCCCTCCCATCCAACTAAAATATCTCTCAAAAGATATTTGTTTTAATATCACGGAGTTCAACACGTTGTCTATCGTTTTATTCACTCTGAATAAATTGATATTGAAAAGGTGGCAATCCTCTCCAGCCTCCGCTCACCAAAACAAAATGCACTATTGAGTCTAGAGCCACGATATCATCAAAAGTCCCATTAGGACACAATTTTAAAAACAAGAAAGATTTTTATGAGTCCTGCGTAGTATTCTTGCAATATTGCCAGAACATCTGAGTAATACAAAAGTATTACCATGAAGATGGAAATCCTACTTGATTCAACATCAAACAAGCTCATGGTAGGTGACACGTGCGGTTCTTTAAGAACTAATCTTGTGATAACTGGAAAAAAACGATGGTTTAGCTTTTAATTGAGATTAAACTTGTTCCAGGGCCTCTACGAAATTATCCAAGTGATCTTGCCAGAACACTCAGAGTTACACTCTTTAGTGTTCACAGTAAAGAGTGGAAATCCTTCCAGTGTCAACCTCAAACAACACTACGGTAGGTGACAAGCAAGATTCTATCATAATCAAGCTCGTGACAACTAGAACGCAACGATGGTGAAAATCTTAATTGAAATTAACTTGTTTCAGGATTCATGAATTGACGGCTTCAATCATGCATTTTATAATCCAAATGATTCACTCTTTATATTTGTAGTCAGCTTTGGACGGTCGAATAAAGAGAACGAGTTTACCCACGAAATCTTGTCAAGGAGATCTTTAATTAGAGCTACTTGTCATAAGTACGATATTTATTATCGTCCAACGGTCTTCACTGACCGGAGGTAAAATGCTACCGAATCAGAATAAAATGTCAAAGCCATTTTATTCGTGTCTTATTATGTTACTGCATTTGAAGACGGTGGCGTTGTGGTATACCAGCTGAAGTCGTCCTCACATACTTATTCCTTCTGCATCAAATATTTCAACAAATTTAAGAAAGTATGACCTAAAAGTGTTCCGCTGTATCAACTCTGAAACTTTCAAGAATTCAACAAAGGATAGGTATGTGGGACATGAAGTCACGAAGAGGCGAACATCACAAGAAGACAACGATTGCACATGAAAGGCCAGAAGAACATGTTCTAAGCCAAAGCCTGATGATATTCAACACATATTCACAAAAAGAAGAAAAGTTAAAGAAGAAAAGAGAAAGTGGACTACGAGCACAAGAACGAAGATCTAACATGCTATATTAGGACTTTGTAATTTGGAGTGACCTCCCTTTGGGGGAGATTGTTGGAAATACGTTTTTCGTATTTATAAAGTCTCGGTCTCTCCAACAATATAGTTATAGGCTCATAGTATAAGTCTAATTAAAGTTTACATTAGCCTGACCCATGAGCATGTTCATGGGCTGGAGGCCCAATTCGACTAAGGGACTTGGGTATAAAACCCCTTTCCACCATGGAAAGGGGTGTTGGTTGTTTCATTTTCTCAAGTAATACACATACATTTTCTCTCATCTCTCTCACTACTTTCTCTCTAGAAACAACAACCCTCTTGATAAATCAAAGATTATCATACTT
The DNA here is from genome assembly GCA_025667525.1 of Glebionis coronaria. Classification (NCBI taxonomy): domain Eukaryota; kingdom Viridiplantae; phylum Streptophyta; class Magnoliopsida; order Asterales; family Asteraceae; genus Glebionis; species Glebionis coronaria. Next base: position 200,160,016 of record CM046875.1, read on the forward strand.
CTACAAAAAGTAGGCTCTGTGTAATGACCTTGAAGAAAACTAAATACAATAATCTTGATGTAGAAGTAAAATAACCCAAACATGTGTTCTATGTCTTGTACTATCCACGGGACGAAGAACTTATACTAATTGAGATATATTTAAGTAGACCATAACAATCTCTTTGTCAAAATCCTCATTCTTCAAATGAGACACTGAGCACAAATAACGTAACTCCTTCATCTACTTCTAGATCTGACAAGTCTTCGTCACCAACCATGATAGCATCATCTACTGCTAGATCTGACAAGTATTCGTCACCAACAATGTAAGCATGAACAAGTTATCTTTAAAGTCAGTGGTTAGGAGTTCATGACTTTAAGATATGATAGAACACAAATCCGCGAAAATATACTTTGAACATCAAATTTATCATAAGAATTCTTCCCCTTAATCATATACTTTTCTAAGAAATATATCCGAGCCATTAATATCATAATGATATTATGTATAAAATCAGAGATCCCATGTACCTGTGTGTGTAACCATCTTGTTTTGTGTTCGAAAACTCAACCAAAACATCAAACATCAACAAATCCTTCATCGTTTGATATCCTCATTTGTCCAATATAATATAGATAGGTGTTGTCCAATATCAGACAAAAGCTTCAGAGGGTAGAATAGATATATCAAACAAAACTGTACCTGTCAGAGGCTAGAATATAATTGTTAGTGGCTAGAGCTAGCCACTGACACCATCTGTGGCTAAAACCCCAACAGTGGATACGAATTGCTATTAGTGGCTAGAAATATATAACAGTGGGTAAAACAAATCACAAAAGCCACAACTATTGATCACACTAGAGTTCATTGTTGATTCGAGAATCAATTCACCAAAGCTAGTACAATCACCATTAAGAGCAAGAATCAATAGCTTCCATTATGTAAGGACAACCAAATCGATCTAGGGTTTAACAAAAACCTAACAACCATTAACTTTTGTACTTCTGTAGTAATATTCGATGATCTATAACTTTTTATGGAAAGCTCAGATCGAAGATGCTTCCGATGAGATCGTAGAAACATATGCCGAGAACCTCCAATGTGAATTTCGCTACGATCTAACGGTTAACGAACGAGATATCATTGATTTACCATGGCTGTTCAAAGAAAACTGCAAATAAACATCTTTTCTGCAGTGAACTTAGACACCCCATAACTTTCTATTGAAGGCTGAGGACGAAGATCCCTCGGGTGAAAACGTAGCCACATATGTGCAAAACACACACACCAAATTTGGTGGCGTTCTAAAGGTTCACGAAAAACTTACGGCCTTCCAACTGCTGCTGTGCACACAAAACCGACCAGAAAACCCTATACGGGTTTCTTTATTACTTTACGATACGAACACCTTATTAATCCTAGCATCAAGAGCCACGAGGCTCTGATACCAATTGTGGAAACCATGAATCCATAGACACCATCACTTGGGTGCATAGGAGTCGCAATCCTTGTACACTTATATGACTAATTGTTGATTTATATATGTGATTTGTTAGGTGTGCTCGTGGGCTATTCTTATCTTTCTTTAACCCTTTTTATTCATCCAATTAATCATGCTTATGTTCATACCTTGTGATATCTTCATTATTGTTATCTCTTTTACCTTAAATCATATTTGTTATATCCGTTCACTGGGCGTTTTGCTCAACCGTTTCTTTTTCTATACGACAGGTATTGAACGCGAGACTAGGCTATGCGAGTTTTGGACTTACCTAGATTCACCCACGTTTTTAATAAACCTTAAGACATTTTATGATTTGATACTTTGCATTTTAGACCCCGTTGTTTTGGAGTTTTTTGTTTGTTAAGATATTAAGTATTTTTGATTTAATAAAAGTTTCATTTTAGCCCTTTTAAATTATGATGTATATGATGTGACACCATAGTAGTAGCACTTTGTCTCTTTTCAGAGCGGGGTGTTACAGGTTAGGTTCAATTCTAATGCATTAACTATATCTAGTGACATTGAAATGCAAAAATAATGAAAACATAAGTAAAGAGTAAGGAAAGAAGCAACCTAAGAAACGACACCAAGATTAATAATAGTTTGGCAACAAAGCTTTATCCTTGTTCCTACTCTACTCTTCGAGTATACCTTACTCGAGATTTCCACTATATCTACAAGCTCTCTTATTGGCGGAGAAAAACTTACAACGTCGCTTACATTATTTTCTAACACTAAGCTAAATGTCGAGACCTAATCTTAGCTAGGACCAATCTACACACGTCGCCTACTTCACCATTTTCCGACACGAGGCTAGATGTCGAGTTCTAATTGAAACCTAGAACCAATCTTCGTCGCCCATCTTCTTTTCCGACACAAGGCTAGATGTCGAGTTCTAATCTGAAGCTAGAACCAATCTTCACAACTCTTCACTTTCAAGTTTAGTGAGAACTCACAAGACAAATACACATATCACTTTAAAGTTTAGTGAGAACTAACACACAAGACTTACAACTCAATAAAACATATCCAAGTATACACATGTAACTTGGATCCACACAAGAAAAATCCAAGTATACACATATAGAATATATTTACACAAGACTAATCCAAGTATTCACTAATACGTTGGATAAACACAACACTAATCCAAGTATACACAAATACATTGGATCTACACAAGACACAAATAAAAATGATGAACATGACTAGATCTAAGGTAGGATGATCTTCATCAAGATTTCATCTTTAATCACATCACAAATGTGGGAATGATCTTCTCTTTGGACAAGTAAAGAAGAGGATGAAGAGGATAATCATAAGTAAATATACTTAACACATTAATTGATCATTTTCTAATGATTAGGATATAGAAAAGAGAAAGGAGACAAAAAGAATGTCCAAAAAAAGGTTCATGGAAAAGGGAGATTTGATCCACTATTTATAGGAGACAAAAACCAACGGCTATTTTCCTGCGGTTCCTTAATGGTCTTTGTGGTTCCTTATTGATAGAGAACCACATGCCTATTTGAGGAACCACATGTAGTATACTCCGCTCCTTTTTATCCTTTAGTGGGGAAGTATTATCTGAGGTAAGTTTTACCTACAAAGGATATTCCTATGGCATTTGGAATATGCCATATTCAAATTTACATTGTCCATTTTAATAAAACATTTTCTTAAAAAGAAAGTTTGTTAAAATCTTTTGTCATATTTGACAAAATGATAGTTTTAGGGTTAATCATTTCTATGATCACTAAACATGATTAAGATATGTTTGTGTAAGACTTAAATGATTATTACCTTGATGATAGTTTTTGGTGAATAATTCGTCATACGATTGCCTTTGATGATAAATGTCTTTATACATTGTCGTGAACAAAACTAAGAAAGACTAGTTAACACTAATAATGTTTTTAGGCATCACTTGCATTAACAATCTCCTCCTTTTTGATTACGACAAACTATAAACTCATTTATTTACAATACAAATGTTTTCGAATTATTAACGAGTTTATCACTATCATTTCTCCCCCTTTGTCGTAGAAAAAAGGTAAGCATAAGTCTTAGAAGAAGAGAAGAATCGACTTTGATAGTAGCTTTCCCTTGGTTCTTACTCCCCCTAGCTTGGGGCACCAAGTGAATGAGCTATGGTGACAAGCTACATAAAAAGGTAAGTAGAAAAAAAGAAACACCAATGTATATATTAGTCACTACCTACTAGATAACTTAAGAGGGAGGAAGAAAATAAATCTAGAATTAGAAGTAAGTATTTGCTAAGTATGTCCAAGGAGAGTGTTTTGAGAAACTCAATGTACAATTGGTGGAATAAAGGTAGAAAAGAAACATCCATACCAATTGTAATGCTAATATATCAAAGGGTTAAAAACTTAGAATTGTTAGAATCATCCAAAAACAATTGTAAATTTTAACCATGATCAACTCTTAACAATATGTGTGATAAATTTAGCAAAACAAGAAATAACACATATATCAATCATATTACAAAAATATAAAAGCGCATACAAGGATAATATTCATACACATAATATGAATATTAATACACCAAGTAATGAAAATAAACAACATAAGTATAAACTATTCTAGTAGAGAAAGTCCTCCAAGATTGCTTAGGTTTTTATTTGACTCAAACAACTAGAACACAAAATGTGCTTTAATTGATAAAATAAGACGACGAGGCATCATTCAAAGATTTATTCACGGGAACAAATACTTTGAGAGGAGGTCGAGTGAGAAGAAATTCAAGAAAATTTAGCTTGTCATAAACATGAGCAAGTTCAATTTGTTGAAATCAACAACACGCACATGAGCTTCCATGATGCAAAAAAAGTCGTTTGATGGGGGAGGACCATCAAAATAAGAAGGTGGTGGTGGAGAAGGATATTGAGGATAAGAGAGGTTTTTAAAATGCCTAGAAAGGTTGGGGAAAGAAGAGAGGTCATTGAGGTGAGGTATGTTGCAAGGTTTAGGTGATGGTGGAAGAGCTTCTCTTTCTCTGGTAATTGGATTGATTGAGAAATTCTCATTCCAATACTCAATAGGAGAAAAAAGAAGAAGTCTTACAAGGTTTGGGAGAAGAGGAATCATGATGATCCTTATTCTTTTTGATACAAACGGGTCGAACCAAGATTTTTGGTTTCTTAGAAAGTTAGGAGAAGAAACTTTGGGTTTAGAAGATTGTGACAAAGATATGTCAAGGTTGAGTTAGAAGAAGAAGACATTGTGAGGGATGAGAAGAAGAACTCCCAAAATAAAGAGATTTAAAGAAAATAAACATGGCAAAGATTTGAAATAAAAACAAAAGGTTTCAAGAAATGTTTAGCCAAAATTAGCAAACAAAGAATCTTGAAAAATACTGAGGTCAAAGAAGAAAGACAAAAAACGAGTCAAAAGAATGACTGTTGTCCGCGGTTCCTTAAAGGGACATGCAGTTCTATATTGATATGGAACCGCGTGACAATTATTGAGCCGTACACAATGGACATGAAAAATCGGATTTTCAAAGTTTTGAGAAGAGTTTAGACTCTTTCAAAAATAAGCAAATCTTGGATTTTTACCTCTAATAGCACTAGGTTAGGCTATGGTTGCATAATAAAGCAACATACTCACAAAGAGTATCTTGACAAAGGGTGACAAAATATTTAGATAACATTTTGATCCAATTTTAGTCAAGTTTTAGAGGTTGTGATAGATTAAGGTTCAATTTTAATTAAATTGAAGTTGATTAATGTGAGAGCACATAGGTTGAAACACACAAAGGCCTAATCTATTAAACATCTTCATGATAAACTCTTGAAGGAAAAGGAAATACAAGAAATAAAATAACAACTAACTATTATAAAGTTAGCTAATCTAGTTCTTAATTTAATAATCATTCTTGGCTTAATTTTCTTGATGCAAGATGTTGAAAATCATCATCATTCATCTCCTAGGAGGAAGAGGGTCGGAGAACAAGGTTATCAAGAATTCTTGAAACATCCTATGAAGTCCAAACATTTCCATTCTTAGGTTTTGAATGATGTATTTATTGTAGAGGTAACATGGACAATTAGTGCCATGAGCTTCTAGAAAAGCAAACAAGTATGGATCACCCATGAAGGTAGAAATGGGAACACCCAAAATTGGAGTGTTAGAGGGAAGAGGAGGAAGAGTCATGATGTCCAGTGGTGATAAGGGTGAGTTTGGTGGGGTGAAAGGTGAGGTTAACAAAGGCTCAACAAAGTCATCCTCAAAAGGAATGCTTTGAAGAGGTTAAGGATTCACATCCAAGAGAAGACTTGGAGTGAAGGGTGAAGACAACTCATTCATCCTATATTGTAATGAAGACAAGGTAGAACCATGGGAATGGTTAGTACAATGAGTTGAGCTAGTCTTGCATGGAGCAAGAGGTGGTGAGGGTGATAAAGAAATGAGAATATGAGATATCTCATTCTTTGGTGTAAGAAAAGATGAAGAACCTTGTTTAGCCATCTTGATCTTAATCTTAAGGTTTCTTTTGGTAGTAGAGTGTTTGGAGGAGTTTGATGATCTTGTGGGCATCATGGTTGTGTGTTAAGGTTTAAAAGAAGGCTTAGAGGATGAAAAAGAAGAATAACCAAGAGAGGTTTAAGAAGAAGGTGGGATGAACCAAACTAGTAATGTGTTAAAATTCATTTTGGTAAATAATGAAACATGCTAGGCTTAATTGGGAAAAAACTGGTTTTTAGCAAAAAATTCATCAATGTTTACAAAGATTTAGAGAAAACAGTGTAAAGAAGAGATGTTTTCGAAGACAACACCTGCGGTTCCTTATATAAGGGCTCGGTTTGATATCGATAAAGAACCGCCCCATAATTAACGAACCGCGGGCAGAATGCTTCAGAAAAAGGACTTCCAGCAATTTACACAAGCCCAGATTTTTAGCAAAGGTTTAACAAGCCAAAATAGGTTACTAACCAAAATCTAAATAGCTAACCAACACATAACTGCACAAAGTCATGTAAATCAAAAGTTCGATCACATGAACACATTAGGATTAAAATAGTAGCTAATCCAAACACAAAGTATTAGTACTACAAACCAAAGTCTAAATGCAAGAAACATACATAAGTCTAGTGAAAGAAAGAAATAATCCAACATTATACCAATGTTATCAGTTAGTGTAAACAAACTAACTCCTTTACCAAAATCTTCTCATGATCATCACTTCTTCTTGCCAATGTGCTTGATCATTTTTCCCAAATCCTTGAATGCACTCATTGACTCTGTACAATGATCGTACAACTCCCCTCGAGTTTGAAGGTTAGAACGGTAAACGTTCTTGAGTTTGAAACTTTTTGGAAGATCACTTGTAGAATAGTGAGGAGGAGGAACAATTTGGTCTAACCCACTCATGAAAGTGTTCATGGATGGGGGTGGAGTCACTCGAAGAACCAATGTGAGCACTAGTTCCTTCACCATCACCATCAGTTAGTGATGTGGAATGTGACACCCCGGGTCGGGTCAATTGCAGCGGAAATAATGTTTTGAATGTCACAGGGGTGGATCGATAGCAAATAGTACATAGAGCACAGGATAAGAGATTATCCCACATATATATTACATGAACAGTGTACAAATTAATAAAAATTGTCTTAACATGATAAAAATAAATTGTTTATTTTTCCCAAGTAGGAACCCCTGATGAGTCCTACAATGCAGACTACTATGATGCTTGAGTCCATGCACACACCGTGTACTAGCTTCATTTTCCTGAGAAAAACATGCTTAGAGGGTCAATATAAATTTGGTGAATTTACAGGTTTAATAAAATAAGTTTGGACATTAAATGATCATGATAGTATCAATGCACAAAGCATTCATACTAAAGAGGTAATTACATTCCCTATTGCTCAAAACTGAAGCTTAACTTTCTATAGTTCTCAACAGATGAGAACCCGATGCCTTACAAAAAGGCTCCCAATCACAGTTCCAACATGGTATACATCTGTTGTCCTGGCCAAGGCACAGTGAGCGCTACTCACCCAGATGGAGATCGTCAATCCCAAATAGATCTATTTATAACATTTGGGCAATTACAATAATTTAACAGTTTCAACAATAGGCAATCATAATCAAAGTTTATACAATTCAGTTTATGTCCAATAAAATAAGTTGCATGTTTTCTCCCCCGTAGAGGAAAAGTTTATCAATATTTTGTGGTGGTGCTGTAATCTCACCTTGGAGTTTGTAAAGGCTGTGCAAATAGGAGAAATCCAAGTAATGCTCACGTCACAGACTACCGCCTAATTAAATAGTACAGTCTCAATAAATAATACAAGAAAACGTATGTGCATGCTTATACAGTTTTTAATTAGTTTATTAATGCTAAAGTGTTTATTTAAATGACTGTAGTGCAAGTATTAATAACGTTCATTCAAACTTGTAAATAAATTACCTGTTTAAGTAAAAATGTTTTACTTACAATTTTTATATAAGTATACTTGTATGTAATTTATATATATATGGTTTATATAAATTATTTTATAAAGTAAAATATAATTATTTTATTTAACTTGAAGTCCCCAAAAGTTTCCAACATTTACAAATAATTTATAAATCACAAGTTTAAGAAATTATAGTTTTAGTCCTTATGGTTTAGGTTGTATTTAAGTTTTACTAAATACAAATGGAATAAGGGTTTAGGGCTTGTTTAAGTTTTGGATAAGTGCAAAACTAGTCCCTCCATATTTTTATTAAAGTAAAACTTTCGGATTTTACACTTTTGGTACCTAGGGCTTGTAATACTTTTGGGTTATGGCAGAAATAGTCCCTCTAGTTATAATTAGGTTTTATAACTTTCATTATTTGGAAAAAACAGTCCCTAGGGCTTCTATATGTTTCGGCCTATTACAAAATGGTCCTTAGGGTTATAAAATGAAAAAACAACTTTAGGGAATTTACAAAATTGGTCCTTAGGGTTTAATATGTCACGGATGACATTTATTAATCCCTAGAATTTTGGTTATTTACAATATTAGTCCTTGTGCTTAATGGTTTTACAAAATAAGTTTCAAATGTCATGGTTTTAGTCCCTAAGTTTTATAAATTGTCATTTTTAGTCAAAAAGTTTTTATAAGTTATGTTTTTGTTATAAAAACTTTATTTACATATTTAAAATATTAAATGGGCTCATTAAATGGACCAAAAGAACTAATGGGCTATCTAATGGGCCTAAACATATTTTAAGTCCACTAATATAATAATGTAGTTAAATGGGCTTTCAAAAGATTAAATGGGCCTAATGGGCTTTTGAATATATACGACTATATTGTATGGGCCTATTGGGCCTATAAGTTTTAGGCTATGGTTGCATGGGCTTGATTATTCCATTAACATTACTTTACATCTTTTCAAGGTATAATATTTATGTACTTTTACAAGCTTAGTATTGGTTTGATAAAATTAAGTCATGATCTCCAAAATGAGGAGTAAAACTCACGACGATATTTTATTTTGTGTTTCAAATGAGATCTAAATTAATTTCAAGTTGCATGAAAGTCATAATCCCTAAAATGAGCTCATAACTCACGGCTAGATTTATTTATTGAATATGAAGATAAGTTTAAGCTTGTTTTAGGTTTGCATGTAAGTATAAAAGTCCCAATATGAGATCTAAGCTATACATAAGTTTAGAAATCAATCATAAGTCCACAAACATATATATAGCCCACGGCTATATTTTAAATCTTGGTATTCCAAGATGAGACTTAAGCTTGTCATGTGCTTATAATTATTTATGAAGTCCAAAAGTAAATATCCATATTTATTACATGTTTCCAAGTTCATTATGAGTCCAAAAATGTAACATATAGCCCATGGCTATATTATTTTTCCCATGTGTTCTTATCATAAGATTTATACTTATTACATGATTATTAAGTTAAGTTAAAGTCTTAACACAAGATCTAGGTCTAACATGAGCATGCATGTTCATTAGAAATCTATCCAATGATGTTTATAGCTCACGGCTATATTTTTACACACAAGAAGTTTTTATGATTTTTAGTACTTCCATTTACATAGGTAAACACATATTCCAATCATTAAAACTTGTTACATAAATCTACATAAACAAGTCGTGACCTTTAAGGTCATGGTTTTTGTTGGAAATACGTTTTACGTATTAGAAAGGACCGGTCACTCCAACAATAGTCTAAGTAATAGCTCGTGGTTTAGTTTTACTAATATTAAGCAACTAAGGCCATGCCAAGCCTACAACATGTGTAGGCCTGCCTAACTTGTAAGCCCAAGCCCATCTCATGGGCTTGGGTATATAAACCCTCTCCTTAGATGGAGAGGGTGAGGTTTCATTCATTTTTTACATAGTTTCTTACTTTCTCTCTCTAGAAGTATGTGTAAAATCTACCATCTTTCTATCTCTTTCTCTCTCTAAACATAAGCAAGATTTATAATATCGTACAAATGGTATCAAGAGCCATGGGATGATTTTATTTTTTATGTGTTTGTGTTCTTGATTTTTTGTGCCTATTTTGATCTATTTCATACGAACCAATTTTTTTTTGTGTTTTTTATGGTTTTTTCTTGATACAAATCTTCTACATAGTTGTGGTAGAGATTTGGTATATTTACTTTGGCTAAAAACACAAATTGTTTGGGTGTTTTGATCATTTTTTGGCTTAAAATCTTGAATTGGTTAAGTTTTGTCCGAGAAAAGTGGGTAATATTCCGACAGAATCCATCAGAAAAGGGTTTAGATATTCCGACAGCTTCCATCTGAAAAGGGTTTACATATTCTAATCATTTTTCCGATAGTGATTCCGATAGTGATATTCCGACAGGTTTTTCCGATTGGTTACTCCGATAGTGATATTCCAACAGGGGTATTCCGATAGATTATTCCGACAGAGTTTTTCGACAGTTTATTCCGACATGAGTTATTCCGATAGATTATTCCGACAGTTGATTCCGACACGGGTATTCCGATAGGTTATTCTGACAGAGTTTTCCGACAGTTTATTCCGACAGGGGATATTCCGATAGATTATTCCGATAGGGTTTTCCGATCAAATATTCCGATCAATATTCCGACGATTCCAAAATTATTCCTTAAAATTTTTTTCTAATGGATTCGTGAGTTTTTTTCGTCTTGGAATTTTTTGGTCATCGAGAACATATTTTAGGGGATTTCAACATTGTTTCTCCACTTCAACACATAACAACAAACACATTTACTTTCTATCATTGTTCGATCAACGTTTGTAAATCTTTACTTACTGAAATGGAGTACACATCTCTTACGGATAAATCCATCCTCTCGGGTACGGATAATCGTCCACCAATGTTGGTGAAGACTATGTACGAGGATTGGGCTTCCCGAATGGAACTTTATATGTTGAAAGAGAATGGACATCTCATTTGGGCATCGGTTCTCAATGGACCATTAGTATATGGTACTGTGACGGAAGGTGTTGTTACTCGTCCTGGCACAACGGGTGAGTGATAGTTGAGTTTTTGTATACCCTTTAGGAAAAGAGCAACAAATACGGCAAGTAAGCACGACGATTTAGGAAAACCGTGTATTAATGACCCTAAGTGAGTTCGTTCTCAAGGAGGCTAGTGTGTTATGTGTGTAATGATATGGATTAGATTTGTGATTATATTTTTGAAAGAGAAAAATAGAAAAGGGATTAGAAGAGAATGACGGTTACGAAGACGGATTAAACTAAGTCTAAAAAGGCGTACACGTAAAACCGTAAAAGGTGCTAAAATTAAAATTTTAACCTAAAAATTTCTAAAAATTACCAAAAATCCCAAATAATATTCTAAGAGTTTACAAAAATCCAAACTTGCTAAAACCTTTTAATTAATTAGATAATGACTTTTTAATGCTAATTAAAGCCTTAAAAATCAAAATTAATTATTAAAAAGCCCTAAACAAGATTTTAAAGTTTGTAAACCTCAAAAATACTCTAATTATGCTAAAAAATATTTTTCAAAATTTTAAAATCAATGAAAACTATTTTTAAACAATTAAAAACTCCTAAAATCAATTAAAACTTAAATTAATTCTAGAAAATAATTAAAAGACTTTAAAAATATTTAGAAAGTTGGAAAATTCCTAATTAAGTATTTAGAGCCTAGAAAAAATATAAAAACCTAGAAAATCAGACTTTTAATTTTTAATAATAAAATAATAATAAAATATTAATAAAAATCCAACAGTCCTAAAAAATTCTAAAAAGTTGAAAACTAGCTTTTTTTAACCTAAATAACTCAGAAATGAAAGTGAAATTACCTAAATACCCCTATTGGGCCTAGAAAATGGGCTAAACCCAAAACAGTCCCTTATTGGGCCAAATTTGGGCCCAATATAAAAAAGTGTTCAAAATAAGCCCAAAAAGCACAGTCTGACTAAAAATTTGATTTTGAACAACTTTTTCCAAAGGCCCAAAAGCTGAAAGTGTGAAATAAGCTAACTTATAACAAGCAGCTTATTCTTAATGGGCTTTTTGGCACATTAAGCTATAAGCCAATGCCATAAGCTAAAATTTGACACACAAGCTTATTTTGACCTAAATAAGAGTTTTGCAAAAAGAAATTTGAAATAAGCCCAAGGAATAAGCCTGAAAATGCAATAAGCAATATACAGAAAACGACAAAATAGTCGTTTTTGAGTTCTAGGCCACCCCAAGTGCTGATTCAAGTTCCAAAAGCTTTGAAATGACTTAATTAAGCAAAATCAACAAAGAGTTTTCAAATAAGGACACTTAATAAGCTGGAATAAGCAAATAATCACTTATGTAAAAGTCAAATAAGTTGGTTTCCTAGTAAAAAGTCAAAGTCAAAGTCCAATAAGCTCCAGTCTACTTAAATGGGTCAAATAAGGAAGACCTATCACAAAAACTAAGTTGTTGCAAGTCTGGATAAGCTAGAATAGCTTATTGATAAGCTGATGACAAAATTGCACTAGCAGGGGCTAGTTTTGGATGTTGAGCAGTGGAAACTTTTTCCACTGCTTGACTATTTTGACTTTTTGTCTTTAGTGACTTTTTTTGGAGATTCAGATTTCACAAAGGCACCCAAATGATCTTTGGATCAAAAGGAGTCAATCACAATCAAAATAACACAATCACTAACACCCAATTGATACAGTTTAATCAGTCAATCATCAGACATTGCACAGACATGAAACAATAAGAAGTTTAGGTTCAAAAAGCAATTTAAGCACAATTCAGCCAGCCAAATTCAACCAAATGCATACACAAGCTATTATAAACTTCAATAAGCAAGTCTAAACAGGTTTCATGCAATGGTTCAAAGAATTAAGCAAGATTCAAGCAATGAAAGTTACTGATGAACACTAACACATGTAGTTTTTCTACTTTGCTGATGTATTTGACACTTAAGCCAGATTCAACACCTCAAATCTTTCAAACAGGTTATATTAACTTTGTTTAAACCACTTTTATCCCTAAGCATGCATACACACTAAGTGTTCCCAAAATCCTAGGTCAAAACAAGCAGAAACAAGGTCTATATAGCAGATTGTTTGATTCAAGTGTTCAAACCCAAAAACTTGCAGCAAAATACTCTCAACAAGGTATTTATCAGATACAAAGCATAAACAACAACTTCCCTTAACACAATAACAAGTTATAAGCAAAATCAGATAGACCCAAACACCCCTTTATCTTTTCCAAATAAAATTTTTCAAAGGCAAAGTAAGATTTCAGGCCAACCAAGCATCAATTAACACAAAAACAAGTGAGATAAAAAGAATTAAGCAAGATCAAGCCACAAAACACACAAGAACAAAGGTAACACTCAAATATCCAAAATATCCAAAAATTTATCAGATTTTAGGATTGAGGGTGTGTACCTCATGGATGTACATCCACACCCACGAATTTTGAGCTTATGTGCTAGCAAGAACAAGCACAAGCTTCCACACAAAGCCTGCTAAGATTGAACAAGGTTAGAGCGCAAAGGTATAAAAACAGAAACTTTCAAAAATCTTGATTGATGCAACCTTGTATCCCCACACTTGATTATCCCCAAGTTATAAGCCTCACAACACCTTAATCAACTCAATTAGGATGCTATGATCAGCCCTATAACCCAAGAATTCCAAGATAGAAACAAGAACTTAGCAAAATATCAAGAAATGAGAAATTTGCAAACTTTTGCAAACTCCCTTTTTGAAAACAGGTTTTAACTTCTAAAACTGTAAACTAAGAACATAAACAAGCAGAATAAAGATGGCACTTGGTCTTTCTTCAAAGCACTTAACTCAAATTCATTAATCAGAAAGAGGATTTACAAGTGTTTGAACAAAGGAAAAACCAAAAGCAAACTGAAATGTGATGGCCTAAATGGCTTTATATAGAGCCTTACAAGTTCTACTAAGCTAAAAAAACGTGTAAACCCTAACTACTGAAGTCCCAATTTTGCCCTTGAGAATTTTGAATATCTTCAAGATCATGTGATGTCTTCTTGGCTGTATATGTGAGTTGGCAAGTGCAAAGTTGATCCAAAGGTGTGAAACAAGCTTAAGATACAAGCACAATTCTCCCACGTTGGATTGCTGGTTTGTTTTGTTTAGACGTGAAAAGTGGGGCAGGGGAGGGTTGGCATTATCACATGCATGAGGGTGATGGGAGTTTAGGGGTTGGGTTTTGATTAGAAGGCCATTAATCAATATTCTGGAAGTTATTAGGGCTTAATTACAAGAAATTAAGAAACCCCTAATTTTATCAAGAACATGAAGAACAGGTTGTTTGATCTGTTTTGGGATTTAAATTAGTGTTTAGGCGCGAGTTAACTTAATTAATTAATTAAGTTTAAACCGGGTGGGTGGATTGGTGAAGTGGCAAAATGGAGAGAGAGGTGATTGGTTGAAATTGTGAGTGGGGTGAGGTGGCAGTGAGTGATTGGTTAAGGTAACTATCATGTCTGCCAGGTTTAACCCTCAATCTTTTATACTCCTTTCATTTGCAATTTAAACAGCCAAAAACGTATTCCCTTTGTATTTCAAGTTTTTAATTTCACACTTTTGCCCCAAATACTTTTCCAAGTATTTTCAGGGGTATTTCTTGCCATTTTTGAATTCTTCAAGGGCTGATTTGGCATTTTGATGATGGATAATGGTCTTGACTTGTATGTTGAGCATTTTGGAGGACTAAAATTTCCAAGTCATGTTTGATGAGGGACCATTTTTGCCAAATGTTGAAAGTTGAGGGTCCTTTGTGTAATTTTGGAATTTTCAAAGGACCAAACTTGTCATTTCTTATACTTTGAAGGACTTCATGATGTTTTTGACTTTGTGGATGATATTGGTTGACAATTTAGCTTTGTTGAGGGGCTAAACTTGCCAAATCTTCAAAGTGGAGGGCCCTTTTTGTAATTTTGACAAACTTTAGGGACCAAACTTGTAATTATGAGGATACAAGGGTATAAAGTGTCAATTCTTCTATCTTGGAGGACCCTTCTTCAAAATTCTTCAAATCTTTAAGGGTTGATCTTGGGAAAGTCTTTATTAGGGCTTGGTTCATTATGTGGCTTCGTTTCCCGTGTTCGTTTTTGCATGATTCTTGTGATCTTTTGTCATTTTCTCAATATCCGTACCTAAAATACACAAGTAGCAAACACAAGCATATATATGGGTATTTTGATGATATTTAATGCATTTTAAGCCCTATTTGGAAGATGAGACTATGTATAAAAGCAGTCTCATCACTCCCCCATACTAAACCATTGCCGTGCCCTCACGCAATGCTAGAATAAAGTATCGTAGCATCTCCAAAATTCATTTTTATTCACTTTATTGAACGATAAACTAGCTACACTACTATTGCTACTTCTACTTGTGTTTTAGACATAATGTATGATTTTCATCGCAAAATGGGACGTTTAGGTTCATAGAATAAGAACACGTGAATGCTTCGTTAGAAATAATTTCATCGTCCTCGATTTTCACCCCAATTCCATGCTAAGCGTGCAACGAGATCATTGTCATTATAAGTTAGTAATGCTAACACTACTCATATGCCCTAATCACGTACTTATCCTCCCATTATTCCTAAGTTGTATCTCTTATATTTTATTTTGTCTTGAATGTTTCACGAGGATACATTGTTTGACTTATGCGATAATAGAGATTTAGGTCTAAAAATAGAGTCCTAACGGTGTAATCAAGACCATCAAATCAATAACCCCTCCCAATAGACAACGATGTTAAAAAATTAAGTTGACAAGAAGAATCGATAAACACGGTTTTATAACGGTTTTGAACATGAGACTTATTACCAAGACTTTTATATGCCCCCTAACGGAAGGGCCTTATTATCTTTGGTTTACCTCCATCTTTTATTCAACTTCGCCATGAAGCTTTTATTATGACTTCGGTCTTGCCTTGCCTTTTATTATCCACCTCGTCGGTGGTTTTATTAGCCAAAGACGTATATCCTCACGCAAAGGCGAATTTTGGATCTTTAAAGCTTCATAGATTAAGGCTTGATTCACTTTCAATTTTACATAGATTTTTCGGCCTTGTGGGGCTTCAAATTGTTTGCTTGATTTAGGTGAGCACTTGAAATCTTATTATTAGGTGAAGCTTTCGATTATTCGGGTTGCCAATACTTCAAAACCGTGACGCTGGCGATACCTTAATGTCTTCCTAATTTAATTAAACGGAAGCTACTAGAAAAGACTAGAAACCCAACAATCCTAACTAAACCGCTAAATCAATATTAATTAATCAAAAAATATTTACAAGCGGAGGGAGAATAAGCAAATAACGAGAACACATGAGTTTTTGAAAGAATACGAGTACTCTACGTATAGCATAGTAACTTATAATTAACCCTATCATTTCTCGTCCTCATTTAAGAGACTTAGCCTAATGTGAAGTTAAGGAATCAAAGCTAAGTGCTCAACATGCACGGTCTAGTAAAAAATTACTCTTATTCTCGCCATCGGAAAATCTACATTCGTGTCTTCAAACACTTATAAAACATGAGAAAAATTTTAAAATTTGGCCATTTTTGCCTTATTTTGCAACAAAACGATAAACAAAAAGATAAACTTTGGAAAGCGTGAAGGTTTGGCAAGGCAAGTATCTATTCACCCCCCCATACTAAAGTTAAACATTGTCCTCAATGTTTCGAGTCTAGGGGTGCAAACACCCCATACTAGAGACGTAGTCGAATGCCTAATCTAGCATGGAAAGGGTGTAACCATTAAATTAATAGCCGTTTATGAAGTGTGCTAATAACCTAAGGTTAGAACAATCAAGGATATATCATGGATATTGAGAAAGTCTTCAAAGCAAACGATCGAGTGCTCCCATAAAATGAACACGAGAGGCTCCAATCGTGAAGATCATGATCATCTAAAGTCCACAATTCACAAACAACCACGGAACAAAGGTTGGAAGGGCACAAATCCCCACACGTAAGCTACATTAGAAAGCGATAATATGTACATGGATAAGCATGGGTCTCCCCCACGAGGCACCTCGTTTTTGATTACCGAGTCATGAGATCGACTCGATCCCCTCAATACTAATTATCATTGGGGAAGGTGACTTGGTCGAGGTAGTTCAAGGATGGAACTTCCCCGCCAAAGTAGTGCTTCAACCTATGTCCATTCACCTTGAAGTTAGGACCATCATCTTGAGCTAGCTCGATGGTCCCATACGGAAACACTTGAGTCACGGTGAATGGACCGGACCAACGGGATTTCAACTTACCGGAAAAGATTTTTAATCTTGAATTAAAAAGCAAAACTTGATCCCCAATGTTAAAAACCCGATTTTTAATTTTAGAATCATGCAACTTTTTAGTTTTTTCTTTGTAAATCAATGAATTTTCATAAGCAATGTCTCTCAATTCATCCAATTCATTTAATTGTATTTTCTGGTGTTTTCCCGCGGTCTCCATATCATCATTACAATGCTTTAGGGCCCAATAAGCCTTGTGTTCTAACTCGATAGGCAAATGACAATTCTTTACATACACAAGCTTATAGGGAGTGTACCCAATGGGTGTCTTATGAGCGGTCCTAAAGGCCCATAAAGCATCGTCTAACTTATCTGACCAAGTTTGTCGGTTCTCCCTAACGGATCTCTCCAAAATCCTCTTCAACGCTCGGTTTGAAACCTCGACTTGCCCACTCGTTTGTGGGTGATAAGCCGTAGAAAGCCGATGTGTAACCCCATATTTCCTTAAGACTCTTTCGAATTGGTCGTTACAAAAATGGGTTCCACGATTGCTTATGATCGCACGAGGGGTTCCAAACCGAGCAAACAAGCTTTTCAAGAACTTAACTACCACACGAGCATCATTGGTGGGCAAGGCTTTGGCCTCCACCCACTTAGATAGGTAGTCAACCGCAACGAGAATGTACTTATTACCACGAGATGATGGGAACGGCCCCATAAAGTCTATACCCCACACGTCAAAGATCTCACACACTTGAATGATGTTTTGTGGCATTTCATCCTTTTGTGAGGCTTTTCCTTGTCGTTGGCATGAATCACAATACTTCACAAGAATTTGTGCATCTCGGTAAATAGTAGGCCAAATGAACCCGTCATCAAACACCTTTTTAGCCGTGAGATTAGCACCGCGGTGACCACCCGTGGGTCCCTCATGGCAAGCTCTAAGGATGTTAGAAGCTTTGGTGCCAAATACACAACGTCAGATGATTTGATCCGCACACGTTCGAAACAAGTAAGGGTCGTTCCAAAAGTAGAACTTGACATCACGAAAGAATTTTCGTTTTTCTTGAGTCGTCATACCCTTAATGATGAAGTTACCCGCATGGTAATTTGCAAAATCCGCAAACCATGGAGTAGAAGAATCAAGCTTAGAATTCACTACACCAAGTGTCTCGAGCGGAAATGTTTCGGTGATTTCCTTAGGCTCGTAAACACTTTGGTGAGGATCTTCCAAACGAGAAAGATGATCGGCCGCTAGATTCTCGACTCCTTTTTTGTCAACGATTTTGTGATCAAATTCTTGAAGGAGGAGAATCCAACGAAGTAATCTAGGCTTAGCATCTTGCTTTGCCATGAGATACTTAATAGCCGAATGATCCATATACACTATGCATTTCGCCAAGACGAGGTAAGGTCAGAACTTCTCAAATGCATACACCACGGCAAGGAATTCCTTTTCTGGTGTAGTGTATTTTAGTTGAGCCTCGGTCATCGTCTTGCTAGCATAGTGAATAGGCAAGAAGTGCTTATCATGACGTTGCCCCAAAACGGCCCCAATAGCGTAATCACTAGCATCACACATAAGTTCAAAGGGGAGGTTCCAATTGGGAGCAACAAGAATGGGAGCTTCGGTAAGTTTCCTCTTAAGGATTTCAAAAGCTCGTACACAATCTTCGTCAAAGACAAAACGTGCCTCTTTTTCAAGAAGATGTGTAATGGGTCGAGAAATTTTTGAAAAATCCTTGATGAATCGTCGATAAAAGCCCGCGTGGCCTAGGAAACTCCTAACTCCCTTAACGGTTTGGGGATGAGGTAATTTGGCGATGACGTCTACCTTAGCTTGATCTACCTCAATCCCCGCTTTCGAGACCTTGTGCCCTAAGACGATTCCACTCTTAACCATAAAATGACATTTTTCCCAATTGAGCACAAGGTTGGTTTCCTCACAACGTTTTAACATTCTCTCTAGATTCGACAAACACGAAGTAAAAGAATCACCAAACACGGAAAAGTCATCCATGAAGACTTCCATCGTTTTCTCGATCATATCATGAAAAATAGCCATCATGCATCGTTGAAAGGTTCCCGGTGCATTGCAAAGTCCGAATGGCATTCTACGATAGGCAAACGTTCCATATGGACACGTAAACGTAGTTTTCTCTTGATCACGAGGATCGATGGGAATTTGGAAGTAACCGGAAAAACCATCTAAAAAGCAATAGAAATCGTTTCCCGCAAGACGCTCCAACATTTGGTCCATGAAGGGCAAGGGAAAATGGTCTTTTCGAGTGGCTTCATTCAACTTTCGATAGTCGATGCACACTCTCCATCCGGTCACGAGTCTAGTGGGAATTAACTCGTTGTCATCGTTTGGCACAACGGTCATCCCTCCCTTTTTAGGGACACAATGGATAGGACTCACCCAAGGGCTATCGGAAATAGGGTAAATCATTCCCGCGTCAAGGAGTTTAAGGACTTCCTTTTTGATGACGTCGTGAATTTTGGGGTTTACCCTTCTTTGACATTGGATTGCGGGTTTGTAATCCTCCTCCATTAAGATTTTGTGGGTACAAAATTTGGGATCGATCCCCTTAATGTCGGATAATTTTCACGCAATTGCCCCTTTGTGGTCCTTAAGAACATCGACAAGTGCGGTTTTTTCATCATCCGAAAGTTCCTTCGCAATAATAACCGGCAACTTGTCGTCCTCCTCCAAAAAGACATACCCGAGATGAGGAGGTAAATCTTTCAACTCGAGGATAGGTGGTTCCTCAAGTGAAGATTTGGGCTCGATACTCATAACCTCCTCGGGTGGAGGAAATGGGAAATCGATAAGAAAATCCTTGAGAATCGAGAAGTCCTCATCGTTTTCGAGGTCTTCGTTACAAGTACGTGGAACATCGAATTCTTCCAACGTAAAACCACCACCTTCAAAAGGAGTGAAGGTTGGTGTCGAATTATCAAGAATTGGATCTAATATAGTGGGATTGCCACTAGTTTCTTCATCACCAAAACCTATAACTTCTTGTGAAAATTCCTCGCAAACCACGTCGATCATATCAACGAGGTTTATGGTAGCAACGGAATAAACATGAGAAAGTTGAGAGTTTTGAGTTGCGTTTATAACAAGTTCCTCGTCGTTGAAACGTAAGGTGATCTTTCTAGCATGAACATCGATTAAAGCCATAGACGTATCTAAAAATGAACGACCTAAAATGAGAGGAACTTGAGGATCCGTGGGGATGTCAACAACAATAAAGTCTACGGGATAGTAGAACTTCCCTACCTTCACAAAAACGTCTTCCGCCAATCCACATGCAGGAATCATGGAATGGTCGGCCAACTCAATAGACATTAGTGAAGGAGTAAGATTAGGAAGATTGAGCGACTTGAAGATTGCAAGTGGCATCAAGTTAATGCTAGCACCAAGATCGGCCAAGTCATAGCATTCCTCCATATCTTGAATTGCACAAGGGATCAAAAATTTACCGGGATCACCGACTTTTTGAGGTATGCGATTAAGATAAACCGATGAACAACTAGACAATTGGTGTAATTTTTCCTTGTTGTTCAACATACTCTTAAAGTTAGCGGCAAATCGAGGCATCATGACCAAAGCATCGGCGAAACTCACATTAAAGTGCAAATCACGAAACATTTTCATAAAAAGCTCAAATTGATAATTATCGCGCTCTTGTCGTTTCTCCTTCCTAAGTCTCGATGGATAGGGCAAAGGTGGTGTGGGTTGAGGCATAGGCATAGCCTTTGGAATCTCGGGTTCCAATATTGGTAATGGGTCAACCGTAGGTGTGGCATGAGCGGTACTTTGTGGGCTTGAGATATGCTCCTTTTCGACCATCACCTCGGGTTCTTCCTCAATTGCTTCATCCGTAGGAGCAATTGGTTGAGGAGTCGGTTCCTTAAGTGTCTTACCACTACGTGTGGTAATCACTTTCATCTCACCCTTAGGGTTGGATACGGTGTTGCTAGGAAGACTACTCGTAGACGGTTTACACATTATTGCCTCAAAGATAGATGAGATTTTATCTTCAAACTTAGATTGCCTCAATACGGCTTCGTTTTGCCTCTTCTCGGCCTTATTCATCTCTTGTTTAATCTCATGGTGCCCTTGTTCCATCTTTTGTTGGTTTTGTTGTAACCTAGTTATGGTTCCTTCCATCTTGTTGGTGTGGATCTTAAGTTTATTAGCTAACTCATTTTTCAATTCTTTCTTCAAGTCGTTCTTAAATTCGGATCTTAGGCTAATGATTTCTCTTTGAATATTGTCAAACCTAGCATCATTCCCATTAGCGTATTCAACAAATTCATTTGGAAGATCTTTCAAAGTTTGCAAACCTTTGTTGTTGTTTTGAAAATCGTTTTTGTTTGAAACTTGATTATTAGCCCCTTGATTGCCATAATTTCCTTTGTTGAAATTGTTTTTAAAACCAACTTGATTGTTTCGATAATTGTTGTTAGCATTTTGATTTGACCCAAAACCCGGTGGAGTCATTTGATTGGAGCGGGAAACTTGACCGTTTTGGTTGTAATTTCCCGTGGCCGCAAAGGCACTCGAAGTGTTACCACCGTTGGTAATGCACTCGAAGAAATCATGACCTCCACCACAATACATGCACGAAACCTCAACCGCTTTAGCCGTAGCGGGAGCACCTGGTTCACCAACCTTAAACTCAATTAAAAGTCCTTTCAACTTATCAAAAATCTTGTTTTCTAAATTCGCATCAATTTGGCAAGCATCGATGGTAGTAGACAAAGAAGGTGAAGCCGAAGACGAAGCCTTACGAACACTAGACGTGCTACGAGGACTATACACCTTAGATCTATTTTCTATGATTAACAATGCTTCCTCGACCGTTTTACACAAAAAATTACCACCCGCGGCGACATTTAGATAATCTCTCTCATGATCATTAAGTCCATTGTAAAACGTGTCTATTTGATGCAAATCGGAAAAACCGTGATGAGGACATTCATGTAACATTTCCTTAAACCTATTCCAAGCCGTTGAAAAACTTTCATTAAATTCTTGTGAAAACTTTGAAATCTCATTTTTCAAGTGCGTAGTCTTAGAGGGCGGAAAAAATTGGTTCACAAATTTAGACACGAGATCCTTCCACGTCAATATAGAATTGGGTGGCTCTTTCTCTAACCAGATTTTAGCGGGCCCCGCTAAGGAATACGGAAAAAGCATCATCTTAATCGAGTCATTCGAGACATCCTTAAATTTGCAAGTGGCGGTAAGACGATTGAATTGGCGGATATGGTTGTGTGGATTGTCCTTCTCATCACCACGGAATTTGTTGTTTTGGATCATGGACAACAAACCCGTCTTAACCTCAAATTCTCCGCAAGGATAGCGGGAATCACAATAGCCTCTCCATAACACTCGGTGGGTGCTTGAAGTAACTCCATCATAGTTCGATTCGCCATCGTTGGTGCTTCTTTTACAATGGGTTCGTCAATAGGAGACTCCTCACAAGAAGGAGTGTTTGATTTGTTTCTTCGTTTACGTGCACGTCTTGCTTTTGAACGAGTTTGCATAAACGTCACGTAACAACGAGGGGACGAGCAAAGAAGATTCTTTTTGGTGTTTTGAATTTTTTAATTTTTTTGTGGTTTTTGATTGTATTAACCTTTTTTGGATTTTGGTGAAATGTATTTAATACTTGGCTTTGCAACCAAAGTATGAAAATTTTGAAGTCCCAAATCTTTTCGAATTGAAAACCGGTCTTAAGTGCGACTCAATTGTCTTTTGGTGAATCAAGAGAATGGTTTGGTTTGTTTGTTTTAAACTAATAGCGAGTAACTAAAGTGTCGTTGAGTAAAATGGAAGTTAAAAGATTAATTTGAATGATGAGTAAAAATAAATGCATATAAACTTAAAGGTAAAATAAACTAACACTTGGAGAATTCTTGAAAATAAGAACTTAATATAAAGGTACTAAAAGAAAGTAAGGTCGAAGTATCAAGCACATGCAAACAATCGGAAAAGAGGCTAAAACAGGCCCAGATCGGAATATATTCCGATCTGGTGGTCGGAATGTAAGGATGGGGACACAATCGGAATAGGTCAAAGACTCACCGTCGGAATACTACAATTGCACTCAATCGGAATGCGGGGAAGAAAGCCAATCGGAATAACACTAATGAGGTTCCAATCGGAATACGTAGCTTGGCCACAATCGGAATATGGGAGTAAACAACCAATCGGAATATGCAAATGAGGGCTTATCGGAATGTGGAAGATGGGGTCCGGTCGGAATAGGTACCAATCGGAAAGGGGTTTACCACCCTTTCCGAAAATTGTGGAAATTGGTTAGATGGTGCACCCGGTCGGAAAAACCCAATCGGAAAGGGGCTTTACCACCCTTTCCGAAAATTATGGGATTTGGGAAAGCTAGGAAATAAGCTAAGTTCAATAAGCTAATATCCAAAACTTATCAATCCAAATACTTAACCGAATCAAATAAGCACTTTAATCAACTTATCTAACTCGAAATCAAGCAACTTTTTAGATCAAACAATAAAAACATAAACTTTTTAATAAGACTTTTTAATAAGAAAAATAAGCTAATCATAAAAATAAGCCAATAAGCACAAAAGTCTTAAAGCTTAATCAAATGAAAACTTATAAAATAATTAAAAGATTAACTTTTTAAGCACGAAATCAATTAGAACAACACGGATCTTATGATATACGCACCAAAATCAATCTTAAATCAAAGAAAAGTAGAATGAGATTAAGAGATAAAAGCTTAAAATGAACTTGATTAATAAAAATAAGCAATACAAAGTGTTTAATCTTGAAAGATTAAAAGAAAAAGATGAACTAGTGAGAGAAAGTTTAAGACTTTCTCTCTCTAAAACTAGAGAAAACTAAAAAGTGAAAAAATTAACTAAAAACTCTAACTCCTAACTACTCTCCTAATGACTATTAGGAGGGTATTTATAGGGAAGGTGGAAGGAGTGCATGTGTTGCATCTTCTTTCTCTCTTTCTACACGTTTTCTCGACTCGACTTTGATTCTTCGTCTTTGTCGTCTCGGGATTTGAACTTGTCTTTTAATTTTCTTCTTCTATTAGACTTAAGTTCTTCGACTTCGTTAAACTTCCGTCTTTTAACTTTTTCTTCGATAAATCTTCAGAATAGGCCTTGGACTTCCGTTCTTTTTGCACTCTTGATCTTTTGACTCCGTCTTTTCCCGTTTTCTTCGATAAAAGCCCGTGAAAGCCCGTGTTTTCTTCCTTTTTCATATTTTGGTCCTAAAACACAATAAAAACACAAACCACGCATAATTCCGACTTTTACGACATAAATCACACGTTTTGGTCTTGTTATTATTGGAAATAAGTGGTAAAAGGATAAGTGTTTTCACACTTATTAAATCCCCTACACTTGACCATTGCAATGCCCTCATGCAATGCATTAATTTTAAAGCACGGTTTACATTTTCCATCATAAATAACCCACCTTGGCCTTATTTAAATGTTAAATATAAAAGACAGAAATAAGTAAAGAAATTAAAAACTTACATTGGGTTTTGGCGGCCATGAACGTTTATCATCCTCAAGTTTCACGTTCCCCATACCAAGCTTAAAAACGAGATCATTGTTATTATAAGTTAGCAAACTATCACGGACTCATGTGGGCCAATTATTCACTTAGACTCCCTTATTCCTAGGTGTATCTCTTATATTTTATTTTTGTTTTGAATGATCAGGAAGATGCATTGCTTGACTTATTTCGATAGTTATTTAGTCCGAAAATAAGGTGAACGATATAATCAATATTTAGCTAAAGGACCAAATCTTTTAAAACTGCTTCTCGGGATATCAGAAAGTTCATATCTTGGCATAACTTGGTTCGCGATTTGAGACCTTTCTCGGGCCGATATTTGGCAGCGACTTCATACTTCGAATCTTCGAGAGACGTTCTTGAAATTATGGTCTTCTCTTCATAATAGGAATTTCTTCACTTGAAGTTTTTGAGAGATTCTTCATCTTTGGACCACGACTTCTTCATTTTTCTCCAATCTTTATTTTGGACTTTGATATACAACGATCCGCCTCCTTTTAGGACTTGGATCTATTTATCCTCATACCTTATCAGGGTCTTTTCGGATAGACTTCTCCATGACTTTTGGGGAGTTCTTGCTTTTCGTCGTGTGTCTCGATCCTTCATATTGATTTTTGATAAATGATTCTTCACATCACTTTTGGATCTTTAGCAACAAAATGTAGCCCTCATGCCTTGTTAGGTCCTTTTCGGACTCGCCAATCTTCGCGCCCCGCTTCATAAGTTATGCCTTGGCTATGAACTCTCGTCATTACCGAGCAACTTTTAAACGATCTGGGGCTAGAAGCTAAGTAACTTTTTAAATCGTACAACCTTATTTATTAGCAGATAAATTTATTTAGCAAGCGGAGGGAGAATAGGCTCATAATTAACTCACATAAATTCACGAAAGAATACCGAACTTATAATTGACTCTATCATCTCTCGTTCTCCACAGTTTAAAATCTCAAGGAATGAGACTCCTGGATGCTTAGCCTATTAAATCAAAGTTTTGGGTTTTCGAGTCGCCTATAGGATCTTGCAAATTCTTAGACTTTTTCAAGTTTAGAAATCGCATTTTAAAGTTCCCATGATAAACGACTCTCTAGGATCAATTATAGGAACTTGCGAAAAGTTCTTGTTCTTAACCCGTGAGAGTTAAGACTTTCGCGTTTTATAGCTCCCTATATAAAAGCCTAGCAAAACTTGACTTAAACACGTTAAGGATACTAGCTAGAGTAAACTTAGGTAAGTAAACTCGGGTTGAGTCAAAATGTTCACGACTAAGAAAAATCTAAAACCACTTTATTGAAAATTTATTCTAGCAAAGGAAACATAACAAAGGCAAATACACTAAACAACTAGGCCAAAATAGATTAAAAATTTTGAAAAATGTCGAAAAATCAAATTGTCCGGTTAAAATGAGGGCAAATTCATGGAAAAGACCACTTACTTCGATAGAAGTCCCCCCTACACTTGAGATAAACATTGTCCTCAATGTTTAAGCATGTGGGAGTAAACTCCCCTACACTTATGACATTGTGCACTTTGTTTAAATCTTGCTAAGGAAAGGACAACTAAAGTGAATTCAATGTGAACATATAGAATATGAAATATTGAATCACAAGAGTTTAGGATAGAACCGGGAAGATGGGAACACGGTATCACGGTTCGTCAAAAGTCATCAAAATGCTCTCTGAAGCTTAAATCCCTGCACAACACAAGAAACAAGACAACAAACATATGCGGGGCTCCCCCTACACTTATTATGAAAGCAGTAAAGGATAGAACACAGGTTGCCTCCCGAGAAGCGCTTGTTTTTGTTCACCGAGTCATGAGCCTGACTCGACCCAATTTTAGTTCATGAGGAACGTGGTGAGGGATGGAATCATCTCCTGAGAGATGTCCTCACCAAAGTACAGCTTCAAACGCTGGCCATTCACCTTGAAATTGGGCCCATTTGGCTGAGAAAGCTCAATGGTCCCATACGGAAAGACTTTGGCGACGGTGAATGGACCAGTCCAGCGGCTCTTCAACTTGCCAGAGAAGATCTTCAACCGAGAGTTAAAGAGTAAGACTTGATCACCGACGTGGAACTCTCGGTTCTTGATTTTATCATCGTGGATCATCTTCGTCTTCTCTTTGTAGATCAGCGAGTTCTCATAAGCTTCATTCCTCAGTTCATTTAGCTCGTTGAGTTGAACCTTGCGATGATCACCGGCTTTGATGATGTCGAAGTTAGCCCACTTCAAGGCCCAGTGCGCCTTATGTTCCAGCTCGATGGGTAGGTGGCAGGCTTTCCCGTACACAAGACGATAGGGTGTACAACCGATCGGGGTCTTGTAAGCAGTACGGAAAGCCCACAGAGCATCATCTAACTTATCGGCCCACGCGGCGCGATGCTCTCCCACAGTACGCTCCAAAATTCTCTTCAAGCCACGATTGGAAATTTCGGCTTGCCCATTGGTTTGGGGATGATAGGCGGTGGAAAGACGGTGATTGACACCATACTTTGCCATGACTCTCGCAAATTGATCGTTGCAAAAATGAGTCCCGCTGTCACTGATGATAGCACGAGGAACGCCAAATCGAGCAAAAAGCTGCTTCAAAAAGTTCACAACCACCCTCGCATCATTAGTAGGAAGAGCCTTAGCTTCAACCCATTTAGAGACGTAGTCGACAGCGACGAGGATGTACTTGTTCCCTTTGGAGGATGGAAATGGCCCCATAAAGTCGATGCCCCATACGTCAAAGATTTCACATTCCTGTATGAAATTTTGAGGCATCTCATCCTTATGTGTGATCTTGCCTTGACGTTGGCAAGCATCACAATTCTTAACCATTTCGTGAGCGTCACGATAAATGGTGGGCCAGTAGAATCCGGAATCAAACACTTTCTTAGCGGTGTAGTTGGGACCAAAGTGACCACCGGTGGGTCCTTTGTGGCAAGCTTGGAGGATGTCAAAAGCTGCCGGTCCGTCAACACATCGACGAATAATCAGATCAGCACACTGTTTGAATAGATAAGTGTCATCCCAAAAGTAAGTCTTAACATCGTTCAAGAACTTCTTTTTTTGTTGGGATGTTAACCCTTGGATGAGGATTCCACCCGCTAAGTAGTTTGCAATGTCCGCAAACCACGGGGTGCCATCAAGATTGAGATTTATAGACATTAGAGTCTCCAGGGGGAAAGAGTCATTGATCTCTTTGTTCGGATGATCCCCCTGATATGGATCCTCAAGTCGACTCAGATGATCCGCGGCCAGGTTTTCGGCTCCCTTCTTATCACGAATTTCAATGTTGAATTCTTGAAGGAGCAAAACCCAGCGAAGAAGTCTTGGCTTAGAATCGTTCTTTGTCATCAAGTACTTCAACGCGGAATGGTCCGTGTACACGATGGTGGTGGATAAAACAAGATAGGGGCGAAATTTTTCAAAAGCATAGACAACAGCTAAGAGCTCTTTTTCGGTTGTCGTATAATGCAATTGAGCCCCCGTCATTGTTTTGCTAGCATAGTGGATTGGTTGGAAGTGTTTATTCACTCTTTGGCCCAAAACCGCACCAATAGCAAAGTCGCTAGCATCGCACATCAATTCAAAAGGCAGCTCCCAATTAGGGATAACCAAGACCGGTGCCTTAGTTAGCTTATCCTTTAGAAGATCGAAGGCTTCGAGACACTCTTTAGAAAAGATAAAAGGAGTATCTTTTTCCAAGAGGTGGGTCATCGGGCGAGCGATTTTAGAGAAATCTTGAATGAATCGACGATAGAAGCCCGCATGACCCAGAAAGCTTCTCACACCCTTCACGGTTGAAGGTGGAGGTAATTTGGCTATGACATCTACTTTAGCACGGTCGACTTCAAGACCGGCTTTAGAGATTTTGTGTCCTAGCACAATGCCTTCTTTTACCATAAAATGGCATTTTTCCCAATTCAGAACAAGGCGAGTGTCTTCGCACCGCTTAAGCATACGTTCCAAATTGGCAAGGCAAGAAGAGAAGGAATCCCCGAAGACCGAGAAATCATCCATGAAGACTTCCATGGTTTGCTCAACCATGTCATGGAAGATAGCCAACATGCACCTTTGGAAAGTCCCGGGGGCATTGCATAAGCCAAAAGGCATTCGTTTGTAAGCAAAGGTGCCATAGGGACAAGTGAATGTTGTCTTCTCTTGATCTTGGGGATCAATGGGTATTTGAAAATAACCCGAGAAACCATCAAGAAAGCAGTAATATTCATTACCAGCTAAACGTTCAAGCATTTGGTCCATAAAAGGTAGAGGGAAATGATCCTTTCTCGTGGCATCATTGAGTTTGCGGTAGTCTATACAAACTCTCCACCCAGTAACGAGACGGGTAGGAATTAACTCGTTGTTTGCATTGGGCACAACGGTGATTCCGCCTTTCTTAGGCACACAATGGACTGGACTAACCCACGGTGAATCCGAAATAGGGTAAATCATACCCGCATCAAGAAGTTTGATAACCTCTTTTTTGATGACTTCATGGATTTTAGGATTCACCCTTCGTTGACTTTGAATTGTGGGCTTAAAGTCGTCCTCCATGAGAATTTTATGTGTGCAGAAATGAGGATCAATTCCACGGATGTCGGAGATTTTCCAAGCGATAGCGCGTTTATGCTTCTTCAACACAGCGACAAGTCGGGCTTTTTCGTCTTCCATTAGATCCTTTGCGATGATGACCAGTAGCTTCTCGTCGTCTTCCAGGAAAACGTACTCAAGATGGGGAGGTAGGTCCTTAAGCTCAATAGTAGGAGGATCCTCAATAGATGGTGAAACTAACGATGGATCATCATTGGTCACCTCTTTAGGAGCAGGAGGAGACAATGGGTCCTCATTAAGAAGTCTCTCAATAGTACGAATGTCTTCATCCCAATTGGTGGACAAATTATCATACTTAATATCGAGAGGACCCAAGCTAGCTTCGAAATCATCCAAGTCACTTTCTCCAAAAGGAGTCAATGCTGGAGCAATTGAGGCAACGGTCTCAACATTGGGTAGAGAAGAAAGAGTACTTTTGCAAGCATCATGAAAATGTTCTTCAC
Source organism: Glebionis coronaria (assembly GCA_025667525.1). Lineage (NCBI taxonomy): Eukaryota > Viridiplantae > Streptophyta > Magnoliopsida > Asterales > Asteraceae > Glebionis > Glebionis coronaria. Next base: position 200,189,860 of record CM046875.1, read on the forward strand.
AAGCCTCATCGAGAACATCAATAGCATTAACACTCGCATATGAATAAGGTTGCTTAGAAATCTTACCCATGTTGAAGACAATTTTATCGTCACCAACTCTCATGATTATTTCGCCTGCGGCTACATCAATGAGAGTGCGACCGGTCCTCAGGAATGGACGTCCAACGATTAATGGAACACGGGGATCCATCTCGTAGTCAACTACAACAAAATCCGCCGGGAAGGTGAATTTGTCGACGCCAACAAAGACATCTTCGGCTATCCCCACTGGATAAGCAACCGTACGGTTGGCTAATTCCAAAGTCATTTTGGTGGGGACAAGCTCGGGGAGAGATAATTGCTTCCAAACACTTAAAGGCATTAAGTTTATACTGGCGCCTAGATCGGCTAGGGCCATGCAATTCTCTACTCCCGGGAAGTTGCAAGGAATCAAGAAGCGACCCGGATCACCAAGTTTGGTGGGCAATTGCCTTAAGAGCACTGCGGAGCAATTCTCATTAAGGTGGGTCTGAGCAATGTCAAGGAGTTTTTCTTTATCACTTAGAAGATCTTTAAACATCTTAGCGTATTTGGGCATGTGAGCGAGAGCCTCGGCAAAGGAGATGTTAAAATTCAATTGTTTAAACATTTTTAGAAAGTTTGAAACCTGAATATCATCCTTGCTCTTTTGCTTCTCTTTCCTCAACCTTGAAGGATAAGGTATATTGGATGAAGAAGAAGGCTTTAAGGGAATAGGATCACTCACAACCACGGGTGGTGGGGAAATGGGGATAGAAGGTGAAGGAGGTGGGGAAAGTTGCTCTTTTTCCTTGTTCACAATCACCGGTGGAGGTGTAGGAAGCTCGGGTTCCATATAACCTTTTCCACTACGAGTGGTGATTGCTTTCATCTCCCCTCTTGGATTCGCAACAGTGTTACTCGGAAGAGTACCCGAAGAAGAGGGTTGATTACTTTGGATGAGCGAACCAATCATATCACGAAGGTGAAGAGCTTGATTATTAAAAGAGTTTTGCATGTTGGCATTAATTTCATCACTTTGTTTGGCCATATCATTCCTTAGCTCGGCTCGAATATCGCTCCCTTGTTTCACCATGTCATTCTTCAAATTGACAAATTGACTCTGAAGATTCGTCACCAACTCACGATTAGTCTTCATGAATGTCTCGACGTCTGGACTCACATCCATCGGTTGATTGAGAGGTGGAGCTTGGTAAGCTTGAGAATTTCCTTGAGTTGGGTATGGGTTTCTTTGGGATTGATACTGATTGTTTGCACGAGGTTGGGATTGATTGTTTCGGTTATAACTTTGTTGTTGGTTTTGGTTTGCAGGAGGGAAACCGGGAGGAGCAAGATAATTGTTGGAACGATAACTGAGCAAGCCACGGTCTCCTTGAGGGCGAGCTTGATAGCCTCCCGTGGGATAAGTGCCGTAAGCTGCGTTAACGTTTTCAGAATAATTGCCTTGGGTAGAAGGACAATTATTATAAGAGTGAGAGCCACCACATGTGTCACAAGAAATAGCAACGGCTTTAGCTTGTTGAAAGTGGTTTGTGGCCATGGCCATGAAATTCTTGTTCATTTCAGCGAGTTGTCGAGAAATTTCAGACATTTCAGGATTGGAGGTAGTAGATGAAACATTGACTCTCGAATTGGATCTTGAGGATGCGGATGAATCCCAATTCTTGTGGTGAGTAGTCATGTTTTCGATCAACTCTCGGCACTCCTCCGGTCTTCTTTTCATAAAAGTACCACCGGCGGCGGCATTGATCGTGTCACGATCACGAAAAGTGAGACCATTGTAGAAGGTGTCAATGAGAGTGACGGGGAGCATATTATGATTAGGACAGCGGTCGATCAAATCATTGTAACGTTCCCAAGCATCGAAAAGCGATTCATCATTCTCTTGCATAAATCCACTTATTTGGTTACGAAGGCTAGTGACCATGGATGGGGGAAAGTAGCGCGATAAAAAGCGTTGAGTCATGTCGTTCCACGTATGAATAGAATTCTTAGGAAGACGGTCAAACCATTTTTCGGCATGGTGAGAAAGCGAGTGTGGAAAAAGTTGAAGGCGAAGGTCATCCATGGAAACACCGGGGCACTTCATGCTTTGGGTAATGGTAATGAATTTGTCGAGGTGTTTGTTGGCATCATCATCCGGAATTCCACGAAATAGGTTCGTTTGTACTTGTTGTATCATGTGATGCTTCAACGAAAACTCCTGAGCCGTGACGTGCATTGGCGCAATCGGGCCTCCGCGTCCGTTCATGGTGGGTTGACACAATTCCTCCATGGTTCGTAAATCAGGTAGAAGGACATTGTTGTTGTTGTTGTTGTTATTCAAATTGTTTTGAGGTGGGTGATTATTGTTGTTGTTAACACCAGCCATATCTAAATCTTCAAGAGTCTCGGGCTCAGAATAGTTCGTAGATCTAGTACGCATGCACCTGCAGAAGAAAAATATACACAAAGAGAATATCTATATAATATTTTAGGTTTTTATAGGTTTTTAAATGTTTTTGTATTTTTGAAGAGTTTTATATTTTTTTTAGGATTTTTGAAAATTTTTGAGGCGAGGAAAATAACGTTCAAAGAACGGATCCCAAAATTCAATGCGTCTCTCACTAGAAACCGTTTATCTTAACGAAAAGAGCCGGCAGCGGCGCCATTTAATACTTGGCTTTGCAACCAAAGTATGAAAATTTTGAAGTCCCAAATCTTTTCGAATTGAAAACCGGTCTTAAGTGCGACTCAATTGTCTTTTGGTGAATCAAGAGGATGGTTTGGTTTGTTTGTTTTAAACTAATAGCGAGTAATTAAAGTGTCGTTGAGTAAAATGGAAGTTAAAAGATTAATTTGAATGATGAGTAAAAATAAATGCATATAAACTTAAAGGTAAAATAAACTAACACTTGGAGAATTCTTGAAAATAAGAACTTAATATAAAGGTACTAAAAGAAAGTAAGGTCGAAGTATCAAGAACATGCAAACAATCGGAAAAGAGGCTAAAACAGGCCCAGATCGGAATATATTCCGATCTGGTGGTCGGAATGTAAGGATGGGGACACAATCGGAATAGGTCAAAGACTCGCCGTCGGAATACTACAATTGCACTCAATCGGAATGCGGGGAAGAAAGCCAATCGGAATAACACTAATGAGGTTCCAATCGGAATACGTAGCTTGGCCACAATCGGAATATGGGAGTAAACAACCAATCGGAATATGCAAATGAGGGCTTATCGGAATGTGGAAGATGGGGTCCGGTCGGAATAGGTACCAATCGGAAAGGGGTTTACCACCCTTTCCGAAAATTGTGGAAATTGGTTAGATGGTGCACCCGGTCGGAAAAACCCAATCGGAAAGGGGCTTTACCACCCTTTACGAAAATTATGGGATTTGGGAAAGCTAGGAAATAAGCTAAGTTCAATAAGCTAATATCCAAAACTTATCAATCCAAATACTTAACCGAATCAAATAAGCACTTTAATCAACTTATCTAACTCGAAATCAAGCAACTTTTTAGATCAAACAATAAAAACATAAACTTTTTAATAAGACTTTTTAATAAGAAAAATAAGCTAATCATAAAAATAAGCCAATAAGCACAAAAGTCTTAAAGCTTAATCAAATGAAAACTTATAAAATAATTAAAAGATTAACTTTTTAAGCACGAAATCAATTAGAACAACACGGATCTTATGATATACGCACCAAAATCAATCTTAAATCAAAGAAAAGTAGAATGAGATTAAGAGATAAAAGCTTAAAATGAACTTGATTAATAAAAATAAGCAATACAAAGTGTTTAATCTTGAAAGATTAAAAGAAAAAGATGAACTAGTGAGAGAAAGTTTAAGACTTTCTCTCTCCAAAACTAGAGAAAACTAAAAAGTGAAAAAATTAACTAAAAACTCTAACTCCTAACTACTCTCCTAATGACTATTAGGAGGGTATTTATAGGGAAGGTGGAAGGAGTGCATGTGTTGCATCTTCTTTCTCTCTTTCTTCACGTTTTCTCGACTCGACTTTAATTCTTCGTCTTTGTCGTCTCGGGATTTGAACTTGTCTTTTAATTTTCTTCTTCTATTAGACTTAAGTTCTTCGACTTCGTTAAACTTCCGTCTTTTAACTTTTTCTTCGATAAATCTTCAGAATAGGCCTTGGACTTCCGTTCTTTTTGCACTCTTGATCTTTTGACTCCGTCTTTTCCCGTTTTCTTCGATAAAAGCCTGTGAAAGCCCGTGTTTTCTTCCTTTTTCATATTTTGGTCCTAAAACACAATAAAAACACAAACCACGCATAATTCCGACTTTTACGACATAAATCACACGTTTTGGTCTTGTTATTATTGGAAATAAGTGGTAAAAGGATAAGTGTTTTCACACTTATTAGTATTAGTAGACAAAAATCTACAAATCTCCTCCTTAATCAAATCTATTGATTAAAGAAGCCTCAAGGAATGAAAACGATCACGTGAAGTGAACGCCTTCGATGACTTTAGAACGTTGGTGGAACACCAAATCGTTCAAGAGGGTTTAATCAATAGAAACCAAGAAAATATATATGATACTTAGTAATACTTTGGGCAGCAAAATCCTCGATTAGCTCTCAAGATCAAATACTCACAAGCAAGCGGGGAAACGAGGCGGCGCGAAGCACTTAAGAGCCTTTTTCCTTAGGATATATTTTATAATATCCGCCTTATACCCACCTTATAGTTTGTATTATCAAAATTAAGCTTCACGAAAGTATTTATCTATTTTTGCCTTTTTTCTTTGGTTTGAGATTCGAATACAATGATTGGGTAATGACCTCCCAAGTCAAGGTTGTGATTTCTCACGTATTTGGAGTACTTGTGAATTTATTGTTCTACGTATACAATATAGTAATAATATTCACACAAAAATCGAAAACCGATAATACGTATTAGTAGAGTGCTACTAATACAAATACTATTTATGGTTAGTATATAAAAACAACAATTCCAATCAAAACACAACACGCCTCCCCGGCAACGGCGCCAAAATGATAGTTGAGTTTTTGTATACCCTTTAGGAAAAGAGCAACAAATAGGGCAAGTAAGCACGACGATTTAGGAAAACCGTGTATTAATGACCCTAAGTGAGTTCGTTCTCAAGGAGGCTAGTGTGTTATGTGTGTAATGATATGGATTAGATTTGTGATTATATTTTTGAAAGGGAAAAATAGAAAAGGGATTAGAAGAGAATGACGGTTACGAAGACGGATTAAACTAAGTCTAAAAAGGCGTACACGTAAAACCGTAAAAGGTGCTAAAATTAAATTTAACCTAAAAATTTCTAAAAATTACCAAAAATCCCAAATAATATTCTAAGAGTTTACAAAAAATCCAAACTTGCTAAAACCTTTTAATTAATTAGATAATGACTTTTTAATGCTAATTAAAGCCCTAAAAATCAAAATTAATTATTAAAAAGCCCTAAACAAGATTTTAAAGTTTGTAAACCTCAAAAATACTCTAATTATGCTAAAAACTATTTTTCAAAATTTTATAATCAATGAAAACTATTTTTAAACAATTAAAAACTCCTAAAATCAATTAAAACTTTAATTAATTATAGAAAATAATTAAAAGACTTTAAAAATATTTAGAAAGTTGGAAAATTCCTAATTAAGTATTTAGAACCTAGGAAAAATATAAAAACCTAGAAAATCAGACTTTTAATTTTTAATAATAAAATAATAATAAAATATTAATAAGAATCCAAAAGTCCGAAAAAATTCTATGCAAACTAGCTTATTTTAACCTAAATAACTCAGAAATGAAAGTGAAATTACCTAAATACCCCTATTGGGCCTAGAAAATGGGCTAAACCCAAAACAGTCCCTTATTGGGCCAAATTTGGGCCCAATATAAATAAGTGTTCAAAATAAGCCCAAAAAGCACAGTCTGCATCAAAATTTGATTTTAAACTACTTTTTCCAAAGGCCCAAAAGCTGAAAGTGTGAAATAAGCTAACTTATAACAAGCAGCTTATTCTTAATGGGCTTTTTGGCCCATTAAGCTATAAGCCAATGCCATAAGCTAAAATTTGACACACAAGCTTCTTTTGACCTAAATAAGAGTTTTGCAAAAAGAAATTTGAAATAAGCCCAAGGAATAAGCCTGAAAATGCAATAAGCAATCTACAGAAAATGACAAAATAGTCGTTTTTGAGTTCTAGGCCACCCCAAGTGCTGATTCAAGTTCCAAAAGCTTTGAAATGACTTAATTAAGAAAAATCAACAAAGAGTTTTCAAATAAGCACACTTAATAAGCTGGAATAAGCAAATAAGCACTTATGTAAAAGTCAAATAAGTTGGTTTCCTAGTAAAAAGTCAAAGTCAAAGTCCAATAAGCTCCAGTCTACTTAAATGGGTCAAATAAGGAAGACCTATCACAAAAATAAGTTGTTGCAAGTCTTGATAAGCTAGAATAGCTTATAGATAAGCTGATGACAAAATTGCACTAGCAGGGGCTAGTTTTGGATGTTGAGTAGTGGAAACTTTTTCCACTGCTTGACTATTTTGACTTTTTGTCTTTAGTGACTTTTTTGGAGATTCAGATTTCACAAAGGCACCCAAATGATCTTTGGATCAAAATGAGTCAATCACAATCAAAATAACACAATCACTAACACCCAATTGATACAGTTTAATGAATCAATCATCAGACATTGCACAGACATGAAACAATAAGCAGTTTAGGTTCAAAAAGCAATTTAAGCACAATTCAGCCAGCCAAATTCAACCAAATGCATACACAAGCTATTATAAACTTCAATAAGCAAGTCTAAACAGGTTTCATGCAATGGTTCAAAGAATTAAGCAAGATTCAAACAATGAAAGTTACTGATGAACACTAACACATGCAATTTTTCTACTTTGCTGATGTATTTGACACTTAAGCCAGATTCAACACCTCAAATCTTTCAAACAGGTTATATTAACTTTGTTTAAACCACTTTTATCCCTAAGCATGCATACACACTAAGTGTTCCCAAAATCCCAGGTCATAACAAGCAGAAACAAGGTCTATATAGCAGATTGTTTGATTCAAGTGTTCAAACCTAAAAACTTGCAGCAAAATACTCTCAACAAGGTATTTATCAGATACAAAGCATAAACAACAACTTCCCTTAACACAATAACAAGTTACAAGCAAAATCAGATAGACCCAAACACCCCTTTATCTTTTCCAAATCAAATTTTTCAAAGGCAAAGTGAGATTTCAGGCCAACCAAGCATTAATTAACACAAAAACAAGTGAGATAAAAAGAATTAAGCAAGATCAAGCCACAAAACACACAAGAACAAAGGTAACACTCAAATATCCAAAATATCCAAAAATTTATCAGATTTTAGGATTGAGGGTGTGTACCTCATGGATGTACATCCACACCCACGAATTTTGAGCTTATGTGCTAGCAAGAACAAGCACAAGCTTCCACACAAAGCCTGCTAAGATTGAACAAGGTTAGAGCACAAAGGTATAAAAACAGAAACATTCAAAAATCTTGATTGATGCAACCTTGTATCCCCACACTTGATTATCCCCAAGTTATAAGCCTCACAACACCTTAATCAACTCAATTAGGATGCTATGATCAGCCCTATAACCCAAGAATTCCAAGATAGAAACAAGAACTTAGCAAAATATCAAGAAATGAGAAATTTGCAAACTTTTGCAAACTCCCTTTTTGAAAACAGGTTTTAACTTCTAAAACTGTAAACTAAGAACATAAACAAGCAGAATAAAGATGGCACTTGGTCTTTCTTCAAAGCACTTAACTCAAATTCATTAATCAGAAAGAGGAATTACAGGTGTTTGAACAAAGGAAAAACCAAAAGCAAACTGAAATGTGATGGCCTAAATGGCTTTATATAGAGCCTTACAAGTTCTACTAAGCTAAAAAAATGTGTAAACCCTAACTTCTGAAGTCCCAATTTTGCCCTTGAGAATTTTGAATATCTTCAAGATCATGTGATGTCTTCTTGGCTGTATATGTGAGTTGGCAAGTGCAAAGTTGATCCAAAGGTGTGAAACAAGCTTAAGATACAAGCACAATTCTCCCACGTTGGATTGCTGGTTTGTTTTTGTTTGGACGTGAAAAGTGGGGCAGGGGAGGGTTGGCATTATCACATGCATGAGGGTGATGGGAGTTTAGGGGTTAGGTTTTGATTAGAAGGCCATTAATCAATATTCTAGAAGTTATTAGGGCTTAATTACAAGAAATTAAGAAACCCCTAATTTTATCAAGAACATGAAGAACAGGTTGTTTGATCTGTTTTGGGATTTAAATTAGTGTTTAGGCGCGAGTTAACTTAATTAATTAATTAAGTTTAAACCGGGTGGGTGGATTGGTGAAGTGGCAAAATGGAGAGAGGTGATTGGTTGAAATTGTGAGTGGGGTGAGGTGGTAGTGAGTGATTGGTTAAGGTAACTATCATGTCTGCCAGGTTTAACCCTCAATCTTTTATACTCCTTTCATTTGCAATTTAAACAGCCAAAAACGTATTCCCTTTGTATTTCAAGTTTTCAATTTCACACTTTTGCCCCAAATACTTTTCCAAAGTATTTTCAGGGGTATTTCTTGCCATTTTTGAATTCTTCAAGGGCTGATTTGGCATTTTGATGATGGATAATGGTCTTGACTTGTATGTTGAGCATTTTGGAGGACTAAAATTGCCAAGTCATGTTTGATGAGGGACCATTTTTGCCAAATGTTGAAAGTTGAGGGTCCTTTGTGTAATTTTGGAATTTTCAAAGGACCAAACTTGTCATTTCTTATACTTTGAAGGACTTCATGATGTTTTTGACTTTGTGGATGATATTGGTTGACAATTTAGCTTTGTTGAGGGGCTAAACTTGCCAAATCTTCAAAGTGGAGGGCCCTTTTTGTAATTTTGACAAACTTTAGGGACCAAACTTGTAATTATGAGGATACAAGGGTATAAAGTGTCAATTCTTCTATATTGGAGGACCGTTCTTCAAAATTCTTCAAATCTTTAAGGGTTGATCTTGGGAAAGTCTTCATTAGGGCTTGGTTCATTGTGCGGCTTCGTTTCCCGTGTTCGTTTTTGCATGATTCTTGTGATCTTTTGTCATTTTCTCAATATCCGTACCTAAAATACACAAGTAGCAAACACAAGCATATATATGGGTATTTTGATGATATTAATGCATTTTAAGCCCTATTTGGAAGATGAGACTATGTATAAAAGCAGTCTCATCAGTGAGTTAACTGGAGATGCCAAGATTCAAGACAAGTGTGATAAACAAACAACAAACATCATTCTCCAAGCCCTTCCTCCGGATGTCTACAAACTTGTGAGTAAAAATAAAGTTGCCAAAGAGTTATGGGATAGAATTCATGTTTTGATGAAAGGCACCTCGTTAACTAAACAAGAACGAGAGTGTAAGCTATATGATACGTTTGATAAGTTTGCCTATGTTCCCGGGTAGACTCTCAATGATTACTATTTGAGATTCACTCTTTTGATGAATGAGCTCAACATCTATGGTCTGGCAATTCCTACGTTTCAATTAAACACCAAGTATTTGAACACTCTCCCTTCTGAATGGAGCAAGTACGTGACGGCTGTAAATTGGCTAAATCAAACAAACGTGGATCAACTTCAATCTTTTCTTCAACGACATGAATGCCACGTGATCAAGGCTCGGTTGTCTACACCACAAGTTCGTGATCCACTTGCCATGTATGCTTCTTAACAAATGACTCCCCAACAAAACATGGCTTTTACTTATCAACAACCATCATACTTGCAGCAGCCGCCACAACACACATATCAGCAACCACAGCAACCATCTTATCAACCAACAATGATGCCACAACAAGTATTTCAACAAAGTGTTCTGTAGGATATGTAAATCTTGCTTATGTTTTAGAGAGAGAAAGAGATAGAGAGATGGTGAGAACACACACACTTATAAAGAGAAAGTGAAAGAAAAACACTTTTCAACTATGTGTAAAATGAAGAACCACACACCCTCTCCATCTAAGGAGAGGGTTTATATACCAAGCCCATAAGATGGGCTTGGGCTTGCATTTGGGCCGTCCATACATAACATGGACTAGGCATTTCCTTGTTTACTTAATGTAAGATATCTAGACTACGAGCTACAACTTAATATATTGTCGGAGTGACCGAATCTTCCTAAATACGTAACAACGTATTTCTAACAATCTCCCCCTAAGGGAGGTCACTCCAAAAAAGGGCATTACCAAAGTTACAATAATAAAATAAACCTAGCATACTGTGCTTGTCTTGAGCTCGTAGTCTTCGTCTTTCTTTTCTTTTTCTTTTATGTTGAACATGCTGATGTGATCTTTGATATCAATCTTTAGCCTTACTCTCTTGCCTTGTTCTTGTGCATCCATCACTTGTGATCTTCGCCTCCTCGTGACATCATGTCCCACATACTTATACCTTTGTAATTCTTGAAAGCTTCAGAGTTTGATACAGCGAAAGACTTAACTTTTAGGCTTTCTTGAATTAGATGAGGTATTAAATGCATAAAGTATAAGCATGCGGGGATGACTTCTTCTTGGATTCCGCAACGCCACCGTCTTCAAATGCCACAACATAAGTAGACACGAACAAAATGGCTTTGAACATTTCATTCTAATTCGGTAGCATTTTACCTCCGGTCGGTGAAGACCGTTGGACGATATAAAATATCGTACTTGTGGTAGGTAGATTTAATTAAAAATCTCCTTGACAAGATTTCGCGGGTAAACCCGTTCTCTTTACTCGACCATCCAAAGCTGACTGCGAACGTAAAGAGTGAATCATTTGGATAAAATTATCCGCATGATTGAAACCGTCAATTCTGATTCCTGGAACAAGTTTGATTCATTAAAGAATCGCACCATCGTTGCTTTCCAGTTGTCACGAGCTTGATTCATATTGAATCTTCCAAGTTGCCTACCAAGTGCTGTTTAAGGTTAACGCTAGAAGGATTTCCACTCATCACTGTGAACACTAAGGTATCACTCTGAGTGTTCTGGCAAGATCACTAAGATATTGCGTAGAGGCCTGGAACGTGTTTAAATTCAGTTAAGAATTAAACCACTATTGCTTTCCAGTTATCACAAGTTTGATTCATAAAGAATCGCACAAGTCACCTACCATGAGATTTTTAATGTTCGCTCAAGAAGGACTTCCATCTTCATTGTAAATACTTTCGTATTACTCGGATGTTCAGGCAAGATCATGAAGATTTTGTGTAGGACTCTTAAGATCTTCTTTACTTTTCACAGTGTGTGAAGAAGCAAGGAAACATGGAAGTGTGTCCTAATGAGATATTTGATGATCTCAAATGGATCTAGACTCGATCGTTCATTTTGGAGTTTTAGTGATTAGAGGCTGGAGAGGAGTGCCACCTTTTCAATACCAATTTACTCGGAGTGAATAAATCGATAGATAATGCGTTGTCTCCGTGTGAATAAAACAAATACCTTTTGAGAGATATCTGAGTTAGCTGGGATAGGTTGTGCATTGCATCACTGGGTCCATGATGTCTATCTTCAATATCAAGAATCATTAAAAATGATCTCAATAGCATATGTATTGACCCGGTTTCTGCCTAAGGTTGTAAAGAGGGCTTCTTTCTTTTCACCCTTTATCTTTACAATTCTTTTCATTCTTCAACCCCTTCAATGCTTACCAATACGTCATAACTAGCACCTTGTTGTGATTGTTCCAGTGCTAACTTAAGTACTTGGTCAGCATTCAGCTACGTTCACAATCTTTCTCCATCTTTCCTAAGGACTACTATTTCTAGCTATGGAATGTCCTTGGGAAGATTCCTCTGGTTTTGGAAGAATCATAGGAGTTAACCTATCCTACCATCCTTATGTCACCACAATCTTCATCGTCGTGAAATAAATGGGTTTTGGGTAAGTATATGTCACCATGAAAATCCATTTTGATATGCAAATCCGTTTTGCTCCCCCTTAACATATGCCACGATATTCGAAAACATTTCGCATATGTCGGGATGAGCCAGCACATTAAGTCAAACCATTTGTGATCATTTCCCATATTAAATCACATTTTCTCCCCCATATTAAAAATATTAACCCAATCGATGTTTTTAATATCAATTGATTAATGAAGTTTTAACAAAGGTTTTGGGAAGAAAATTGCAAGTCCTTTTATCTTCATGATACCAAATGTATGAGATATGATACCGATTTGTAACATTATCACATATTTACCATATTAGGAAAAATTGACAAGGTTGGACCTGATTGATGAGAACATCATATGATAAGATCAAATGGTTCTTGTCGGCATATGTTGGTCGCCTCGTCACATCTGAAGTCATCTCTTGACACCACATGTACGATTGGTATTGTAGTCTTGACACCAACTTGTGAACATGGCACGTTCGGTTATCGAAGATTCTGAATGCTTGACAATTGCTCCCCCTCAATTGTTGACCCGTGTTCTATTGAAAGAGTTGTAGTTGTCGGTTGAGTAGTCGCATCGTCGAGTATGTAGATACCAATTGTATATTGCTATGGTTGTAGAGATGATAGCTTCATAAAAACAAGACTTCTCTTGTTTTAACAAATAAATGCACTAAAACGTACATAGATTTGTGTTAGACCAAGTTATAAAGTAAACTTGATCCTTTACAAGGTTTTAGAGTAAACCTTGCCTGAGAAAATTAATTCCCGTTGTTGAGCCAAAGTTTTCATAAGAAATACTTGACTTTAATATGAAAACCGGGTTGCAGTCAGAAATAACTACAAGCCATGAGGGCATGTTTTATGAAATATTTTAAACTTTTGTACGAACTCTATTTATGGCGCCGTGTCGATATTAATCAACATTTCTAAGGCCGTAAATATTATCGTACCAAAAGACATGCCTTTGAAAAATAAAGTAAAAATATTTTTGGATTTTTATGAAATTTTCAATTTTTATGGTTTTTATATGGTTTTATATTTTTGTAGTTTTCTTTTGTGGATAAAAATATAAACAATATATACAAATGATCACCAAGGATACGGAGAATAGTTTACCATCACTATTCTTTCGCTTCGTCTGCCAATTCCTTTAGAGTCTCAGGCGAGAAGGTTCTCATTCCTAGCTTGTCGGCCAAAAATTCAATTCGAGCGCGATCTAAAGCCTTCGTGAAAATATCCGCCAATTGATACTCAGACCGGACAAAGTAAAGCTCGATTACTCCATTTTCCACTTGCTCCTTGATGAAGTGGTAGCGAATGTCAATGTGCTTCGACCGGGAGAATTGAACGTTGTTGCAGCATAAGGCAATTGCACTCTTGTTGTCACAGTACATCGGAATTTTGTTGAAACCTAGACCATAGTCAGTTAACTGAGATCTCATCCAAAGAATTTGAGCACAGCAACCGGACATAGCTATGTATTCTGCTTCCGTACTTGAAATTGCAGCACTTTTATGCCTTTTCGATGCCCAACTGATTAGTCGATCTCCTAGTAGTTGCAAAGTTCCACTCGTGCTATGCCTTGTATCTTGACAACCCGTGTGAATCACATATGCATATGCCATAAGTGCAATCGAAGAGTTCTTCGAATACCAAAGTACCCGATTAATGGTTCCTTTAAGATATCGAATGATCCGTTTCACAGTAGCTAAGTGTAACTCAGTAGGTCGAGTTTGATACCGAGCACACATACATATAGCAAACTGAAGATCAGGTCGACTAGCTGTGATATACAGAAGAGTACCGATCATTCCACGATAAAGTGTCGGATCAACGACAACTCCATGTGGATCTGCATCAAGCTTAGTTCGTTCCACCATTGGAGTATCCAATGGGTCGCAAGATTCCATCTTGTACTTCTTTAGCGATTCAAGGGCATACTTGGATTGATTGATAAAGATTCCTCTGGGACTCTGAGATATCTGAAGACCTAAGAAGAATGATACCTTGCCCATCATTGACATCTTAAACTTGGAAGACATGAGTGTCCCAAACTCGTCGGATAAGGTTTGGGTCGAGGCTGCAAATATAATATCATCAACATATATTTGTACCATAATCATATCTTTACCTCGTTTTTGAATGAACAGCGTGGGATCCACCTTGCCTTTAGCGAAGCCTTGCATAATGAGGAATTGTGACAATAGATCATACCATGCGCGTGGAGCTTGCTTCAACCCATAGAGAGCCTTCTTAAGCTTATACACATGATTAGGATAATTAGGATTCACAAAACCATCCGGCTGTTGAACATAGACCTCTTCCTTGATTTCAACATTCAGAAATGCCGTCTTCACATCCATCTGATAGACGATCATATTCATGTGGGCTGCATAAGCGAGGAACAGTCTAATAGCTTCCAAACGGGCAACAGGTGCAAAGGATTCCATAAAGTCGATGCCCAATAATTGCTTGTATCCACGAGCTACTAGACGAGCTTTGTTCTTCAATATTCCGCCTAACTCATCAAGTTTCACCTTGTAAACCCATTTCAAAGTGAGTAACTGCACTTGATCCAGGCATGGGACAATTTCCCATACTTCAAGACGTATAAATTCATTAAGTTCTTCTTGCATAGCTTCTATCCAACATGATTGAGTAAAAGCTTGTTGCCATGTTTTAGGTTCAACTTCAGTGAGAAAAGCATCAAAATGACAAAACATTGCATTTTCTTGTAACTGACTTCGTGTGGATACCGGACGATTATGGTCACCAATAATAGAATCTATAGGATGATCCTTTGTCCACTTGCTGTCATGTTCACGAATCCATGGATTGGAGTAAACTATAGTAGGAGCTTCCTCTGAGGTGGACGACCCGGCTTGATTAGGGTCGGGAACAGGTACACCAAATAATGGAAGTTCACGCATTTGAGCGAATTCTAAATCGTGATCATCATCATCCTCTTAATCATCAATAGGCATGACATGGGTAGTTGAAACATGTGTTGGTCGAGAATTACTCGTTGAAGGTATATCTTGACCAATTGTAGGTGCAGATGTGTCTGATTGTGCTTCGGTTGCTGGAGCGACAACTTCGGTTACCGGAGCTATTACCTCAGGTTCTGGAGCAACAATACTTGGAGGAGTAAAGAATTCATCAAAGAACGGTTGAAACAACGTATCCCATTCAGTCCTAGAAGGTGGTTTAAATGATGATGAAGTAGGGTTATTTGGGACAAGACCAGAACTAATGTTACTGGGTCCCATTTCATGAAGTGCGGGTTCAGAGCTGCTTTGCTAAGAAGTCATTGCTGTCAGCTCATCAAAATCAACATTCATAGTTTCGAGGATCTTACGAGACTTACGATTGTAGATTCGGTATGCCTTCTTTGCGGGTGCATAACCAATGAAAATGTAAAACCCGCATGCTTTTACCATGAATAGTACCCTTAAGATCGTACTTACTAGATTTAAACTTTCCTAATATAGCATGATTACGATTACGTGTTAGGATTTTACGTATTACGTACGTGTTAGAACACGATAAGTATTTACTACGCAAGAGCACGTAATAATTATTTGACAATAATTAATCACGAACATGCGATCATGAAATCATGAACGTAATTAAAACACGAACTATTATTAATTACGTATATATATTTATTACGAGCGTAATTTAATATATTAGATCACGATAGTTACGTAACGAGAACACTTAAAACGCGAACACAAATAATCACGAACGTATAACTTAACATCGAGACACGGAAAAAGGTACGGTACCCCAAGTGGGGCCCCCTACCCGCGGCTACAAGGACAAATGGGCCAAGCCCATTTGTAAATTTTACTAAAGGGGGTTAAATAATTTTTCACACTACTCATTATTCGTTTTACAGAAGATTTTAGAAAAACCTAAAACCCTCTTCCCTTTTTCTTTTTGTGCCGCCACCCTAAGAACACCACAAGGAGGTGGTTTGTGATCTTGGATCTTGGAATTTTAGTTGGTGATCGTGTTTGTTCTTCATCCTTTTGATCCACGAATTCGGTAAATCCTTTTTAAACCTTTTTCTTTTGATTTGATCTTTTATAAATCAAGAACATGTTATGTTTTTACAAAAACCTAATAAATAAACATGGATCTAACATGATTTGGGGTTTAATAAAATCAAAAGTATGTTTTTAAGGGGTGTTTGTTTTAGCCGCGGCTTACACCGAACCCAAGGAGGGTTTCGGTTTGGCCATCCGACCACCACCAAGACCATATGGTCTCGGTTGGTGTGTGTGGGTCCCACGGCAGCATCAAGGCACGGGGTACCCCGAGTTGGTTCGGGGTACGGTGTCGATTTCATGTCCGGTTCATGCTTTTTAGTCTAGATCCGGTTCATGGTGTATGTTTAGTTTTTTTATGTTTTATGATCTTAGGTTATAAATTAAATTAATAAAATGACATGATTAATTTAATAACACGACTTAGGTTATTTTAATTATTAATAATCATGAAATTAATTAACCTAAGTATTTTTATATTTTAGACTTATAATTAATTAATTATTTAAAAACCATGACTATAATTAATTAATTAACATGACTTAGGTTATATTATTAATATATAATAATACATGTTTTAACCTAAGTATTTAACTTTATTTAATTAAAAACATGTTATACTTTAATTAAATATTTTAACCTATAGTTTAATTTAATTACATGGAATAATTATTAAACTATACATTATATCATATGACTTAGAAAATAATCATGAAAACACTTAGGCTTATATACTTAGCTTATTTAACCAGCTTATTTCTAATTATGGAAACTTTCAATTTTTAGAAACTTAATTAAATAAGGCAGCTAATCTATTTATGGAAACCTTCTATTTTTTAGAAACTTATTTATTTCAGGCAACTAATCTATTTATGGAAACTTATTTAATTAAGGCAGCTGATCTATTTATGGAAACTTTCTATTTTTAGAAAATTTTCTACTTTAAGCTGTAAATCTATTTTTGGAAACTTTCTGTTTTTTGAAACTTTCTATTTTTGGAAAATTTCTATTTTTGGTAACTTTCTATTTTTGGAAACTTTCTATTTTTTGAAACTTTCTATTTTTGGAAACTTTCTATTTTTGGAAACTTTCTATTTTAGGAAACCTGCTATTTTTGGAAAGTTACTTATTATTACACAGTAAGTATAATAACACATGAAATACCAGAAATACGTAATCGGATTAAGCAGAATATAAGATAAACACGGCCTAAGGCTTAAAAACAGTAAAACTTGGTAAGAACACATAAAATGAGCTAAGACATGACATAAAACCAGCTACGTATTTAGTAAGCAGATACTTATTCATGTATGTATTTATGTAGCACTAGTGATTCGGAAGTAGGATTCCTCTCAGTTCATCTTCTTCGTTCACTGGACATAAGGTACGGATTCCCGTCCTTTCAGTATGGACATTCTTTCCTTATTAGGATTCCCCGTATGCAGCCAACTGTTTTCCTGTAGTATAAGTTACGTGTTTGATTGCTTATAGGGATGAGCATTTGGACCCGAATCCCGAAACCGAACCGGAACCGTACCAGAACCGTACCGGTTCCCGGTACCCGAATCCCGTCCGGTACGGTACCGGTACCACGAAATAAGGTGAAAAAAAATTCGGTACCACTAATTCGGTACGGGACCAGTACCAAATCGGAAATTTCCCGAAAAAAAAGGGGAAAATCCCGATTTCCCGGTACCGGTACCGATACCGGTACCGGTACGGATATCCGAATCCCGTTCGGTACGGTACCGGTACCCTTAATTTATGCTCGGGAAAAATTCGGTACCATCAATTCGGTACCGGTTCGGTACGATACCGGTACCGTGCTCATCCCTAATTGCTTATGTTTAATTAAGATTACCTATAGCCATATACATGCATGACCAGTTTCACCTAGTTATGGAGGTACCATAACCATAACATTAGAGGCACTCATGTTATGACTTCACCACGGCGGAGTGATTGCTCGTGGCGTCCCTTCAGCTTTTGGCCACTTATATTATATTTATCATGTGGGACGTATGGGTGCATCCTAGTTACATGTTTTTAGTCAGGATTTCATGGTGAATGTGGTGTGTGCCTTGCATCCTTCACAAGGAGCTGATCCCTCCTACCCAAAAACCAGTATATTAAATTAGAGGCAGCCCCTCTAATTTGCATGATGAGGTCACCCCTCCAAGTATTCATACACGGTGGATTTTCATGACCTATATTGGCTAATGGTAAAATATGACAAACAGTTTTTATAAGATAAACATAAGACTTTCAAACTATAAAACCAGTTTTATCAAGACTTAACCAGGTTACTCGGGACTTAGTTTCTTCCGCTGTTATATGTTATATGCTTATCCTATTCATGCTTTATTGTACATCTGTGCACTGAGCGTATTTGCTCAGCCGTTTTCCTTTTCTATGTTCCCAAAAACGGCAGGTACTCAGGGACGCTCGTAGACACTAAGTACATGCATATGGACTGGAAGCTGTCTATCCTTCTTTACTTTATGCATTTCCTTTCTTATGATACTTTTGCTATGGACATTGTTTAGTCCTTTCCTTTACTATACTATGTTTGTGTGTAATGAGCTTTACTTTTGGATTACTGATGTTTGATTCCGGTATTTTCCTTTTATGGTCAAGTAATGTTTAGACATTTTTCCTTGTATGCTTTGATGACACGTCATAATTGCATGTGACATTTCCATTATCAAAATGGGGTGTTACAATTATGGTATCAGAGCCAAGGCTTCGACCTGTAGGCTCTCAAATATGACATGTGATTAGTAGGTAGTCACTACGGTCTTCCTAGAACTGACAGTTGTTTTCATGCATTCATCATTTTTAAGCATACATATACATGTCATTGTCGTAGATTTTTGACTAAGTAATGGTTGGTACAGGACTGGCCCTATTTAGTCGCATGTGTTTTATCGAAACTTTTATATTTGGGACCGACCCATAGGCGTCCCCTCGCTATGTCTTTTGTTTTGGGTGAACTGACCAGAGGCGTTCACTCTCGAGCATACAAAAGTTTTCATAAAACTGCATCATGCATTCATACACAAAATTTTCTTGCATAAAATTTTTCTCGTGAAATTTTAGTATAATTTTTTTCATGTGTATATATATATATATATTTTATGTTTTGATCTGTTTAATCATATGTTTTATGTTATACTGTCAGATGGTTCTCACACGCGAACAGGAGCAGCCTAATGCTGCAATTCAAGCTGCTATGCAAGTTTTGCTTCCTCAACTGAGGAATGACATCAGGGCTGAAGTTCAAGATGCCAACAATCAGCAGCATAATCAGGCACCTCCTCCTCCTCCTCCAGTGACATTAGCAGTATGGCTGGAGAGATTCAGCAAGCTCCGCCCTCGAGCTTTTGAGAAGACAGATAGCCCCAGTGATGCTGAAAGCTGGTTGGCTCACATCAAGAAGATTTTCAATGCTATGGGCTGTGACCCCGCATACAAGGCGAGGTTGGCATGCTATCGGTTCGAAGGCGATGTGCTTAACTGGTGGTTAGCATTGATGCAGTCTGAAGGTGGTGACGAGTGGGTTACTGGTTTGACTTGGGCTCAGTTCAAGGACAGGGTGATGGAGCAGTTCTTTCCCAAGGCTGAGCAAGACAAGCTCAAGAGAGAGTACCATGGGATCCGACAGAGAGCTGGGGAGAATAGCAATGATTTTATGCAGCGCTTTCTTCGCTTAGCTGGTTTCCTTGGTGCGGCAGCAGGAACTCCTGAAGAGCAGGCACATCACTTTAGATGGGCTCTTCGCACATCGGTCGCAAACAATCTGGTGTGTGCTACGTTCAACACTGTAGCACAAGTGGCCGATGTAGCACCTAAGTTGGAGATGGTGCAAGAGAGATGAGTTCAGGGAAGCTGAAAGACCCGACAAGAGGCAGAAAACTGGGGACCGGTCTCAGCCGGCTACTCAGCAGCAGCCTCATCAGCCCAAGGGAAACGGTCAGACTAACGACCGTTCTGCTACGGATAGGCGTGGTGGTAATGATAATTACCGTAACAACGCTGGGCACTCCAACAGCAGCAGGTCCTAATACTTACGCATTTCCTTATGTTTTCATGTTATAACTCATATTCTGACACTTTAGCAAAAACTTCTACCAGGAACCATGGAAACGGTAGGGACGAGAACCAGAGAGGTTCGCAGCCTAGCCATCCAGCTATCACTGGTATTAAATCTTACGATTATCCGCTTTGTCCTTTGTACCCAATTATCATGTCTTATGTAAAACGTTTTACCAGGTTCCCAGCCAGCCAGAGCACCTGCTGGAGGATACACTCATCCTTTTTGCTCTACTTGCCACCGTAGGCACCCAGGACTATGTCGCCATAATACTGATGCGTACTTCAAGTGTGGTCTTCCTGGCCATATTATGAAGGATTGCCGTAAGGGCGAGATGGAGGGTACATCAGGACATGCTGATACCAAGCCGCCTCCTACTACCGGGCGTGTCTACACGACATCTCGAGACCAGGCAAACAAATCTACAGGTACCATCACTGGAATCTTGTATATGTATGGTCAAGCTGCATGTGTTCTTTTCGATACGGGTGCTACTCACTCGATTATTTCTACTGCTTATGCTAAGAACATTAGGATGCCTCCTATGCCACTAGAAAATAGGCTTACTATTTCCATGCCTTTGAGGGACTCTGTATTAATCACCCATGTATACAAGAGTCTTCCCCTAGAATTTGACGATAAGGTTCGACCTGTCGACGCACTTCCGCTGGACATGAATGACTTCGACATGATTTTGGGCATGGATTGGCTATCCAAGCATCATGCTACCATAGACTGCCATTCATATCGAGTTATCTTCGGTGATGTTAATGCACCAGAGTACATTCATAATGGGTTCATACCTGGACGGGCTGTACAAATCATATCTACCCTGCAAGCGCGTGCACTACTGTCACATGGCTGCGAGGGTTATCTAGCTACGGTCCACGACATGGATACTGAATCTCCATCAATTCAGGATCAACCTATAGTGTCGGAATTCTAAGATGTTTTTCCAGCAGAAGTTCCGGGCATACCACCTGCACTAGAAGTGGAATTCAGTATCGAGCTGGTTCCAGGAGCTGAACCAATCTCCAAGGCTCCTTATCGCATGGCTCCCATAGAGCTGAAGGAGCTGAAGGATCAACTGCAAGAACTTCTTGAACGAGGTTTCATTCGACCGAGCGCATCTCCATGGGGCGCACCGGTCTTGTTTGTTAAGAAGAAGGACGGCAGTATGCGTCTTTGTATAGACTATCGCGAGCTCAACAAGATTACCATTCGGAAAAGATATCCACTGCAACGCATTGACGATCTGTTTGACCAACTCCAAGGGGCCAAACACTTCTCAAATATTGATCTTAGGTCAGGCTATCATCAGCTACGGGTCAAGGAGCAGGACATCGCTAAGACTGCTTTTCGTACCCGTTATGGCCACTATGAGTTTGTAGTTATGCCATTTGGCCTGACAAATGCTCCAGCAGTGTTCATGGATTTGATGAACAAAATCTTCCATGATTTTCTGGACAAGTTCGTCATTGTCTTCATCGATGACATCCTGATTTTCTCAAAGTCCAAGGAGGAACACGAAGACCATCTTCGTATAGTACTACAGATTCTTCGCCAGAAGCAGCTGTATGCTAAATTCTCCAAGTGTGAGTTCTGGTTAGACAAGGTGGCATTCTTGGGTCACATTGTATCAGCAGAAGGAATCACTATGGATCCAGCAAAGGTTGAGGCCATTACTAAGTGGCCAAGGCCGACATCAGCGACAGAAGTCTGTAGTTTCTTAGGCTTAGCTGGCTATTACCGTAGGTTCATGGAGAACTTTTCTCGCCTAGCACTACCATTAACCAAACTGATACGGAAAGGAGAGAAATTCGTCTGGACTGAAGATCGAGAGAAGAGTTTTGAAGACCTAAAGCATAAGCTAGTATCTGCACCTATTCTTACTCTACCATCTGGTACGGGTGGATTTCAAATCTACAGCGATGCATCGGGGAAGGGACTTGGCTGTGTTCTCATCCAACATGGGAAAGTGATCGCGTACGTGATGAGACTGCTTTTATACACGGTCTCATCGTCCAATTAGGGCTTAAAATGCATAAAATATCATCAAAATACCCAAATATATGCTTGTGTTTGTTGCTTGTGTATTCTAGGTACGGATATTGAGAAAATGACAAAAGATCACAAGAATCAGTCAAAAAAGAACACGGGAAACGAAGCCGCACGATGAACCAAGCCCTAATGAAAAATTTTCCAAAGAAAACCCTTGAAGATTTGAAGAATTATGAAGATTGGTCCTCCAAGTTTGAAGAATTGACACTTTATACCCTTGTATCTTCATAATTACAAGTTTGGTCCCTAAAGTTTGTCAAAATTACAAAAAGGACCCTTAACTTTGAAGAATTGGCAAATTTAGTCCCTCAACAAATCTAAATTGTCAATAATGGTCCTCCAAGAAGTCAACAAACAAGTCAAAGCCTTGAAGTATGAAGACATGTCAAAATCAGTCCTTGGAATATGAAGAAATTGCATTTTAAGTCCTTAAAACAAGTTTCAAAACTTGTTGTGCCAAAACTGCCAAAGTTCCAAAGTTGTCATGTGTTAATTTGGCGTTGATAGCCATTTTATACAAAGTGAACAAAGTTGAAAAGATAGGGGGTCAAACCTGCCAGACAAACAAACTAAAACCCTCCACTCAGAAATTGCCACCTCACCCACTCACACCCTTCCACCAATCAAATTCAACCTTTCTGCCATGTCACCCATCCACTCACCCCTAAACTGATTTATTAATTCAGTTTAAATCTCCCACCAAAACACTTAATTTAAAAAAATCATTAACCCCAAATGGATTAAACACCCCTTAATCCACCCTTAAACCCTAATTTTTCCCAGCAAGAACATCAATTAAATCAAGGGGTTTTTGGGTAAATCTTTCTAGATCCTTAATTAAACACATCTTAAACCCAAAACCACCCTTAAACTCCCATCACCATCACCTCACATGTGTGTGCAACCCTCCCCTGCCCCACTATTCACTCTCAAACAAAACTTGGCAGCAAGATCAACATCCGACAACAATTTCTTGTTCTCAAAGACTAAATGAACGTCCAAGATCCTCTTTTCATTGCTGGCATCTCACAAAATGCCAAGATCATCACATGGCTTTGTTTTGACTGAAAAATTCAAAATCATCCAAGGGCAAGATTGGAAGTTCACTTGTTAGGGTTTCTAGTTTCCATTCAGTTCTAGAATCTCATTGTAGCCTCTATATAAAGGCATTATAGGACTTAGCATAGCTGGTTCTGGATTTTTCTCCTTTTTCAAAAACTTTGTAAAGCCAGTTTATGAATTAATATAAATGGTTTAAGTATTGTTGATGAGAAATATTGAGTACCATTTACATTTTCAGTTGATTTAAGTTCATTGTTTAAGTTTGGTTTAAGTTTCAGCAAAGGTTTTTAAATTTCCAAGTTTCTGATTAATTTTCAAGTCTTTTCTCAAATCTTAAATTTTATTCAAAACCTGTTAAAATGGTGATTAATTGTGTTGGTATGATGGTATTTGAGCTTGTGTATGTCCATAACACCATGGCTTGTTCTGGTGTAGTGGGTACCCAAGTTTAAACAAGCCATTGGTTTGGTCCTTTCTTTATTTTTTAAGCTTATTATTATCTGACCTATAAGCTAAGGCTTTCTTCTAGCTTAATCTATAAGCTGGGAGCAAGTTTTAAGCTTTATACACAAGCTTTGTTCACTCTTATCTTAGCAGATTCAAAAAGGAACCTTTCTTGTTCATTTTTGTTAAGTAGAATTCCATCAACACCTCAACAATGTTCAGCATAGACCCGGGTCTATTGGAGGTGGTTTTTCAACCACAAAGGGTCCTGGATGTAGGACCCTTAAGGTAGTCATTGTTCCCTTTTTCATTTTTTTAAGTTTCTGAAATTTATGTGTTTTTTGTGTTATTTCTTGAAAGGTGTTGATTGTTTGTTTAAGCTGTTTTGATTTGAGTTATTAGGTTATTATATGCATGTTTAGAGCTTGTTTGATCATTTTGGTTGAGATTTAAAGTGATTTGACTTGTTAAAATTTGGTTTTCAAATTTAAAGGGGTGTTTGGGTTTGTGTTCTTAATCTGATTTTGTGACAAGAATTTGGTTTAAAACCTGTTAGAAACACTCAGTAGGTGTTCAAAAAGTTGTATGCTAGGTTGGTTTTCATTTTGGAAGAGTTTAAAACATTTTGCATGCTTAAAATTTTGAAAACATAGCCTTAATCATAAAACTGCCTTATCTGCCTGATTTTTGTTAAATTTGATCCATCAAGTTTGATAATCTGCTAGGATATAGGTTGTTTAAGGGTTTTTGTTCTCTTGTAAGCCATTTAGTTCCATTGTGTGCTTTGTTTGAAGTGTTGAATCTCACTTGTGTGTCAATTGCACCAGCAACTTGTTCATTAAGCATATCAGTAACCTTCATTTGATCTTTTGTGCTTGATTCTTGTGTGTACTTGCCTGATTTTGTGTTATTCTTGACTCCTTGTACTCCAAAGAGTACAAGGGTGCCTTTGTCTATCACAATCATCCACAAAAGCTCACACAATCAAGTCCTCTTGATTGTATTCACAAGTGAAGAAAACTTCACTTGTGTTCATCAGAAAGTTCAACAAACTTGGGCACGTTTTGGTTTCAATCTAGTTTAATTCTTGGTTAATTTGGATTTGGATTGTGTTTTTGTGAGTTTAAAGGTTACTGGATTAAGTTTTAAAAGTAAAAAAAAAAAGAAAAGTTTTGCAAAAAGTTCACCCTGCCTGGACTCGAACACGTGACCTTGCGTTCCAAGGAGTAGCGTGCTTACAAGTGATCTAGATGACTTTTTACGTTTATACTTCATTTCATTAGTTATTTAAGGTGACTTGTTTTTGAGCTTATTTAAGTTAACAGCTTTTTAATAAGCTGTTTCTAGCTTATTTCCTTAAGCTTTTTCAGCTTTAGCATTTTTCCTAGGATTGTATTAGTGTTGTTGACTTTTCTGAGCAAAAATTTTATTTTTCTCATTATTATTTTATTTACTAGGATTATTTTAAGTTTAATTTTTAGAAAGTCATTTAAAAATAGTAAAAAGTGATTTAAAAATCTGGAAAAATAATTTTTAGGTTTCTAATCATATTTTTGAGGTTTACAGCTTATTAGGTTTTCAACTTAGCTTATTTTTAATTTTATAGGATTTTAGGTTTTTTAAGAAACTTTAAAATTTAATATAAAATTATTAAATAGGTTTCAGAAAATTTGGTTTGCATTTTTGTTTTAGTTACATTATTTAGGATTTTTGGTAATTTTTTAGAATTTATTTACAAACTTTTTATTTTTTTGAATATTTTAATATTATTTTATTATAAAAAATTGAAGTTTCATTTTTTTCTAGTTTTTTCATTTTTCCTAGGTTAAGGACATTAAATTAGGAGTTTTTTCACTTTCCAAATATTTTTTAGACTTTTCATTTAATTTCTAGAATTAATTTAAGATTTAATACATTTTAATAGTTTTTAAGTGTTTAAAAATAGTTTAATTTGGTTTTAAAATTTTTAAAAATAGTTTTTAGCCTAATTAGGATATTTTTGAGGTTTACAAACTATAAAATCTTGTTTAGGGCTTTTTAATAATTAAAAGTGATTTTTAGGGCTTTAATTAGCATTAAAAAGTCATTTTCTAATTAATTAAAAGGTTTTAGCAAGTTTGGATTTTTTGTAAACTCTTAGAATATTATTGGGGATTTTTAGGAATTTTTAGGAATTTTTAGGTTAAAATTTTAATTTTGGCACTATTTACGGTTTTACGTTTACGCCTTTTTCGTCGTAGTTTAATTCATTTTCGTAACCGTCTTTCTCTTCTAATCCCATTTCTTTCTCAATCAATATAATCACAAACATTAATCAACTCTTAACACAACGCACTTGCCTCCTTGGGAAACGAACTTGGACTTCACTTGGGTCATTAGTGCTCGGTTTTCCTAAACCGACACTTAACGCTTACCACTACTTGTACTTCCTTTTCCTAAAGGTCGTATTTTACTACAATCATTTTGGCGCCGCTGCCGAGGAGGCGTGTTGTGTTTTGGTTGAACCATTGTTGTTTTTATATATAGCCATAATAGTATTTGTATTAATAGCAATCTATTAATACGTATTATCGGTTTTTCGTTTTTTGTGAATATTATTACTATATTGTATACGTAGAACAATAAATTTACAAGTACTCCAAATACGTGAGAAATCACAACCTTGACTTGGGAGGTCATTACCCAATCATTGTATTCGAATCTCAAACCAAAGAAAAAGGCAAAAATAGATAAATACTTTCGTGAAGCTTAATCTTGAAAATACAAACTATAAGGTGGGTATAAGGCGGATATTATAAAATATATCCTAAGGAAAAAGGCTCTTAAGTGCTTCGCGCCGCCTCGTTTCCCCGCTTGCTTGTGCGTATTTGATTTTGAGAGTGAATCGAGGGTTTTGCCGCCCAAAGTATTACTTACGTATCATATATATTTTCTTGGTTCCAATTGATTAAACCCTCTTGAACGATTTGGTGTTCCACCATCGTTCTAAAGTCATCGAAGGCGTTCACTTCACGTGATCGTTTTCATTCCTTGAGGCTTCTTTAATCGAGAGATTTGATTAAGGAGGAGATTTGTAGATTTGTGTCTACTAATACATTCCAAAAATCCAAAAAAATAAAAACAATCAAAAACCACAAAAAAAATTGAAAAAGTAAAAACACCAAAAAGAATCTTCTTTGCTCGCCTTCTCGTTGTACGTGACGTTTATGCTAACTCGTAACAAAGCAAGACGTGCTCGTAAACGAAAGAACAAATCCATCACTCCTTCTAGTGAGGAGTCTCCTATTGACGAACCCATTGTAGTGAAAGAAGCACCCATGGCTAATCGAACTATGATGGAGTTGCTTCAAGCACCCACCGAGGGTTATGGAGAAGCGATTGTGATTCCCGCTATCCTTGCGGAGAATTTTGAGGTTAAGACGGGTTTGTTGTCCATGATTCAAAACAACAAGTTTCGAGGGGACGAAAAGGACAACCCTCATAACCACATTCGCCAATTTAATCGTCTAACCGCCACTTCCAAGTTTAAGGATGTTTCAAACGACTCGATTAAGATGATGCTTATTCCGTATTCCTTAGCGGGGCCCGCAAAAATTTGGTTAGAGAAAGAGCCACCCAATTCTATATTGACGTGGAAGGATCTCGTTTCAAAATTCGTGAACCAATTTTTTCCGCCCTCTAAGACTACGCACTTGAAAAACGAGATTTCAAAGTTTTCGCCAGAGTATAATGAGAGTTTTTCAACGGCTTCGAATAGGTTTAAGGAAATGTTGCACGAATGTCCTCATCATGGTTTTTCCGACTTGCATCAAATTGACACGTTTTACAATGGCTTGAACGATCATGAGCGTGATTATCTTAATGCCGCCGCGGGTGGTAATTTTTTGTGTAAGACGGTCGAGGAAGCATTGTTGATCATTGAGAATAGGTCTAAGGTGTATAGTCCTCGTAGCACGTCGAGTGTTCGTAAGGCTTCGTCTTCGTCTTCGCCTTCATTGTCACACACCGTTGATGCTTGCCAAATCGAGGCTAATTTGGAGAACAAAATTTTTGATATAGTGAAAGGATTGTTAGTTGAATTTAAAGTTGGTGAACAACCCGCTCCCGCTACGATTAAAGCGGTTGAGGTTTCTTGTATGTATTGTGGTGGAGCTTACGATTCCGAGTGCATTACCAACGGTGGTAACACTTCGAGTGCCTTCGCGACCGCGGGAACTTATAACCAAAACGGTCAAGTTCCTCGCACTAATCAATTGACTCCACCGGGTTTTCCACCAAATCAAAATGCTAACAATTATCGAAACAATCAAGTTGGTTACCAAAGCAATCAAAGGAACAATCACAAGGGAAATAACAACTATGGGAATCAAGGGAGTAGTAGTAGCCAATTGCAAAACCAAAATCAAAACCGTAATTTTCAAAACACGAGTCAAGGTCTTCAAAATGTTTACACTAAAGAACTTCCAATGGATTTTGTGAATTACGCCACGGCAAATGATAAGATTTTGGAAAACATTCAAGAGAAATTGGCTAATCAAGCTAGGGACACGGCTAAGAACACAAAGGAGTTAGCTAATAATTGAAAAATGAATTGAAAAATGATTTTGCTAACCAAATTCGAGGTCAAAACAACAAGATAGAGCAAAGTCATGCTAGGCTTGAACAAATAATTGACCAAAAAGCCGCTAGTCAAGATTTGAAGTTTAATAGTTTTGATGTTAAGCTTAATGCCATTTTAGAAGCCGTCATGGGGAACAAAGCCTCTACTTCGAGTAGTTTGCCCTAGTAACACCGTTTCAAACCCGAAGGGAGAGATGAAAGTGATTACCAAACGTAGTGGTAAGGCACTTAAAGAACCGACTCCTCAACCAATTGCTCCTACGGAGGAAGCAATTGAGGAAGAACACGAGGTGGTGGTCCAAAAGGAGCATATTTCAAGCCCACAAAGTACCACTCATGCCACACCTACGGTTGACCCATCACCCATATTGGAACCCGAGATTCCAAAGGCTATGCCTATGCCCCAACCCACACCACCCTTGCCTTACCCATCGAGACTTAGGAAGGAGAAACGTCAAGAGCGCGACAACTACCAATTTGAGCTTTTTATGAAAATGTTTCGTGATTTGCATTTTAATGTGAGTTTCGCCAATGCTTTGGTCATGATGCCTCGATTTGCCGCTAACTTTAAGAGTATGTTGAACAACAAGGAAAAATTACACCAAATGTCTAGTTGTTCGTCGGTTTATCTTAATCGCATACCTCAAAAAGTCGGTGATCCCGGTAAATTTTTGATCCCTTGTGCCATTCAAGATATGGAAGAATGCTATGCCTTGGCCGATCTTGGTGCTAGCATTAACTTGATGCCACTTGCAATCTACAAGTCGCTCAATCTTCCTAATCTTACTCCTTCACGAATGTCTATTGAGTTGGCCGACCATTCCATGATTCTTGCATGTGGTTTGGCGGAAGACGTTTTTGTGAAAGTGGGGAAGTTCTACTATCCCGTAGACTTTATCGTTGTTGATATCCCCACGGATCCTCAAGTTCCTCTTATTTTAGGTCGTTCGTTTTTAGATACGTCTATGGCTTTAATTGATGTGCATGCTAGAAAGATCACCTTACGTTTCAACGACGAGGAACTTGTTATAAACGCAACTCAAAACTCTCAACTTTCTCATGTTTATTCCGTTGCTACCATTAACCTAGTTGATATGATCGACGTGGTTTGCGAGGAATTTTCACAAGAAGTTTTAGGCTTTGGTGATAAAGAAACTAGTGGCAATCCCACTATGTTATATCCTATTCTTGATAATTCGACACCAACCTTCACTCCATTTGAAGGTGGTGGTTTTACGTTGGAAGAATTCGATGTTCCACGTACTTGTGACGAAGACCTCGACAACGATAAGGACTTCTCGATTATCAAGGATTTTCTTAACGATTTCCCATTTCTTCCACCCGAGGAGGTTATGAGTATCGAGCCCAAATCTTCACTTGAGGAACCACCTATCCTCGAGTTGAAAGATTTACCTCCTCACCTCGAATATGTCTATTTGGAGGAGGACGACAAGTTGCCGGTTATTATTGCGAAGGATCTTTCGAATAATGAAAAAACCGCACTTGTCGATGTTCTTAAGGATCACAAAGAGGCGATTGCGTGGAAGTTATCCGACATTAAGGGGATCGATCCCAAATTTTGTACCCACAAAATCTTAATGGAGGAGGATTTCAAGCCCACAATCCAATGTCAAAGAAGGGTAAACCCCAAAATTCACGATGTCATCAAAAAGGAAGTCCTTAAACTCCTTGACGCGGGAATGATTTACCCTATTTCCGATAGCCCTTGGGTGAGTCCTATTCATTGTGTCCCTAAAAAGGGAGGGATGACCGTTGTGCCAAACGATGCCAACGAGTTGATTCCTACTAGACTCGTGACCGGATGGAGAGTGTGCATTGACTATCGAAAGTTAAATGAAGCCACTCGAAAAGACCATTTTCCCTTGCCCTTCATGGACCAAATGTTGGAGCGTCTTGCGGGAAACGATTTCTATTGCTTTTTAGACGGTTTTTCCGGTTACTTCCAAATTCCCATCGATCCTCGTGATCAAGAAAAAACTACGTTTACGTGTCCATATGGAACGTTTGCCTATCGTAGAATGCCATTCGGACTTTGTAATGCACCGGGAACTTTTCAACGATGCATGATGGCTATTTTTCATGATATGATCGAGAAGACGATGGAAGTCTTCATGGATGACTTTTCCATGTTTGGTGATTCTTTCACTTCGTGTTTGTCGAACCTTGAGAGAATGTTAAAACGTTGTGAGGAAACCAACCTTGTGCTCAATTGGGAAAAATGTCATTTTATGGTTAAGAGTGGAATCGTCTTAGGGCACAAGGTCTCGAAAGCGGGGATTGAGGTAGATCAAGCTAAGGTAGACGTCATCGACAAATTACCTCATCCCAAAACTGTCAAGGGAGTTAGGAGTTTCCTAGGCCACGCGGGCTTTTATCGTCGATTCATCAAGGATTTCTCGAAGATTTCTCGACCCATTACACATCTTCTTGAAAAAGAGGCACGTTTTGTCTTCGACGAAGATTGTGTACGAGCCTTTGAGATCCTTAAGAGGAAACTTACCGAAGCTCCCATTCTTGTTGCTCCAAATTGGAACCTCCCCTTTGAGCTAATGTGTGATGCTAGTGATTACGCCATTGGGGCCGTTTTGGGGCAACATCATGATAAGCACTTCTTGCCTATTCACTATGCTAGCAAGACGATGACCGAGGCTCAACTTAAATACACTACGACGGAAAAGGAATTCCTTGCCGTGGTGTATGCATTTGAGAAATTCCGACCTTACCTTGTCTTAGCTAAATGCATAGTGTATACGGACCATTCGGCTATTAAGTATCTTATGGCAAAGCAAGATGCTAAGCCGAGATTACTTCGTTGGATTCTCCTCCTTCAAGAATTTGATCACACCATCGTTGACAAAAAAGGAGCCGAGAATCTAGCGGCCGATCATCTCTCTCGTTTGGAAGATCCTCACCAAAGTGTTTACGAGCCCAAGGAAATCACCGAAACATTTCCGCTTGAGACACTTGGTGTAGTGAATTCCAAACTTGATTCTTCCACCCCATGGTTTGCGGACTTTGCAAATTACCATGCGGGTAACTTCATCATTAAGGGTATGACGACTCAAGAAAAACGAAAATTCGTTCGTGATGTCAAGTTCTACTTTTGGAACGACCCTTACTTGTTTCGAACTTGTGCGGATCAAATCATCCGACGTTGTGTATTTGGCACCGAAGCTTCTAACATCCTTAGAGCTTGCCGTGAGGGACCCACGGGTGGTCACCACGGTGCTAATCTCACGGCTAAAAAGGTGTTTGATGCCGGCTTCTTTTGGCCTACTATTTACCGAGATGCACAAGATCTTGTGAAGTCGTGTGATGCATGCCAACGACAAGGAAAAGCCTCACAAAAAGATGAAATGCCACAAAATATCATTCAAGTATGTGAGATCTTTGACGTTTGGGGCATAGACTTTATGGGGCCGTTCCCATCATCTCGTGGTAATAAGTACATTCTCGTTGCGGTTGACTACCTTTCTAAGTGGGTGGAGGCTAAGGCCTTGCCCACCAATGATGCTCGTGTGGTAGTTAAGTTTTTGAAAAGTTTGTTTGCTAGGTTTGGAACCCCTCGTGCTATCATAAGCGATCGTGGAACCCATTTTTGTAATGACCAATTTGAAAGGGTTCTAAGGAAATATGGGGTTACACATCGTCTTTCTACGGCTTATCACCCACAAACGAGTGGGCAAGTCGAGGTTTCAAACCGAGCTTTGAAGAGGATCTTGGAGAGATCCGTAGGAGAGAACCGACAATCATGGTCAGATAAGTTAGACGATGCTTTATGGGCCTTTAGGACCGCTCATAAGACACCCATTGGGTGCACTCCTTATAAGCTTGTGTATGGAAAGAATTGTCATTTGCCTATCGAATTAGAACACAAGGCTTATTGGGCCCTAAAGCATTGTAATGATGACATGGAGACCGCGAGAAAACACCAGAAAATGCAATTAAATGAATTGGATGAATTAAGGGATATTGCTTATGAAAATTCATTGATTTATAAAGAGAAAACTAAAAAGTTGCATGATTCTAAAATTAAAAACCGGGTTTTTAACATTGGGGATCAAGTTTTGCTTTTTAATTCAAGATTGAAAATCTTTTCCGGTAAGTTGAAATCCCGTTGGTCCGGTCCATTCACCGTGACTCAAGTGTTTCCATATGGGACCATCGAGCTAGCTCAAGATGATGGTCCTAACTTCAAGGTGAATGGACATAGGTTGAAGCACTATTTTGGCGGGGAAGTTCCATCCTTGAACTACCTCGACCAAGTCACCTTCCCCAATGATAATTAGTATTGAGGGGATCGAGTCGAGCTCATGACTCGGTAATCAAAAACGAGGTGCCTCGTGGGGGAGTCCCATGCTTATCCTATGTACATATTATCGCTTTCTAATGTAGCTTACGTGTGGGGATTTGTGCCCTTCCAACCTTTGTTCCGTGGTTGTTTGTGATATGTGGTTTTTAGATCATGATCTTTACGATTGGAGCCTCTCGTGTTCGTTTTATGGGAGCACTCGATCGTTTGCTTTGGAGACATTTCTCAATATCCATGATATATCCTTTTGATGTTCTAACCTTAGGTTTTTAGCACACTTCATAAACGGCTATTAATTTATTGGTTACACCCTTTCCATGCTAGATTAGGCATTCGACTACGTCTCTAGTATGGGGGTGTTTGCACCCCTAGACTCGAAACATTGAGGACAATGTTTAACTTTAGTATGGGGGGTGAATAGATACTTGCCTTGCCAAACCTTCACGCTTTCCAAAGTTTATCGTTTTGTTTATCATTTTGTTGCAAAATAAGGCTAAAAATGGCCAAATTTTAAATTTTTTCTCATATTTCATAAGTGTTTGAAGACACGAATGTAGGTTTTCCGATGGCGAGAATAAGAGTAATTTTTGACTCGACCGTGCATATTGAGCACTTAGCTTTGATTCCTTAACTACACATTAGGCTAAGTCTCTTAAATGAGGACGAGAAATGATAGAGTTAATTATAAGTTACTATGCTAAACGTAGAGTACTCGTATTCTTTCAAAAACTCATGTGTTCTCGTTGTTTGCTTATTCTCCCTTCGCATGTAAATATTTTTTGCTTAATAAATATTGATTTAGCGGTTTAGTTAGGATTGTTGGGTTTCTAGTCTTTTCTAGTAGCTTCCGTGTAATTAAATTGGGAAGACATTAAGGTATCGCCAGCGTCACGGTTTTGAAGTATTGGCAACCCGAATAATCGAAAGCTTCACCCAATAATATGATTTCAAGTGCTCACCTAAATCAAGCAAACAATTTGAAGCCCCACAAGGCCTAAAATCTATGCAAAATTGAAGTGAATCAAGCCTTAATCTTCGAAGCTTTAAAGATCCAAAATTCGCTATTGCGTGAGGATATACGTCTTTGGCTAATAAAACCATCGATGAGGCGGATAATAAAAGGCAAGGCAAGACCGAAGTCATAATAAAAGCTTCATGGCGAAGTTGAATAAAAGATGGAGGTAAACCAAAGATAATAAGGCCCTTCCGTTAGGGGGCGTATAAAAGTCTTGGTAATAAGTCTCATGTTCAATACCGTTATAAAACCGTGTTAATCGATTCTTCTTGTCAACTTAATTTTTTAACATCGTTGTCTATTAGGAGGGGTTATTGATTTGATGGTCTTAGTTACACCGTTAGGACTCTATTTTTAGACCTAAATCTCTATTATCGCATAAGTCAACAATGTATCCTCGTGAAACATTTAAGACAAAATAAAATATAAGAGATACAACTTAGGAATAATGGGAGAATAAGTACGTGATTAGGGCATATGAGTAGTGTTAGCATTACTAACTTATAACGACAATGATCTCGTTGCACGCTTGGCATAGAATTGGAGTGAAAATCGAGGACGACGAAATTATTTCTAACGAAGCATTCACGTGTTCTTATTCTATGAACCTAAACGTCCCATTTTGCGATGAAAATCATACATTATGTCTAAAACACAAGTAGTGGCAATAGTAGTAGTGTAGCTAGTTTATAATTTCCATAAAGTCCATAAAAAATGAATTTTGGAGATGCTATGATACTTTATTCTAGCATTGCGTGAGGGCACGGCAATGGTTTAGTATGGGGGAGTGATGAGACTGCTTTTATACATGGTCTCATCGTCCAATTAGGGATTAAAATGCATAAAATATCATCAAAATACCCAAATATATGCTTGTGTTTGTTGCTTGTGTATTCTAGGTACGGATATTGAGAAAATGACAAAAGATCACAAGAATCAGTCAAAAACGAACACGGGAAACGAAGCCGCACGATGAACCAAGCCCTAATGAAAAATTTTCCAAAGAAAACCCTTGAAGATTTGAAGAATTATGAAGATTGGTCCTCCAAGTTTGAAGAATTGACACTTTATACCCTTGTATCTTCATAATTACAAGTTTGGTCCCTAAAGTTTGTCAAAATTACATAAAGGACCCTTAACTTTGAAGAATTGGCAAATTTAGTCCCTCAACAAATCTAAATGGTCAATAATGGTCCTCCAAGAAGTCAACAAACAAGTCAAAGCCTTGAAGTATGAAGACATGTCAAAATCAGTCCTTGGAATATGAAGAAATTGCATTTTAAGTCCTTAAAACAAGTTTCAAAACTTGTTGTGCCAAAACTGCCAAAGTTCCAAAGTTGTCATGTGTTAATTTGGCGTTGATAGCCATTTTATACAAAGTGAACAAAGTTGAAAAGATAGGGGGTCAAACCTGCCAGACAAACAAACTAAAACCCTCCACTCAGAAACTGCCACCTCACCCACTCACACCCTTCCACCAATCAAATTCAACCTTTTGGCCATGTCACCCATCCACTCACCCCTAAACTGATTTATTAATTCAATTTAAATCTCCCACCAAAACACTTAATTTAAAAAAATCATTAACCCCAAACGGATTAAACACCCCTTAATCCACCCTTAAACCCTAATTTTTCCCAGCAAGAACATCAATTAAATCAAGGGGTTTTTGGGTAAATCTTTCCAGATCCTTAATTAAACACATCTTAAACCCAAAACCACCCTTAAACTCCCATCACCATCACATCACATGTGTGTGCAACCCTCCCCTGCCCCACTATTCACTCTCAAACAAAACTTGGCAGCAAGATCAACATCCCACAACAATTTCTTGTTCTCAAAGACTAAATGAACGTCCAAGATCCTCTTTTCATTGCTGGCATCTCACAAAATGCCAAGATCATCACATGGCTTTGTTTTGACTGAAAAATTCAAAATCATCCAAGGGCAAGATTGGAAGTTCACTTGTTAGGGTTTCTAGTTTCCATTCAGTTCTAGAATCTCATTGTAGCCTCTATATAAAGGCATTGTAGGACGTAGCATAGCTGGTTCTGGATTTTTCTCCTTTTTCAAAAACTTTGTAAAGCCAGTTTATGAATTAATATAAATGGTTTAAGTATTGTTGATGAGAAATATTGAGTACCCTTTACATTTTCAGTTGATTTAAGTTCATTGTTTAAGTTTGGTTTAAGTTTCAGCAAAGGTTTTTAAATTTCCAAGTTTCTGATTAATTTTCAAGTCTTTTCTCAAATCTTAAATTTTATTCAAAACCTGTTAAAATGGTGATTAATTGTGTTGGTATGATGGTATTTGAGCTTGTGTATGTCCAAAACACCATGGCTTGTTCTGGTGTAGTGGGTACCCAAGTTTAAACAAGCCATTGGTTTGGTCCTTTCTTTCTTTTTTTAAGCTTATTATTATCTGACCTATAAGCTAAGGCTTTCTTCTAGCTTAATCTATAAGCTGGGAGCAAGTTTTAAGCTTTTTACACAAGCTTTGTTTACTCTTATCTTAGTAGATTCAAAAAGGAACCTTTCTTGTTCATTTTTGTTAAGTAGAATTCCATCAACACCTCAACAAAGTTCAGCATAGACCCGGGTCTATTGGAGGTGGTTTTTCAACCATAAAGGGTCCTGGATGTAGGACCCTTAAGGTAGTCATTGTTCCCTTTTTCATTTTTTTAAGTTTCTGAAATTTATGTGATTTTTGTGTTATTTCTTGAAAGGTGTTGATTGTTTGTTTAAGCTGTTTTGATTTGAGTTATTAGGTTATTATATGCATGTTTAGAGCTTGTTTGATCATTTTGGTTGAGATTTAAAGTGATTTGACTTGTTAAAATTTGGTTTTCAAATTTAAAGGGGTGTTTGGGTTTGTGTTCTTAATCTGATTTTATGACAAGAATTTGGTTTAAAACCTGTTAGAAACACTCAGTAGGTGTTAAAAAAGTTGTATGCTAGGTTTGTTTTCATTTTGGAAGAGTTTAAAACATTTTGCATGCTTAAAATTTTGAAAACATAGCCTTAATCATAAAACTGCCTTATCTGCCTGATTTTTGTTAAATTTGATCCATCAAGCTTGATAATCTGCTAGGATATAGGTTGTTTAAGGGTTTTTGTTCTCTTGTTAGCCATTTAGTTCCATTGTGTGCTTTGTTTGAAGTGTTGAATCTCACTTGTGTGTCAATTGCACCAGCAACTTGTTCATTAAGCATATCAGTAACTTTCATTTGATCTTTTGTGCTTGATTCTTGTGTGTACTTGCCTGATTTTGTGTTATTCTTGACTCCTTGTACTCCAAAGAGTACAAGGGTGCCTTTGTCTATCACAATCATCCACAAAAGCTCACACAATCAAGTCCTCTTGATTGTATTCACAAGTGAAGAAAACTTCACTTGTGTTCATCAGAAAGTTCAACAAACTTGGGCACGTTTTGGTTTCAATCTAGTTTAGTTCTTGGTTAATTTGGATTTGGATTGTGTTTTTGTGAGTTTAAAGGTTATTGGATTAAGTTTTAAAAGTAAAAAAAAAGAAAAGTTTTGCAAAAAGTTCACCCTGCCTGGACTCGAACACGCGACCTTGCGTTCCAAGGAGTAGCGTGCTTACCAGTGATCTAGATGGCTTATTACGTTTATACTTCATTTCATTAGTTATTTAAGGTGACTTGTTTTTGAGCTTATTTAAGTTAACAGCTTTTTAATAAGCTGTTTCTAGCTTATTTCCTTAAGCTTTTTCAGCTTTAGCATTTTTCCTAGGATTGTATTAGTGTTGTTGACTTTTCTGAGCAAAAAGTTTATTTTTCTCATTATTATTTTATTTACTAGGATTATTTTAAGTTTAATTTTTAGAAAGTCATTTAAAAATAGTAAAAAGTGATTTAAAAATCTGGAAAAATAATTTTAGGTTTCTAATCATATTTTTGAGGTTTACAGCTTATTAGGTTTTCAACTTAGCTTATTTTTAATTTTATAGGATTTTAGGGTTTTTAAGCAACTTTAAAATTTAATATAAAATTATTAAATAGGTTTCAGAAAACTTGGTTTGCATTTTTGTTTTAGTTACATTATTTAGGATTTTTGGTAATTTTTTAGAATTTATTTACAAACTTTTTATTTTTTTGAATATTTTAATATTATTTTATTATAAAAAATTGAAGTTTCATTTTTTCTAGTTTTTTCATTTTTCCTAGGTTAAGGAAATTAAATTAGGAGTTTTGTCACTTTCCAAATATTTTTTAGACTTTTCATTTAATTTCTAGAATTAATTTAAGATTTAATACATTTTAATAGTTTTTAAGTGTTTAAAAATAGTTTAATTTGGTTTTAAAACTTTTAAAAATAGTTTTTAGCTTAATTAGGATATTTTTGAGGTTTACAAACTATAAAATCTTGTTTAGGGCTTTTTAATAATTAAAAGTGATTTTTAGGGCTTTAATTAGCATTAAAAAGTCATTTTCTAATTAATTAAAAGGTTTTAGCAAGTTTGGATTTTTTGTAAACTCTTAGAATATTATTGGGGATTTTTAGGAATTTTTAGGTTAAAATTTTAATTTTGGCACTATTTACGGTTTTACGTTTACGCCTTTTTCGTCGTAGTTTAATTCATTTTCGTAACCGTCTTTCTCTTCTAATCCCATTTCTTTCTCAATCAGTATAATCACAAACATTAATCAACTCTTAACACAACGCACTTGCCTCCTTGGGAAACGAACTTGGACTTCACTTGGGTCATTAGTGCTCGGTTTTCCTAAACCGACACTTAACGCTTACCACTACTTGTACTTCCTTTTCCTAAAGGTCGTATTTTACTACAATCAGTACGCTTCACGACAGCTTAAGCCTTATGAAGAAAATTACCCCACGCACGACCTGGAACTTGCTGCGGTCGTGTTTGCATTGAAGATATGGATGCACTACTTATATGGAGAATCATGTGACATTTTCACGGACCACAAGAGCTTGAAGTATATCTTCACTCAGCGTGAATTGAACATGAGGCAGAGGAGATGGTTAGAGCTGTTGAAAGATTATGACATTAATCTATAATATCATCCCGGAAAGGCAAATGCAGTAGCAGATGCTCTTAGCAGGAAGTCCGGAATGATCAACGGCATTAAAATCGAAGAGGAAATCATCAGAGACTTGGAGCGACTAGACATCGAGATCATGGTATGTGGACAGCACGGTACTGGGCTAATCTTAGAGTAGAACCCGTGTTACTCTCTAAGATCAAGGAAGCTCAGAAGGATGACGGAGAGATCTGGGCGATAGTACCGAATTTGGAGAAGCAGACAGAATTCAGAGTAGATGCAGATGGTATCGTATGGCAGGGCACGAGACTTTGTGTTCCTGATGACCAAGAACTCCGGGAAGCTTTGTTAGCTGAAGCTCATAGCTCCCCATTCTCTATACATCCTGGTTCGACTAAGATGTACCATGAGATCAAGCAGTACTTTTGGTGGAGTGGTATGAAACAGGATGTGGCCACTTACGTCTCCAAATGTCTTACCTGCCAGTAGGTTAAGATCAAGCATCAGCGATCTGGCGGTCTCCTTCAACCGTTAGATATTCCAGAGTGGAAGTGGGACAAAATCACCATGGATTTTGTTACTGGCCTTCCGCCTACCAAGAGGAAGCACGATGCAATTTGGGTTATCGTAGATCGACATACCAAATCAGCTCATTTCTTACCGATCCGCAAGGAAGATCCGGTAAGTAAACTCGCAGATACGTACAGAAGAGAGATCATGAGACTCCATGGTGCACCATCCAGCATCGTCTCAGACAGAGATCCTCGATTCACTTCGCGCTTTTGGAAGAGTCTGCAGAAAGCTTGGGGTACACAACTTAAGCTTAGCACGGCTTTTCATCCTCAAACGGACGGACAGTCGGAGTGAACCATTCAGACATTGGAAGATATGTTGAGGTCATGTGCGTTGGAATGGACGGGTGATTGGGACGATTACATCTGTTTGGTGGAATTTGCATACAACAACAGTTGGCACGCAAGTATCAAGTGTGCTCCATTTGAGATGTTGTATGGCAGAAAGTGTCGCGCCCCAATCTGCTGGGATCAGGTTGGTGAGCGAACACTTGAAGGACCGGAAATCATAGAGATGACCAATGAGAAGATCGCAGTAGCTAGGAAGAAAATTCAGGAGGCACGGTCACGTCAGAAGAGTTACGCCGATAAGCATCGTAGGGATATACACTTTAATGTAGGAGATCACGTCTTCCTTAAGGTTTCGCCGGCACGTGGTGTTAGACGCTTTAGGATTAAAGGGAAGCTCAGTCCTCGTTTCATCGGACCGTTTGATATCATTGAACGAGTCGGTGAAGTATCTTACCGATTGGCGTTACCTCCGCAGCTTTCGTATGTGCACAATGTGTTTCATGTGTCCTTACTCAGAGGGTACCAGTATCATCCCCTTCACATGGTTCAGTATCCACTGGAACAGATTCGTGAAGATCTCACTTTTATAGAAGAACCCGAACGAGTTCTTGACAAACAAGAACGAGTCATGAGAAAGAAGACGATTCCATTCATCAAAATTCTATGGAGGGATCATACCGAGCGGGAAGCCACTTGGGAAACAGAGGAGTCTATCCGGGCTTCTTACCCTCATTTCATATTTTGAATTCGGGTATGTTCTTCTTTCCAGTTTACTTTATCTATAATTCGGGGATGAATTATTCTTTTTAGGGGGAAGAGTTGTAAAACCCGCATGCTTTTACCATGAATGGTACCCTTAAGATCGTACTTACTAGATTTAAA
Source organism: Glebionis coronaria (assembly GCA_025667525.1). NCBI lineage: Eukaryota > Viridiplantae > Streptophyta > Magnoliopsida > Asterales > Asteraceae > Glebionis > Glebionis coronaria. Next base: position 200,230,272 of record CM046875.1, read on the forward strand.
CTTTCCTAATATAGCATGATTACGATTACGTGTTAGGATTTTACGTATTACGTACGTGTTAGAACACGATAAGTATTTACTACGCACGAGCACATAATAATTATTTGACAATAATTAATCACGAACATGCGATCATGAAATCATGAACGTAATTAAAACACGAACTATTATTAATTACGTATATATATTTATTACGAGTGTAATTAAATATATTAGATCACGATAGTTACGTAACGAGAAAACTTAAAACGCGAACACAAATAATCACGAACGTATAACTTAACATCGAGACACGGAAAAAGGTACGGGTACCCCAAGTGGGGCCCCCTACCCGCGGCTACAAGGACAAATGGGCCAAGCCCATTTGTAAATTTTACTAAAGGGGGTTAAATAATTTTTCACACTACTCATTATTAGTTTTACAGAAGATTTTAGAAAAACCTAAAACCCTCTTCCCTTTTTCTTTTTGTGCCGCCACCCTAAGAACACCACAAGGAGGTGGTTTGTGATCTTGGATCTTGGAATTTTAGTTGGTGATCGTGTTTGTTCTTCATCCTTTTGATCCACGAATTCGGTAAATCCTTTTTAAACCTTTTTCTTTTGATTTGATCTTTTATAAATCAAGAACATGTTGTGTTTTTACAAAAACCTAATAAATAAACATGGATCTAACATGATTTGGGGTTTAATAAAATCAAAAGTATGTTTTTAAGGGGTGTTTGTTTTAGCCGCGGCCTACACCGAACCCAAGGAGGATTTCGGTTTGGCCATCCGACCACCACCAAAACCATATGGTCTCGGTTGGTGTGTGTGGGTCCCACGGCAGCATCAAGGCACGGGGTACCCCGAGTTGGTTCGGAGTACGGTGTCGATTTCATGTCCGGTTCATGCTTTTTAGTCTAGATCTGGTTCATGGTGTATGTTTAGTTTTTTTATGTTTTATGATCTTAGGTTATAAATTAAATTAATAAAATGACATGATTAATTTAATAACATGACTTATGTTATTTTTATTATTAATAATCATGAAATTAATTAACCTAAGTATTTTTATATTTTAGACTTATAATTAATTAATTATTTAAAAACCATGACTATAATTAATTAATTAACATGACTTAGGTTATATTATTAATATATAATAATACATGTTTTAACCTAAGTATTTAACTTTATTTAATTAAAAACATGTTATACTTTAATTAAATATTTTAACCTATAGTTTAATTTAATTACATGGAATAATTATTAAACTATACATTATATCATATGACTTAGAAAATAATCATGAAAACACTTAGCTTATATACTTAGCTTATTTAACCAGCTTATTTCTAATTATGGAAACTTTCTATTTTTAGAAACTTAATTAAATAAGGCAGCTAATCTATTTATGGAAACCTTCTAGTTTTTAGAAACTTATTTATTTCAGGCAGCTAATCTATTTATGGAAACTTATTTAATTAAGGCAGCTGATCTATTTATGGAAACTTTCTATTTTTAGAAACTTATCGATTTTAAGCAGTAAATCTATTTTTGGAAACTTTCTATTTTTGGAAACTTCTATTTTTGGAAACTTTCTATTTTTGGTAACTTTATATTTGTGGAAACTTCTATTTTTGGAAACTTTCTATTTTTGGAAACTTTCTATTTTTGGAAACTTTCTATTTTAGGAAACCTGCTATTTTTGGAAAGTTACTTATTATTACACAGTAAGTATAATAACACATGAAATACCAGAAATACTTAATCAGATTAAGCAGAATATAAGATAAACACGGTTTAAGGCTTAAAAACAGTAAAACTTGGTAAGAACACATAAAATGAGCTAAGACATGACATAAAACCAGCTACGTATTTAGTAAGCAGATACTTATTCATGTATGTATTTATGTAGCACTAGTGATTCGGAAGTAGGATTCCTCTCAGTTCATCTTCTTCGTTCACTGGACATAAGGTACGGATTCCCGTCCTTTCAGTATGGACATTCTTTCCTTATTAGGATTCCCCGTATGCAGCCAACTATTTTCCCGTAGTATAAGTTACGTGTTTGATTGCTTATGTTTAATTAAGATTACCTATAGCCATATACATGCATGACCAGTTTCAACTAGTTATGGAGGTACCATAACCATAACATTAGAGGCATTGATGTTATGACTTCACCACGACGGAGTGATTGCTCGTGGCGTCCCTTCAGCTTTTGGCACTTATATTATATTTATCATGTGGGGCGTATGGGTGCATCCTAGTTACATGTTTTTAGTCAGGATTTCATGATGAATGTGGTGTGTGCCTTGCATCCTTCACAAGGAGCTGATCCCTCCTAACCAAAAACCAGTATATTAAATTAGAGGCAGCCCCTCTAATTTGCATGATGAGGTCACCCCTCCAAGTATTCATGCACGGTGGATTTTCATGACCTATATTGGTTAATGGTAAAATATGACAAACAGTTTTTATAAGATAAACATAAGACTTTCAAACTATAAAACCAGTTTTATCAAGACTTAACCAGGTTACTCGGGACTTAGTTTCTTCCGCTGTTATATGTTATATGCTTATCCTATTCATGCTTTATTGTACATCCGTGCACTGAGCGTACTTTCTCAGCCGTTTTCCTTTTCTATGTTCCCAAAATGGCAAGTACTCAGGGACGCTCGTAGACACTAAGAGTACGTGCATATGGACTGGAAGCTGTCTAGCCTTCTTTACTTTATGCATTTCCTTTCTTATGATACTTTTGCTATGGACATTGTTTAGTCCTTTCCTTTACTATACTATGTTTGTGTGTGATGAGCTTTACTTTTGGACTACCGATGTCTGATTCCGGTATTTTCCTTTTATGGTCAAGTAATGTTTAGACATTTTTCCTTGTATGCTTTGATGACACGCCATAATTGCATGTGACATTTCCATTATCAAAATTGGGTGTTACAGAAAATACCAATATCAGCCTTTGGTTGATGTTTTCCCAACTTATCAACATCATTATTTGGATAGAAAAGAGAACCAAATACATGAAGATATGATAAATCTGGTACTTTTCCATGGAGAAGCTCATAAGGTGTTTTACCATGACGTTTACGAATTAGTGACCGATTTTGGGTGTACACTGCTGTAGATACTGCTTCTGCCCATAAAAACAATGGAGCCTTTGCGTAAATTAACATCGTTCGAGCATCTTCCATAAGTGTGCGATTTTGCCTTTCAACGACACCGTTTTGTTGTGAAGTGCGTGCAACGGATGTTTCATGAGATATGCCAACTTCTTCATAATAATCACGCACGATTTGATTCACAAATTCGGTTCCATTATCTGTACGAATGCGTTGGACAGTAGTGTTGAGACGCACTTGAATCATCTTGAGAAATCCGATGATGAATTTCGGTGCCTCATTTTTTGTTGTAAGAAATTTTACCCATGTAAACCGAGAGTAATCATCGACAATGACGAGGATGTACTTTTTACCACTAAGACTTTCAACACGCATTGGCCCTCAAAGATCCATATGCAACAGATAAAGTTTCTCTTGGTTGCTGTCTTCCGTCTTGGGTTTGAAAGATTTCTTAGTGCTTTTCCCCATTGTACATGCGGAACACAAATGATCCTTGTGAAATGAAAGTTTAGGAAGACCACGAACATGTTCATTTTTCGCCAAATGATTAATAGCGTCAAAGTTAAGGTGAGATAACCGTCGATGCCATAACCATGACTTAGTCTTTGATTCTTTGGAGAGAAGACATACAGGAGAAGCGGCCATCATGTCTTGTAGAGACAAAGTATACAAATTATTCCCTCGAGTACCTTTCAATAAATCAACCCCTTCCAAATTACGAATGAAGCGGGCATGCTCTCGAAAAGCGACTTCTAGGTTTGCATCACAAAATTGTCCCACAGAAAATAAGTTGTGACCGAGACCTTCCACATAATACACTCTTGAAATAATAACATTACCAGTATGATATTCACCATAACCCATTATCTTTGCAATATGATCATTTCCAAATCGAACCGTACCAAGAAACTTGCTGACGAAATTCTGAGCTGAGAGCGATCTCCGGTCATATGCTTGGAGCAACCAGAGTCCAAATACCAGAGAACAATTTGGACCACCTGTTTTCAACAACAACAGTAGACAATGCATTGGAAACTATTGGTTCCAGAGTGTTAGCAGATACAGATAAAATATTATCAGAATTGCTAACAGGTTTGTGACCCTTAGATTTCCTGCGTTTTCTAATGTGAGTTTTAGCACTAACAGGTTTTACTGTTCCAACTTTCTTAGGTTTTGGATTATTCGCAGGCACTACAGTGGGAGTAGACCTATTTAAAGGGCACTTGGTTCCTACAGTAGTGTCGGTGTTCCTAGTTAAAGGACACGCTTGTGTTTTGGTAGCCTTGGTACTCCTAGTTAAAGGGCACGCTTTCTTCGATTTAGTGGGAGTGATCCTAGTCAAAGGGCACATATTTCCTACTATAGTGAAAGTTCTACCAGTGGGGCGCCACATCCAACCAACTTGGGTTAACACTTTCCCAGTCGGTTTCCATTCTAATCCATTTTTCCGGGCATACATCTCATTCACATGGTCAATAAGGCAAGAATCATGACGACTAGAAAACATACATTCATTGCAATTCCAACATTTCAAATTAGAATTCACACTAGGCTTAGAACACTGCACAACCGCAGAGCCTTTAGGTTTAGCTACATGATTCTTTTTATTAAAAACAGAAATAACATTCCTAGGATGGGCTTCTACTTTCTTCTTCACTTGACTACTAGATGGGGGCAAGATCCTATCATTCTTCTTGTTTCTTTTAAGCTTAGATATTTGAGCCTTAGTAGTGGTGCTTACTCCTGTAGAAGGCAACACGGGAATATTAGAAGCTGGTTTTGATTCTGCCTTATCTTTAGTGACCAAAGTTTGAGATGGTTTAGTCCTAGGGCCCTTATTAAATGGTGTGACGGCTATTAGGTTCCTTTTGATTGCACTAGAGGACGATGCTGAGACAGTGGCTGCGTTATCCACAACATTCTTACCTTTTAGAGTACAAAGTGTTTCCTTTAACTCAGCCAAGACCAGATTCTTATCACAAATTTGTTCCCTCAAATAAGATATTTCCACCGACTTTCGATTCAATTGTTCAATCAATGATTGATTCTGTGCAGTGATATCAACACATGCGGGCTTTACTGAATCGAAGAGTCGTGTATTTTTCTGTTTTAAGTTATCAACTTTGGAAAAAATCTTGGATACTCGATTATCTAGATCAAGTTTAAAATTCTCAGCGGCCTCAAGTACGTTCACACAGTTAAGCTCCTTAGATTTCTCTATTTCTATCGGCAAAGATTTAGCAACATTGTCACTTGGCTGACGCTGTTTTGATTGTACATTCAATCGAAAATTCTTTTCAAAGTTTGCATCATCGATATTAACACCTTCGAATGACGTTTCAAAGATTTCTTGAATAAATTGTTGCTTGCATTCAAGCGAAATACAATGTGTCTGAATCTCATCAAAACGTTTTGAAAGCGACGAATATGAATCTTGAAGCTTTAAAAATTCAGCGTCAAATTCGTGACAAGTATTATCTACCACATTATCCACAGATTCAACAATATGCACAATAGAATCATTATCAACACTTTTATTCACACAGATGGAAACTATATCATGAGACATCACTTGCTTCAGAAGCTGATCATTTTGGCGTGAAACCCGTTCTATTTCAAGTAAACTGTTTTCATAAGCATAATCCATTTCATTGAAAACACGTCTAACTCCTTCTATTTCCAAAAGTAAATCTTGATCAAGATTACTAAGACAAGCCTTAACATTCTTTACAAACGGAACAATTTCATCTCGAAACGCAGCTCTAGTGTGCTCAAAGTTCCATTCACCTTCCGTTATGGCCGAAGTCGTCGTACGTTCTAAAATGACCTTGTCAAAATCGGCTAAGTGTTGGTGTACCGCATTTAAGTTAACGGACGCCTTACTTACCGGTGGAATTAACTTCGTTAAATCCGTTTTGACAAGTGTAGGAGACGTACTAGGAGGGTTTTCATTTGACAAACTTTGGGGCACAAGAACTGTCAATTCAGCTAATTCCTTTTGTAAGCGAATGCGGGTCTTTTTAGACAATTGATCTTTGTTATACTGATCATAATCAATCGTATGGAATTTTGAAAGCATTTTAGAATGAGTTTCATCCGCAAGTGACTGTGTCTCCTCAGAACTACGAACAAAAGGGTGCTTCTTTCGATTTGCCAATAAGGGTCATATCATAAAGAAACGGAATATATTCCTGAGCTTGTTTTGCATAAATGAAAACTTTTACAAAAGCCCGTATTTCGCGCCGGGATTAGGTGGTAAATCTTGAAGACGTTGAAGTTCGAGTTCTTTAAATGATTTAGTTAAAAGATGAACCTTTTCTGTGGAAGCGTATTGTTTTAAAAGTTGTTGTTCCTTGAATTTAAGAAGTTTGGTAGCATTAATTTCTGATTCAACCTTTTTAAACTCGAGAGTTTCGAAATCCATTTTAAGTTTTTGAAAATCACTAACAACCGACTCTTTTGCTTTTAATTCATTGGAAAGGTTAGCTTTTAATGATTCTATATCTTTCAAGTGTTCAATCTTTTCAAAACGAATTTGGTCAAATTCAGAACATGTTATTTTCTCTGCTTGAGGGACCATTTCAAAAGTTTTGACCTTTTCTTTATGCAACGCAAGCTCAGCAGTTAGGGTGGAATTCTTATCTACGGATTGTCTGAGGGCCATATGCATTTGATCAATAATATGTTTAGGCACCATGACCAAATCATGTTGAGCATAAGATTCCATACCCGTCGTAGCATTTGGTTGAGGTTCACTCAAATGTGTAGGATTGGGTACCACATCATTTGAGTTACTAGTCCCCGAATGCTGTTCGAGGTTGTCATTTTCATGCCCAACTTGATGTTGGTTATCATCAATATTATTAGATGTGGTTGGTACCTCACTGACGACATCAGAACCGTAGTGAGAGAGATTAGCAACGAGAGCAGCTTGGGCAGAGTGAATGTCATCACAATCTGAATCATAAGCGTCAAGATCATCTGCTTGATAAGCTACATTAGAAGTAGAAACGACTGCAGTGCCTTCAGTATCTGCTGCCCCTGGGTCTGCGAGAAATGCTAACTCCTCTGAATCCAAAATCTTCCCCTTAGACTGAGCATCAACCAAATACATCTTCTCACGAAACCATGCATCGTCCCTTCTCCTCTTCGGCTGAGTGCATTGCCTAGCCATATGACCTTGTCCTCGGCAATTATAGCAAGTCACAACCTTTTGAGGACCAATGGGGCTTCCATTTCCATTAGCTTGAGAATTCACAGCTTGAGCATTCATAGTCCTTGTAGGAGGTCCATATGAATTTTGCCTTCCCTGAATACGTTGCACTGTTACTTGACCATCTTGAACAATAGCTTGTTGTCGAGGATTTGAAGAGGTGCGGAGCTGATCGTTTGTTGGTGGAAATCCTCTAGTTGCAACAAGTTTTGACAAGTAGGCGGTGAGATGGTTTAGTACATCAGCTGGCGTATCATTTGGAGTAAAGACCGGTGCTTGGATTGGTGGAAGTTCATTAGAGTAGAAAGCTTGTGCTGGTTGTGCTTCTATTGGAAAATATCCTTGCTGAGGAGTATAGCCCATTGGAGAAGTGTTGGCTTGTGATGGTGATGTCTGATATGGTGGTTGTTGTGGAAAAGATTGTTGATGAACACTTTGTTGATATGCTTGTTGTGGCATCATTGGTGGTTGATAAGATGGTTGTTGTGGTTGCTGATAGGTGTGTGGTGGTGGCTGCTGCAAGTATGATGGTTGTTGATAAGTATAAGCCATGTTTTATTGAGAAGCATACATGGCAAGTGGATCATGAACTTGAGGTTTAGACAACCGAGCCTCAATGACAAGGCATTCGTGTTGTTGAAGAAAAGCTTGAAGCTGATCCACATTGGTGTTATGCAAGTCCTTAGCCAATTTAACATCCGTCACGTATTTTTTCCATTCTGAAGGAAGAGTGTTCAAATACTTGGTGTTCAATTGAAAGGTAGGAATTGCCATGCCATAGATATTTAGCTCATTCAACAATAGGGTAAATCTCAGATTGTAGTCATTGAGAGTCTCCCCTGGCACATAGGCAAACTTATCAAAAGTATCATAAAGCTTACACTCTCGTTCTTGTTTAGTTAACGAGGTGCCTTGCATTGGAACCCGAATTCTATCCCGTAACTCTTTGGCAACTTTATGTTTGCTGACGAGTTTGTAGACATCTGGAGGAAGGGCTTGGAGAATGATGTTTGTAGCATACTTATCACATTTATCTTGAATCTTCATATCTCCAGTCAATTCACCCGTTGTGCGAGGACGAGTAGTTGTACCTTCCGTCACTGTACCATAATCTAATGGTCCATTGAGTACCGATGCCCAAATGAGATGTCCATTCTCTTTGTTCAACATGTAAAGTTCCATTCGGGAAGTCCAATCCTCGTACATAGACTTCTCCAACATTGGTGGACGATTATCCGTACCCGAGAGGATGGACTTATCCGTAAGAGATGTGTACTCCATTTCGATAAGTTAAGATTTACAAACGTTGATCGATCAATGAGAGAAAGTAAATGTGTTTGTTGTTATGAGTTGATTGTCGGAATGTTGATCGGAAAGCTGTCGGAATAAGCCTATCGGAATACCCTGATCGGAATATCAAATCGGAATGTCCTTATAGGAATGCACCAAATCGGAATATCAAATCGGAATACCAAATCGGAATACCTAATCGGAATGTACCAAAATCGGAATACCTAATCGGAATGTACCAAAATCGGAATACCAAATCGGAATGTACCAAGATCGGAATACCTAATCGGAATATACCAAAATCGGAATACCTAATCGGAATGTACCAAAATCAGAATCCCTAAACCCTATTCTGATTACACTGATCGGAATACCTATAAACCCTTTTCCGATGACCTAATCGGAATAAACCCCACTTTTCTCGGACAAAACTCAATCAATTCGTGATTTTAAGCCAAAAAATGATCAAAACACCCAAAATTTTTGTGTTTTTAGCCAAAGTAAATATACCAAATCACTACCACAACTATGTAGATGATTTGTATCAAGAAAAAACCATAAAGAACACAAAAAAAATTTTGGACGTGTGTAAAAAGGATCAAAATAGGCGTATGAATCAAGAACACAAACACATGAACAATACAATCATCCCATGGCGCTGATACCATTTGTAGGATATGTAAATCTTGCTTATGTTTTAGAGAGAGAAAAAGATAGAGAGATGGTGAGAACACACACACTTAGAAAGAGAAAGTGAAAGAAAAACACTTTTCAACTATGTGTAAAATTAAGAACCACACACCCTCTCCACCTAAGGAGAGGGTTTATATACCAAGCCCATAAGATGGGCTTGGGCTTGCATTTGGGCCGTCCATACATAACATGGACTAGGCCTTTCCTTGTTTACTTAATGTAAGATATCTAGACTACGAGCTACAACTTAATATATTGTCAGAGTGACTGAATCTTATCCACAGAAACCGGCACATCACGCATCACCATAACAAGCTATCATTTCTCCAATTGGCTATACTCCTCAGCCACGATACTTTCCAATTGAAGCACCACAAGCACAAGCCCTTTACTCCAATGAAATTCCACCAATTGGAGCACCGGTCTTTACTCCAAATGAAACGCCAACAGATGTTCTAAACCATCTCACTGCCTATTTGTCAAAACTTGTTGCAACTAGAGGATTTCCACCAACAAACAATCAGCTCCGCACCTCTTCAAATCCTCGACAACAAGCCACTATTCAAGATGGTCAAGTGACGGTGCAATCCATTCAGGATAGGCAAAATTCATATGGACCTCCTACAAGGACCGTGAACGCTCAAGCCATGACTTCTCATGCTACTGGAAATGGAAACCCTATTGGTCCTCAAAAGGTTGTGACTTGCTACAATTGCCGAGGACAAGGTCATATGGCTAGGGAATGCACTCAACCGAAAAGGAGAAGGGATGCAACATGGTTTTGTGAGAAGAAGTATTTGGTCGATCCTCAATCTAAAGGAAAGATCTTAGATTCAGAGGAGTTAGCATTTCTTGCAGACCCAGGGGCAGCAGATAATGAAGGCATTGCAGTCGTCTCTACTTCTAATGCAACATATCAAGCACATGATCTTGACGCATATGATTCGAATTGTGATGACATTCACTCTGCCCAAGCTGCTCTCATTGCTAATCTCTCTCACTACGGTTCTGATATCGTCAGTGAGGTACCAACCACATCTAATAATATTCATGATAATCCACATCATGTTGAGCATGACAATGACAACCTTGAACAACATTCGGGAACTAGTAACTCAAATGATGTGGTATCCAATCCAACACATTTGAGTGAACCTCAACCAAATGCTACGACGGGTATGGAATCTTATGATCAACGTGATTTGGTGATACAATGGTTTTCATTGGGTTCAGAATAAATTCGTTCTCGGTATCCTCTCGAATTGATCATAGCTCAAAGTGGAATGATTGTTTTTGGTGACAAATAGGGGGTTTGGTTTTCTATTCTACCAAAAACAGTTAATAAAATCAAACTTGAATTAAAATTAAACAGTTAAATGATAAAGCTGTAAAATACCCTTACTGAAAACTTACTCTATTCGGAATAAAATACTTATACGGAATACCAGGTGCTATGCGGAATAAAATGCCATTCGGAATACCATGCCTATGCAGAATATAGAGCTATGCGGAATATATGGCCTATGCGGAATAAAAAGTTCTATGCGGAATATTACACTATTCGGAATAAAAAGTTCTATGCGGAATAAAAAGACCATTCGGAATAAAGAAGCTTATGCGGAAAAAGAACTCTATTCGGAATATTGATGCTATGCGGAATATAAGGCTATCCGGAATAAAAATCCTATTCGGAATAACGAACTCTATGCGGAATATCTTGGCTATTCGGAATAATATACTACCCGGAATAATGAGACCATGCGGAATATAAAGGCTATCCGGAATATTTAGACTTACTCGGAATAATGAACTCTATCTGGAATACTAATCCTATGCGGAATAAAATCCTACTCGGAATTTCAATACTACCCGGAATAATGTACTATTCGGAATAATGGGCTATCCGGAATATAAGATATTCCGGATAGGAAAACTCTATGAGGAATAAAAATTGAACCAAGCTTACTCGGAATAATTGGGTACGAAGAACAGAAACAGGGGAAAGCGAATTTAATAAAAAATCGACCAAGTTTTTAACCCAATCTTAAACAAAACTAATCATAAATCATTTACTAACCGTAACAACAAATCCCAATCATAAAAACACAAAATCAACAACTTTTAGAAGATCAAATCAACCAAATAAGAACTTTAGAACTTTGAATAAAAAGATGAAGATGAACAAGATGAATGAAAAGATTAAATTGATAGATTAATGTAAGGTAAACAAAAAGGAAAGATTAAACACTTACAAATTTTAAAGATTCAACAAGAAAATAAAAATCACCAACACCTTAATGGTGTTGGCTTTCTACGGAAGAAAGAAAAACTGGGAAAAGAAATAAAACTAAAAAAACTCCCCTAAAAGTGTGAAGGGTTGGTCTTTATATAGGCTAGTGGTTGGTTGGTGAAGTGGGCTTTCTTCCTCTTTTCTTGTCTTCTCGTCTTTTCAGAAAAGTTGACGTTTTTTACTCTGATTCGGGATTTGTTGACGATTAAATTCAACTCGTCTTTTAATCTCTTCGTTTAATAGACTTGAGTTTCTTCGACATATGTAAATCTTCCATCTTTGGTCCTTTTCTTCGATAAATCTTCAAACAGGCCCATTGACTTCAAATCTTTTGCATCTCTTGGACAATAGACTTCGTCTTGAGTCTTTTTCTTCGATAAAATCCGTGCAATCCCATGTTTTCTTCAATATTCATCCGGTTGACTCTGAAAACACAATAAACACAAAAACCACGCATAATTCCAAACAAATGATATTAAACACGCGTTTTGGTCTTGTTTTAGCAAGAAATAAATGGTAAAAGGATGGGTGTTTTCACACCTATCAAATCCCCTACACTTAACCATTGCCATGCCCTCATGCAATGCTTAGCGATAAAGCAAATTTACACTTTTCTCATAATCAATCAACCTTGGCGTTATTAAAATTCTACCAAACAAAAATTAAAGTACTAAGAGAAATTAAAACTTTAAAGGAAACAAAAGGATAGAAAAGCATTTTCACTAGAAGATAGCTGTATGGAAATAACTTGCAAAGAGATCAAGGACTTACATTAGGGCTTTGGTGCTGCGAAGATTTATCACCCTCAAGTTTCACGTTCCCCAAACTAAGCTTAAAAACGAGATCATTGTTATTATAAGGTAGCAAATCAAACACTTACACACATGGCTTAATTAAATGCTTAAACTCCCTTATTCCTAGGTGTATCTCTTATATTTTATTTTTGTCTTAGAATGATCATGAAGATGCATTTTTGGACTTATTGCGATAGTTTATTTAGGCTGAAAGCAAAGTAGGACGATTTGATCAATAGTTAGCTAAAGGACAAAATCTCTTAAAACTGCTTCTCGGGATATCAAAAAGTTCATATCTTGGCATAACTCGCTTCACGATTTGAGACCTTTCTCGGGTCGATATTTGGCATGTACTTCATACTTCATATCTTGGGAGACGTTCTTGAGATAATGGTCTTCTCTTCGTTAATAGAGTTTCTTCACTTGGAGACTTTTGAGGGGTACTCCAACTTTGTTGACCACGACTTCATGATTATTTCTTCAATCTCTAATTGGGATTTTGAGATACAACGATCCACCTCCTTTTCGGACTTGGATCTATTTATCCTCATACCTTGTTAGGGTCTTTTCGGATAGACTTCTCCATGATCTTTATGGGAGTTGATTGCTTTTCGTCGTGAGTCTTGATCCTTCATATTGATTTTGGGAATAATGCTCTTCACATCACTTTGGATCTTTAGCAATAAAATGGAATCCTCATGCCTTGTTAGGGCCTTTTTGGACTCGCCAATCTTCGCACCCCGCTTCATTAGTTATGCCTTGGCTATGAACTCTTATCATTACCGAGCAACTTTTAAGCGATCTTGGGCTAGAAGCTAAGTTATTCAATAAAATCGTACGACCTTACTTATTGCAGATAAGTTATTAGCAAGTGATGGGAGAATAGTAATTACACCAAGTGAGCTTGTGCAAGAATACCGACTTATAATTGACTCTATCATTTCTCGTTCTCCATAATTTAAAATATCAAGTAATGAGACTCGTGGATGCTTAGCCTAATAAACTAATTAAGGTCTACATGGTTAAGGATACTAGCTAGAATAAACTTGGATCAGTCTATTCGGGTTGAGTCAAAATAATCGCAACGGGCCTAATATATCAAAGACTTCAAAACTAGCTACACCACTTTATTAATATTTTTGACTTTATTGCGGGATATATACATATGAAAGCAACGATAAAAATTTAAAAATTACGACAAAATGGCCAAAGTTAATTAAAAATTTGAAAAATGTTGAAAAAGATGATTTTCCGGTTAAATGAAGGCATTTTAATGGAAAAGTCCACTTAAAACTTCGATAGAAGTCCCCCCTACACTTAAGATAAACATTGTCCTCAGTGTTTAAGCATGTGGGAAAAGTCTCCCCTACACTTATGACATTGTGCACGTTGGTTAAATCAAGTTAAGGAAGAGACGACTAACGTGATCAATTTCAAGTGTGAGTATGAAGAAAATTGAATCACGATAGTTGAGAGATAGAACCGGATTTCGGATAACACGGGAGGACGGTTCTTCAAAGATTCCAAGAGTGCACTTATCCCTGTAATCACATCACCACACAAACACAAAGAACCTATAGAGGCCCCCCTACACTTAGGAGGTTAAAACGGAAAAGGATAGATACTCGGTTGCCTCCCGAGGAGCGCTTGTTTTTGATAACCGAGTCACGAGCCTGACTCGACCCAAAATTAGTTCATGGGAAACGTGGTGAGGGATGGAATCATCTCATGAGAGATGTCCTCACCAAAGTACAACTTTACTAGTTGGCCATTCACCTTAAAATTAGGTCCATTAAGTTGAGCGAGCTCGAGAGTACCATATGGAAAAATTTGGGCAATGGTGAATGGGCCGGACCAAAGAGATTTCAGCTTGCCCGAAAAGATTTTCAACCGAGAGTTAAAGAGTAAAACTTTGTCTCCAACTTGGAACTCTCGGTTCTTAATCTTAGAGTCGTGAATGAGCTTAGTCTTTTCCTTATAGATCAAAGAATTTTCATAAGCCTCATTCCTGAGTTCATTCAGCTCATTAAGTTGGATCTTGCGTAGGTCACCGGCTTTGTTGATATCAAAATTAGCCCACTTCAAGGCCCAGTAAGCCTTGTGCTCCAACTCAATGGGGAGGTGGCACGCTTTCCCGTACACGAGACGATATGGTGTACAACCAATCGGAGTCTTGTATGCGGTACGAAAAGCCCACAGAGCATCATCAAGTTTATCGGCCCATGAGGCACGATGCTCTCCCACGGTTCTTTCAAGAATTCGCTTTAATCCTCGGTAAGAGATTTCAGCCTGGCCATTAGTTTGTGGGTGGTAGGCGATGGAAAGACGATGATTGACACCATAATTAGCCATGACTCTTGCGAATTGATCATTGTAAAAATGAGTCCCGCGGTCACTAATAATGGCACGAGGCACGCCGAATCTAGCGAATAGCGACTTTAAAAAGTTACAAACCACCCTTGCGTCATTAGTAGGTAAAGCTTTGGCTTCAACCCACTTTGAAACGTAGTCAACGGCTACAAGGATGTATTTGTTTCCTTTAGATGAAGGGAATGGCCCCATAAAGTCGATACCCCAAACATCAAAGATTTCACATTCTTGAATGAAATTCTGAGGCATCTCGTCTTTATGTGTGATCTTGCCTTGTTTTTGGCAAGCATCACAACGTTTAACCATCTCGTGAGCATCACGGTAAATGGTGGGCCAATAAAATCCCGAGTCAAACACTTTTTTGGCGGTGTAGTTGGGACCAAAGTGACCACCGGTGGGTCCTTTATGGCAAGCGTCAAGGATTTCTAAAGCTGCCGATCCATCAACACATCAGCGAATAATCAAATCAGCACATTGTTTGAATAGATACGGGTCATCCCAAAAGTAAGTCTTAATGTCTTTGAAGAACTTCTTCTTTTGTTGGGATGTTAGCCCGTCAACGAGAATTCCACCCGCCAAGTAGTTTGCAATGTCCGCAAACCACGGGGTTTCATCAGAAGTCGAGTTGATAGACATTAAGGTCTCCAGGAGAAAAGAGTCATTGATCTCTTTGTTCGGATGTTCCCCTTGGTAAGGATCCTCAAGTCTACTGAGATGATCCGCGGCTAGGTTTTCAGCTCCTTTCTTATCGCGAATTTCGATTTTAAATTCTTGGAGTAGCAAAACCCAGCGAAGAAGTCTTGGTTTGGAATCTTGTTTAGTTAACAAGTACTTCAACGCGGAATGACCGGTATAAACGATTGTGGTAGAAAGGACAAGATAGGGGCGAAACTTTTCAAAGGCATAGACAACAGCTAAAAGCTCTTTTTCGGTTGTCGTGTAATGCAATTGAGCCCCCGTCATTGTCTTGCTAGCGTAATGGATCGGTTGGAAGTGTTTGTTCACTCTTTGGCCCAAAACTGCTCCAATAGCAAAGTCGCTAGCATCGCACATCAACTCAAAGGGAAGCTCCCAATTAGGGGTACGGGTGCCTTAGTTAGCTTATCCTTAAGCAAGTTGAAGGCTTCAATACACTCTTTGGAAAAGACAAAAGGAGTATCTTTTTCCAAGAGGTGGGTCATCGGGCGAGCAATTTTAGAAAAATCTTTGATAAAGCGTCGGTAGAAGCCCCATGACCAAGGAAACTTCTCACACCCTTCACGGTTGAAGGTGGAGGCAACTTAGAAATAACATCGACTTTAGCACGGTCTACTTCAAGACCGGCTTTGGAGATCTTGTATCCTAGCACGATGCCTTCTTTTACCATGAAATGGCATTTTTCCCAATTAAGAACAAGGCGAGTGTCTTCACACCGCTTAAGCATACGTTCTAAACTGGCAAGGCAAGCAGAGAATGAATCACCATAAACCAAGAAATCATCCATGAAGACTTCGATAGTTTCTTCAACCATGTCATGGAAGATTGCCATCATACACCTTTGGAACGTCCCAGGAGCATTGCATAAACCAAAAGGCATGCGTTTGTAAGCAAATGTTCCTTAGGGACAAGTGAATGTGGTCTTTTCTTGGTCCTTGGGATCGATGGGAATTTGAAAATTCCCGGAGAAACCGTCTAAAAAGCAGTAATAATCATTACCCGCTAGACGCTCGAGCATTTGATCCATGAAAGTAAGAGGAAAGTGATCTTTTCTCGTGGCATCATTGAGTTTGCGATAGTCGATACAAACTCTCCACCCAGTAAAGAGACGAGTCAGAATCAACTCGTTGTGTTCATTGGGAACAACGGTTATTCCGCCCTTCTTGGGCACACAATGGACGGGACTTACCCACGGCGAATCCGAAATAGGGTAAATCAAGCCGGCATCAAGAAGTTTGATAACCTCTTGTTTGATGACGTCATGAATGCGAGGATTAACCCTTCTTTGGCTCTGGATTTTGGGTTTAAAGTCATATTCCATGAGAATCTTGTGAGTACAAAAGTTCGGATCAATTCCGCGGATATCGGAAATTTTCCAAGCAATTGCCTTCTTATGATCTTTAAGCACGGCAATGAGGCGAGATTTCTCTTCTTTTTTCAAGTCCTTAGAAATGATGACGGGCGACTTCTTCTTATCTTCAAGGAACACGTACTCGAGATGGGGCGGCAACTCCTTAAGTTCTAAATCCGGAGGATTTTCGATGGGAGGCGTTTTCAAAGTCAGTTCATCGATAGCAATATCCTTGGGAGATGGTGGAGAAATATTGTCTTCTTTGAGAAGGTTCTCAATGAGGCGAAGATCTTCATCCCAATCGGTGGAAGAATCGTCATGTTCTAAGTTCACATCTCCCATGGTGGCTTCTAAATCTTTCCAAAGGAAATCACTTTCTCTAAATAGAGATAGTGATGAATCAATAGAGGAAACGGTCTCAACATTGGGAAGAGATGTAGGAATACTTTTACAAGCATCTTTAAAGTGTTCTTCACAAGCCTCATCAAGAACGTCAATACAATTAACACTCTCGTATGAATAAGGCTGTTTAGAAAGCTTTCCCATGTTGAAGACGATTTTATCGTCACCAACTCTCATGATAAGCTCACCCGCTTCAACATCGATGAGAGTGCGACCGGTCCTCAAGAATGGACGACCAATAATTAATGGCACACGAGGGTCCATATCGTAGTAGACGACGAAATCGGCAGGAAAAGTGAATTTGTCGACTCCTACAAAGACGTATTCGGCTATCCCCACTGGATAAGCAACCGTACGGTTAGCTAATTCCAAAGTCATTTTGGTGGGGACTAGCTCAGGGAGAGATAATTGCTTCCAAACACTTAAAGGCATTAAGTTAATACTGGCACCTAGATCGGCTAGGGCCTTGCAATTCTCTACTCCCAGGAAGTTGCAAGGGATTAAGAAACGACCCGGATCACCAAGTTTGGTTGGCAATTTCCTTAAGAGCACTGCAGAGCAATTCTCATTAAGTTGGGTGTTAGCAATATCAGGAAGCTTCTCCTTGTCGCTAAGAAGATCTTTGAACATTTTCGCGTATTTAGGCATGTGAGCGAGAGCCTCAGCGAAGGAGATGTTGAAATTCAATTGTTTAAACATTTTGAGAAAGTTCGATACCTGAATATCATCCTTGCTTTTGAGATTCTCTTTCCTCAACCTTGATGGATAAGGTATATCGGAAGAAGAGGAAGGCTTTTAGAGAATAGGATCACTCACATCCGTGGGTGGAGGAGGGGTAGAAGTAAGAGGTGGAGGAATTGGGTAAGTAGAAGGATGAGGAATAGGAATAGGTGACTCGTTTCCTTAGTCACAATCACCGGTGGAGGTATAGGAAGCTCGGGTTCCTTGGTACCTTTGCCACTGCGAGTGGTGATTGCTTTCATCTCCCCTCTTGGATTCGCAACGGTGTTACTCGGAAGAGTACCTGAAGAAGAGGATTGATTACCTTGGAAGAAACCAGCATCATGTTCCTTAAGTCATTCGTTTGAGTTGCCAAAGTGTTTCGCATATCAGCTCGAAGATCGTTTCCTTGTTTCACCATGTCCGCTTTCAAGTTGAGCACTTCCCGCTAGAGATTTTCCACGATCACATCATTGGTCCTCATGTAGGTTTCAACCTCTTGGTGTAATGCGGTGGGTTGGTTTGGAGGAGGAGCATGGTAGGCGGGTGGTTGATAAGCAGGTTGTTGGTAAACTTGGTTGTTTCTTTGAGGTGGATATGGTTGTTTGTGAGGTGGTATGTATGGTGCACGAGGTTGTTGTTGAGGAGGGCGATTAAGGTTTTGTTGTTGGTTTGGGTTGTTAGGAGGGAAACCAGGTGGGGAAAGAAAGTTGTTTGAGCGGTAGCTAAGCAAGTTGTGGTCTCCTTGAGGACGTGCTTGATAAGCGGTCGGAGGATAGGTACCGTATGCTGCGTTGACATTTTCAGAAGGGTAGTATTGGGTGGTGGTACAAGTGGTGTATGAGTGAGGACCCCCGCATATTTCACATGGTTGGCTGACAGCATTGACTTGAGCGTTTTTAGCGTTGATGCTGTTGGTGTTGCTAGCGGTTTGGGCGGCAAGCGATTCAAGAAGCGTAGTAATTTTGTCAAGTCGCTTGTCGTTGTCACTAGTACTAGCACTAGCGGCATTGGTTCGAACACTCTTGGTTTGCACTCTAGACTTATTCTCGATAATATCCCAAGCGTCATTAGAAGTCTTAACCAAAATATTACCCCCGAGGCACTATTTAGTGAATCTTGGTCATTCATGCTTAATCCATTATAAAAAGTATTAATTTGGTTCACTTTGGTAAAACCATGTTGTGGGCACTTTCTTAAAAGATCTTTAAAACGGTCCCAAGATTCACTAAACGACTCATCGTACTTTTGTTCAAAATTAATGATTTCATTCCGCAAAGCGGTAGTACGAGAGGGTGGGAAAAAGTAGTTGATAAATTTGGTCTCCAAATCCGTCCACGTAAGAATACTTTGTGGCGGTTCCTTT
Organism: Glebionis coronaria; assembly: GCA_025667525.1. Taxonomy (NCBI): domain Eukaryota; kingdom Viridiplantae; phylum Streptophyta; class Magnoliopsida; order Asterales; family Asteraceae; genus Glebionis; species Glebionis coronaria. Next base: position 200,249,576 of record CM046875.1, read on the forward strand.
GCAAGCCAATGCCGGGCTTGTCCCTCTAAGGAGAAAGGAAAAAGTTGTAAACAGATTACCTCTTGTGGAACACCATTGAATTTGACCGTATTTGTGAGTTGCAAGAATCTCTTGACGTGGTCGTGAGGATCATGAATAGTACGCCCCAAGAATGGTTGAGCAGAGACCATCTGGATAAAGCCGGATTTAAGCTCGAAGTTGTTGGCTGCAATCGCGGGTATGAAAATTGGATCATAATTACCGTCTACATGTGCTTGCAAAAGTTCAATCATAGGGCGATTGTCCGGTAAAGGCTCATTGTTGTTGTTGTTATTGTTGTTTTGAGGTGGATTGTTATTGTTGTTGTGTACACCGGCCATGTTTAAGTCTTCGAGAGGCTCGGGCTCTTGATAAGACGTTGATCGTGTACGCATGCACCTGCAAAAGAACTAACAAAGCAAACAAGAAATATTTTTGGTTTTTAAGGTTTTTAATTTTTTTTTTTGTATTTTTGAAAATTTTATATTTTTTAGATTTTTGAAATTTTTTATGAAAAAGTAACGTTCACGGCGAACAGATCCCAAAATCCAAGTTCTCACAAAAAACTATTAATCTTAACGAGAAGAGCCACCAGCGGCGCCATTTGATACAATGGTTTTTATTGGGTTCAGAATAAATTCGTTCTCAGTATCCTCTCGAATTGATCACAGCTCAAAGTGGAATGATTGTTTTCGGTGACAAATAGGGGGATTGGTTTTCTATTCTACCAAAAACAGTTAATAAAATCAAACTTGAATTAAAATTAAACAATTAAACGATAAAGCTGTAAAATACCCTTACTGAAAACTTACTCTATTCGGAATAAAATACTTATACGGAATACCAGGTGCTATGCGGAATAAAATGCCATTCGGAATACCATGCCTATGCGGAATATAGAGCTATGCGGAATATATGGCCTATGCGGAATAAAAAGTTCTAAGCGGAATAATTACACTATTCGAAATAAAAAGTTCTATGCGGAATAAAAAGACTATTTGGAATAAAGAAGCTTATGCGGAAAAAGAACTCTATTCGGAATATTGATGCTATGCGGAATATAAGGCTACCCGGAATAAAAATCCTATTCGGAATAACGAACTCTATGCGGAATATCTTGGCTATTCGGAATAATATACTACCCGGAATAATGAGACCATGTGGAATATAAAGGCTATCCGGAATATTTAGACTTACTCGGAATAATGAACTCTATCCGGAATACTAATCCTATGCGGAATAAAAGCCTACTCGGAATATCAATACTACCCAGAATAATGTACTATTCGGAATAATGGGCTATCTGGAATATAAGATATTCCAGATAGAAAAACTCTATGAGGAATAAAAATTGAACCAAGCTTACTCGGAATAATTGGGTACGAAGAACAGAAACAGTAGAAAACAGGGGAAAGCGAATTTAATCAAAAATCGACCAAGTTTTTAACCCAATCTTAAACAAAACTAATCATAAATCATTTACTAACCGTAAACAACTAACCCCAATCATAAAAACACAAAATCAACAACTTTTAGAAGATCAAATCAACCAAATAAGAACTTTAGAACTTTGAATAAAAAGATGAAGATGAACAAGATGAATGAAAAGATTAAATTGATAGATTAATGTAAGGTAAACAAAAAGGAAAGATTAAACACTTACAAATTTTAAAGATTCAACAAGAAAATAAAAATCACCAACACCTTAATGGTGTTGGCTTTCTACGGAAGAAAGAAAAACTGGGAAAAGAAATAAAACTAAAAAAACTCCCCTAAAAGTGTGAAGGGTTGGTCTTTATATAGGCTAGTGGTTGGTTGGTGAAGTGGGCTTTCTTCCTCTTTTCTTGTCTTCTCGTCTTTTCAGAAAAGTTGACGTTTTCGATTCTGATTCGGGATTTGTTGACGATTAAATTCAACTCGTCTTTTAATCTCTTCGTTTAATAGACTTGAGTTTCTTCGACATATGTAAATCTTCCATCTTTGGTCCTTTTCTTCGATAAATCTTCAAACAGGCCCATTGACTTCAAATCTTTTGCATCTCTTGGACAATAGACTTCGTCTTGAGTCTTTTTCTTCGATAAAATCCGTGCAATCCCATGTTTTCTTCAATATTCATCCGGTTGACTCTAAAAACACAATAAACACAAAAACCACGCATAATTCCAAACAAATGATATTAAACACGCGTTTTGGTCTTGTTTTAGCAAGAAATAAGTGGTAAAAGGATGGGTGTTTTCACAGCTATCATTTGGTAATGGTGCCTAAACATATTATTGATAACATGAATGTGGATGTTCGACAAACCATAGATATGAATGCCAACCTAACCTCTGAGCTTGCGCTGTATAAGAAAAAGGTCAAAACATTTGAAATGGTCCCTCAAGCTGAGAAAATAACGTGTTCAGAATTTGACCAATTTCGTTTTGAATATATTGAACACTTAAAAGAGATAGAATCATTAAAAGCTAATCTTTCCATTGAATTAAAAGAAAAAGAGTCGGTTATAAATGATTTTCAGAAACTTAAATTGAATTTCGAAACTCTGGAGTCTAAAAAGTTTGAATCAGAAATTAATGCTACCAAACTTCTTAAATTCAAGGAACAACAGCTTTTAAAACAATACGCTTCCACAGAAAAGGTTCATCTTTTAACTAAATCATTTAAAGAACTCGAACTCAAGCATCTTCAAGATTTACCACCTAATCCCGGTTATGCAAAACAAGCTCAGGAATATATTCCTTGTCTTTATGATGTGACCATAATTGGCAAATCAAAAGAAGCACCTTATGTTCGTAGTATTGAGGAGACACAGTCACTTGCGGAAGAAACTCATTCTAAAATGATTTCAAAATTCCATAAGCTTGATTATGTTTAGCACAATAAAGATCAATTTTCTAAAAAGACCCGTATTCGTTTACAAAAGAAATTAGCTCAATTAACAGTTTTTGTGCCTCAAAGTTTGTTAACGGAAAACCTTCCTAGTACGTCTCCTACACTTGTATAAAATGATTTAACTAAGTTAATTCCACCGGTAAGTAAGGTGTCAGATAGCTTAAATGCAGTGTACCAACACTTTGCCGATTTTGATAAGGTCATTACAGAACGTACGACGGCCACGACCATAACGGAAGGTGAATGGTATTTTGAGCACACTAGAGCTGTGTTCCGAGATGAAATTGTTCCATTTGTAAACAATGTTAAAGCTTGTCTTAGTAATATTGATCAAGATTTGCTTTTGGAAATAGAAGAAGTTAGACGTTTTTCAATGAAATGGATGATGCTTATGAAAACAGTTTACTTGAAATAGAACGAGTTTCACGCCCAAATGATCAGCTTCTGAAGCAAGTGATGTCTCATGATATTGTTTCCGTCTGTGTGAATAAAAGCGTTGATAATGATTCTATTATGCATAATGTTGAATCTGTGGATAATGTAGTGGATAGTACTTGTCACAAATCTGACGCTGAATTTTTAAAGCTTCAAGATTCTTATTCTTCACTTTCAAAACATTTTGATGAGATTCAAAAACATTGCGTTTCGCTTGAATGTAAACAACAATTTATTCAAGAGCTTTTTGAAACGTCTTTCGAAGGTCTTAATATAGATGATGCAAATTTTCAAAAGAATTTTCGATTGGAATTACAATCAATACAGCGTAAGCCAAGTGACAAGGTTTCTAAATCATTGCCGATAGACATAGAGAAATCTAAGGAGATTAACTGTGTGAACGTACTTGAGGCCGCTGAGAATTTTAAACTTGATCTAGATAATCGAGTTTCCAAGATTTTGTCCAAAGTTAATAACTTAAAACAGAAAAATACACAACTCTTCGATTCAGAAAAGCTCGCATGTGCTAATACCACTGCACAAAATCAATCATTGATTGAAAAATTGAATCGAAAGTCGGTGGAAATATTTGATTTGAGGGAACAAATTTCCAAATCAATAGATAAAAACACGCAAATCCGAAGAATCAACCAAAGCTCTGATACCAATTGTAGAATCATATATTCTTAGGATTGTAGATGTGTTTGTATTTATCTAGAGAGATGGATGAAAAGGAAGAACTAGAGAGAGAAAGTTAGATAGAGAAGGGAGAGGAGGAGAGAGAAAGTAAAAATGTTAGATTAAATCAAAATGACAAAGCTTACCCTTCCTAACAAGCTAGGAAGGGTTATATAGCCCACTCTACATGTGGGCTTAACGGGTTATACGTTTACCAACTAGATCACGAGCCCATTACATTAATATATCATTGGAGCGACCGATCCTTCATTAATACGTAAAAACGTATTTCCAACAATCTCCCCTAAGGGAGGTCGCTCCAAGAGACAAAGTTCTAAATAATATATATCTCGTGATCTATGCTAACTAAGATGTGACCGAGACTTTATTGGGAAAAACGTATTTCCAACAATCTCCCCCTAAGGGAGGTCACATCTTTTTACAAAATCTTAAACCTAGCATCTATGCTTGAGTCTTCGATCTTGTTCTTATGAATATGCTTGATGTGATCTTTGAATTTAGTCTTGAGCATGTTTCCTTGCCTTGACCTTGTGCATTCATCACTTGTGATATTCGCCTCTTCGTGACGTCATGGTCCACATACTTATACCTTTAAATTCTTGAAAGCTTTAGAGTTTGATACAGCGGAAGACTTGACATTCAGACTTTCTTGAATTTGTTGAAGTACTAAGTGTATGCAGTATAAGCATGTGGTGACGACTTCTTCTGGATTGTACACCGCAATGCCACCTTCTTGTTACGCTGCATAAGACATTTAGCAACAAACCATATACACGGATGAAATGGCCTTGAACATTTCATTCTAATTCGGTAGCATTTTACGTCCGGTCAGTGAAGACCGTTGGACGATATTAATATCGTACTTGTGGCAAGTAGTTTCAATAAAGAACCTCCTTGACAAGATTTCGTGGGTAAACCCGTTCTCTTTATTCGACCGTCCAAAGCTGACTGTGAACGTAAAGAGTGAATCATTTGGATAAAATTATCCGTATGAACGTCACTACATATACCTGGAACAAGTTTGATCCATTAAAGAATCGCACCATCGTTGCTTTCCAGTTGTCACTAGCTTAATTCATATAGAATCTTGCAAGTTACCTACCAAGTGCTGTTTGATGTTGACATAGAAGGATTTCCACTCATCACTGTGAACACTAAAGAGTGTCACTCTGAGTGTTCTGGCAAGATCATTAAGATATTGCGTAGAGGCCTGGAACGTGTTTGAATTAAATTAAGAATTAAACATCTGTTGCTTTCCAGTTATCACAATTTTGATTCATAAAGAATCACACAAGTACCTACCACGAGCTTTTTGATGTTCGCTCAAGAAGGATTTCCATCTTCATTGTAAATACTTTCGTATTACTCGGATGTTCAGGCAAGATCATGAAGATTTTACGTAGGACTCTTAATATCTTTCTTACTTTTCACATTGTGTGAACAAACAAGGAATAATGAAAATGTCTCCTAATGAGATATTTGATGATCTCAAATGGCTCTAGACTCAATCGTTCATTTTGGATTTTAGTGATCGGAGGCTGGAGAGGAGTGCCACCATTTCAATACTAATTTATTGGGAGTGAATAAATCAATAGATAATGCGTTTTCTCCGTTTGATTAAAACAAATATCTTTTAAGAGATATCTGAGTTAGCTGGGATGGGTTGTGCAAAACATCACTGGGTCCATGATGTGTGTCTTCAATAACATATGTGTTGACCTGGTTTCTGTCCTAAGTTGTAAGGAGGGCTTCTTTCTTTTCACCCTTTATCTTTAAAATTCTTTTTCATTCTTCAACCCCTTCAATGCTTACCAATACGTCATAACTAGCACCTTGCTGTGATTGTTCTAGTGCTAACTTAAGTACTTGGTCGACATTCACCTACGTTCACAAACTTTCTCCATCTTTCCTAAGGACTACTATTTCTAGCTATGGAATGTCCTTCGGAATATTCCTCCGGGTATGGAAGAATCATTAGACTTTAGCCTATCCTACCATCCTTATGTCACCACAATCGTCACCGTCATGAAATAGATACGGTATGGGTAAGTAACGTCACCATGAAATCTATTTGAATATAAAATTTATTTTGCTCCCCCTTAACATATGCCACGATATTCGAAAACATTTCGCACATGTCAGGATGAGCCAGCACATTAAGTCAAACCATTGAGACACATTAAATCACATTTTCTCCCCCATATTTAAAATATTAGCCCAATCAATATTTTTTAAATCAATTGATTTAATGATATTTTAAGAAAAATTTGGGAAGAAAAATGCAAATCCGATTAAATCCGTTTATCTTCATGATTTGTACAAGCCCCCCCTCAAATTAATGAGGGTGTACTTGAAACGTAAATTAAGTATCTTTTAAACAAAATTGTAAGGTATTTATCACGTGCAAAGATCATATATGATAATTTATTCACAAGATTAGCAATTTACGAGGTTGGACCTGAATGATGGAGAACATCATATGATAGAATAACATGGTTCTTGTTCACGAATGTTAGTCGCCTTGTCATGTCTAAAGTTATCTCTTGACATCATGTGTACGATTGATATCGTTGTCTTGACACCAATATGTGAACTTGGCATTTTCGGCATCAAAGATTCTGAATGCTGGACCAGTACTCCCCCTCAATTGTTGACCCGTGTTCTATCGAAAGAGCTGTAGTCTCCGTTTGAGTAGTCGCATCATCGAGTATGTAGATATCAATTGTAAATTGCTATGATTGGTGGAGATGATAACTTCATAAAAACATGATTTCTCTTGTTTTAACAAATAAATGAACTGAAACGTACATTTCTTCATGTTAGATTATGTTATAAAGTAAACACAATCCCTTACATGGTTATAAAGTAAACCATGCCCGAGAGAATTAATTCCTGTTGTTGAGTTAAAGCTTTCCGGTGAAATGCTTGACTTTAATAGGAAAAACGGGTTACTATCAGAAATAATAGCAAGCCATATGGAGCATGTTTTAAATCTTTTAAACTTCTGCTCGAACTTTATTTACAACCCTGTGTCATTATTGAATGACATTTCTAGGTTCATAAATATTATCGATTCCAAAAGACATGCTCTTTTTATCAAAACATTTTGAACTCAAAATTTTGAAAGATTTAGAAAAATCTTTTGAGAAATTCTTGAAAAATTGTGTTCAACGTTTTGAAAGCCAATTACTTGAGCTTAAGAATTTGATTATCTTACTAAACGAGCTCAAGTCCGAGAAATTTTAAACTTCCCGTTGTTAAGGATAAGTTACCATCGGCGATAAACTTTCCTTTTAATTGAAGAACGAGTCCTAATTTGATATTTACTTAGAAGTCGTTTTCATGAGCTTGAAAAACTTTTGAATGTTTTAATGTAAAGCTCATGACCGAGAAAGGTGAATTTCTTGTTATGAAGAAAAGTTCGCTTATTTAAAAGATACACTTTCCTTTATGAGCTTAAAACTTGGAATGTTTTAATACAAGCTCAAGAACGAGAAAATTTAATTTCCCGTTACGAGGGTAAGGTATCATTTAAAGACAAACTTCCCTTTATTTTAAGTCCGGGTCATTGTCTGACATTTAACAATGAATTATATACACGAGCTTAAAACCTTTGAATAATTTTAATAATAGCTCATGTCCGAGAAAATTATATTTCTCGTTAATGAGGATAAGTTTATCATCGGCGATAAACTTTCCTTTCTTTAATGAACGGGTCACAGACTATGATTTGCCTATGATCCATGTACACGAGCTTAAAACCTTTTGAATAGTTTTAAATGTAAGCTCGTGTCTGAGAAAAATTAATTTCTCGTTTTTGAGGATAAGTCTATCATCGGTGATAAACTTTCCTTTATTTGATGAACGGGTCAAAGACTGTGATTTGTATATAAGCCTTTTGGTAAGCTTAACCATGAATCCCCTGAGACACTTGTTTCTCCGATATCTGCTTCTTCAGCAACCAAACTCTAAGAGTGTCCTTAGTTGAACGGTATGCAACGATTGGACCGCTTCGTTCTTTTAGAACATCAACTTTGGGACCTGCATTCTCTTTAGGAATTTGCATGCTTTGACATGGGTTATCGATATCAATTTTAGAAGCACGTGGGGGTTCACAGTTGTCTTTTCTTGTGCCAAAGGTGACCTCAGGAGATGATTCAGTTGTCTTATTTGGCAAACGTTTCCTTTTATAGAAAACTTTAAGTTGAGGCTTAAGTGATGCATCATCCTTTTCAATTTCTTCCCTAGTAGTCTTAGTAGAATCGGAAGCTATCCTAGTTAAAGGGCACTCGTTTCCTACAAGAGTGAAAGTTCTACCAGTGGGGCGCCAAAATTTACCAATGGGTTTGATTTTAGCAACCCACTGGGTTTTAAGTCTAGCACGGGAGTTCACCTCATTAAGTAATTTCTTGACACAAGAGTCATGATTTGCCGTAAAGACACATTTTGTACATGTTTTACAAGTAGCATATTTAATGTCTGAGTAATTCCTAGATGATTGATTGATGCTCCTAGGAGAAGACATGCTACGGTTAGTAGTGTTGGGTAATCTAGAGGGAATCTGACTAGGTTTGGCATTGCTATCTCTTACATGTGTCTTTTGCTTAGCTTCCCTCAGACCAGATTTATGGTGAACGTCATTTGAACTAGTTCTAGACGTGGTCTTGGTATTTTTAGAAAAACTAGAGGCAATCATGTGATTAGGTGTTGCTAAAGTTGTTTTGGTCACATTGGGCCTAGTTGCTGGAGTGACTGGTCTAGGAAAATGAACCAAATCAACTTGGGAGGAAAACCGCGGTCTCGAGGATTGTAGTCGCTCGGATCTAAATGTAGTAGGTTGTCTGACGGACGGTTGTCTGACGAACTGATTTGTAGGCGGTTTCCCCAAGATTGATGGTTTTTCAAGCATAGTGTCCACACTAGTTCTTCTATTTTTCCTTAATTCGTTTTTCACTGAACTTGAGCCTTTAAAGTCTCATTCTCTTTGAGCAATTTATCCTAGGATGCCAACTTAGATTCTAGCAACTGAATTTGTTTCAAAAGATTATCCTTTTCAGCTTTAAAATCTAAAACTTTTTGAGCCAATTTTCTTTCAAGAACAACGTTTGACTTTTCATGTTTTTCAAATGTGTAAACACTGATCCTTTTGCCACTAAAATCAAGGAAAAACAAGACCTAATCATGTGTTTAGTATCGTAAATGTCAGAATTACGCGTGGTTTTGTGTTTTTGTGTTAAAATAAGTACAAATGATCAAAAGAAGAGAAAACACGGGATTTCACGGTCAAATGTCGAAGAAAAGTCCAAAAAAGAGACAAAGACAATGTCAAAGACCAAAAGTGTGCCAAGATCACGAAAACCGGCAAAGGCAACACAATTTTGAAGAAAAGATCGAAAAGCCAAAAAATCAAGTCGTTTTAGAGGATTAAAGATTATCAAAGTTATTTGGGCTTAGTGGGTCCCACATTTGCTTATTGGGCCACAAGCCCATTTAATCAAATTGCTAAAATTATCATGTGATGGTTAAAAGGCCCAACTCCATTTAAAGCCCAATCCTTATCAAAACACACGGTATGAAAATTTAAATGGGCCACAAGCCCATGTGCTATAAAAGGGACGTTGGAACAAGTTTTGTTAACTAAAATTTTCAGTCAACCCTGGTCAAACACAAATTCCCTTACACACACGGTTATTTATTAAATCTTTTACTCTCCAAACTCCCTCACACGTGTTTTATATTTATCCCAACACACACTCAATAAACACAATATTTACCTCACCCATTTGGACGTTACAACCAAAGTTCATTTACTGTCTATCACCCTCTCTCCCAAATAAAACTTACACAACCTCCATTTTACCAAACCTAATCTCCTAATACACCAAAATTAACCATAAAAATTGGGGCTTTTACCCTTAATGTGTAATTCACACCTATGGGAATTAAATCCCCATAGTTTTTGGATCAAACACTCAAAGTGGTCCTCAAATCCTATCTGACGTAGCTTCTCTACTTTGTTTTGATTGGTGAAAACAAATCACCAATACCCATCCACCAATCATGATCATCCACCTCAGCCCACAACAAACACAAGAAGCACAAATTAATTCCATGTTGGCAACCCGTGGCTCATGGGTTAATCTCATCCGTTTGATCACAAGAAAAAGAGAGAGAAGAAAAGAAACGGCCATGATTTGTTTGCTTGGGCACCAAGATGATTCAAGAGGGTTTTAGGGGTTTTGCCTATAAAAACCCCCATCCAAGATGTAATCAAGAGTCCATTTTTTCTTTATTTTTTATTTACAGTTTTTTAGGAGTAGGTTAATTTAGATTTATTTTTTGCAAAATTAGTTTAGGGTTCAATGTATTCCTTTATTTTCCAGTAATTGTACTTCTTTTTAATGATTAATGAAAAGTTTTATTTAAATTAAATTCATCTCCATTTAAATCATTGCAAGTTTAATTATCGCTATCTTTAATTTTTTTAATCACTGTTCGAAGCATATTATTATTATAAATATATATAAAAAAAGAAATAAAAAGAAAGTGTTAATTATTTTCCCCTACTGGGAAAATATTAAAGTTTTCGTTCAATCGGTTACTACTTGGATCGAAGATTTGTTTGGTACGAGTGTTGGTCCGATGATGTCGATGATATTTGGTGATGATTTGAGGTGGTGTGTGTAGCTTTGGTTCACAAGTACGCTCAGCGCGCTACTTCGGCTCAACGGAAATCGACACCGGGTTCCTTTCTTTCTTTACTTTTACAAGTTTAGTTTAATATTGTTAATCTGCTTAGGTTTAGATTTTAGGTTGGAAGATCTGCTTATTGCTTATGTTTTGATTCAGTTTATGTTATTTCAGTTTATGTTTATTTTTGCTTGCGATTTGATGTTTAGATTTGCTTAGTTTCATAATTTATGTTACTGTTTTTTATGCTATTTGGTTTTCGTTTAATTTATTTGTAGTTGTTATTGTTTCAGCTTATTTAGGATTTGGCTTATTTGATTTATTGCTATTGTTTGCTTCTTTTTAGTATAAGTTCTTTTTAGCTTATTGCTTATTTAGTTATCAGCTTTTATGCTTATTAGTTCTCTTTATTTGCTTGTTCAATATAACAGATACAACTTATCTGTTAGTTCTATTGTCCAAGTTCCAAAAATAGTCAAAAAAAATTAATAGCAAAAAAAAATAGTGTCTGGGCTGGGTTTCGAACCCCAGACCCCTCGTATATTAGCCAACACGCATAACCATCTGTTCTTGTCTCTCTTTTGTGTATTCATACGCATAATTTAAATAATATAGTGTTTTAAATATTAGCTGGCAGTTCCTTTACATTAGTTTAATACAGTTTTAGTTTTATTAATTTTAGATATAAATTTTATTATTTCCTTAATTCAGTTTTTATAAAAAATAAAAAGATAAAAAATATTTTATTTAAATTTCTTTTCTAATTTTAAAATAGTTTTTATAGATTAAAAATAGTTTTAAATTCTTATTTAGATATTACTTTTAAATTAGTTTTCATTTTATTTTTTTTTAAAATAGTTTTAGATTCTTATTTCAAATTTAGTTTAAAATTTTGGTTAAGTATTTTCTTTAAATAAATTAGTTTTTATTTATAATTAGTTTTAGTCTTATTTAAATTTTAGTTCAAAATAGATTTTTAAATTAGTTTAAAAAGTTTTTAATTAAATAGATTTTAGATTAAAACCCAAAAAGAACTATTTACCAAAAACAATTAAGTTTTACGATTAAACGGAAATCAATTCGAGTGAGTCGAGGAAAAACGAAAACGAACATAATTGCAATACATACAAAACCCTATTATTAAAATGGCGCCGCTGCCGCTTCGCTCGTACGATTGACGATTTTTCGTGAAGACGTTTGGATTTTGGGATCCGTTCATCCTTTGAACGTTACTTTCTTGCACAAAAATCAAAAATACAAAAAAAAATCAAAAACTTAAAAATACAAAAAAATTAAAAAATCACAAAAGCAAATTCTTTCCTAAGATTTGCACCAAAAAAATTAAAAAATCCAAAAGTAATACTTTTCCTAAAGTATTACACCAAAAATATTAAGTATTAGTGTTATTTTTCTTAATTCAGTTTCTTTCGATTTTTCTTGTGAATATATATTTTTCTAAAAAATACAAAAAGATTTTTCTTTTATTATAATATATTAGGTAGCATAATAATTATTTTTATTTCGATTTCTTTCGACACTACCATGGATAATCGTCCGATTGGGAAATATTGCAAGAAGAGCGTTATAAGATTATGTCCGAGGAGTGTTCGACTTGTGGTGGGCCTCATGCTTATTTTAATTGTGACAAAACTTATGAGGAGATTTATAATAATGAGGAAAGTATGTGTTATGATACTAATACTTATTTTGGCTCCCCTAGTTTTCCTACAACTAGTGACCCACCACAATATGATCAATGGTTTTATGGGGAATTTCAAAATCAAGGGTTTTCAAATAATGAAGGTTTTCCAAAGGAAAGAAATTTTCAAAACTATAATCGAGGGAGTATTTCACAAACTCAAATGGACTTGGTTCTACAAAAATTGACCGAACATGAGAAAATCATGGAAGAAATGCAAGAATCTACTAGACAAATGCAAGAGTCCACCGATAGGAAATTCATGCTCATTTTAGAAACCTATCAAGATCAATTTGATATTGAGCCGTCTTTAAGAGTTGATATTGAGGCTAACACCACTACTAGTAGTGATGTTCCCACTGTGGATCCTTCCATCTCTCCGCCAATAAAGGAGAGACAAGGCCCGTAGATTATCATGAGTTTTACTCACCCTCCGGTGTTGACACCCACAGATACTATTAGCTACCTATTGAGGAAATTCCCGAGATTACACTTGAGCCTCCATTACCGATTGATGACCCCATTTCTTTTATGACTCCTTCACCTACCCCTTCAAATGACTTTATACTTTCTTCAAATCCTCTTAGCGAGACATGCTTTGAGAAACCAATTTTTGAGGAGTGTGAAGAACTTTATAATGAGTGCATAGAAGAAGAACCCATAAGTTGTCCTATACCTAAGGAGTTTGTAGATAGGGATGAGTTATCTTGTGATTCCGACTAAATTTTTAATTATTCCTCGGGTTAGGATGAGGATGATTCTCCTATTTTACCAAAACCAACTTTTTAAAACCATGATACTAATGATTTATCGGATTCTTTACTCCTTAGTGATGACTTTTATACCCCGAGTATTGAGAAATTCCATCACAAGGATGCTTTTTATGATCCCGTGTTATTGGATTTCTCGCATGCGCTTAATTGTGATCATGGTATTGATGAAAAGGCAAATGGAGTTTTAAAACTTGATATTGATATTGATTTTGAGAACTCGGATTTTGATAAATTCACATTTGCCTCTTCACCAATTACTTTTGATTCTACCATCGATTCTCTTCCACCTACGAGTGAGGTCGATTTTTCCAATATCGATGCCGAACTTGATGAGATGGAACGTCTTATTTTTAATAATAATGACGAACCAACTCACATGACCACGCATCCAATTCTCGAGGAGTTACCTAATCAACACTCCTCTAATGAGAATTACGTTTACCACATTCGGGAGGATTTAACTTATCAACAAATCCCATAAATGAATGATGGTTTCGTACTTGATCATGATCTCTTCGAGAGAATTTCTAAAATCCTCAATGAGGGGAACGACAAACCTTTGTTTGACGAGCCTATCTATGATGAAGAAATCAAAGAGATTCACGTTCTTGAGGATGAATGCTTTGACCCGGGAGGTGATATTGACCATTCTATGATTGATACCTTTACGGCTTTGCCGAATAGTGACCATCCATTGTCATTGGGGGATGACAATTTGTCTCCTTTACCCACCCCACCTCCCGTGGATCACGACCTCACATACTTTTCGTATGTTGAGAGGACTTTTCTACCTTTCATGACTTATCCTCCTGCCTCTCATTTATTATGTTCCTCCGGGACCGAGGATAACATTTTTGATCCCGGTATTACATTAGAGGCTTCCCCATGGACCATTTAATTCGGGGTCGAGTCAGGCTCGTGACTCGGTTAACAAAAACAAACGCTTCTCAGGAGGCAACCCGATTATCTATCTTTTATCTATTTTCTACAATAAGTGTAGGGGGAGCCGTGTAGGTTGTTTGTTTTGTGTGTTGTGTTTGTGCAGGGACATGTGCTTAAATGATCCACTTTTGGTGCTTTTGACGAGACCCGTGTTCCCGTGTTTCCCGTGTACCCGGTTCCTTCGATAAGTTTTTGCTATTGTGATTCAATCTTGTATATAAATAAAAACATGGATAAATGTAATCACTCTAGTTGTCTCTTCCTTAGCTCGATTTAAACAACGTACTCAATGTCCTAAGTGTAGGGGAGTTTATTCTCCAACATGCTTAAACATTGAGGACAATGTTTATATTAAGTGTAGGGGGGACTTCTATCGAATTTTGGTGGGTTTTTCCATGAATTTGACCCCATTTAACCGGAAAATTTAAAAAATTTTCAACGTTTTTCAAAATTTTGATCTATTTTGGCCTAGTAGTATTCTCATTTATTTTCTTTTGTCATCGCATCGTATTTATATTTCAAGAATAAAGTCAAAAATAAATAAATAAATAAAATGGTTTTAACAAGTTTAGATGTCTTTGATATTTTAGGCTCGTCGTGAATATTTTGACACAACCCGAGTTTACTTATCTAAGTTTACTCTAGCTAGTATCCTTAACCATGTAGACCTTAATTGGTTTATTAGGCTAAGCATCCACAAGTCTCATTCCTTGAGATTTTAAATTATGGAGAACGAGAAATGATAGAGTGATAATAAGTTTAAGGGTTAATTTTTGCTTATATGGTTTTTGTGGATCTTTCTCCCCGCTTGTATATTTAAATAAGATAACGATGCGCCGTGGAAGAATACTTCCACGGAAAACAATACGTGTTCTTATATTTTGATGTAGGATAAATCCTAAGATATTCATTATTATTTAAAACGGATATATCGTTCAAACATTTGATCAAAAAAATTATATGTGGTGCATATTATAATTTTTTATATTTGTGGTTATTTGGCCTCGTCTGTTCGCGACATATTTTTATTTTTTATCCGCGGTTATGGTACATCCATCCGCACTCGTCTGCGTATTCAGCAATTATTTTTATTTTTTATTCATGGCCATGGTATGTCCAGCCGTGCTTATCTATATGTTCAGTCATATTTTATTTTTCACTACGGTCATGAGCCGCGTCTTCCGTAATTAATCCGCATGTTCGGGTATATTGTTATATTAATAAAGGATATTACACATACATTTAAATTACTACAAGATATTATTTATCTTTCAAAATTTGTTAGGATATATTCCGATATTATTTATTTATAAAAGATGTTATATATATCTTTTAAATCGGTAATATATATTACATATATTTTCTTTAAATAACATATTTGTCATCCGCGGTCATGATACGATCATTCGCGCTTGTCTGCACGCTCAGACATCTTTTAGCCTACGGGCGTACATGTACTTATCGTTCCCATGAGGAATAAGAGGATTAAGTTGAACCTACTAATTAAACTTGTCGTGTAAGAGGGTTGCAAACCCAACGACCACGGATCATGTATCCTTGTTAGATACGTTGCTATCAAGACGTTGTAGTAAGTTACGCAAACCACATGACTCATGATGGACTTGCAAAAGACACACTGTGCACGTCTAACAACATTTTGTAAAAAATTTAATCGTTCTTATGGTAAATGCGGTACGCCGCACGTAGTGGCATAGCTCATCCCACAAGTTAGTTAAGATACGTCTTATACTATGTGAAAATTCGCGGTTATGGCAAGACCCATCCGCGTTGGTTCGCACGTTCGAACCCAATTTCTATTTTTTGTACGCAGCTATGGTACGTCCATTCGCGTTGGTCTACGCGACCGTAATTTTTTGAATACTTGATTAAGTTTAATATTACTAATCGAGTTTAGCACCATTAAACTTGGGGGGCTACCAGGGTATAATAATACCACTATTTCCGTGCATGACACGCAAATATCATTGGATATATTCCTTTGCCGCAGAAGTCCGCCTTCTGCCGGTTTATTCCTTTGCCATGGAAGTATCTCTTCCACTGGCTTATTCCTTCGCCACGGAATTACTCCTTCCGCGCGCTTCTTCTGCGCCATGGAAGTATCTCTTCCATTGGCATTTTCCTTCGCCGCGGAAGTACTTCTTCCGCGTGCTTGTTCTGCGCCATGGAAGTATCTCTTCCATTGGCATTTTCCTTCGCCGCGGAAGTACTTCTTCCGCGCGCTTGTTCTGCGCCATGGAAGTATCTCTTCCATTGGCTTTTTCCTTCGCCGCGGAAGTCCTCCTTCCGCGCGCTTATTCCTTTGCCATGGAAGTATTTCTTCCATTGGCTTATGCCTTTCCCACGGAAGTACCTCTTCCGCTGGCTTATTTATGCGCCGTGGAAGTATCTTTTCCACGTGCTTATTATCTTCGCCGTGGAAGTATCTCTTCCACGTGCTTATTATCTTTGACGTGGAAGTGTCTCCTCCACGTGCTTCTTATCTTCGCCGTGGAAGTGTCTCTTCCACGTGCTTATTATCTTTGCCGTGGAAGTGTCTCTTCCACGTGCTTATTATCTTCGCCGTGGGAGTATTTCTTCCACGTGCTTATTATCTTTGCCGTGGAAGTGTCTCCTCCACGTGCTCCTTATCTTCGCCGTGGAAGTATTCTTCCACGTGCTCGTTATCTTCGCCGTGGAAGTATTCTTCCACGTGCTTCTTATCTTCGCCGTGGAAGTGTCTCTTCCACGTGCTTATTATCTTTGCCGTTGAAGTGTCTCTTCCACGTACTCATTATTTTTGCCGTGGAAGTATCTCTTCCACGTGCTCGTTATCTTCGCCGTGGAAGTATTTCTTCCACGTGCTTCTTATCTTCGCCATGGAAGTATCCCTTCCACGTGCTCATTCTTTTCGCCGTGGAAGTATCTCTTCCACATGCTTCTTATCTTCGTCCTGGAAGTATCTCTTCCACGTGCTTATTATCTTCGCCGTGGAAGTATTCTTCCACGTGCTCGTTATCTTCGCCGTGGAAGTATGCCTTCCACGTGCTTATTTATGCGCCGTGGAAGTATCTCTTCCACGTGCTTATTATCTTCGTCGTGGGAGTATTTCTTCCACGTGCTTATTATCTTTGCCTTGGAAGTGTCTCCTCCACGTGCTCCTTATCTTCGCCGTGGAAGTATTCTTCCACGTGCTCGTTATCTTCGCCGTGGAAGTATTCTTCCACGTGCTTCTTATCTTCGCCGTGGAAGTGTCTCTTCCACGTGCTTATTATCTTTGCCGTGTAAGTGTCTCTTCCACGTACTCATTATTTTCGCCGTGGAAGTATCTCTTCCACGTGCTCGTTATCTTCGCCGTGGAAGTATTCTTCCACGTGCTTCTTATCTTCACCATGGAAGTATTCTTCCACGTGCTTATTATCTTCGCCGTGGAAGTATTCTTCCACGTGCTCGTTATCTTCGCCGTGGAAGTATTCTTCCACGTACTTCTTATTTTCGCCGTGGAAGTATCTCTTCCACGCGCGTGTTATTTTCGTCGTGGAAGTATCTCTTCCACGTGCTTATTATCTTCGCCGTGGAAGTATCTCTTCCACGCGCGTGTTATTTTCGCCGTGGAAGTATCTCTTCCACGTGCTTATTATCTTCGCCGTAGAAGTATCTCTTCCACGTGCTCATTATTTTCGCCGTGGAAGTATTTCTTCCACGTGCTTCTTATCTTCGCCATGGAAGTATCCCTTCCACGTGCTCATTCTTTTCGCCGTGGAAGTATCTCTTCCACGTGCTTCTTATCTTCGCCGTGGAAGTATCTGTTCCACGTGCTTATTATCTTCGCCGTGGAAGTATTCTTCCACGTGCTCGTTATCTTCGCCGTGGAAGTATTCTTCCACGTGCTTCTTATTTTCGCCGTGGAAGTATCTCTTCCACGCGCGTGTTATTTTCGCCGTGGAAGTATCTCTTCCACGTTCTTATTATCTTCGCCGTAGAAGTATTCTTCCACGGGCTCGTTATCTTTCGCCGTGGAAGTATTCTTCCACGTGCTTCTTATCTTCTCCATGGAAGTATCCCTTCCACGTGCTCATTCTTTTCGCCGTGGAAGTATCTCTTCCACGTGCTTCTTATCTTCGCCGTGGAAGTATCTCTTCCACGTGCTTGTTATCTTCGCCGTGGAAGTATTCTTCCACGTGCTCGTTATCTTTCGCCGTGGAAGTATTCTTCCACGTGTTTCTTATCTTCGCCGTGGAAGTATGCCTTCCACGGCGCATCGTTATCTTTTGCCGTGGAAGTACGCCTTCCACTGGCTCATTCTGCCATAGAAGCATGTCTTCTGTTGGAACATATCTTTGTTACGAAAGTACGTCTTCCGTGATGAATTACTTGGGCCGGCTAAGAGTGAATTTCCAAAATTTACATCGTTTATACTTAATTAGATGGAGCCTGATCAACTATGTTTAATCTAGGAAAAACTGTGATAAATTTTGGAAGTCATTATCGGATGTTGTGGCCGTAAGACGGATGTAATATCCGCATCACCTTTCCACAGAGGTACGTCTTCTGTTGGCTTTAAGACGAATGACACATTCGCATTATGTTGCATCATTAGTGGGTATAAGACGTACGCCTTCAAATGTTCACGATGCAGCATACGGGTTCCACCTCCACCTTCACAAAACCTTCTTATCGTCCTCACGTTAGAGATGCATAAGAATGACACCTTGCCAAATGCCAGTGTTACCCCGACTATAGAACAAGTTTTCTTCTTACGGGGTCCTTACCGTCTAATCACGGGAAACCAAGCATTCGAGCTTAACCACCCATCTTACGTATACATGTTTTCCCATTTTTTTCGACGTGGATATGCTTACAGGTAGCGGATATGGTGTAAAGTCTAGTAACCTCGGTGACAACCTCGCATACTAGACTGGGGGGACATGATGGCGTATAGTGGCTATGCTCACTATTCGCAATCCCAACCCATCATATTTTTGCTAAAGGAAGCCCATTACGAGTGGATCCATATGTTACGGACGACCCACGAGGATTTCCTAGCAGCAAGCCGCACGCGGTTGTTTAGTGAGCATGATACACGAATGAGTCTAGCATAACATGATCACGGACCATATCATACTAGACTGGGGGACATGTCGACGTACAGTCGGTATTCAGCCTTGCCCAACAGGCCGCGGCCCACACACACCTAACTTATCCTTCAAGAAACCCTAAGCCTATATAAACAGGGGTAGGGGTCTCATTATACTCAGGTTCTCTCTCTTAAACACACCTCATATATAACTTATCATCCCGATACTAACTTGACCGTCGGAGGTGGACCCCGGGGCTCCGGCCTCGGGTCCACGTCTAACCGGTTCTTCTATTGTTTGCAGCATTACTCAGGATCTGGGAAGACGACGAACGGCCCAGGAGAGTCGTCAGACCGGCCTAGCCAAACTATGCTCCAACAACGGTGTCGATTCGATATCTTAACTCTTAGCCAAATCCTTTATCCCCTTGTAATTAAAGCATGAACACATTGAGGGTGCCAGCGTTGTGGACTTCCGACTAAGGTGGCTCATAACCACTAAGTAGGAGGTATTCAGACCATGGGACCGCGGAATTTGGCCTACTATACATATCATAAATAAAGAAAGAATAAGATTAAAACATGACCTCAAGGAGCCTTAGGGTGTGGGTCATGTATCACGAACCTTGTCATTAGAGCCTTAGGGTGTATGGCATGGTAAGTGTTGAATAAAAATTGATTCAAAAATCAATTCCCTCGTTTATCATTCAAGGAGCCTTAGGGTGTGGACAATAGACGGGGAGCATTTTTACATCTTAAAGAGCCTAAGGGTATATGGTATGAACTTGCTTAACTCCACATAAAATCTACATGACTTTGGAGGAAATAATTAATAAGTAGTACTATTTGGCCGAATTTTGGGTCCGGGAATTTATTCCCCAAATCGTGTTAAATCATCCTTGATGTGGGCTTGCTCTAGTAACAACGTTTTTGAGGACGAGGTTAGGTTTTGAGTATCAGGTTTGCACCGTTTGGCCTTCATTTTTGGAATAATAATTATCAAATAAGTCAAATGAGCCTACGGGTGAATGACAATCAATAAAATCTAGAGATACAAAGTAGGAATTGGAGAAAGAGTATTACACAATTGTCTTATATAAGTGGCTTTAACTTAAGGACTTATGGTAGACAATGATCTCGTTTTTAAGCTTGGCATGGGGAACGTGAAACTTGAGGGTCATTAATATTCATAACACCAAAACCCTAATTAAAGTCTTAGATTTCTTTACAAGTTTCTTCCATCAAAGAATTTCCAAGTTAATAATTATAACTTTTGTCTCCTTTTAAATTTTTATCTTTTCATTATAGTAGTAGTAATAATAGTAATAAAGGCCGAAATAGATTAATTATGAGAAAAATGTAACTTAATGCTTTAAAATAATGCATTGCATGGGGTCATTGCAATGGTCAAGTGTAGGGGATTTAATAAGTGTGTAAACACTTATCCTTTTGCCACTAAAATCAAGGAAAAACAAGACCTAATCATGTGTTTAGTATCGTAAATGTCGGAATTACGCGTGGTTTTGTGTTTTTGTATTAAAATAGGTACAAATGATCAAAAGAAGAGAAAACACAGGATTTCACGGTCAAATGTCGAAGAAAAGTCCAAGAAAGAGACAAAGACAATGTTAAAGACCAAAAGTGTGCCAAGATCACGAAAATCGGCAAAGTCAACACAATTTTGAAGAAAATATCGAAAAGCCAAAAAATCAAGTCGTTTTAGAGGATTAAACATTATCAAAGTTATTTGGGCTTAACGGGTCCCACATTTGCTTATTGGGCCACAAGCCCATTTAATCAAATTGCTAAAATTATCATGTGATGGTTAAAAGGCCCAACTCCATTTTAAAGCCCAATCCTTATCAAAACACATGGTTTGAAAATTTAAATGGGCCACAAGCCCATGTGCTATAAAAGGGACGTTGAAACAAGTTTTGTTAACTAAAATTTTCAGTCAACCCTGGTCAAACACAAATTCCCTCACACACACGGTTATTTATTAAACCTTTTACTCTCCAAACTCCCTCACACGTGTTTTATATTTATCCCAACACACACTCAATAAACACAATATTTACCTCACCCATTTGGACGTTACAACCAACGTTCATTTACTGTATATCACCCTCTCTCCCAAATAAAACTTACACAGCCTCCATTTTACCAAACCCTAATCTCCCAATACACAAAAATTAACCATAAAAATTGGGGCTTTTACCCTTAATGTGTAATTCACACTTATGGGAATTAAATCCCCATAGTTTTCGGATCAAACACTCAAAGTGGTCCTCAAATCCTATCTGACGTGGCTTCTCTACTTTGTTTTGATTGGTGAAAACAAATCACCAATACCCATCCACCAATCATGATCATCCACCTCAACCCTCAACAAACACAAGAAGCAAAAATTAATTCCATGTTGGCAATCCGTGGCTCATGGGTTAATCTCATCCGTTTGATCACAAGAAAAAGAGAGAGAAGAAAAGAAACGGCCATGATTTGTTTGCTTGGGCACCAAGATGATTCAAGAGGGTTTCAGGGGTTTTGCCTATAAAAACCCCCATCCAAGATGTAATCAAGAGTCCATTTTTTCTTTATTTTTTATTTACTGTTTTTTAGGAGTAGGTTAATTTAGATTTAATTTTTGCAAAATTAGTTTAGGGTTCAATGTATTCCTTTATTGTCTAGTAATTGTACTTCTTTTTAATGATTAATGAAAAGTTTTATTTTAATTAAATTCATCTCCATTTAAATCATTGAAAGTTTAATTATCGCTATCTTTAATTTTTTTAATCACTGTTCGAAGCATATTATTATTATAAATATATATAAAAAAAAAGAAAGTGTTAATTATTTTCCCCTACTGGGAAAATATTAAAGTTTCTGTTCATTCGGTTACTACTTGGATCGAAGATTTGTTTGGTTCGAGTGTTGGTCCGATGATGTCGATGATATTTGGTGATGATTTGAGGTGGTGTGTGTAGCTTCGGTTCACAAGTACGCTCAGCGCGCTACTTCGGCTCAACGGAAATCGACGACGGGTTCGTTTCTTTCTTTACTTTTACAAGTTTAGTTTAATATTGTTAATTTGCTTAGGTTTAGATTTTAGGTTGTAAGATCTGCTTATTGCTTATGTTTTGATTCAGTTTATGTTATTTTAGTTTATGTTTATTTTTGCTTGCGATTTGAAGTTTAGATTTGCTTAGTTTCATAATTTATGTTACTGTTTTTTATGCTATTTGGTTTTCGTTTAATTTATTTGTAGTTGTTATTGTTTCAGCTTATTTAGGATTTGGCTTATTTGATTTATTGCTATTGTTTGCTTCTTTTTAGTATAAGTTCTTTTTAGCTTATTGCTTATTTAGTTATCAGCTTTTATGCTTATTAGTTCTCTTTATTTGCTTATTCAATATAACAGGTACAACTTATTTGTTAGTTCTATTGTCCAAGTTCCAAAAATAGTCAAAAAATATTAATAGCCAAAAAAAATAGTGTCTGGGCTAGGTTTCGAACCCCAGACCCCTCGTATATTAGCCGACACGCATAACCATCTGTTCTTGTCTCTCTTTTGTGTATTCATACGCATAAATTAAATAATATATTGTTTTAAATATTAGGTGGCAGTTCCTTTACATTAGTTTAATACAGTTTTAGTTTTATTAATTTTAGATATAAATTTTATTATTTCCTTAATTCAGTTTTTATAAAACAACAAAAAGATAAAAAAATGTTTTATTTAAATTTCTTTTATAATTTTAAAATAGTTTTTATAGATTAAAAATAGTTTTAAATTCTTACTTAAATATTACTTTTAAATTAGTTTTCATTTTATTTTTATTTAAAAATAGTTTTAGATTCTTATTTCAAATTTAGTTTAAAATTTTGGTTAAGTATTTTCTTTAAATAAATTAGTTTTTATTTATAATTAGTTTTAGTCTTATTTAAATTTTAGTTCAAAATAGATTTTTAAATTAGTTTAAAAAGTTTTTAATTAAATAGATTTTAGATTAAAACCCAAAAAGAATTATTTACCAAAAACAATTAAGTTTTACGATTAAACGGAAATCAATTCGAGTGAGTCGAGGAAAAACGAAAACGAACATAATTGCAATACATACAAAATCCCAGTATTAGCTTTCTTAAAAAATTCTAGTTTGACATCCTCAAGATCTCTTGATTGTTGAGCTACGATCGATTCGAGCTCTTCAATATTAGACTTAGAGTTGGTTAAAGAAGCAGTCGTAAAACAATTAGCAGGATTGTTAACTATCGCGTTCATTTCAGATAACATATGAAGAAGATTAGCTGTACTTGACATGCTACCTGGTTTCTGCTTTCCTCCTGATTCTATTCACTTGTGACTCCTTCTTGTATCGTCTTGCAATTCATCCTTTTGAGACTTGGAACTCAACGATTCCATTGAAAGTTTTGATGAAAAGTTCGTGGATCCTTTTTTGGTAAAATATATTTTCCTTGGCTCAATAACTTTTTTGGCTTAAACGTTGTCACTTTATCAAATCCCGATTCGAATTTCGAATATAATGAGTACAAATATGCAATTTAGCCCACTAAAATAACGTGTATATTATATTGTTTTGACCCAGTCCAAATGAGATAGCCCAACACCAATTTTAGATGTAGTATGGCCCAACTAAGGAAAATATAAACCAAAGACCAAAATAGTGTGTATATATTTTGATGTGGCTGGACCAAAAAATAAAAATAACAAAAATGTGTATAATATTTAGCCACCCAACTATCTAAAATCCTACACCTATTTAAGAAACGTGTATCGTGTATCCAAAAGATAGTGTGTATATATGAAACGTGTCCAGTATGTATCTTGTAATCTCCGCCTATTTTAATTATATACCTGTATCTCTCTCTCTCCTCACTCAACTCCAATATTCAAAAATCTGCTTCCTTCTTAAAACACACAGAACAACAAAAAATACCTCTGTCTTTCAAATGCCAAACCAATCTAACGCAACCATCTGATATTCGCTTCTTTGACCAGATCATCTCAGAAACTAAACAATAGTCAATCACCAACCCATCTAATCTCACTCGAAACGCAGTCGTCACAGTTTCTTGATTCCTCCGTCTCATCTTTTTCCTTCAAACTCAGCTTCACAAACAACCTAATCTCTCACTTATCAAACACATAAAACTCCTCTTATATCACTAAAAGAAATCCTCCGTCTGTTTGATTTTCTCAGAAATGATCTAGTAAAATGTCTTCAAGATCTTTAATGAGATCTCGGGTAGGTGCTTTTTATTTTATTGTTGCATGTGTGTTTGGATCCAGTCGAGAGTGTGATGTTTTCGTTTGGTGTTTGAGTGATTTGTTTGAGTCTGGATTCGAGTCTGTAGTAAAGAGATTTGAGTGATTTGTGATGGATTCGATTCTGTAGTGGTTTTGAGTCTGAGTAAAGTTATGATCGAGTCTGTCAAGATTTTGTTGAGTCGAGTTTGTCGAGTCTGGAGTCGTGTTTGAGTCTGAGTTAGTTCATTCGGGAAAAGTTACTCGTTCGGGAAAATTAAGTGTTCATTCGGGAAAAAGATGTTGGTTCGGGAACAACTTTTCTGATTCAGGAAAAATATTTGATTCGGGAAAAGTACTTGATTTGGGAAAAGTACTTGATTCTGGAAAAGTACTTGATTCGGGAATTCTTTGATTCGGGAAATATTACCTTGAGTCGGGAAATCTGTTGATTCGGGAACAAATACCTTGATTCGGGAATTTGAGTTGATTCGGTAAAATCTTTACTGGTCCGGGAAATTGAGTTGATTCGGTAAAAGCTTTCTTGGTTCGGAAAAATGAGTCTGGGTCTGGTTATCGAGAGTGTTTGATTCAGGTTTGAGTCTTTTGACCGAGTCAGTGTTTGTGTTCGAGTCTAGGAGTTCAGTTTGATGAGTCTTGATCGATTCTATGGTCTCAGGTCAGGTTCTAATCTGAGGTCGGGTGATTGTGAGTCAGTGTGTCTCGAGGGTCTGATGAGTACGGTTAGAAACATATGGTTGATTGGGTCTGTGATGAGATTTTGGACAATGGGACAAAAAACAATATAGAAAAACCACAGATCTTCAAGATTACCCCGACACTAAAAAACAATTAAAAAAAACACTAATAAAAATAAAATAAATGAAAAAAATTAATTAACTTGTTAAAATCCAGATAGAAAAATACGAATCAATAAAAGAAATTTTGATTTATGTAAATGAAATCAACCCGTAATAATGTAAACCCAAAAATTTAAGATTGGAATATTAAAAAATTGTAATTTATATAAAATAAGTAAATCCAAAGATTTGACTATCAATTTAAAGCATAAAAACACAAACTTTTTCAATATTTGAACTTGATAAAATTAAAACCCACCAAAATCAATCAAAACAAAAATAAGAACAAACCAATCTAACCTTAGCTCTTGATACCAATTGAAGGTCTGGCCTATTCTACATGATTTATTGGATAGATTGATTGGATGGATTGAATAATAATATAGAAGATAAATGAAGGAGACGAGGGATTAGAGAGAGAAAGGAGAGAAGGGAGAGGAGGAGAGAGAAAGTAAAATGTTAGATTAAATGAAAATGACAAAGCTTACCCTTCCTAACATGCTAGGAAGGGTTATATAGCCCACCCTACATGTGGGCTTAACGGGTTATACGTTTACTCTGAGAACCCGTACTTTCTCAACATTATTTTATTCTTTTTATTCGTGTTTCTGAATTTTCCAACGTATTTCGTTTTCTTGTATTTCTATATGTAAATCCTGACATTTTTTAAACTATACTTTTTAAGTATTTTTCTGATCATCGAAAAATACTTTGCATGGAATTATAAAATTCTTATTTTATTTTTCTATATTTACTTAAATCAAAGTTTTTGATTTAAAATCACCCGCGTGCGTTTTACAACGAGTTTATTCAAAAATCAATGTACAACGAGAATTCATAGTGATCGCGATACCGACGGATGCCCAAAAGTTTACGTTTATTTGTCGATTGTTTCGATAATTAATATTTTTGACGATTTCGTTTTAATTACGTATTAAGTCGTGTCGGAAAATCATATAATCATTTTTATGATGCATTGTAACTTTTGAAAAGTATTTTTACGAAACCCGAGCCCCGTAAATACTTTTAATATTTACTAATAACCATTTTCTACCCTTTAAAACTACTAATTGTTTTTAAGTCCACAAGTTTCAAAATTGGCAAAACTAGTCCCTCCACTTAAACCACCATATAAATATTTCTTTTCTTCCCACTAACACACTTATTCATCCATTTGATAAAAAGACACATCTCCTTGCCCTCTCCCTCTCTTTGCCGTGAGCACCTCCACCACAAACACCCCTTGATCATGATTATCCACTATGATTTAATCAAAACTAAAATTAGACCACATCCTAAAATGTTCTTGCCATTCTTTTGATACCAAATTCAAGCACATGCATCAAAATTTGAAGACTTTATAATTTCATGGTAGATTGATGTTTAAATCATCTTGCATGTGTTATATTTGGTAAGATCATCATGTTTTGATCCTAAAAAGTTTAATTTTTGATCTTTGATTTTGTTAAAATTTTACATGCAAGTATTTTTGGGAGTGTTTGGTTGATAGGAATGATAGTATGATGATTCTATAGGTATAGGAATGAGTGGTTTTGGTTGAAAATTTGATTTGTCATGTTTTCTAAAAGGCTAATTTGGGACAGCAGCCTTAAACAGATTGTTTCGTGGCTTTAAGGTTTGTGAAAGGCTAAGATGAGTTTCTATTGTTATAGAGTTTTCCGAGACGGTCGTTTTGGTATAAGATAGAGCTTCTAAGTCATTACGAGTCAAAAGTTATGCTAGTTTTAGTTTTCGTGTACCGGGAGACGCAAGTCGGCACAATCCGAAATTGTGGCTGATTTTGGGTCGACTCTCGGGGACTTTAGGCTTAGTTAGATAAATGTATCTACTGGTTTTCAAAGATTACAAACTGAGTTTGATGAGTCTAGTAGTGGTTTCCAAAGACGGATTATCGAGATAGTACTTTTAAAGTGGTCCAAACGGTTTTACAAAACAAGTGCACAAATCTGTCCCAAATTTGAAGTCGAGTAAAGTGTCGAGCTGATGGATTTTAAAGTGTGAACTTTGGCTCAAATTTTGGTGAGGTCTTATACAGGTTATAAGTAACCTTGACACCAATTTTCATCTAAAACGGACAAGTCTAGATAGGGTAGATCGGTGTGTACATTCGGGGTGTACTTGCTGATTTTTATTTTGGACACGTAGTTCAATGATTGTGTTGCGTGAGTTTGAGTATTCACCATCGGACATGGTGACTTACTCAAGTGCTTAGTCATTATATAAATGACTTAGCTACTGGTCCAAGTAAGGGTAAAGGATAGTTTTACTTGCATTGACTTGGCGTCGTATGACGAGTCATTTTCAAGTGTTCAAGTGTTTTAACGTGTAACGTTGGATAAATGTATTTATTTGATTCGTGTCAATGGTTTTGAAACGTGTATACTTTGAAAACATTTTACTCATATTATATTTGGTACATATCGATATTCGAGTTCGAGTCTTAACGCGCGCCTTATTTTGATAGGTTGCGGATTTCGTGTTTCCCCGGGCATCCATATCGTCGGTGATCGTCTACCACTACCGTTTCTACTCAGTTGATGAGTACCGTGATTGACTTACCTCATGGCTAAGGTGAGTTCATAGCCCCTTGTTACTTGTAC
This sequence comes from Glebionis coronaria, assembly GCA_025667525.1. Taxonomy (NCBI): domain Eukaryota; kingdom Viridiplantae; phylum Streptophyta; class Magnoliopsida; order Asterales; family Asteraceae; genus Glebionis; species Glebionis coronaria. The sequence continues at coordinate 200,277,542 of CM046875.1, forward strand.
ATGGTTTCTAAACACGGGGTGAGATTTTACATGGTGGAACACAACCATTTAAAAACTGTATGCTATCCAGAACTTGTATGCTATACAGAACATGTATGATTTTCAGGTTTTCAATATTATTATTGCTTTTTAGTCTAGCCTTGAGTTTCCTCTCCCGATCATGAACCGTTAATTTCAAGTACTAAGCGCGAATGTTGTGGGTGGATCCATCGGGATTGACTGTCCCCGTCTCAAGTACCTTGACGCACTGATATTTGTTTTATACTTGAGAATTTAGGCTGAATACTCCCTAGAGGAACTTACTTTGAGTTAAGCTTCGGTTCATGAACTGAACAACAATAATAATGGTTTCAGACTATGGTTAATGATCATAACCATACTCCCTATTTACTAGTTTTACAAATGAATGCTTGTGTTCCACATCCTTATTGCTAAACCTATGAATTTCACTCAACTTTGTGTTGACGATTTTACATGTTTAATCTCAGGTATTATTACTTAGCTTTGCTTGGATGGGAGCCCGCAGGATATTGTCGTAGCTTAAAGATTTCTGTGATGCTTTAAAAAGACTGTTTTTAGTAAAAAAAAACTATCAGGAGTTTATACTATCTTTTTGGCAACTTTATGTTATACATTGAGACGAAATAATATAATTTTCCGCTTCTAAAACTCTGGGACCTATGTTTAAAACTCTGACCTTTTATGATGTAATGTACATGTTTTTATTTCGTCAGCTTTGTATGAACTGTAATTCATTGTTTCTTGTATTATGACGTGTTACCCCCTCGTTGTCTAGTTGTTCCATGTCAGATTTTGGGGGTCTCACAGAGTGGTATCAGAGCGGTTGTTATAGGGAACTGAGTCATTTTTCAAAAATTTAGTCTATAACCGAAAGTTCAAATATTTCATGTTTTAAGTGTCAACCACAGAATCTGCCAATGTTGTTCGATATCTGCGGGGGTAACTCTCTAATCCTTATCATTTTCTATTAATTATCGTTTTAGTATTTCATCTCTTGATTTCATGTTGAAATATTACATCACCTTAATGACGATAAATACTATGTCTTTTCAAAGCCTTTGTGCTTCATGAACTATCATTCGATATTACTTGATTACATATGCTCTTACTGCATTTCTTGAATTTTAAGTTCTTATGAACTGATCATGTTACCATAATTTCAATTTGTTATGACGTTACGTACTTGTATTCAGAGCGCGGATGCTGCCGACTTTTCATACTCATTTTTCTGAGTACTATTGTTATTTCATTTATGCGTGATACGGCTGACTTCATATACTCGTTCGTTTTGAATCATCTGTTTTTCTCGACTCGCTGTTACATGTTATGCATACTCTCGTAATACCATTGTTCGGAATTGAATAAGTGTTGTTTTCGATGAAACTCCTGATTTTCATTTTACTACCGTGCATGTTGCTTTCATTGTTTATTTCCTTTAAAATATCTATTTAGATACGCAGATTTTCTTTCCGACCATTTGTGATTGAATGTCTTGGAAAATAGTCTATAAACCATTGTGTAGCTCAATGTGTCTCCGAAAAAGACTAAAAGACATCGTGTGTGTCACACATCTCGAAGAATTCGTTGAATCAGTGCTGAATAATATCGTGAGTTTTCGTAATCTTGATTTACCTTTACGCCACCGTTTTACACGACACTTGTACATGGATTACATCTTATTTCATTGACCATTCTACGTTTCGACTTCGACTTACAACATCCGTTGTACCTTGAACACATGATCGTCATTTATTATGTGACAATTATTTGGAATACGATCCTTTGTATCCTCCCTTTTTCATTAAACCTACTCGCCTCAGGAGTGTGACTTGTTAATATTTTGTTTCTTTCTCGGTATGTCTTGTGATTTTGGAAAATCACGCCGCCAGGAGACCTTCCTGCATTGCATCTTGCAGCCGAAGACACGGATGATATGCGTCGTTTTTGATCTCTCAGATTACCGTTGGCATTCTTGAACCATTTCCATACTGTGTTTTCTTTACATGACTAATTATACAATTTATCTTCTTTCGTCTTTATGGAATCCACAAGTCTTGTGTGTACATTAATTTTAGGTTATTATGAAATTTAGATTTAATTTCAAGATGTGTCGGAAAATATACTTTGTATAGAAACTTTACAGGAAGTTTAACAGTGTCGAGAAAATATTTTTATAACTTTAGACATAAAAATATATATTTCTACTTGTTGAGACGTCCGTTTAGGACATAAAATTTGACCAGTAAAACTTTAAAATCGAGCAAGTTACGCTCATTTGAGATTGTAAAATATAAGAAGTTATTTTTTGAATAATGCTAAGATATTATTTTGTGACAGATTTAATGCAAGGGCATTTTCGTCCATTTTTATTCCGTTTCAAGTCTTGGATAAAACTAGAAAGTTGTTCAAAACATTTTATTACATCGAAATGCATTAGACTTTGAGTCCTAGAATATCGTTTAGTGAGTTAATTGGTCTAGTCAAACCCGAAAGTCAAAACTGATAGACTTTAAAAATATGATTTCAAGCGTTTTGAGTTCGTTGAGCTCGTAAAACTTTAACTAATGATATTTTGCAAACTAAAAACAATGATTGTGTTTGAACCAGTATAAAATAGTAACTTTGAGTTCGGTCATACATGTACATAGATCTTGAGCTTTTGAATTTCGGTAACTTCCTAATATAGAAACTTTTCGGAGTGATTGTACTATTTGTTAACTGATACCCTACTTTCTTAAAAGTATATTATTGTCAAATTAATCACGATGTGCACACATACGGATTCCTTATTCCTTTCTTTTATTTATGACTTATTTGTCATTCCATTGTCTTTCTTTGTTTCTATCGTACTACTGAGTTGGACCGAGAATTGAAGATCTTGTTTTTATATTGTTCGTTATCATTTTGGCACGTGTCTCCTAACGATTCCTGCTAAGCCTCTTGAAACTTTATCAAATTGTAACCATTTCATTGATTGCCTTGAACTGCTCCTTATTTCCCTCTTGTAACCCACTCGCTACTTTATAAACTATTGTCATGTTACCATATAACTCAAACAGATATTGTTTGCAAATCATTGTACAAAAGGTTTCATTTGGGCTTTCTTAAATAATTGAATGCTATCTTATAAAATTAATTTATATTAATTTTACAATGTATTTTCACAAATCATTCTACTTTGGTCTTATGAAGAATCTTGTAAAATTACAATTGTTGAATTAAATATCTGGCCAGTAACTTATTGGCGAATAGTTTCATAAACCATTTTGATTTCTGTTTTTTTACAAATGGCATTATATAAATATTTTAAATAATATGACCTGTAATACTGGTTTGACGAAGCTGAGCATCGCATTGCTAGTCCTAAATTTTGCATGGCCTGATCACCTATGCCTAATTTAGAAGGAGCCATGCAAGGCCAAATAGTAGTCGCCCTAAATATTTGACCAACAATCAACTTTTTAATTATGTTCTTAAAAAAGTTTGATAAAATAAAAGTTTTGAAAACTTTTACATTTTATGTGAGTATCAACAATTTGCAACATACACCTATGAACTATTACCTTTTCTTGAACAAAGTACATGCCTCAAGCACAGATTTCCTTACTCAACGATCTTTGTTTTACTTGTTACCTCATCATCCTCATGATACGATTTTCGTTACCATTTGCCTAAATTCTTACCATTGATACCAGACTTGAAAGTTTCAACGTTTTTATGCTTCTATGATCGACCTTCTTTATATATTTTTGGTAGACCTTCGAAACGTCTCTGGACGCGATTAATGATTTACGACTGGATGTGAACGATGATTTCGTGTAATTGTCATGATGTGTGTTAGACTTTGTCGTCTTGAAAATTTCATTCGTGTGAATTATGTGTTGATTTCGTCTTTCATTGCGAATGTCATTCATTACTGGAATTCCTCTCGAGTAACTTCTTAAAAATTTTCTGTAATTCGAAAAAATTATTGTGTGGCTTTTCTCTTTCGATCGTGTATCGACCACTGAGAACTAAATACGTCGTTATTGGTGACGCCAATCGCACTCGTGAATTAATCTTGCTATAATCCTTGTTTCTTATTCTCCTTATCATCGATGCATCTATTCTATTATGTTCGTTAAGAGTTGATACGATTTTTGTTTTATCCCCTTGTGTTATCGCTCGCATACAGATTGTTGACCTTTATATGATTCATATTCGTTGCTGTCTTATCACCTTTTGAAACCAGAAAACGTTACGTGTTTATCCTTTGATACATTAAACACTTTCTTGAATTTCTAAAAATTATTATTAATTTTCAAGAACGTTATATACATTTTATAAAATGTTTAAGTTACCAAAATAACTGTTTCAAGTTAAGCACAGGATCTATACATCCTCTTTAGTAAATTTATGACTAGTATTTAAAAAGGATATCAAACTGTATCTTTTAAAGTATTTGATTAAATCGTACTGTAAAACCCACATGCTTTTACCATGAATAGTACCCTTTAGATCGTACGTACATGATTAGAACTTTCCTTTTATAACATGTTACGTTTCACGTATAAGAATTACAAGAATTACGTACGTGGTATTACACGATAATTATTACGTGCGTATAAATGCACGATAATTATTAACTATGATGAATGAATCACGAACACGTAACTACGTACTTAATTAATATAATACGATTAATATCGTTACGTACAAGTATTTAAATACAACACGAACATGTAACATGATAATCGCGTATATTAATTAAACGTGACAAGTATTTGCGTGTATTAATTACGTACGATAAGTAATGTCGTATCTTATTATTATCATTGATATACTATATGTAATTACGTAGAACATGTATGAAATTTAACAAGAAAGAATACACGACATGTAAATACACGAAAACGCGTAAGTAACCAAGGAAACTCGAAAAAAAAACATTTATGTAATGGGCTTTATGTTGGACGGTTGAAGAACAAAAAGAAAAGGGAATGTGCCTAAGGCCCATATGGAGTCCTAGTCGGTTTAAATAAAACACGGGAGAGGGTATGTTATTTTTGTCAACAATCCATAAAACCCTAATATAAAAAAAACACACGATCCTTCTTTCTTCTATCCTTTCTGCCGTCGAGTTCTTCAACCCCAAGAACAAACAGATCGTGGTTTATCCAAGACAAATCACGGGAGTTTAATTCAGGATTTCATGCCGAGATTCATGTGTGATCATAAAACCCTAACCGCAAGTAGGTATTCTGTTTCCTCTTCTTTTCAAAGTTAGTCTTATTAATTGATCACGAATCCATAGAAACGGGTTTTTAAAACATGTATATTAACGTGAAATCAGACAAGAATTGAGGTTGCTGTTTGTTTTATACGAATTAAACACAAACCGAGACACCCATGTGTCTCGGTGGTGATTTTCTGTCCTATCGGTGGTAAAACAGTCACACCAGCCGCAACCCTTAAAGGGGTGTTGGCTTGGTTTATTGCTGTCGGGGGCAACACAACCCCAACAGGGGAGCGTTTGGCCTACCAGTGGCAACAACAGAAAGGGGGGGGGGGTGTTTGTTCCGTCAATGGGAAACCATCACTGTCTGTGGGAACTTGTAACAAGCAGGGGGGAAACCAGGGCAGGGGGTGTTTGGCTACGGGTTTAGTAGGGTGTTTGGCAAACAGTTTTAAGGAAAATTAAGGGGCTGTTTGGTTCGACCTATTTATAAGCGAAAAACGAGTTTCACGGGATTCCACAGGAACGATTTTCGACACGTTTTAATATTATAATACATGGTTCGGATTATTACTTTTACGAATTATTAGCTTTAACACGTATGTTAATTTACAAGGTAAATTAAATTAAGAAAACACGCCATATTATTACAAGATTATTTTAATACAAGATTAATTAAACGAATTTAACATGCTAGATAATTAATTTAATTAAAGCATGGACTTAGGTTTATTATTATTAATCAATAATACATGATTTTAACCTAAGTATTTTATTATTTAAGTTAGACTGTATAATTAATTAATTATTTAACATGCCTTATAATTAATTAATTTACATGACTTAGGTTATGTAAATACTAAATATTAATACACGTTTTAACCTAAGTATTATTACCCCTTTTATTTAATTAAATCATATTATATTTAATTAAATCTTATAACCTATAGTTTATGTAATTTACATGTAATAATTAATAAACTATACCTAATAATCTCATGACTTAGAATAATAATCAGAAAACAGTTAAGCTTATATACTTAGCTTATTTAACCAGCTTATATCTATTTATGGAAACTTTCTATTTTTAGAAACTTATTTAAATAAGGCAGCTAATCTATTTATGGAAACTTTCTATTTTTAGAAACTTATCTATTTTAAGCAGTAATTCTATTTTTGGAAACTTTCTATTTTTGGCAACTTTCTATTTTTGTGAATTTCTATTTTTGGAAACTTTCTATTTTAGGAAACCTGCTATTTTTAGAAAGTTACTTATTATTACACAGCGAGTATAATAATACAAGAAATACAAGTAATACTTAATCAGAATATACATAATACACGATAAATACAGTATAACGTTCAAATCAGTAAAATAAGACGTGAACATATAAAACAAGCTAAGACATGACTTAAAAACCAGTTACGTACTCAGTGGTCAGATACTTATACACGTATGTATTTATGTAGCGTTAGTGATTACGAAGTAGGACTCTCTTCCGTTCGTCTTCTTCGTTCACTGGACATAAGGTACGGATTCCCGTCCTTTCAGTATGGACATTCTTTCCTTATTAGGATTCCCCATATGCAGCCAACTGTTTTCCCAGTATATGTTTTATATGTTTCTGAATTGCTTATGTTTAATTAGAATACCTAAAGCCATATACATGCATGACCAGTTTCACCTAGTTATGGAGGTACCATAACCATAACATTAGAGGCACTGATGTTATGACTTCCCCATGGCGGAGTGATTGCTCGTGGCGTCCCTTCAGTCTTGGCCATATTATTATATTTATCATGTGGGGCGTATGGGTGCATCCTAGTTACATGTTTCAGTCAGGATTTCATGGTGAATGTGGTGTGTGCCTTGCATCCTTCACAAGGAGCTGATCCCTCCTACCCAAAACCAGTATATTAAATTAGAGGCAGCCCCTCTAATTTGCATGATGAGGTCACCCCTCCAAGTATTCATGCACGGTGGATTTTCATGACCTATATTGGCTAATGGTAAAATATGTTAAACAATTTTCATAAGATAAACATAAGGCTTTTCAAACTACAAAACCAGTTTTATGAACATGTTCCAAGTTTTCCAGGACTTATACATTTCCGCTGCTTTTAAGTCTTTATTATGTTTCAGTCATTCATACTATGTCTATATCCGTGCACTGAGCGTTTTGCTCAGCCGTTACTTTCCTTTCCATGTCCCAAAACGGCAGGTACCCTAGGACAGACTCGAGCATTTGGAGGACGTGCATAGGAGGGAAGCTGCCATAGACTTCTTTTCCTTCTGCCTTCACATATTTATGCTTGTTTAAGTCTTTTATTCATTTCATTTACTTTATTATGTTTTGGGCTTATGTTTAGGAACCGATGTTTGATTCCGGTTTACCCTATGGTCATGTAATGTTTTAGACATTTATCCTTGCATGCTTTGATGACACGCCATAATTACGCGTGACATTCCATTTATCAAAATGGGGTGTTACAATTATGGTATCAGAGCCAAGGCTTCGACCTGTAGGCTCTAAAACTCGACCTGTGACTAGTGGGTAGTCACCAGAAGCTTCCTAAGCCAATGTTTGTTATTCTGCGTATTGATGTTTTCAGCGCATTGTTGTTTTAACCATGATGTTTTCAGCACCTTGAGGTTTTAACCTTGATGTTTTCATCGATATTGTTGTACTAATATGGATGGAAAACCGTCATTCATATTTATTTACGAGTCATTATTTCATGCATGACGTTCCTCGTGAACTGTGACTATGTGGACTGAACCTCAATAGTTCATAATTAGTTACATAAATTTTTTTCTGATAAGTTTTGACAAAAGTTTCATTTATTTATGTTTCATGTATCATTGTTGCAGGGATTATGACTAAGTAATGGTTGGTACAGGACCGGCCCTATTTAGTCGCATGTGCTTTTATCGAAACTTTTAACTTTGGGACCGACCCATAGGCGTCCCCTCGCCATGTCTTTTGTTTTGGGACCGACCCATAGGCGTTCCCTCGCACATATAAAGGTTTTTATAAACTACATTATGCATTCATGTACTGTTTTTCATGCATAAAATTTTTCTCATGATTTATTGGCATAAAATATTTTTCATGTCCCCTCACAAGTTACTATGTTATTATGTCGAGTATGTTTTCATGTTATCATGGTTAACTTCATTTTCATGCTGATTATGTTTATACTTCTTCATGATTAATTTCATTCCAAGATTTTTATGTTGATTTCATCTTCATGTTAAGTATGTCTTAACTCTCTTTATGTTGATTATGCTCTCATCATGTCGATCATGCCCTCATGATAGACATTGAAAGATTCCAGTGAATCATGCTTTCATGAATGTCATGGTTGGTTTCCATTGATCATGCTTTCAGGCAAAACATCTTAAAATCTTGTAACCACACTTTAACGTTTCTCTATGCAACCAAAGTGATGTATATGCTGGCTTTGCCAGGTTATCATGATGGTTTTTCTAACCGATTAACCGATTATTTTCCTTTGAAACCATGACAAATGATCAACCCCATACCGATCATTCCATGTTCATTCCGTGTGTACTCCATGTACTTTATCCATGTGTATTTCACTTGAAATACTTCACGAGTATTCGCTAATCGATTCTGAATCATCTCAGGCGTATTTTCAATTGCTGATATTCTACGAGATTGCTGATGCCGCTCATAACTTGGAGATGTTACTAAAGGTTGATGTTGCTGACGTTCTGAGACGCTACGAGATGCGGATGTTATTCACAACTTGGAGATCCTACAAGACGAAGACAAAGGCGTCAGAGCAAAGCAATTAGACGAGAAGATGCTTCACCATTAGACGATTTTCATCAATCATTGTCCCTAATTCTAAAATTTGAAATTTGGCCTAAAAATTTGAATTTTGGTCCGAAAATTTGAATTTTTGGTCGAAAAATTTTTCGCATTGCCAAAATTTGAAATTGAAGCTTAAATGGCCTAAAAATGGTCTAGGAAAAATTAAATTTTACTATGGTTCTCCCGCCAAAAAACTTTTTTTTTTTTTTTTTTTTTTTCTTTTTTTTTTTTTTTAATCTTCGTGTAAACTATGTTCCGAGACTAGTCTAGATAGTGGCTAAGTCTAAAAATTACTCAAACAGAATTTCCATCGGAATGTTGATCGGAATGATCCATCGGAATGTCCCTCTATCGGAATGTGCAGATCGGAATCCTAGATCGGAATGTGTAGATCGAAATCCTAGATCGGAATGTGTAGATCGGAATCCTAGATCGGAATGTGCTTCTATCGGAATGTCCTATTATCGGAATCCTAGATCGCAATGATGACCTGTCGGAATGCTTAGATCGGAATGTGGCTAAGATCAATTTGGCAAAGTAGCGTCTCAAAGTTCCTTAAAAACCGTCGGAATCCCAGATCGCAAAGAACGATCGGAATGTCCAGATCGGAATAGGTATCGAAATCTTTAGATCGCAAAGAAGAACCTAGAGGTTATTGCGATCTGGCCACACTCCCTTTGTACTTTCCGATGGTGAAACTTGCAAGAATTTCGGAAAGATGAAAAAACAAGAAATTTCTCAACTTTTGATCCAAAAGACTTGTTTTTAAGCCAAAACCAAGATGCCCAAATCACTACTACACGATTAAGGAAGGTATACGACTTGAAGAACACCAACGAGCTATCCACGAATCCCTTGGCGAATGATACCACTTGTTAGAACTAATCACACGACTTATAGGATAAGAAATATAGATGAATAAGATCAAGATTAAAACTAAGAATGGAAGATTAGATTAGATGAACAAGAAAGAGAAAGATACAAGAAGTGTGTTCCTAGTGAGAGAAACTAAGGAGAGTTTCTCTCTCTAAAACAAGAAGGAAGGAAAAGTATTATGAGAGACACACACACAAATGAGGATGGTTATGCCTTTTATACTAAGGCTTACATGAATAGGAGGCCTTCCTCATTTGTGTGTTCGGGACTAATTCCCGTTTCATGCATAATAATGACATAGAACTCTCGACACTGTTGAATAGCATTTTCCACGAGCTTCGCAACGGTATATTATATGACCATCACTTTAAATACTTCTAACACTTAGTTACATGTCCCACGTCATTCGGCTGTCATTTCAGCCATATAAGTGCAAACCGGTACCAGCCGGCCACTCAGCTGAATAGTTACATGAATCACGGTCATGAGAATGACCGTCATGGAACTGACAGACATGACGATAGTAACCACTACTATGACAGAAACTATCCTAGAAATCGCAACCGAGGCTCCGGCCGCGGACGTGATCAGACATACAAAGGATCAGTAGTCCAACCGATCCGCCAAGTATGGCATAATAACCTAATATTGTAGTTCTATTGTATTAAATCTCGAGACACATGTCAAGACATCAGTCAAGACGCATGTCTCACGTATACTTTCTGAAGACACATGTCAAGACACCAGTCAAGACATATGTCATGCTTATATTCCCAAGAAACGACTCAAGACACATGACTCACGTCCAACTACGGAACATTTCTAAGAAATTCAGGGTACCCTCCAAGGGTATATCCATTTGGTTGTGCCATGTATTAATCAGGCCACAAGAATTTCAATACCATTATCGGCACATCAGTGAGAACTGTCACGTTGCCGATGTCACTTTCATTTCTTTCACCATAGTTCATATATTCATGACCATGAAGGACGCCTTTCGTATTCCCACGTATAAGAAGGTTTTTCTTCAGCTTAATGATGAGATCCAAGCTGCTAACGCATTTCCTCGGACAGACACGAGACGAATTTTATCCTAATTATGGACTATGAATAGCACACCATGCTACGATTCATAACTATGTACAATAATGTTCAGGCTCTTGAATACATTCAGCTTGATTTTCCATCAGGAAAGTCTGTACAAATTATCTATTCTTACAAGCATGTGCGTTGTTAGCCATGGTCGCTAAAATTTTCTAGCTGTCAGTAAGACACGACCACATAAGTCTTTTACGCATAACCAGTTGATTATTCCAAAATCTTCCTATACATTCCAGAAGAACCTACAAGGAGAAGGATGGTACCATGAGATTATGTGTCGACTACCGTTGATTTAAACAAATCACCATTCATGACCGTTATTCTCCTACACGTATTGACAACATGTCCAATCGACCTTATAGTGTTAATCACTTTTCCAAGATCGAATTCATGATCATGCTGCCAACAGTGACGAGTTAAAGAGCAGGACATGTCCATGACTGCTATTCGTACACGACTCGGTCATGCTAGATTTATGATTTTGAATTAGTCTCATCAATACCCCAACGACATTCTAAGAATGAGTTTCCATGAACTCATAGCAAATTCATCAGTGTTTTCATTGAGGATAACCTGATTTCCTTTACGCCTAGAGAAGAACAGGAAGACCATATCTGCACTATGTTGCAAATTCTATGACAAGAGAAATTTTACCCTAGAAATTTTTCCAATATCAATTCTGGTTGATTATAGTGACACGCTGGATCACATGGATTTGCATGGTTAATCTTACCATGACTTAGCTTATGCGTAAATGAGATAACCCTACATTACATTAGGTGTTATAGGAAATCCTACGCTAAGAGAAGTTTAGATTCATAGACTCAGAGTTTCGCAAACTCATATGTATCAGGTTCGATGAAGCAAGATACAGTTACGTTCATATCTTCATACCTGTCATACAAACAGGCTAAGATCGGACACCAACAGACTAGGATGTTTTCATCGTCTGAAATTGTAAATTGAAATCGGACAAGATCTCCATGGATTTTGGTTACTAGTTTAACGCAAACTCAGAAGAAGCATGATGCTATCGGGGTTATTGCAAACAGTTTGATCAAGTCTGCAGAATCCTTACATCCGCAAGGATTTCAGAACCAACAAATTGATCGGACATGTTCAAGGCAAGGCTCATCCGATCACTTGGCAATCCCTCAGTTATCGGGTCAGACAAGGATTCGCAATTGTGCTCCTTATTTACTTCCCGTCTTCATTCTAATTCCATGACTTGCTTTCGCGCTCACGTTCATGACACTATTCACGTTCATGATGGCATCTCGGCTTACGATTTTATGTTCATTTTTCTCACTCTGGGAAGTTTTGCAAGAACTTGAGAAACCAGACCCAAGTTTAGTATAACTCCCTATCCTCAAATAGACGTTTCTCGTCATATTCTATGTCTCACCTTTTAGCGTTTGGCGTTACCGCCATTATATTCTATGTTCACGATATGTTTCACATGTCATGTACATTCCACGTTCCTCATATCATGATCAAGATATGTTACACGTATCATGGATCACGATATGTTTACTCATATTACACTCATCATAACTCCACGTATCACGTTAAAAAATTTTCACGTATTACGTTCAAAAATTTTCACGTATTACGTTCAAAAATTTTCACGTACTACGTTTCCTTATGTCTCGCGCATCGTTGATGATTACCAATTAAGTTAGAGTGTTTTGCACGATAACGTTTAGTTGCCTTTACACGTTAATTCTTATTCCCTCGATCAAATTTAGGGGATCTACGTTCCGTTGATAACCAAGAATTTCTTCGTATTCCAAGTCAAGGTCAGGAGGACCAAGATTTATCATTAGTGTCAAGATCTTGTGAAGGAACCGTTCCAAGAGGGAAGCCACTTGGAAATGGACAAGTTCATTTGAACTTCTTATCCGTTTTTCAATTATCAATTAGATATGTCCTTTCAGTCACGTCATGTTCCATGTCCTTTCAAGACATGTCACGTTCCGCGTTCTTTCTGTCAGGTCACCTGCACGTTCATTTATCCTACATACCCTCTCAGTTTGATTCGAGTATGTTTCTCTTTCAGATACGTTATCTATAATTCGGGGAAGAATTATTCTTTTTAGGGGGGAAGAGTTGTAAAACCCGCATGATTTTACCATGAATAGTACCCTTTAGATCGTACGTACATGATTAGAACTTTCCTTTTATAGCATGTTACGTTTCACGTATAAGAATTACAAAAATTACGTACGTGGTATTACACGATAATTATTACGTGCGTATAAATGCACGATAATTATTAACTATGGTGAATGAATCACGAACACGTAACTACGTACTTAATTAATATAATACGATTAATATCGTTACGTACAAGTATTTCAATACAACACGAACATGTAACATGATAATCGCGTATATTAATTAAACGTGACAAGTATTTGCGTATATTAATTACGTACGATAAGTAATGTCGTATCTTATTATTATCATTAAATTACTATATGTAATTACGTAGAACATGTATGAATTTTAACAAGAAAGAATACACGACATGTAAATACACAAAAACGCGTAAGTAACCAAGGAAACTCGAAAAAAAAAACATTTATGTAATGGGCTTTTTGTTGGACGGTTGAAGAACAAAAAGAAAAGGGAATGGGCCTAAGGCCCATATGGAGTCCTAGTCGGTTTAAATAAAACACGGGAGAGGGTATGTTATTTTTGTCAACAATCCATAAAACCCTAATATAAAAAAATACACGATCCTTCTTTCTTCTATCCTTTTCTGCCGTCGAGTTCTTCAACCGCAAGAACAAACAGATCGTGGTTTATCCAAGACAAATCACGGGATTTTAATTCAGGATTTCATGCCGAGATTCATGTGTGATCATAAAACCCTAACCGCAAGTAGGTATTCTGTTTCCTCTACTTTTCAAAGTTAGTCTTATTAATTGATCACGAATCCATAGAAACGGGTTTTTAAAACATGTATATTAACGTGAAATCAAACAAGATTTGAGGTTGTTGTTTGTTTTATACGAATTAAACACAAACCGAGACACCCATGTGTCTCGGTGGTGATTTTCTGTCCTATCGGTGGTAAAACAGTCACACCAGCCGCAACCCTTAAAGGGGTGTTGGCCTACCAGTGGCAAGAGCAGAAGGGGGGGGGGGTGTTTGTTCTGGCAGTGGGAAACCATCACTATCGGTGGGAACTTGTAACAAGCAGGGGGGAAACCAGGGCAGGGGGTGTTTGGCTACGGGTTTAGTAGGGTGTTTGGCAAACAGTTTTAAGGAAAATTAAGGGGCTGTTTGGTTCGGCCTATTTATAAGCATAAAACGAGTTTCACGGGATTCCACGGGAACGGTTTTCGACACGTTTTAATATTATAATACATGGTTTGGATTATTACTTTTACGAATTATTAGCTTTAACACGTATGTTAATTTACAAGGTAAATTAAATTAATAAAACACGCCATATTATTACAAGATTATTTTAATACAAGATTAATTAAATTAATTTAACATGCTAGATAATTAATTTAATTAAAGCATGGACTTAGGTTTATTATTATTAATCGATAATACATGATTTTAACCTAAGTATTTTATTATTTAAGTTAGACTGTATAATTAATTAATTATTTAACATGCCTTATAATTAATTAATTTACATGACTTAGGTTATGTTAATACTAAATATTAATACACGTTTTAACCTAAGTATTATTACCCCTTTTATTTAATTAAATCATATTATATTTAATTAAATCTTATAACCTATAGTTTATGTGATTTACATGTAATAATTAATAAACTATACTTAATAATCTCATGACTTAGAATAATAATCAGAAAACACTTAAGCTTATATACTTAGCTTATTTAACCAACTTATATCTATTTATGGAAACTTTCTATTTTTAGAAACTTATTTAATTAAGGCAGCTAATCTATTAATGGAAACTTTCTATTTTTAGAAACTTATCTATTTTAAGCAGTAATTCTATTTTTGGAAACTTTCTATTTTTGGAAACTTTCTATTTTTGGTAACTTTCTATTTTTGGAAACTTTCTATTTTAGGAAACCTGCTATTTTAGAAAGTTACTTATTATTACACAGCGAGTATAATAATACAAGAAATACAAGTAATACTTAATCAGAATATACATAATACACGATAAATACAGTATAACGTTAAAATCAGTAAAATAAGACGTGGACATATAAAACAAGCTAAGACATGACTTAAAAATCAGTTACGTACTCAGTGGTCAGATACTTATACACGTATGTATTTATGTAGCGTTAGTGATACCGAAGTAGGACTCTCTTCCGTTCGTCTTCTTCGTTCATTGGACATAAGGTACGGATTCCCGTCCTTTCAGTATGGACATTCTTTCCTTATCAGGATTCCTCGTATGCAGCCAACTGTTTTCCCAGTATATGTTTTATATGTTTCTGAATTGCTTATGTTTAATTAGAATACCTAAAGCCATATACATGCATGACCGGTTTCACCTAGTTATGGAGGTACCATAACCATAACATTAGAGGCACTGATGTTATGACTTCCCCACGGCGGAGTGATTGCTCGTGACATCCCTTCAGTTTTGGCCATATTATTATACTTATCATGTGGGGCGTATGGGTGCATCCTAGTTACATGTTTCAGTCAGGATTTCATGGTGAATGTGGTGTGTGCCTTGCATCCTTCACAAGGAGCTGATCCCTCCTACCCAAAACCAGTATATTAAATTAGAGGCAGCCCCTCTAATTTGCATGATGAGGTCACCCCTCCAAGTATTCATGCACGGTGGATTTTCATGACCTATATTGGCTAATGGTAAAATATGTTAAACAGTTTTCATAAGATAAACATAAGGCTTTTCAAACTACAAAACCAGTTTTATGAACATGTTCCAGGTTTTCCAGGACTTATACATTTCCGCTGCTTTTAAGTCTTTATTATGTTTCAGTCATTCATACTATGTCTATATCCATGCACTGAGCGTTTTGCTCAGCCGTTACTTTCCTTTCCATGTCCCAAAACGGCAGGTACCCTAGGACAGACTCGAGCATTTGGAGGACGTACATAAGAGGGAAGCTGCCATAGACTTCTTTTCCTTCTGCCTTCACATATTTATGCTTGTTTAAGTCTTTTATTCATTTCATTTACATCATTATGTTTTGGGCTTATGTTTGGGAACCGATGTTTGATTCCGGTTTACCCTATGGTCATGTAATGTTTTAGACATTTATCCTTGCATGCTTTGATGACACGTCATAATTACGCGTGACATTTATCCTTGCATGCTTTCATCTAAAACGGACAAGTCTAGATAGGGTAGATCGGTGTGTACATTCGGGGTGTACTTGCTGATTTTTATTTTGGACACGTAGTTCAATGTTTGTGTTACGTGAGTTTGAGTATTCACCATCGGACATGGTGACTTACTCAAGTGCTTACTCATTATATAAATGACTTAGCTACTGGTCCAAGTAAGGGTAAAGGATAGTTTGACTTGCATTGACTTGGCGTCGTATGACGAGTCATTTTCAAGTGTTCAAGTGTTTTAACGTGTAACGTTGGATAAATGTATTCATTTGATTCGTGTCAATGGTTTTGAAACGTGTATACTTTGAAAACATTTGAGTCATATTATATTTGGTACATATCGATATTCGAGTTCGAGTCTTAACGCGCGCCTTATTTTGATAGGTTGCGGTTTTCGTGTTTCCCCGGGCATCCATATCGTCGGTGATCGTCTACCACTACTATTTCTACTCAGTTGCTGAGTACCATGATTGACTTACCTCATGGCTAAGGTGAGTTCATAGCCCCTTTTTACTTGTACATGGTTTCTAAACACGGGGTGAGATTTTACATGGTGGAACACAACGATTTAAAAACTGTATGCTATCCAGAACTTGTATGCTATCCAGAACATGTATTATTTTCAGGTTTTCAATATTATTATTGCTCTTTAGTCTAGCCTTGAGTTTCCTCTCCCGATCATGAATCGTTAATTTCGAGTACTAAGCGCGAATATTGTGGGTGGATCCATCGGGATTGACTATCCCCGTCTCAAGTACCTTGACGCACTGATATTTGTTTTATACTTGAGTATTTAGGCTGAATACTCCCTAGAGGAACTTACATTGAGTTAAGCTTCGGTTCATGAACTGAACATCAATAATAATGGGTTCGGACTATGGTTAATGATCATAACCATACTCCCTATTTACTTGTTTTACAAATGAATGCTTGTGTTCCACATCCTTATTGCTAAACCTATGAATTTCACTCAACTTTGTGTTGACGATTTTACATGTTTAATCTCATGTATTATTACTTAGCTTTGCTTGGATGGGAGCCCGCAGGATATTGTCGTAGCTTGGAGATTTCTGTGATGCTTTAAAAAGACTTTTTTTAGTAAAAAAAAACTGTCAGGAGTTTATACTATCTTTTGGGCAACTTTATGTTATACATAGAGACGAAATAATATAATTTTCCGCTTCTAAAACTCTGGGACCTATGTTTAAAACTCTGACCTTTTATGATGTAATGTATATGTTTTTATTTTGTCAGCTTTGTATGAACTATAATTCATTGTTTCTTGTACTATGACGTGTTACCCCCTCGTTGCCTAGTTGTTCCATGTCAGATTTTGGGGGTCTCACATTTACTAACTAGATCACGAGCCCATTACATTAATATATCGTTGGAGCGACCGATCCTTCATAAATACGTAAAAACGTATTTCCAACAATCTACCCCTAAGGGAGGTCGCTCCAAGAGACAAAGTTCTAAATAGTCTATATCTCGTGACCTATGCTAACTAAGATGTGACCAAGACTTTATTGGGAAAAACGTATTTCCAACAATTTGTGATAAAAATTTGGCTTTGGCTGAGTTAAAGGAAACACTTCGTACCCTAAAAGGTAAGAATGTTGTGGATAACGCAACCACTGTCTCAGCATCATCCTCTAGTGCAATAAAAACGAACCTCGTCACCGTCACACCACTTAACAAGGGCCCTAGGACTAAACCATATCAAATATTGGTCACCAAAGATAAGGCAAAATCAAAACTAGCTTCAAATATTCCCGTGTTGCCTTCTACAGGAGTAAGCACCACTATTAAGGCTCAAAGATCTAAGCTTAAAAAAACAAGAAGAATGATAGGATCTTGCCCCCATCTAGTAGTCAAGTGAAGAAGAAAGTAGAAGCCCATCCTAGGAATGTTATTTCTGTTTTTAATAAAAAGAATCATGTAGCTAAACCTAAAGGTTCTACGATTGTGCAGCGTTCTAAGCCTACTGTGAATTCTAATTTGAAATGTTGGAATTGCAATGAATGTATGTTTTCTAGTCGTCATGTTTCTTACCTTATTGACCATGTGAATGAGATGAATGCCCGGAAAAATGGATTAGAATGGAAACCGACTGGGAAAGTGTTAACCCAAGTTGGTTGGATGTGGCGCCCCACTGGTAGAACTTTCACTATAGTAGGAAATGCGTGCCCTTTAACTAGGATCACTCCCACTAAAGCGAAGAAAGCGTGCCCTTTAATTAGGAGTACCAAGGCTACCAAAACACAAGCGTGTCCTTTAACTAGGAACACCGACACTACTGTAGGAACCAAGTGCCCTTTAAATAGGTCTACTCCCACTGTAGTACCCGCTAATACTCCAAAACCTCAGAAAGTTGGAACTATAAAACCTATTAATGGTAAAACTCACATTAGAAAACGCAGGAAATCTAAGGATAACAAAAATGTTAGCAATTCTGATAATATTATATATGTATCTGCTAACACTCCGGGACCAATATTTTCCAATGCATTGTCTACTGTTATTGTTGAAAACAAGTGGTCCAAATTGTTCTCTGGTATTTGGACTCTGGTTGCTCCAAGCATATGACCGGAGATCGCTCTCAGCTCAGAAATTTTGTCAGCAAGTTTCTTGGTACGGTTCAATTTGTAATGATCATATTGCAAAGATAATAGGTTACGGTGAATATCATATTGGGAGGTTATAATTTCAAGAGTGTATTATGTGGAAGGTCTCGGTCACAACTTATTTTCTGTGGGACAATTTTGTGATGCAAACCTAGAAGTTGCTTTTCGAGAGCATAGCTGCTTCATTCGTAATTTGGAAGGGGTTGATTTATTGAAAGATACTCGAGGGAATAATTTGTATACTTTGTCTCTACAAGACATGATGGCCGCTTCTCCCGTATGTCTTCTCTCCAAAGCATCGAAGACTAAGTCATGGTTATGGCATTGATGGTTATCTCATCTTAACTTTGACGCTATTAATCATTTGGCGAAAAACGAACTTGTTCGTGGTCTTCCTAAACTTACATTTCACAAGGATAATTTGTGTTCCGCGTGTACAATGGGGAAAAGCACTAAGAAATCATATAAACCCAAGACTAAAGACACCAACCAAGAGACACTTTATTTGTTGCATATGGATCTTTGTGGGCCAATGCATATCAGAAGTCTTAGTGGTAAAAGGTACATCCTCGTCATTGTGGATGATTACTCACGGTTTACGTGGGTGAGTTTTCTTACAACAAAAAATGAGGCACCTAACTTCATCGTCGGATTTATCAAAATGATTCAAGTGTGTCTCAACACTACTGTCCGGCGCATTCGTACAGAAAATGGAACCGAATTTGTGAATCAAATTTTGCGTGATTATTATGAAGAAGTTGGCATATCTCTTGAAACATCCGTTGCTCGCACTCCACAAAAAACGTTGTCGTTGAAAGGCGAAATCGCACACTTATGAAGTTGCTCGAACGATGTTAATTTACGCAAAGGCTCCATTGTTTTTATGTGCAGAAGCAATATCTACAGCAGTTTTCACCCAAAACCGGTCACTAATTCGAAAACGCCATGGTAAAACACCTTATGAGCTTCTCCATGGAAAAGTACCAGATTGATTATATCTTCATGTATTTGGTTCTCTTTGCTATCTAAATAATGATGCTGACAATTTGGGAGAACTTCAACCAAAGGCTGATATTGGTATTTTCATTGGTTATGCACCCACAAAGAAGGCATACCGAATCTGCAATCATAATTCTCGTAAGATCCTCGAAACTATGAATGTTGATTTTGATGAGCTGACAGCAATGGCTTCTGAGCAAAGCAGCTCTGAACCCGTACTTCATGAAATGGGACCCAATAACATTAGTTCTAGTCTTGTCCCAAACAACCCTACTTCATCATCATTTACACCACCTTCTAGGAATGAATGGGATATGTTTTTTCAACCGTTCTTTGATGAATTCTTTACTCCTCCAAGTATTGTTGCTCCAGAACCTGAGGTAATAGCTCCGGTAACCGAAGTTGTAGCTCCAGCAACCGAAGCACAATCAGATACGTCTACACCTACAATTGGTCAAGATATACCTTCAACGAGTAATTCTCAAACAACACCCGAATCAACTACCCATGTCATGCCTATTGACGATGAAGAGGATGATGATGATCACGATTTAGAATTCGCTCAAATGCGTGAACTTCCATTCTTTGGTGTACCAATTCCTGACTCCAATCAAGCCGGGTTGTCCACCTAAGAGGAAGCTCATACTACGGTCTACTCCAATCCACGGATTCGTGAACATGACAACAAGTGGACAAAGGATCATCCTATTGATTCTATTATTGGTGACCCTAATCGTCCGGTATCCACACGAAGTCAGTTACAAGAAAGTGCAATGTTTTGTCATTTTGATGCTTTTCTTAGTGAAGTTGAACCTAAGACGTGGCAACAAGCATTTACCCAATCTTGTTGGATAGAAGCCATGCAAGAAGAACTTAATGAATTTATACGTCTTGATGTATAGGAACTTGTCCCATGCCCAGATCAAGTGCAGTTACTCACTTTGAAATGGGTTTACAAGGTGAAACTCGACGAGTTAGGCAGAATATTGAAGAACAAATCTCGACTAGTAGCTCATGGATACAAGCAATTATTAGGCATTGACTTTATAGAATCCTTTGCACCTGTTGCCCGTTTATTAGACTAATCCTTGCTTATGCAGCCCACATGAATATGATCGTCTATCAGATGGATGTGAAGACGGCATTTCTCAGTGGTGAAATCAAGGAAGAGGTATATGTTCAACAGCCGGATGGTTTTGTGAACTCTAAATATCCTAATCATGTGTACAAGCTTAAGAAAGCTCTCTATGGGTTGAAGCAAGCTCCACGCACGTGGTATGGTCTTTTGTCATAATTCCTCATTACGCAAGGCTTCGCTAAAGGCAAGGTGGATCTAACGTTGTTCATTCAGAAACGAGGTAAAGATATGATTATGGTACAAATATATGTCGATGATATTATATTTGCTGCCTCGACCCAAACCTTATCCGATGAGTTTGGGATACTCATGTCTTTCAAGTTTAAGATGTCAATGATGGGCAAGGTATCATTCTTCTTAGGAATTCAGATATCTTAGAGTCCTAGAGGCATCTTTATCACTCAATCCAAGTATGCCCTTGAATCTCTTAAGAAATATAAGATGGAATCTTGCGACCCCGTGGATACTCCAATGGTGGAACGAACTAAGATTGATGCAGATCCACATGGAGTTACCGTTGATCCGACACTTTATCATGGAATGATCGGTACCCTTCTGTATATCACAACTAGTCGACTTGATCTTCAGTTTGCTATATGTATGTGTGCTCGGTATCAAACTCGGCCTACTGAGTTACACTTGGCTACTGTGAAACGGATCTTTTGATATCTTAAAGGAACCATTAATCGCAGACTTTGGTACTCGAAGGACTCTTTGATTGAACTAATGGCATATGCAGATGCTGATCACGCGAGTTGTCAAGATACAAGGCGTAGCACGAGTGGAACTTTGCAACTACTAGGAGATCGACTAATCAGTTGGGCATCGAAAAGGCAGAAAAGCGCTGCAATTTAAAGTACAGAAGCAGAATACATAGCTATGTCCGGTTGCTGTGCTCAAATTCTTTGGATGAGATCGCAATTAACCGATTATGGTCTAGGTTTCAACAAAATTCCGATGTACTGTGACAACAAAAGTGCAATTGCCTTATGCTGCAACAATGTTCAATTCTCCCGGTCGAAGCATATTGACATTCGCTACCACTTCATCAAGGAGCAAGTGGAAAATGGAGTGATCGAGCATTACTTTGTCCGATCTGAGTATCAATTGTCAGATATTTTCACGAAGGCTTTAGATCGCGCTCGAATGGAATTTTTGGCCGACAAGCTAGGTTTGAGAACATTCTCGCCCGAGACTCTAAAGGAACTGGCAGATGAAGCGAAAGAATAGTAGTGGTAAACTATTTTCTGTATCCTTGGTGATCATTTGTATATATTGTTTATATTTTTATCCACAAAAGCGAAATACAAAAATATGAAACCATATAAAAACCATAAAAATTGAAAAATTTAGAAAAATCCCAAAATATTTTTACTTTATTTTTCAAAGGCATGTCTTTTGGTACGATAATATTTACGGCCTTAGAAATGTCGATTAATATTGACACGGCGCCATAAATAGAGTTCATACAAAAGTTGTAAATATTTCATAAAAATGCCTATATGGCTTGTAGTTATTTCTGACTGCAACCGGCTTTTCCTTTTCATATTAAAGTCAAGTATTTCTTATGAAAGCTTTGGCTCACAACGGGAATTAATCTTCCCGGGCATGGTTTACTTTATAACCATGTAAGGGATTGTGTTTACATTATAACACAATCTAACACGGATATATGTACGCATCAATGCATCTATTTGTTAAAACAAGAGAAATCTAGTTTTTATGAAGCTATCACCTCTACAACCATAGCAATCTACAATTGGTATCTACATACTCGACGATGCGACTACTCAACCAACGACTACAGCTCTTTCAATAGAAAACGAGTCAACAATTGAGGGGGAGAAATTGTCAAGCCTTCAGAATCTTCGATACCGAACGTGCCAAGTTCACAAGTTGGTGTCAAGACAACAATACCTATCGTACATGTGGTGTCAAGAGATGACTTCAGATGTGACGACGCGACCAACATTTGCCAACAAGAACCATTTGATCTTATCATATGATCTTCTCATCAATCAGGTCCAACCTTGTCAATTCATTCTTTTTTGGTGAATATGTGATCATATTACAAATCGGTATCATATGTCACAAATTGGTCTCATGAAGATTAAATGGACTTGCATGTTTCTTCCCAAAACCTTTGTTAAAACTTCATTAAATCAATTGATATTCAAAACATCGATTGGGTTAATATTTTTAATATGGGTGAGAAAATGTGATTTAATATGGGAAATTATCACAAATGGTTTGACTTAACGTGATGGCTTATCCCGGCATATGCGAAATTTTTTCGAATATCGTGGCATATGTTAAGGGGGAGCAAAAAGGATTTGCTATATCAAAATGGTAATCATGGTGACATATACTACCCTAAACCCATTTATTTCACGACAATGAAGATTGTGGTGACATAAGGATGGTAGGATAGGTTAAGTCCAATGATTCTTCCAAAACTGAAGGAATCTTCCCAAGGACATTCCATAGCTAGAAATAGTAGCCCTTAGGAAAGATGGGGAAAGATTGTGAACATAGCTGAATGCCGACCAAGTACTTAAGTTAGCACTGGACAATCACAACAAGGTGCTAGTTATGACGTATTGGTAAGCATTGAAGGGGTTGAAGAATGAAAAAGAATTGTAAAGATAAAGGGTCTAAAGAAAGAAGCCCTCCTTACAACCTTAGGCAGAAACCGGGTCAACACATATGCTATTGAGATCATTTTAATGATGCTCGATATTGAAGATAAACATCATGGACCCAGTGATACATTGCACAACCCATCATAGCTAACTCAGATATCTCTTAAAATGTATTTGTTTTATTCACACGGAGACAACGCATTATCTATCGATTTATTCACTCCGAGTAAATTGGTATTGAAATGGTGGAACTCCTGTCCAGCCTCTGATCACTAAAAATCCAAAATGCACGATCGAGTCTAGAGCCATTTGAGATCATCAAATATCTCATTAGGACACACTTTCATAATTCCTTGCTTCTTCACACACTGTGAAAAGTAAGAAAGATATTAAAAGTCCTACGCAAAATCTTCATGATCTTGCTTGAACATCCAAGTAATACGAAAGTATTTACAATGAAGATGGAAATCCTTCTTGAGCGAATATCAAAAAGCTCATGGTAGGTGACTTGCGCGATTCTTTATGAATCAAGCTTGTGATAACTGGAAAGCAACAGTCGTTTAATTCTTAACTGAACTTAAACACGTTCCAGGCCTCTACGCAATATGTTAGTGATCTCGCCAGAACACTCAGAGTGACACTCTATAATGTTCACAGTGATGAGTGGAAATCCTTCTAGTGTTAACCTCAAACAACACTTGGTAGGTAACTTGCAAGATTTAATATGAATCGAGCTCGTGACAACTGGAAAGCAACGATGGTGCGATTCTTTAATGAATCAAACTTGTTCCAGCAATCGGAATTGACGGCTTCAATCATACGGATAATTATATCCAAATGATTCACTCTTTACGTTCGCAGTCAGCTTTGGACGGTCGAGTAAAGAGAACGGGGTTACCCGCGAAATCTTGTCAAGGATATTTTTAATTAAATCTACCTGCCACAAGTACGATATTTAATATCGTCCAACGATCTTCACCAATCGGAGGTAAAATGTAACACCCCATTTTGATAAATGGAATGTCACGCGCGATTATGGCGTGTCATCAAAGCATACAAGGATAAATGTATAAAACATCACATGAAATACCGGAATCAAACATCGGTACCCAAAAAGTAGAACTCATCACACACACAACATAAGTACTGTAAATGAAAAGGACTAAACAATGTCCATGGAAAAGAGTATCAAAGTATAATGAAATGCATAAAGTAATGAAGGCTAGGAAGCTTCCAATCCATATGCACGTACGCTTAAAGTCTACGAGCGTTCCTGAGTACCTGCCGTTTTGGGAACATGAAAGGAAAACGGCTGAGCATAACGCTCAGTGCACGGATATACAAATAAAGCATGAATAATAAAAGCATATAAGCATAGAGCAGCAGAAAAGACTAAGTCCTGGATAACCTGGTATGTCTTAGTAAAACTGGTTTTATAGTTTGAAAATCCTTATGTTTATCTTATAAAAAGTGTTTAACATGTTTACCATTTAGCCAATATAGGTCATGAAATATCAACGTGCATGAATACTTGGAGGGGTGACATCGACATGCAAATTAGAGGGGCTGCCTCTAATTTAATATACTGTTTGGGTAGAAGGGATCAGCTCCTTGTGAAGGATGCAAGGCACACACCACATTCACCTGAATAATCTGCTGAAAACATGTATACTAGGATGCACCCATACGCCCCACATGATAATAATAATAATATGGCCAAAAGCTGAAGGGACGCCACGAGCTATCACTCCGTCATGGTGGAGTCATAACACTGGTGCCTCCAGTGTTATGATTATGGTACATCCATAACTAGGTGAAACTGGTCATGCATGTATATGGCTTTAGATATCTAATTAAACATAAGCAATTCATAAACATATAAAACATATACTGGGGAAAAAAGTTGGCTGCATACGGGAAATCCTAATAAGGAAGAATGTCTATACTGAAAGGACGGAGAATCCGTACCTTGTGTCCAGTGAACGAAGAAGACGAACGAAAGAGAGTCCTACTTCGGTATCACTAATGCTACATAAATAATATAAGTGTATACGTATCTGATTACTGAGTACGTAACTGGTTTTATGTCATGTTTTAGCTTGTTTTATATGTTCATGTCATGTTTTACTGATTTAAGCTTTATACTACGTTTATCATGTATTCTGTCTATTCTGATTAAGTATTACTTGTATTTCTTGTATTATTATACTTGTTGTGTAATAATAAGTAACTTTCTAAAAATAGCAGGTTTCCTAATATAGAAAGTTTCCAAAAATAGAAACTTTCCAAAAATAGATTTACTGCTTAAAATAGATAATATTCTAAAAATAGAAAGTTTCCATAAATGGATTAGCTGCCTTAATTAAATAAGTTTCTAAAAATAGAAAGTTTTCATAAATAGAAATAAGCTAGATTATTAAGCTAATAATATAAGCTTAAGTGTTTACTAATTTATATTCTAAGTCATGTGATTAAATAGTATAGTTTATTAATTATTTTATGTAATTTAAATAAACTATAGGTTAAAGTATTTAATTAAATATATCATGATTTAATTAAATACAAGTAAAAATACTTAGGTTAAACATGTATTAATTTATATATTAATATAACCTAAGCCGTGGAAATAAATTAATTATAAGTCATGATTTTAGTAATTAATTAATTATATAGTCTAAATAAAATTGTTAATGCAATAATGCCTAAAAACGTTACTTGCAGTTTTCGGTCTCGCTTAGTTTTGATTACGACAATATGTAAAAACAAGCATTTACGAAAACAACGAAAAACGAATTCTTGAGTTCAAGTATTTTTCATTTTACCCATTTTCACTTAAGGTATGAATAAACAAGTACTAACCTTAATCAAGTGATCAAGTGATTTAATCTTTTCTTAAAACTCACTTTTTATTAAGTGTGACAAGTTTTTTATTAAACTTTCTTTTTAAGAAAATGTTTTATTAAATTAAATATTTGAAAATTTGAAAATGGCATATTCTTTTTGATTTGGAATATTCTTTCAGGATATTTTATAATCAGATAAGACCTCCATCACTAAAGGACAAAAAGGGAGCGGAGTCTACTCCGGCAGTTCCCTAGCGTATATGCATTTCCTTATCGATAAGGTACCGCCGGCTGAGATAAGGAACCGCGGGCAGATATAGCCGTTGGCCCTTTGTCCTATAAATAGTGGACCATTCTCAGACTTTCTCTTCACCTCTTTTGCACATAAATTTCCAGATTCAAACATACTTCTTAAATCACTAAAATCCTTGATCATTAGTTTGATTACTACTTGTTTAGAAGTGAATCTATCCCATCAATCCCTTCCTCTCCAAGTGCAAAGAGAAGAACACTATCCTTGTGAAGTGTTGAGTCCACCACCAAAGGTCCTTTGGAGATCAAATCTTATACATTTGTTGTTGTGTCATAGTTGTGAAGATCTAAGTAGTTGTGTCTATTTGGAAGTTGTGTATGTACTAAGTATAGTTGTGTAGATTGGTCCTAGCTACGATTAGGGCTCGACTTTTAGCTTAGAGTCAGAAATTGGTTAAGCAACGTGTACGGTTTTCTCCACCATAAGGAGCTTGTTGTGTAGTGAACTCTCGAGTAAGGAGTACTCGAGGAGTGGAGTAGGAACGAGGAGTGAGCTTCGTTACCGAACCACTATAAATCCTTGGTGTTTGGTTTGATCTTTCTTTACCCTTAACTCTTTACATTCTTTATTCTTTGTGCATATACATTAGTTAGTATTAGTTTAGTTACACTATCATTGTTCATATTGTGCATAAGAAGATTTCACATATTTCCTCAAGCCTAAGTGTTTGAAAAAGGATTTTTTGAAAACCATCTTTTAACAAGTACTTATAAGAAGCTATTCAACCCCCCCCCCCCTTCTAGTTTCTACAATTGGTATCAGAGCGAGGTTGCTCAAGAATTTTTAAAGTTATGGTATTTTAAAACTTGAATCGATCTATGGATTCCAACAAGTACCTAGAAGGGAAATCTATGCAAAGACCACCACTTTTTGAAACCGATAGTTTTATTTATTGGAAAAATAGATTTGAGACTTATGTAAAATCAAAAGATTTAGATCTTTGGCATGTTATTACCAATGGTGATTTTTTACCTTACCAATTTAATGAAGTTTCTAAAACAAAATAATTGGTCACTTTTGACAAAGCTAATGACGATACTAATAAGAAACTTTCGAAAAATAATGAGGCTAAAATGGTGATTTATAATGCTTTACCTAAGAAAGAGTATGAGAGGATTTTTATGTGTGAAACCGCTAAAGATATTTGGAACACTCTTTTAGTAACCACCAAGGTAATAGCCAAGTCAAAGAAAGCAAAATCGATCTTCTTGTCCAACAATATGAACAATTTGTCATCTTAGAAGATGAAACTATTGATAGTGCTTTTGCTAGATTTAAAACTATTATTACTAGTCTAAAAGCACTTGATGAAGGTTTTTCTAGCAAGAACAATGTTAGGAAGTTTCTAAGGGCCTTACATCCGAAGTGGAGAGCAAAAGTCACGGCGATTGAAGAATCGAAAGATCTCTCAACTTTATCACTCGATGAACTCATAGGCAACTTGAAGGTTCATGAGATGATAATTTTAAAGGACTCGGAATTGGTAAAAACCAAGAGTGAAAGGAAGTCTCTTGCACTCAAAGCCAAGATGGCACAAAGCGATCATGATAGTTCCTCGGATAGCGATGACGAGGAGTATGCATTGGCGGTGAGAAATTTCAAGAAGTTCTTCAAAAGACGAGTTCAACACGTGAGTCAACCCAACAATGACAATAAACCATTCTCAAAGAATCGGTTTGCCAAGAACGAAAATGGTGATAGGAATTGCTTTAGATGTGGTGATCCAAATAATTTCATTGGTGATTGTCCAAAGCCTTCATGCGATAAGAATCACACGGCGTTCGTTAGTGGTTCTTGGAGCGATAGCGGTGAAGATGTTGATGACAACCCCAAAGAGGAGAAATGTCTTATGTATCATACTTCTAAAGAGGTACATTCCGAAACCGAATATTATAGTAATGATAGCTCCACCTTAGATGATATTGAATTAGAAGGCCAATATGATAATTTACACAAACTTAGCCTTAAATTCATAGAAAAGAACAAAACCCTAAAATCAACCAAAACTAAGCTTGAAAATGAGATCAATGAACTTAGGGAGAAATTGGCCAAGCTTGAGAAAAATAAAGAAGTTGATTTAGGTTGCTTAAGTTGTGAGAAACTTAGATTAGAGAATGAAAATCTCAAGAGCACCTCCATTAAATTGGAAAAGTTCATGAAAGGTACTAGTGCTCTTGATGATATGTTAAACAAACAAATTCATTCTAAGGAAAGACTTGGTGTAGGTTTTAACTCAAATGAAGCATCAACCAGTGAACCTAAACAAGTCAGATTTTCAGAAAAATTGTCTGCTGTACGCGGTCCCAGATTATATGGGGCGGTTCCTTATCACTATGGAACCGCCATCCTAGATAAGGAACCGCGGCCAGAAAGAGTTTTTGCTAAAAATCCTGAACTTTCTAAAAAGTCAAATTTAGGTGAACAACCAAAGCATCTTATTGTTAACAAGGTCAAATTACCCATACTTGACGACAATACCGTTGATAAGTTATACAAGCCCTTGAGTAAACCTCTAATGGGAAATAGAAGTTTATCAAGACCATCATCTACTCCACCAAGAGTACGGAATGAGTCTAGGCCTAGAAGTAGAACGACAACACCTAGAGATAGTCAAAACAGTTCACGACCTAGAAGTAAAACTCCAACACCTAGAAGGAATGACCACAACTCTAAACCAAGATCAAATACACCTAGGAGAAATAATGAACAACAAAATGGTTATATGAATTATTATCCTCCTTCATTTTGTTTCCCATGGGGAACCCCTCCTCTATTCATTCATCCCAACCAAATGCAAGGGATGTTAGAACTAACAATTTTGGACCCATGAGATATTGGGGACCAAATGTTTGATCGTGTGTGTTGTTACCTAGATATGCTTGGGAATTGATTTGGAACCCGACGAGTGGATTAAGGATAGTGGCTGTTCTAAACACATGACAGGTAATCGAAGTTTGTTCTCGCGCTAAAAAGCATATGATGGAGGTAACGTCACATTCGCTAGTAGTCTACGTGGTAATATCATTGGCAAAGGTACAGTTTCTCTTGACTCCATGACCATTGAAAATGTTGAGCACGTAGATAATTTAGGGTTTAACCTTTTAAGTATAGGTCAAATTTGTGACAATAAGTGTAAGGTCATCTTTTTGGAACATGACAGTGAAATCGTAAAAGATGGAAAGGTCATTGGAAAAGGTGTTAGAAAGCATGGGCTTTATGTCATGAAGGTCAATAAGAAGTGAAAAGACAACATATGTCTTGTGACTATAGATGATAGTTATACTCTTTGGCATAGGAGATTAGGTCACGCTAATATGCGTTTAATTCAATCTTTAGTCTCTAAGGAGTTGGTAAGACACCTCCCCAAGATGAAGTTTGATAGTCACTTTTGTGATGCTTGCAAAGTTGGAAAGCAAGTTCACTCAAGTCACAAAGCCAAGAATTTGGTTTCAACCTCTCGGTGCTTAGAGCTCCTACATATGGATCTCTTTGGACCTTCCGCCATACAGAGTTATGGAGGTAACCTTTATACCCTAGTTATAGTTGACGACTATTCTAGATTCACTTGGACTAGATTTTTGGCATCTAAGAATGAAGCTTTCGATCATTTCGAAATCTTTAGTCGAAAAATTAAAAATCAACTAGGATGTCCAATTGTCTCTATTAGGACGGATCATGGTATGGAATTTGATAATGAAGTGCAATTTGGTGCCTTTTGTGAAGCTCGTGGTATTACCATAACTTCTCGGCTCCTCGCACTCCACAATCAAATGAGGTAGTTGAAAGGAAGAATAGGACCATCCAAGAGATGAGTAGGATGATGTTGAACGAGCAATCCTTGCCTCAAAAGTTTTGGTGCAATGCCGTGGACACATCGACTTATATTCTTAACCGAATTCTTATTCGACCTTTCCTAGGAAAGACCCCCTATGAGATTTTTAAAGGTAAGAAACCCTCTTTGGAATACTTTAGGGTGTTTGGAAGCAAGTGCTTTATCCTAAACACCAAAGACTACCTTACCAATTTCGACCCAAAGTCTTACGAAGGTATCTTTTTAGGTTATTCCTAAACTAGCAAAGCCTACATAGTCCTCAATAGAACCTCGGGCGTAATTGAAGAATCACTTAACGTGACTTTTGATGAAACCCCTCCTTTATCCAAGACACCACCATTGGTTGATGATGACTTGGATGAAATAGAAGTAGTTAAAGCCAAAGAGGTTAGAAAAATAGAGTTGAAGACCTTAGTCTTGAAAAGGAAGTAAACATTAAGGAGTATAAGGATCATACTATCAATAATATCATTGGTGACTTTAATCAAAGGACCCTAAGATCTCAAGTCCAAAACCAAAGAAATTTTTTTTGTTTCGTCTCCTTGATTGAACCAAATAATGTTAAATAAGATTTGACGGATGAGAGTTGGGTCATTTCGATGCAAGAAGAATTGAATCAATTCGTTGCTAATGATGTTTGGGACCTTGTTCCTCCACCTAGAAGTTCTACCATTATAGGAAACAAATGGGTCTATAGGAATAAGTTAGATGAGAATGGTGTTGTATCTCGTAACAAGGCTAGACTTGTAGCTCAAGGATATAGTCAACAAGAAGGGATTGATTATGACGAGACATATGCACTGGTAGCAAGATTAGAATCCATTAGAATCCTTTTAGCCTACGCTTGTGCCTTAGACTTTAAGTTTCAACAATTGGATGTAAAGAGTGTGTTTCTTAATGGTTTGATCAATGAGGAGGTATATGTGGCTCAACCTCCCGACTTCATTGATTTTGAGAAACCGAATCATGTTGACAAGCTTAAGAAGGCACTTTATGGTTTTAAACAAGCAACCAAAGCTTGGTATGATAGACTTAAAGCGTTTCTTATTAAACATGAGTATACCATGGGGATGGTAGACAACACGCTCTTTACAAAGAAGAAAGGTTCTCACCTCCTAATCGTGCAAATATATGTTGATGACATTATATTTGGCTCAACTTGTCAAGAATTATGTGATGACTTTGCCAAAAATGCATGATGAGTTTGAAATGAGTATGATGGGGGAACATAACTTCTTTTTAGGACTCCAAGTTAAACAAATGGACAATGGTATTTTCTTTAGTCAATCTAAGTATGCTAAAGAAATGCTAAAGAAATTTGGATTAGAAGAATCTAGACCAATGAAGACCCCAATGGCCTCAGATACTAAACTCATCGTAGATGATGATTGTGAGTCAGTAGACAACACCAAATATAGAGGTATGATTGGTATTTTGTTGTACCTAACGGCAAGTCGACCGGATATCATGTTTAGTGTTTTACTTTGTGCTCGCTTCCAAGAGGCTCCCAAAACCTCTCACCTTGAAGCAGTTAAGCGTATCTTCCGATACATTAAGGGCACTATACATTTAGGATTATGGTATCCTAAAGGGACCGGTGATGAGACTGCTTTTATACATAGTCTCATCATCCAAAAAGGGCTTTAAATGCATTAAATATCATCAAAAATGCCAAATATATGCTTGTGTTTATTACTTGTGTATTTTAGGTACGGATATTGAGATACTGACAAAAGATCACAAGAAACATGCAAAAACGAACATGGGAAACGAAGCCGCACAATGAACCAAGCCCTAATGAAGATTTTCCAAGAAAAAACCCTTGAAGTTTTAAATATTATGCAAGAAGGGTCCTCCAATATTGAAGAATTGACACTTTAAACCCTTGTTTATTCATAATTACAAGATTGGTCCTTACAGTTTGTCAAATTTACAAAAAGGGCCCTCCACTTTGAAGAATTGGCAAGAATGGTCCCTCAACAATCATGACTTGTCAATATTAGTCCTCCAAAAAGTCAATCATACAAGTCAAGCCTATTATCTATAAAGAAAATGCCAAAACAACCCTTCAAGAATCAACAAATGGCAAGAAATACCCCTGAAAATACTTTGGAAAAGTATTTGGGGCAAAAGTATGAAAAAGAGAACTTGGCTAACAAAGGAATCCGGTTTTTGCTTAATTAAACTTCAAATGGCAAAAGAAGGAAAGAGGAGGGGTTAATTGTGGTAGACAAGCAAAGAAACCTAGACCAACCACACCCCTACACGTGTCCCACTCACACCTTTCAGCCTATGGGATCTCACTTCCTTGTCACCTCACCAATCCACTCAGCCTATTAAACTAATCATAACAGATTAGTTAATTTTGGCGCTTAACACCATGTTTAAACCTAAAAAACAAATCAAACCATGCACTGTTTAAACGTATGAACATAATTGGGTATTCTTGTTTGAGCAACAATTAAACCTCCATCATCTCCAGATTAGTGATTAGGGTAGTCCTAATCATAACCCAACTCTCAAAACCCTTGCCACCTCACCCTATTGTCACATGATAAACCCTTTGTCCCACCCTTTGAAGAAGATGCCAAAACCCTGCCAACATCCAACGTCCAATATCCAAGCTTACTTTCTTAGCTTATTTGAAGCCTTTGGATGCAATTTCCACCTTGCCAGCTCCACAAACAGCCAAGAAATCGTCACATGATTCCAAGATATTCAAACTCCACAAGGGCATTTTTGGGACTTCAAGCATTAGGGTTTAGTGTTTTACATGTTCTTAGTTCACATGTAAGGCTCTATATAAAGCCACAGGGTCTCATTTGCACAACTGCTCTTGATTTTTCCTAGTTCACATTTCTATAAATCCTACTTTCAAGTTATGAAATAGAGTTTGAATTTTGTGAAGAAAAACCAAGTGCCAACCTTTTATTCTGCTTGTTTATGTTATATGTTAACTAATCTTGAATCTCAAAACGTGTTTTTAAACCTTGTGCAAGAAATTGCACAAGAACTCAAAATTTGATATTTTGCTAAGTCTTGGTTTAACCTTGGAATTCTTGGGTTATAAGTGGATCATAGCATCCTGATATTGTGTTATCAAGGTGTTGTGAGGCTTATAACTTGGGGATAATCAAGTGTGGGAACAAGGTTGCATCAATCAAATTTGTTTTCAAAGTTGTCACCTTTTTGTTTTTGATTTTATTGTGCTAACCTTGTTGAATCTTAGCAGCTTGTTTAAGGAAGCTTGTGCCTTGTTATGCTAGGCACATCAGCTCAAAAATTCGTGAGTGTGGATGTACATTCATGAGGTTTGAGTTCTTGAACCCAAAAGTCTGAAAAATACTTGATTTTTATGATTTTGTGTTCTGCTTGTGTTCTTGTTGTTTTTATGGTTTAATCTTGCTTGATACTGCATAATACATCTGTTATTGTGTTTGATTGGGCTTGGGTAACATTGAAATACACTTATACTTGTTTAATATTGAATTGAAAAATATAAGGGGTGTTTGGGTAACCTGTTTAAGATCATAACTTGCTATTGTGTTATTGGAAGTTGTTTGTTTGAGTTTGTATCTGCTATTCACTTGGTTGAGTGCTCATTGTTGCAAGTTATTGGACTTTAAACATCAAATCTAAGATTGTGCTATAAAAATTGAAATCTGCTTGTTTTGACCTAAGAACTTGGTAACACTTAGTTTGTATGCATGCTTAGGGGTAACAAGTGATTAAACATAGTTTATATAACCTGACTAAGAGATTTAAGTGTTTAAATTTGGATGTGTGGTCAAGTATATCAGCAATTTTCAAAACTGCATGTTCTTTGTTCATCAGTAACTATTTTGTGCTTGAATCTTGATCTAGACCTTGAACCATTGCATGAAACCTGTTTAAATTTGTTCATTTGAATTAATTATAGCTTGTGTATGCTTTTGGTGCAATTTGGTTGGCTGAATCTTGCTAAAATAGCTTATTGAGTTCATAACTGCTTATGTTCATATCTGGTGCATATTTGGTGATGTTTTGATTAATCTGTGCTAATTGGCTGATTGGAATTGTGTTTTTGTGATTGATATTGACTCCTTATGATTAACTGATCATTTGGGTGCCTTTGCTTAACTTGAATCCACAAAAAAGCCATATAAGACACAAAGTAAAAAAGGTCAAGCAGGGGGAAAAGTTCCCACTGCTCAACCTCCAAAACTAGCCCCTGCTAGTGTAAAACATCATTCAGCTTATTCATAAGCCAATTTGGCTTATCCAGACTTGAAACAACTTATTTTTTGTGATAGATCTTCCTCATTTGACCCATTTATTTGATCTGGAGCTTATTAGACTTTGACTTTGACTTTTTACTAGAAAACTCATTAAGTTGACTTTTAAACAAGTGCTTATCTGCTTATTCTGGCTTATTGCTTGTGCTTATTTAAAAACTTTTGGATTATTTTGCTTAGTTAAGTCATTTAAAAGCTTTTGAAAGTTGAATCAGCACTTGAGGTGGTCTAGAACTCTAAAACGACTATTTTATCGTTTTGTGAAGATTTGGCTTATTTCAGGCTTATTTCTTGTGATTTTTCCAATTTTCTTTTTACAGATCTCTTAAGTAACTCAAAGGAAGCTTGTGTGTCAAATTTGAGCTTATGGCATCAGCTTATAGCTTAATGGGCCAAAAAGCCCATTAAGAATAAGCTGCTTTGAAATAAGCTAGCTTATACTCATTTTCAGCTTTTAAGCCTTCAGAGTTTTGTTCTTAAAATCAAATTTTAAGTCAGATAGGAGCTTTTGGGCTTATTTGGACAACATTTTTCTTATTGGGCCAATTTGAGCCCATTAAGGGACTCTTTGGACTTTTAGCCCATTTTTAGGCCCAATAGGGGTATTTTTGTAATTTCAAATTCATTTCTATATTATTTAGGTTAAAATAAGTAGGATTTCAACTTTTTAGAATTTGTTATAAATTTTGGATTTTTATTAATATTTTATTATTATTTAATTATTAAAAAATAAAATTTAGATTTTTCAAAGTTTTTCATTTTTCTTAGATCAAATACATTAAGTTAGGAATTTTACAATTTTTAGAATATTTTTATTGTCATTAGATTAATTTTTAGATATATTTTAAGTTTTAATAGTTTTTAATTATTTTTAAGTAGTTTTTATTAATTTTAAAATTTTCAAAAATAGTTATAAATTTAGTTAAGTCATTTTAGAGGTTTACAAGTGAAAAAATCTCATTTTGGGCTTTTTGTTAATTAAATTGATTTTTTGGGCTTTAATTAGCAATAAAAAATATTATTTAATTAAATAAAAGGTTTGAGTGATTTTTGAGTTTTTGTAAACTATAATTACATTTTTTAGGATTTATTGCAATTTTCTAGGAATTTTTAGGGTAAATTTTAATTTTGTCACTTTTTACGGTTTTTCGTGCACGACTATTCGTCTTTGTTTAATTCATAATAGTAACCGTCATTCTCGTCTAATCTCTTTTCTTCTTTTCATTTCTCATCAATTAATCACAAACCTATAATCATCTCTTAACATAACGCACTTGCCTCCTTGGGAAACGAACTTGAACTTCATTGGTCATTAGTGCTTGGTTTTCCTAAACCGACACTTAATACTTGCCCTATTCACCTCCTTTTCCTAAAGGTGTATAAAATCACTACATCATTTTTGGCGCCGCTGCTGGGGAGGCGTGTTGTGTTTTGATTTGGACAATTGTTGTTTTTATACTAACCATAAATAGTATTTGTATTAGTAGCACTCTACTAATACGTATTATCGGTTTTCGTTTTTTTGTGAATACTATTACTATATTGTATACGTAGAACAATAAATTCACAAGTACTCCAAAATGTGAAAACACAACCTTGATTGGGAGGTCTTTACTCAGTCATTTTATTCGAATCTCAATCAAGAAAGAAAAGGCAAAATAGATAGATACTTTCGTGAAGCTTAATTTTGAAAAACACAAACTATAAGGTGGGTATAAGGCGGGTATTATAAAATATTTCCTAAGGAAAAAGGCTCTTAAGTGCTTCGCACCGCCTCATTCCCCCCTTGCTTGTGCGTGTTTAGATAAAAAGGGCTAATCGAGGGTTTACCAACCAAAGTATTATCTAAGTATCATATATATTTTCTTGGTTTCATTTGATTAAACCCTCTTGAACGTTTTGGTGTTCCACCAACATTCTAAAGTCATCGAAGGCGTTCACTTCACGTGATCGTTTTCATTCCTTGAGGCTTCTTTAATAAAGAGATTTGATTAAGGAGGAGTGTTAGAAATACGTTTTTACGTATTTAGGAAGATTCGGTCACTCCGACAATATACTTAGTAGTAGCTCGTAGTCTAGACATCTTTATTAAACAAACAAAGCCAAGCCTAGCCTACAACATGTGTAGGCCGGCCCAACAATGTAAGCCCAAGCCCATCACAAGGCTTGGGTATATAAACCCTCTCCTTTGATGGAGAGGGTGTGTGGTTTCATTATTTTTCACATAGTAAACATTACTTTCTCTCTCTAGCTTTGTGTGAAATCCACCATTTCTCTATCTCTTTCTCTCTCTAGATACATAAGCAAGATTTACAATCCTACAAATGGTATCAAGAGCCATGGGATGATTGTATTGTTCATGTGTTTGTGTTCTTGATTCATACGCCATTTTTGATCCATTTTCACACGTCCAAATTTTTTTTGTGTTTTTGATGGTTTTTTCTTGATACAAATCTTCTACATAGTTGTGGTAGGGATTTGGTATAGTTACTTTGGCTAAAAACACAAAATTTTTGGGTGTTTTGATCATTTTTTGGCTTAAAATCACGAATTGGTTGAGTTTTGTCCGAGAAAAGTGGAAAATATTCCAATCTGGTCAAATCGGAAAAGGGTTTACTTATTCAGATCGGCATTCCGATTGGTTGGTATTCAGATTGGGCATTCCGATTGGCATTCAGATCGGCATTCCGATTGGTTGGTATTCAGATTGGGCATTCCGATTGGCATCCAGATCGGCATTCCGATTGGTTGATATTCAGATTGGGCATTCCGATTGGCATTCAGATCGGCATTCCGATTGGTTGGTATTCAGATTGGGCATTCCGATTGGCATTCAGATCGGCATTCCGATTGGTTGGTATTCAGATTTGGTACATTCCGATTGGTATTCAGATTGGGTTTTCCGATCACTCATTCCGATTGGTATTCAGATTAGGTACATTCCGATCAAGGTATTCCGATTTGGGAGATTCCGACTGATATTCCGATCACTATTCCGATAACAAAATTATTCGTGTGTAATTTTGACTTGGAATTTTTGGTTTATTGAGAACATATTTTAGGGGATTTTAACATTGTTTCTCGACTTCAACTCACAACAACAAACACATTTACTTTCTTTCATTGATCGCGCTCGAATTGAATTTTTGGCCGACAAGCTAGGAATGAGAACCTTCTCGCCTGAGACTCTAAAGGAACTAGCAGATGAAGCGAAATAATAGTCTTGGTAAAACTATTCTCCGTATCCTTGGTGATCATCTGTATATATTGTTTATATTTTTATCCACAAAAGCAAAATACAAAAATATAAAACCATATAAAAACCATAAAAATTGAAAAATCTAGAAAAATCCAAAAATATTTTTACTTTATTTTCAAAGGCATGTCTTTTGGTACGATAATATTTACGGCCTTAGAAATGTTGATTAATATTGACACGGCGCCATAAATAGAGTTCGTACAAAAGTTGTAAATATTTCATAAAACATGCCTAAGTGGCTTGTAGTTATTTTTGACTGCAACCCGGTTTTCACATTAAAGTCAAGTATTTCTTATGAAAGCTTTGACTAACAACGGGAATTAATTTTCTCGGGCAAGGTTTACTTTAAAACCTTGTAAGGGATCAAGTTTACTTTATAACTTGGTCTAACACAAATATATGTACGTTTCAGTGCATTTATTTGTTAAAACAAGAGAAGTCTTGTTTTTATGAAGCTATCATCTCTACAACCATGCTTTCTACAATTGGTATCTACATACTCGACGATGCGACTACTCAACTGACGAAGTTCTTTCGATAGAACACGGGTCAACAATTGAGGGGGAGCAACTGTCAAGCATTCAGAATCTTCGATGCCGAACGTGCCAAGTTCACAAGTTGGTGTCAAGACAACAATACCAATCGTACGTGTGGTGTCAAGAGATGACTTCAGA
Source organism: Glebionis coronaria (assembly GCA_025667525.1). Taxonomy (NCBI): domain Eukaryota; kingdom Viridiplantae; phylum Streptophyta; class Magnoliopsida; order Asterales; family Asteraceae; genus Glebionis; species Glebionis coronaria. Next base: position 200,316,515 of record CM046875.1, read on the forward strand.
CGTGACGAGGTGACTAACATATGCTGACAAGAACCATTTGATCTTATCATATGATGTTATCATCTATCAGGTCCAACCTTGTCAATTCTTTTCTAATATGGTGAATATGTGATCATGTTACAAATCGATATCATATCTCATACATTTTGTATCATGAAGATAAAACGGACTTGCATTTTTCTTCCCAAAACCTTTGTTAAAACTTCATTAAATCAATTGATATTAAAAACATCGATTGGGTTAATATTTTTAATATGGGGGAGAAAATGTGATTTAATATGGGATATTATCACAAATGGTTTGACTTAACATGATGGCTCATCCCGACATGTGCGAAATGTTTTCGAATATCGTGGCATATGTTAAGGGGGAGCAAAACGGATTTGCATATCAAAATGGATTTTCATGGTGACACATACTTACCCAAAACCCATTTATTTCACGACGATGAAGATTGTGGTGACATAAGGATGGTAGGATAGGTTAAGTCCTATGATTCTTCCAGAACCGGAGGAATCTTCCCAAGGACATTCCATAGCTAGAAATAGTAGTTCTTAGGAAAGATGGAGAAAGATTGTGAACGTAGCTGAATGCCGACCAAGTACTTAAGTTAGCACTGGAACAATCACAACAAGGTGCTAGTTATGACGTATTGGTAAGCATTGAAGGGGTTGAAGAATGAAAAAGAATTGTAAAGATAAAGGGTGTAAAGAAAGAAGCCCTCCTTACAACTTTAGGCAGAAACCGGGTCAATACATATGCTATTGAGATCATTTTTAATGATTCTTGATATTGAAGATAGACGTCATGGACCCAGTGATGCAATGCACAACCCATCCCAGCTAACTCAAATATCTCTCAAAAGGTATTTGTTTTAATCACACGGAGACAACACGTTATCTATCGATTTATTCACTCCGAATAAATTGGTATTGAAAAGGTGGCACTCCTCTCCAGCCTCCGATCACTAAAATCCAAAGTGCACGATCGAGTCTAGAGCCATTTGAGATCATCAAATATCTCATTAGGACACACTTTCATATTTCCTTGTTTCTTCACACACTGTGAAAAGTAAGAAAGATTTTAAGAGTCCTACGCAAAATCTTCATGATCTTGCCTGAACATCCGAGTAATACGAAAGTATTTACAATGAAGATGGAAATCCTTCTTGAGCGAACATCAAAAAGCCCATGGTAGGTGACTTGTGCGATTCTTTATGAATCAAACTTGTGATAACTGGAAAGCAACAGCTGTTTAATTCTTAACTGAATTCAAACACGTTCCAGGCCTCTACGCAATATCTTAGTGATCTTGCCAGAACACTCAGAGTGATACCTTAGTGTTTACAGTGATGGGTGGAAATCCTTCTAGTGTTAACCTCAAACAGCACTTGGTAGGTAACTTGCAAGATTCTATACGAATCAAGCTCGTGACAACTGGAAAGCAACGATGGTGCGGTTCTTAATTGAACTTCACTTGTTCCAGGAACATGAATTGACGGCTTCAAATCATGCGGATATTATTATCCAAATGATTCACTCTTTATGTTCGCAGTCAGCTTTGGACGGTCGAATAAAGAGAACGGGTTTACCCGCGAAATCCTGTCAGGAAGTTACTTAATTGAAACTATCCGTCACGGGTACGATATCTAATATCGTCCAACGGTCTTCACCGACCGGAGGTAAAATGCTACCGAATTAGAATAAAATGTTCAAAGCCATTTCGTTCGTGTCTACTTATGTTGCGGCATTTGAAGACGGTGGCGTTGCGGAATCCAAGAAGAAGTCGTCCCCGCATGCTTATACTTTATGCACTTAATATCTCATCTAATTCAAGAAAGCCTAAAAGTTAAGTCTTCCGCTGTGTCGAACTCTGAAGCTTTCAAGAATTACGAAGGTATAAGTATGTGGGACATGGTGTCACGAAGAGGCGAAGATCACAAGTGATGGATGCACGAGATCAAGGCAACAGATTAATTCTCAAAGATTGATATCAAAGATCACATCAGCATGTTCACCAGAAAAGAAAAAGAAAAAGAAAGACGAAGACTACGAGCTCAAGACAAGCATAGTATGCTAGGTTTATTTTATTATTGTAACTAGGGTAACACCCTTGTTTGGAGTGACCTCCCTTAGGGGGAGATTGTTAGAAATACGTTTTTACGTATTTAGGAAGATTCGGTCACTCCGACAATATACTTAGTAGTAGCTCGTAGTCTAGACATCTTTATTAAACAAACAAAGCCAAGCCTAGCCTACAACATGTGTAGGCCGGCCCAACAATGTAAGCCCAAGCCCATCACAAGGCTTGGGTATATAAACCCTCTCCTTTGATGGAGAGGGTGTGTGGTTTCATTATTTTTCACATAGTAAACATTACTTTCTCTCTCTAGCTTTGTGTGAAATCCACCATTTCTCTATCTCTTTCTCTCTCTAGATACATAAGCAAGATTTACAATCCTACAAGGAGATTTGTAGATTTTTGTCTACTTAATACAATCACAAAAATCCAAAAAAAAGTAAAAACAATAAAAAACCACAAAAAAATTGGAAAAATTAAAAACACCAAAAAGAATCTTCTTTGCTCATCCCCACGTTGTACGTGACGTTTATGCTTACTCGTAATCAAGCAAGACGTGCACGTAAACGAAAAAACCGAAAGGAGTCAACACCTACTCCTAATCTTTATAGTGAGGAGTCTCCTATTGACGAACCTATCGTAGAAGAAGAACCAACCATGGCGAATCGTACTATGATGGAGTTACTTCAAGAACCCACCGAGGGTTAGGGAGAGGCTATTGTGATTCCCGCTATCCTTGCGGAGAATTTCGAAGTAAAAACGGGGTTGTTGTCGATGATCCAAAACAACAAATTCCGTGGTGATGAAAAGGACAACCCGCACAACCATATCCGCCAATTCAATCGTCTTACCGTCACTTGCAAATTTAAGGATGTTGCTAATGACTCGATTAAAATGATGCTTTTTCCGTATTCCTTAGCGGGGCCCGCTAAAATTTGGTTAGAGAAAGAGCTACCCAATTCTATATTGACGTGGAAGGATCTCGTTTCTAAGTTTGTGAACCAATTTTTTCCGCCCTCTAAGACTACGCACTTGAAAAACGAGCTTTCAAAATTTTCACAAGAATTTAATGAGAGTTTTTCAACGGCATGGAATAGGTTTAAGGAAATGTTACATGAATGTCCTCATCACGGTTTTTCCGACTTGCATCAAATTGACACGTTTTACAATGGTTTAAATGATCATGAAAGGGATTATCTAAATGCCGCCGCAGGTGGTAAATTTTTGTGTAAAACGGTTGAGGAAGCGTTGTTGATAATTTAGAATAGATCTAAGGTGTATAGTCCTCTTAACACATCGAGTGTTCGTAAGGCTTCGTCTTCGGCTTCACCTTCTTTGTCCAATACCATCGATGCTTGCCAAATTGAGGCGAACTTGGAAAACAAAATCTTTGATAAGCTTAAAGGACTTTTAATTGAATTCAAAGTTGGAGAACAAAGTTCTCCCGCTACGACTAAAGTGGTTGAGGTTTCATGTATGTATTGTGGTGGAGGTCATGATTTCTCTGAGTGCATTACCAACGGTGGTAACA